>CM024763.1:106277797-106941375 GCA_014218235.1 Colocasia esculenta | reverse complement strand
GAAGACTCCTAGACGTACCAAGTGTTGAGAGAAAGAAGAGTTGGAGTTGTGGAAACTTGGGTTTGTAATTTCTCTCTCCTCTCTCAAAGCATCAGCATGTGGACGTCCAGCCTCTCCCCCTTGGCTCAGAGGGCTCAAGGGAAGGTTATATAGACATTGGAGCTCGGGTTAGAATGCCTAGGATGCTAAGTGTGAAGAAACACAGTTGCACACATGGCAATCCAATGCTCCAAACAATGGGGGAAGGGCCAGTAGGCTTTTTACTGAGTCAAGGGGGTGCCAAGGGTGGCCATATGCCCGTGGGAAGGCCCCATGCGGCATGGCGAGAGAAAGGCGCAAGTGGGCTATATTCTCGGGGTTGTTGCGCAGACCAGGTAAACCAGGTTAACGCCAGCGATCCTGCCGCCAACCGCATGCAGACATAGGATGTGGACGTCTGTATGAGTCAACGTCAAGGGGGCTTGCCGCTAAATGTAGTCGGCGGCCATCGATGCTGCCGTTACATGGCACCGAGGCAAGTCAAAAAACGGTCAAAACGTGTTGGGTTGAGTGTAATTCATATCATTTTCCCTCCTATTTTGATGATGACAAATGTGATTTTAATGCAAAATAATTTGAAACATGATAAACACATTTACCTGAGAATATATTCAAAAAGCATGTTCAAAGCACACTTATCATTTGTACTTATAATAAAATATTTACTAATGATATATGTGTTTATCTTTAGGTACAAACATTTTTGTAAAAGTGTGTCGACACCCCCTCAATGGTGTCGACACAACACCTCAGTCTCAAAAGCAAAAAGCTGAAGAATGATAAGACTTTGTCGACACTAGTCAGAAAGCAGGTCGACACGAGTTGCAGATTTAGGGAATTAGACTACTCAGGTCGACGCACTCTAGGGCAGGTCGACACAGAGCTTGTTCCCAGAACATCAGTTTTCAGAATTGGGGACAGCAGGTCGACGCAACACTAGAGCAGGTCGACACTGGATCTGTTCCCAGAACAGCTTTTCAGAACTGGGACAGCAGGTTGACACAACACCAAAGCAGGTCGACACTGGATCAGTTCCCAGAACAGCCTGTTTCAAATTTGGGACAGTGTGTCGACACCACCACCAGGGCAGGTCGACACACTACGGAAAGATTGCAACTTAAATGGATGTTTGCCACGTGTCAGCCTAGGGCGATGGGGTATCAACCTAGGATCATGTGCCCTTGTACCTAAAGGGTATCTTTGGAATCTTTTGGGTATAAAAGACCCCAATTGGCCATCATCATAAGAAGACCCCAACGAACTCTCCAAGCCTCCAGAAAGTTCCCTTGGCGGCGAGAAGAGCTCATCTCCCTCTTCTGCTCTCCTGGTGCCTTCTGAAGACCAATTCTCATCAATTCGATTGTGAGAATTGGAGTTTGATCCCTGAAGAAGCATTGAAGCGCCTCAAGGAAGCAGATCAAGTAGGAGCATCTGTTGGAGAAGATTTCAAGGAAGATCCCCAACTTCAATTGTGCAGAGCATCGGCTGGGACTTCAAGGATTCAAGCCTCTTCCAATCTGAGCTTCTACAGGGAGTACACTGAAGAACAAAGCTCTTAACACTATTCTCAATGTACTTTTGTTCTTCTGAGACTTTTGAGATTGTGCAAGTGCTTCTGCATAACTCTCATGAATGTTCTCATGTCTGACATGATCTGCTGCTAGAAGATCCATGTCGTGTGTTGGTGTCTAGCATTGTTATTGTGAGCCGTCGTGCTCAGTTTGAGTTGTCAACTCAATTGTTTGTTGAGCAGTCTGCTCAGGGATCTAGAGTAGTCTTGCTCTAGAGGTGTGTGAGTTGTAACTCAAGTGTTGGAGTTGTCTGGCTCCAGTGGGTGTGTTACCCAGGTGTTTAGTGAATCCTCACTGGGTGTGAGGGGTGGATGTAGGAATCACATGGGTGATTTCCGAACCACCTAAAAATCTCTGTGCACTTGTCTATTTGTGGTTTGATTCTTTCATCCGTTAGATGCTTGCATAGGATCGATCAAGATTCACTTAATCAACTGGTTTTCACATCTATTTTATCAACTTACCTATCATCTCATCAGATCTGTGTTTTTCACTGATTAAAATTGTCTCTGATTCTAAAAGTTTTTAAATTGCTTAAGCTCCGCAGAAAGTGGCATAGATCTATTCATCCCCCCCTTCTAGATCTTATCCACACTTTTCCTCGATCCTTCAATTGGTATCAGAGCAGGTTTATACTTGATCTGATTTGATTTGAGCAGTTTTTGAGTATTGTGTGTCTGGTGCTTGCTGTTTGCTTGTTGCTGATATTTCTGTGCTTTCTTGTTAAGTCAATGGATTCCAAAGGTTTCATAGCTGAGGGGCATTCCATAAATAGGCCACCATTCTTTAATGGAACGGACTATTCATACTGGAAAAATAGAATGCAAGTCTTTCTAAGAGCCCAGAACTATGAAATTGGAAAGTGGTTGAGGTGGTCCCTATGAAAACCAGGTGAGAGAAAGAAACCTGGACTAGGGAACAAATAAGAAAGCCACATTGAATTATAGTGCCATGAACATGATTCAATGTGCTGTTCATCCCAAAGAGTATTCGAGAATCTCAATGTGCAAATCTGCCAAAGAGATGTGGGATAAACTCGAATTACTTTATGAGGGAACATCACAAGTAAAGGAAACTAAGGCAAATATTCTTGTTTCAGAATATGAATTTTATGATGAAGTCTAATGAAACAATTTCTGAAATGTTTGCCAGGTTCATGGTCATTGTCAATGGACTCAAGGCCTTAGGTAAAGAGACACAGATGCAGACTTGGTAAGGAAAATCTTACGTTCACTTTCTTCAATTTGGCACACAAAGGCCACTGTCATTGAAGATTCTAAAGATTTGTCCAAAATGTCTTTGGATGAATTGATAGGATCCTTAATGACATATGAAATCAATTTGAAAAGAAATGAAGAACATATAATTAAGACCAAGCCAATGGCACTTAAGGCCTCTTCAAGTAACAAAGACAAAAGTCAAGAAAAGACAAGTTCTGAGGAGTCTGAGTCAAATGAGGATGAAATTGCCCTCATGACCAGGCAATTCAGAAAATTCTTGAAATATAGAAAAGGAAAAATGTCTGGGAAAAAGAAGTTTTCCACAGGTAAAAGAAACACTTCCTCTTCTAATTTCAACAAGAATAAAAAAACTGACGAAACTGTCATTTGTTACAGGTGTAATAAGCCAGGACACATGAAGGGAGAGTGTCCTGAGAACAAGAAAGAAAAGCACAAGAAATTCCAGAAGTTCAAGAAGCCAAAGGCCATGGTGGCCACTTGGTCTGACGAAGATTCAAGTGAAGAAGAAGAAGACAAAAAATCCTCAAGCTCTGAGAGTGAGGAAATCTGCTTCATGGCCAACAATTCTGAAGAAAAGGTAAATACCTCTTTTGAAGACTTCACTGTTGAAGATTGGCAGGATGTTTATGCTGAGCTAGTTGATAAATATTCTGAAATGAGAAAAGAAACAAAACACATCAAAAAGAAAATTGAAAATCTTATCATAACCAATCTTCAAACAACAGAACTTGTGAGCTAGAAAATGAAGATAACAGAATTAAATGAAGAAAAAGAAAATCTCATGAATCTAATTGATGATCTGAAGCTTGCCTCTCAAAAGGCCACCCTAGAATTAAAGACTTATCTGAAAAGCTGGAAATTGAAAAACAAGAAAAACAAATAAAAGATTGAAGAAATTAAAACTCTTCAAAACCAGCTAAAAGAAAGGGATGAAGTTATCCAAACCTTCACAAAAGGTAAAGATAACTTGGAGGCATTGCTAGGAACAAATATGACAACAACTTCTCATGGATTAGGATTCAACAAAAAGAAACCAAACAAGACAAATCTGGTGAGAAAAAGGGCAAAGCACCATTAATTAAATTTGTAAAGGTCCTAATCTTGAGAACACAGAAATCAAGCAAACATCAGACAAAACAACAAACAAACTCCAAACAATTAAAAACTCAAAAATAAAAAGACAACCAGGTCGACACAGTCTCTGAAAGGTCGACACCAGTCCACAAGAAGAGACTTCTGTGGTTGCTGTGTCGACACCAGTCATGGAGAGGTCGACCTGCTCAACATCAAAAGCTTCAAACAACTCAAATAAAAAATTGAAAAAAAAACAAGAAAAGTCAAAGGAAATCATTTGTAAAGAACCTTGGACCTCCAAGAAAGCATTTCAAGATGAATGGACCAATCCTTGGAGCCAATGGTATGACAACCCCTGTTGGTATCATCCTCATTCTTTCATCCAAACTTTGGATGTACCAACAAAATCCATGGTTTCACCTCCTCATCTGAACTCCTATGCTCAAATGAAAAACTCCCCTCCACTAAAAACAAAAATGTTGGTGATTTCATTCCTAAGAAAAAGAACAACAGAAAAAGACTGAAAACACCAATTTAACAAAACAAAAATAAAAAACAAGTCAAATTTGGGTGAGAAAAGATTTACTAACAATGTTCAAACATTCTGATGGTCCCAACTCTGTTTGGGTACCAAAATCTTCTCTCCACTGATCTTGTTACAGGAAGGTCGTGCACCCAACACCAATGTGTGGTTTCTTGACAGTGGGTGTTCACGACATGACGGGAGACAGAGCCAAATTCTCATTCCTGCTTGAAAAGGAGGGAGGGTCAGTGACTTTTGGAGGTAAAAATAAAGGAAAGATCATAGGATCTGGTAAGGTTGGTCAAACTTCCTCAAACTCTGTAGATAATGTTTTACTAGTTGATGGTCTTGATTATAATTTGCTCAGTATCAGCCAACTATGTGACAAAGGTCACAAAGTTGTGTTTGAATCTGATTTCTGTAAGATAATTGACTCATCAACTGATAAAATCAAATTTTTTGGAAAAAAGGGAAAACAATGTCTACATGATCAACCTAAATAAAAATTTCTGAAAATCTTTGTTTGTTGCAAATAAAGATGAAATTGCATGGACTTGGCACAAAAGACTTGGCCATGCAAGTTTCAGAACAATGAATAAGTTGTTAAGATTGAATTTGGTTAAGGGACTTCCTGAATCTTCTCTAATGTTGAAAATCAAGTTGTGGGATCTGTTCTAAAGGAAACAAACAAGAAAATCTTTTTAAAAAACTTCAATGAGGTACTCATATCTAGGCCACTAGAATTACTTCACATGAACCTTTTTGGCCCTACAAGAATTCTAAGTCTAAGTGGCAAAAGATATGGGTTGTAATCATTGATGATTTTACTAGATTTACTTGGGTTATTTTCTGTCCCACAAAAGTGATACTTGTCTTGAATTCAAAACTTCTGTACCACTGTCCTAACAACTTATCCATATAAAATCAAAAATATTTTGACTGATCATGGGGTGAATTTGAGAACACATCTTTTTTTGATTTTGTGCTGAATTTCAAATTTTCCACAAGTTTTCTTCACCAAGAACTCCAGAACAAAATGTAGTTGTGGAAAGAAAGAACAGAACTCTTGTGGAAATGGCTAGAACCATGCTACTTGAGAGTAACTTGCCCAAATCCTTCTGGGCTGAAGTTGTGAACACAGCCAATCACATACTCAATAGAGCATTGGTCAGACCAAAAATCAAGAAAACCCCCTATGAATTATTGAAAAACAAAAAGCCAACTGTTTCCTATTTTAAAATCTTTGGGTGCAAATGTTATGTACACAACAATAACAAAGAAAACCTTGACAAATTTGATGCTAAAAGTCACGAAGCTATCTTCCTTGCTATTCTGAGGTGTCAAGGGCTTTCAAAGTGTACATTCTTAAAACCAAAACTGTTGAAGAATCTCCACATGTTATCTTTGATGAAAATTCCTTTTCAACTAACAATTCTAAATCTTGCATGGAAAGACAAGACACTGAAGAGGATGAATTTATTGTGGACTCTTCACCAACTGTTGAGGAGTTTGAAAACATTGAAGAGAACCTGAACACACCATCTCCAGTGGCTCAGGTAACATTGTCCCAGAAGTGGTACTTCTGAACAGGTATTTCTGAACATAGATTTTTAAGAGATCACCATTAGATAATGTGGTTGGCAACTTGCATGATAGAGTTAGGACTAGATCATCTTTCTTGCATGATATTGAAGAAGACCCACTAGCTCTAATTTCCCAAATTGAACCAAAGTCAATTGATGAAGCCTTATCAAGTTCTGATTGGATTAATGCCATGCATGATGAACTTCATCAATTGAAAGAAATCAAGTATGGGAATTAGTACCTAGACCTAGTGACCAAACAGTCATGGCACTAGATGGGTTTTCAGAAACAAATTGAATGAATCTGGTCAGGTAATTAGAAATAAAGCTAGGCTAGTTGAAAAGGGGTACAATCAAGAGTTTGTAATTGATTTTGAAGAGTCATTGCCCTGTAGCTAGACTAGAAGCAGTTAGAATTTTCCTGCTTTTGCATCCTCCATGAATTTCAAAGTTTATCAAATGTATGTCAAAAGTGCCTTTTTAAATGGTTATATTAAGAAAATGTTTTTGTTGAACAACCTCCTGGATTGAAAATGAAAAATATCCTAACCATGTTTTCAAGCTCAATAAGGCTCTCTATGGTCTTAAGCAAGCTCCAAGAGCTTGGTATGACCGTTTGAGTACCTTTTTGCTTGAGAAAGGATACTCCAGAGGAACTGTTGATCAAACTTTGTTCACAAAAATAGTAAAAAATCAAATAATGTGGTCCAAATTATGTTGATGACATAATTTTTGGCTCCACCAATAAAGGCCTAGCACTGAATTTTCAAATCAATGAACAATGAATTTGAAATGAGTTAAGGGGAGATTTAACATTTCTTGGGATTGCAGGTGAACCAAACATCTGAAGGGATCTTCATCAGTCAAGCCAAGTATGTCAAGGAACTTCTCAAAAGGTTTGATTTTCAGACCTCAAGCATTCAAGCACACCTATTGCCATAAATGCTAAGCTAGAAGATGTCACGCCCCAACGCGGAATATCAGAGCGCGAAGGCAGTGCAAGAACAGGTATAGAGCGTATACTAGACATCAACATTGCAACTGAATAATACTAAGAAAATCCTTCTCATTAAATTAATTTCCAAAATGTCTAGTTACAACCACTAATATCAGAGCCATTCTACAGGGCCCAATTACATTTCAATAAAAGGAAATAAAAACTAACTACAACTTAAGATAACATAATGACTCGAGGGTTCTCCTGGCTTCACTCTTGGTCATTCCTTCCTCGTTAGTGTATGTGTCATCCTCGGTCTCACCTGAGAACACAACATCAAATAACGTAGGGTGAGCGATAACGCCAGTAGGACTTAAATCAGGCCAAGCAGGCTTAAATAATTAACGCATTTAATGGCAGAGTATCTAAAGATAGCAAGGTACAATAGAGTCAAATATAGCAAGAGATAGCACAATCGCACGAGAGCGAGTATAGTTTCCAAAAAGAGCACAAGTATCGAGTATAGCACGAATAGCAGGATGGCCATAGCACAACTAGCACAAGTATAGTAATAGCACGACGAGTATAGCACTGTTTGTCATTCTAGACATCGAGAGAGTATAGCAAGTTTTGTGTTTTGATTGTCACATAGATAGTCGAGATAGATAGCCTGGGTGTAATGCCAACACTCTGATCATTTAACTCCCATGGGCACTAGCACTTTCGGGAGCACATCCCAGGACCAGATCGGGCCCTTTATATATTGCCAGGCATGGTTATATGTTTATCTTTAGACAATCAGTCAATGGCCAATAAGAGTACAAGAAGTAGATGAGAGCACTAGATGAATAGACGAGATAGTAGAGTGAACGTGAATAGACGAGCGAGGTAGAGTATAGATGAGAGCTAGTGGACATTGCACGTAATGCGATGAGTAACAGGCGATAGTAACAGTTGCGCAACACGCACCGTAGTATTGCAGTCAGGTGGAATTCACGATCTTTTCGCTGCCATGTTATGCAAAGTCCAGAGGTCCGACGTGATTCAAGATAAGAGTGAACTTCTAATAGCCGTTGGATCATATCGATCCCTAAAGGGTGTAATGGGGTTAGGGTACAACCGGCTCGTCGACCATGTGGGAATCTATGATCAGAGGAGACTTACGGAGGCCTTGCACAAGGATTCACTAGTCCGGCGGAAGGAGTATCCGATGGAGAGTTCGTCCAAGTCAAGAAAGTGTGTAAATATAGAAACAAGTGCTCGACGTTCTAGAGGAATTCTAGAACAGTGGAGCGTCGAGATCGGTGTTCTAAAACATCGCACGAATCGTAAACGAGTACTTGTTAAAGTAAGGTAATTAATTGCAATAATTACCAGATATGTTATGTATCATATTCATACAAATTAAGCCATGTTTGGATGGTTCAACGTGTGTGCAAGTGCAAGAGAAATCATAGATAGAATTAAGTCGTGAACATGTATTTTAAATCATTCATATAGCACCATTTTTAAGTAGGGTTTTTACTGGGGGTATAACCGTAAGAAGGCGTAAGGATTATTTAGAAAGCGACAAAAATATTTTTCATGGGTTTTTCTCAAAATTCTTATGAAGGTGACATACCCCTGTAAGGGTCGCGACAGGGTCAGGGCAAAACGCGACAGGGTCATGCACGGTCGCGACAGGGCATGCAAATCGGGTACTGAGAACGCGACGGCTCACCTGTCGCCTTCTGGTCGCGACAGGGAGGTTGTCACAATCAGGCCCCAGAAGCGACATGTCGAGGCGTCGCCTTCTGGCTGTCTGCGCCTGACTCTGACAGGAGTCAGACCAGACATTAGATTGCGGACCAGGGATTTCAATTTTGATAGAGGGCTGTTCAGAAATCCATAACTAATTATATACATGATGAAAAATCATGAAATCAGTTGCAAATAAACTAGACATGTAAGGGTACCTCCAATAAAATAGGGATTCGAGAGAGAACATGGTTTGAGAACAAACAAGAACGAGTAACATAGAACCAGACACAGAGAGCAAGATGGATTTAATTCGGGCAACATGCTCAATGAAATTTAAGCTTTTAGGGGCAAATGATCCCTAACAACACGAAGTATCTACAGTAAAACTTTCGTAGCATGGGATCAAGTATACATAGAGATTTGAATAAACATGACACCTCGGGGTTATCATGTTTGTATTTCTTCAAAAATAAGAACAAAAGATAGGATGGATGGAAAAATATGAAATGGGGGTTTCGTTCAAGAGGGTAGGAAGACCTACAGAAAAAGTTTCATGGTTTATGCTTGTGAGAATGCCTACCTTTGACTCGATTTGTCTTCTAGGGCTAGAACTTGAAGAACATTGGAAGAAGCTTCAAGCTCTTCTTTTCTCCACGAAATCCTCTCCTCCTTAGCTCCTCTCCACGTCAGCAACTCTTGGCAATGAGCTAGGGTTGCCAAGAGAGGTTTAAGAGGTGTATTTATGCAAGTATGTATTTCTATTCATACTATTACTCTAATTCCTCTTTAATTACGAAATTTCCTTACTCTAACCTTCCTTCCTTGCTTTCAATCCCTATTCAGACTAGGAAGAGATCTAAATTCGTGCTAAACATATGGGTAGGTTTAGGAATCCAATTCCTACTCTAATTGCTTATTTAATGCATTAAATACCCCTTTTCTATTTAGGTAATAATTTAGTTACGAATTTAGGGTATTTTCCTATTATTCTCCCTTTGTAAATTCATATTTTTGACCCAATAAATTCTAGAAGATCCAATAAGCAAAGCTCATTACTCTTTTCCATTTAATGGGTTTATTAATGCTCTTCAAATATTCATTTAGCTAGGTTTTAATTCTTTATTTAATTTTTATTTTTTCACAAAAATTCAGGGCTACAGAAGAAGATCAAATGGTAAGTCAGTAGACCCAAAGACCTACAAAGGTATGATTGGATCTCTACTCTATCTTACAACTTCTAGACCAGATATTCAGTTTAGTGTGTGTTGTGTGCTAGATTTCAGTCTAATCCTAAAGAAAGTCACATGTTAGCTGTTAAAAGAATTTTCAAATATCTTGTTGGAACATGTGATTTAGGAATTTGGTATCCTGCTAATTGCAAGTTAAATTTGATTGCCTATTGTGATGCTGACTATGCTGGGTGTAAATTAGATAGAAAAAGCACAAGTGGCTTGTGTTTATTCCTAGGTGGGTGCCTTATTTCTTGGGCTTCCAGAAGCAACATTCAGTTGCTCTGTCAACTGCAGAGGCTGAGTATGTTGCTGCTGGTAGGTGTGGAACCCAAATTCTTTGGGTGAAACATCAACTTCTCGATTACAACCAAGATTTAGGTTGTGTACCATTCTTTGTGATAATACAAGTGCAATAAATCTGTCTAAAAACCCCATTCAGCATTCTAGAACCAAGCATTGAAATTAGACATCATTTCTGAGAGATGAGGTTGCAAAGAAGTCCTTTGAACTCCATTTCATTGAAACTAAAAAACAAGTTGCAGACATTTTCACCAAACCCCTTCCTGAAAAAAGTTTTCATCCTTGAGGAGAGAACTTGGTCTTGTAAATGTCCACATTCATGATCTCTTTAGGTTTGGGTTGAGTGTTATGCATTGTCTAAGGGGGAGTTCTTTTCATATCAAACCCTTTGCTTCCTTCAGTCATATTGTTCATATCTCTCTCAATTCCACTTCCATTTCCTTTTGGACAATAAATTCTTCAACTCTTATTGTGTTGAAATTCTTGGTATATCAAATGGTGACTTGGAGAAGGACATGTTATACTTGTCTGGACACTTTCACTATGCGAGAGTATATGTCTCGCAAGTACTAAGAAATGAATATGCAATTGTTGGGGGAGCCTTTTGGTTTAAGAGAATATTTCTTGATTTCAAAATCTTGCATATCTTTATTTTGATAGAAAATGATTGAATCATCATCTCAGGGGGAGCTAGAAAATTCACAAGTCATGACTTTTGTAAAATTCATAACTTTTCTTGCATTCATCAATTTCCTGCTGATGTCATCATTCAGATGTCTAGAGTCTCCAAATGATCCTTTGAGTGATCTATCATATTTTTTTACTAATCAATGTCAACTATATTTTTCAACCCACAGAAACTCAGAACTCTTCCAAGATTAAACAAATTGTGTCTTGAAATTAAAACATTTTTTGTTTGCAACTGATGTTGGATAAAATTGATTTCTATCTTACAAAACTCTTAAAATTTTAAAAATTCAACAGAGCAATGACATTTGAGCTGAGAAACGCACACCTTCACAATGAATGAAGTGCCATGCATGTCATGAGGCACTAATGTTATCTCTGTTCAAAGGGGATAAAAATTCAAAAATAGCAAAAATGTGCTATACTTTTGATGATGACTGAGTAACTAGAAATATTGGCGTCTACAAAACGTATATTTTCATGTCAAAAGGTCATCATTTACCCTTTGAGACTTAACAATGAATAAATCTTAAGTATCCAGGGACTATGATGTGTAAAAAGCACTAGTACTTGAGTGAAAAAGATTATTCATTTGATAGTCTGTTTAAAAAGACAAAAAAATATGTGTGATGGAGTTTTGTTTAGAAAAGAATCATTTTCATTCATCATCAAGTTGTTCTTTAAGATTATGTTTTTATTTCAAACCAATTGTATTCAGTCTAGAGGATATCTTATTTCTTTAACGTTGAGAAATATGGTAGATTACAGGTTGATTGTTAGATATACTATATCCCTCAAATCATCATTCATTGACTCAAGTGTTTGAATGCTCATATCCTATTGGAAATTGTTTTAAAACTTGAATTGTGATGAATTTTTGCAAAATATAACAAATGAATTTTTAAGTCTCTTAAACATCCTTGAAATGACTATTCTCTCATTAGTTATCATTTAAAGAAGTCCCAAAATTCTCAAAAAATTCTCTCACAAAAATTCAATTTTTCTTCAAAGGCCGTCGACACCATCCTATCTCGTGTCGACACATACCCTAGGTCAGGTCGACACTACTTTCTTCCTGTGTCGACACTGCCCTCTTGCCAGAACCTTTTAATCGTAGGCTCCGGATAAGCCTTGTTGTTCCTGCGGGGTATTGCACCACTGCAAACCCTTTTAGGCATCAGGTCGACCCGACGATGCTCTTCTTCTCATTTCCGGCAAGAAATCCACACATTTCTCTCTCGATCAAAACCTTTCTCAATCATCTCTCTTCTCCTTCATCAAAACCCGATCCACTCCATCCTTGCCACCATGGTGAGAAAGTTGGGTCCTCGCCGTGAAGCAAGATCTCAGGCGTCGTCCAGGCCAGTTCCGACAGAGGATGATGCTCCTCAGTTCGAAAGAAGAACCAAAAGGAGGAATGACCCTGCAGAGCAACCAGGGTCCTCCTCTGCACCTCAGCCAGCAGCCAAGAGAGGTAGACCCTCTTCTTCAGGCAGAGGTAGGGTTCTAGACCAGAGAATCCGGGCTCCCCTTCTGGAGACTCTTCAGAGTCATCATCATCATCTTCAGAGTCTTCCAAGTCTCAAGACACCACCAGTGAAGCAATCTCTAAACCCAGGATAGTGGATTATCAGATATTCAGCTAGCAGACACATTTCCAGAAATTCAGACCTATTTCTCTCTTCAGTCTTGGTTGATATTCATTTCTGAGTTTCAAATTAGTTATCCAAGACTTGTTAGGGAATTTTACAAGAACCTGAAATGCACAGAGAAGGATATAAATCAAAGTTAAAGGCATAGTTATTGGCATGCCAACTGATACAGCTGCCTCTATTTTCAAAGTACCTGATGAAGGGGCAGATTATCATGAATTTGAATTTGATCTTCATGAAGCCTATTACATCTTGACAGGCCTTCCTGCTGATGCTCTGATCCAAAACAGACCTTTGTAACAAGATTCAACCAAATACCTTTCCCCCTGTGTTGAGAGTCATCCACCACATTTTGACCACAATATTACCCCTCAAGGTGGTGGAAGAGACAGACTTACAGACATACAGAGGTTCATTCTTTATTGCATGGTAAAAGACATTAAATCAACCTCCATGTAATAATGTATCAAATCATATCTGAAACAACCAGGAAAGACCTCAAGAGATCTCTTCCATATGCTGCACATCTGACCTCAGTGTTCCAGCACTTGGTGTGCCCTTGGAGAATGAGAAATCCCAGTCTATCCCTAAGTCCAACATCTATACCTTTAAGAATATTCAGAAATTCATGGGATTTAGACTGGAGGGAAATCAAATTAGGAGAGGGCCAGTTGTGGTTGAGGCCCTCAAGCTCAGGAGGAACAGCCTCAAGATCAAGGGGAACAGCCCCAAGCTCAGGAGGAACAGCCTCAAGATCAAGGGGACCAGCCCCAAGTTCAAGAGGACCAGCCTCCAGCTGAAGGGGACCAGCCCCAAGGTCAGGAGGATCAGCCTTCTTTGAATGAGGATAGCCTCAAGTTCCAACTGAAGGTGACATTCCATTTCATGCCACCCCTCACCTCAGTTTCAACATTTCTCTCCACAACCCACATTTCAACCATCCACATCCTCTGGTGGGCCTTCTGTTCCACCAGAGTTGTTCTCCTTCTTAAATAAAAAATTTGAAACCTTGAACTCCTCCATTCAAACCATGTCAGAAACATTTGAGTTGAGGATTCAAAGATTGGAGAACACTGTATCTGCCAAGTTCATAGAACAAAAAGCTGCCTCAGACTATGCAGCTCAAAGATTCAACAGATGATTGGTACAATGGCAGATGCCTCAGTTCAACTGAAGGAGCACCAGCAAAAGTTAGAGATAGTACTTCAGGGAATTTGGCAAATTCCCAAGCTGATGTCTTCAACACCAAGCAGACATTACATGAGATCACAACACTAGACTGTCATTTGCTCATTTTGTGGATGACTTGGAGAGCATGAGGAACTTCAATGCACACATTGATACACAGATATCTGATTTGACAAGGAATTCAAGATCATGCAAAGGCCTGGTTGGTCAGCTGGATCATCTTCCTCTTCACAACCCATTGCAGCTGATCTAGCAAGAATTCAAGCTACCTTGATAGAAAATTCAGACAGAATGGAACACTTCTTGCACACAAAACTCACAACCATTCAAGATCAAATCAAGTCCAGCTTGACTTTCATGGAGAAAAGACTGTCTGACATTGAGACCATTTTACTTCCCATTCCTCCTCCTCCTCCATCTTCTACTTAATGTAATTTTCTTTGATGATGTCAAAGGGGGAGAAGAAAGAAAGAACAAGAAATGTTTGTAATCTTTTTGGAATGATTGTAATGGTCTCTTGAATGAAATGAAATGCATTTTGCTTAGCTTGAATGATTGTCTCAATTGTGTCTTCAATGTGATTGAAAATCTTTATGTGAATGTGAATGAATGAATGCTTGTCAAGTTGCTTGACCTTCTTTATGCACTAACTTACTTCAAGTTACTTTGTACTTCTTAGTACAACCATCAATTGTGAATGAGCCATATTTAAAGGTCTTTAACAAGCATGAACATGAACAAAAATAAGGACATTGAATAACCAAAATTGCTTAAAATCACATCTCATCAAAACCTCATTGACATATGGATTTAATGTTGCCATCATCAAAAGGGGGAGATTGTTGGGTTGAGTGTAATTTCATATCATTTTCCCTCCTATTTTGATGATGACAAATGTGATTTTAATGCAAAATAATTGAAACATGATAACACACCTTACCTGAAATTATATTCAAAAAGCATGTTTCAAAGCACACTTATCATTTGTACTTATAATAAAATATTTTACTAATGATATATGTGTTTATTCTTCAGGTACAAACATTTTTTTGTAAAAGTGTGTCGACACACCCTCAATGGTGTCGACACAACACCTCAGTCTCAAAGGCAAAACTGAAGAAATGAAGAGACTGTGTCGACACTAGTCAGAAAGCAGGTCGACACGAGTTGCAGATTCCGGAAATTAGACTACTCAGGTCGACGCACTCTCAGGGCAGGTCGACACCAGAGCTTGTTCCCAGAACAGCAGTTTTCAGAATGGGGACAGCAGGTCGACGCACACCAGAGCAGGTCGACCACTGGATCCTGTTCCAGAACAGCTATTTCAGAAACTGGGATAGCAGGTCGACACAACACCAAAGAAGGTCGACACTGGATCAGTTCCCAGAACAACCGGTTTCAAGATTTGGGACAGTGGTGACACCAACCACCAGGGCAGGTCGACACACTACGGAAAGATTGCAACTTAAATTGGATGTTTGCCACGTGTCAGCCTAGGGCGATGGGGTATCAACCTAGGATCATGTGCCCTTGTACCTAAAGGGTATCTTGGATCTTTGGGGTATAAAAGACCCCCTATGCCATCCATCATAAGAAGACCCCAACGAACTCTCCAAGCCTCCAGAAAGTTCCCTTTGGCGGCGAGAAGAGCTCATCTCCCTCTTCTGCTCTCCTGGTGCCTTCTGAAGACCAATTCTCATCAATTCGATTGTGAGAATTGGAGTTTGATCCCTGAAGAAGCAATTGAAGCGCCTCAAGGAAGCGATCAAGTAGGAGCATCTGTTGGAGAAGACTTCAAGGAAGATCCCCAACTCAATGTGCAGAGCATCGCTGGGACTTCAAGGATTCAAGCCTCTTCCCAATCTGAGCTTCTACAAGGGAGTACACTGAAGAACAAAGCCTCTTAACACTATTCTCATGTACTTTTGTTCTTCTGAGACTTCTTGAGATTGTGCAAGTGCTTCTGCATAACTCTCATGAATGTTCTCATGTCTGACATGATCTGCTGCTAGAAGATCCATGTCGTGTGTTGGTGTCTAGCATTGTTATTTGTGAGCCGTCGTGCTCAGTTTGAGTTGTCTAACTCAATTGTTTGTTGAGCAGTCTTGCTCAGGGATCTAGAGTAGTCTTGCTCTAGAGGTGTGTGAGTTGTAAACTCAAGTGTTGGAGTTGTCTGGCTCCAGTGGGTGTGTTACCCAGGTGTTTAGTGAATCCTCACTGGTGTGAGGGGTGGATGTAGGAATCACATGGGTGATTCCGAACCACCTAAAAATCTCTGTGCACTTGTCTATTGTGGTTTGATTCTTTCATCTGTTAGATGCTTGCATAGGATCGATCAAGATTCACTTAATCAACTGGT
This sequence comes from Colocasia esculenta, assembly GCA_014218235.1. Lineage (NCBI taxonomy): Eukaryota > Viridiplantae > Streptophyta > Magnoliopsida > Alismatales > Araceae > Colocasia > Colocasia esculenta. The sequence goes on along the minus strand of CM024763.1, from coordinate 106,925,249 downwards.
TTTCACATCTATTTATCAACTTACCTATCATCTCATCAGATCTGTGTTTTTCACTGATTAAAATTGTCTCTGATTCTAAAAGTTTTTTAAATTGCTTAAGCTTCCGCAGAAAGTGGCATGATCTATTCATCCCCCCTTCTAGATCTTATCCACACCTTTTCCTCGATCATTTAAAACGAGGCTTATTGGGCCAAAGAGCCACGCGGGGATAGGCCAAATCTCGCGTCTACAGTATTATCACAAAGAATGGGAATGCAAACTAATGTGTGATTATAATCTAAGAGTTGATGTTTGACCAAAGAACTTGGGTACCACAGTTACCAGCAGCAACATACTCTGCTTCTGCAATAGAAAGAGCTACAGAATGTTGCTTTTTGGAAGCCCAAGAAATAAGACAACTACCTAGATATAAACACAACCCACTAGTGCTTTCTTGTCAAGTTTGCACCCGACATAATCAGCATCACTATATGCAATCCAATCCAATTTGCATTCAGCAGGATACCAAAGTCCTAGATCACATGAAGAAAGAAGATATTTAAAATTCTTTCACAACAGTCATGTGACTATCTTTAGGATTTGCTTGAAATCTGGGCACATGCAGATGAATGTCTGGTCTAGAAGTAGTCAAATTGAGAAGAGAACCAATCATACCTCTGTAGGTTTGGCATTAACAGACTTACCAGAAGTATCACTTTCAAGTCTTACATTTATAGCCATTGGTGTGCTAGATGGCTTGATGTGTGAAAATCAAATCTTTTGAGTAACTCCTTGACATATTTGTTTGACTCAGAAAGATTCCTTCAGAAGTTTGATGCACTTGCAGACCTAAAAAGAATGTAAGTTCACCCATTAAACTCATCTCAAATTTAGATTGCATAAGATGGGCAAACTCATTGCACAGATCATTATTTGTTGAACCAAAAATGATATCATCAACATAAATTTGAACAACAATGAAATGGTTTTTTACAGTTTTTGTAAACAAAATTTGATCAATTTTCCTCTAATGTAACTTTTATTTACAAGAATGAGCTCAAACGGTCATACCAAGCTCTGGAGCTTGTTTGAGACCATACAGAGCCTTATTAAGCTTAAAAACATGATCAGAAAATTTTCATTTTCAAACCCAGAGGGTTGTTTAACAAATATTTTCTTTTATGTAACCAATCAAAAAATGTACTTTTGACATCCATTTGAAAAACTTTGAATTTCAAAGAGGCAGCAATGCAAGAAATATTCGAACAGCTTCAAGTCTTACTACAGGGGCATATGACTCTTCAAAATCAATGCCAAGTTCTTGGTTGTAACCCTGGGCAACAAGTCTTGCTTTATTTCAAACAATTTGACCAGATTCATTCAATTATTTGTGACAATCCATCTTGTTCTAATGACTGTAGTTAGATCTGAGGTTTTGGTACTAAAACTCAAATTTGATTTCTTTCAAATTGATGAAGCTCTTCATGCATAACATTTATTAGTTTTCACAAGATAAAGCTTCATCAATATTTTTGGGCTCAATTGGGAAAGTAGTGCCAATGAATCCTCATCTATTACAGAATGAAAAGATGATCTGGTTCTAATTCCATCTTACAAATTACCACAATGCTTTCAAGAGGATGGTCTCTTAAGAATCTGGGTTCAAAGATTACCTCAGTATTTGTATGAACTTCAGGAACATGATTACTTGAATCTCTTGAAGTTGGTATTTCAGTAACCTCATGCGCATTGGCACTTCTTGCTCTTCAAGATTGTGGATGGATGTTCAAGAAAATCATCTTCATCATCACACATAGAGCTATCCAAAAATTAGGAATGTCAATCTGTGGAATTTTCATCAAAAATGACATGTGGAGATTTTTCCACAGTCTATTTTTTCAAAATATAAACTCTATAAGCTCTTGAAATTTTAGAGTATCCTAAGAAGATTAATTCAAAACTCTTTGCATCAAATTTATCAAGATTTTTGTTGTTATTATGAACAAAACATTTGCAACAAAAAATTTTGAAGTATGACACACTGGGCTTTTTATCCTTTAACAATCATAGGGTTTTTTATGATCTTTGATCTTAACAATGCTCTATTCAAAATGAAGTTAGCTGTATTTACAGCTTCAGCCCAAAAAGATTTAGAAAGCTTACTTTCTAATAGTATAGTTCTGACCATTTCTACAAGTGTTCTGTTTTCCTTTCTACAACCCATTTTGTTCTGGAGTTTTAGGGAAGAAAAATTGTGGAGTATATTCAGATCAGTACATAGATTAGAAAAAGATTTATTGTCAAACTCACCCACATGATCTGTTAAAATAGATTTAATTTGAAAGACAAAACCACTAAGACAGAATTGTAAAATTTCCTGAATTCTGAACATGCATTACTTTTATGGGATAAGAATAAAACCCAAGTGTATCTTGTAAAGTCATCAATGATCACAAACATATCTATTACCACTGAGACTTGAGTTCTGGTTGGACCAAAAAGATCCATATGAAGTAACTCAAGTGGTTTAGATGTAAGTACATCATTGAACACTTTAAAAGATTTTCTTGTTTATTTTCCTTGAGCACATATCCCACAAATGGATTGTCAATGATAGGGAAGATTCAGGAAGACCTTTTACAAGATTCATTCTTATGAGTTTGCTTATCATTGAGAAACTTGCATGACCCAACTTTTTGTGCCACAACCAAGCAATGTCATTTTTATTTGCAATCAAACAAACATTTGTAGAAGAAGTCACTCAAATCTATCATGTATACATTATTATCTCTTTTTCAATCAATTTTATTTTTCTCAGAAAAGGAGTCATTATTTTGCATGAATCAAATTCAAAAAGAATTTTGTGACCATTGTCACACAATTGACTAATGCTAAGCAAGTTGTAATTCAACCCTTCAACTAACCAAACATCATCACTCAAGGTTATGCAAGACTTACCAATTTTTCCTTTGCCAATTATTTTCCCCTTATCTTACCTCCGAAGGTGACTGATCCACCTTCCTTTTCAAACAAGCAGGAAAATTTATTTCTATCTCCGGTCATGTGTCGTGAGCATCCACTGTCAAGAATCCAGATGTTTGAATTGAATGCACGGCTTTCCTGCACCAACAAATTAGACAAGAAAAGTTTTTGGTACCCAGATGTGATTGGTACCAACATCTCTTGTGTCAGAAGAGAAATCAAATCTTTCTAACCCATATTTGAGCATTTTTTCTTCACAATGTTCTTCGGAACAGAAAATTCAACTTGTTTTTCAAATTTTTGAAAATTATACCTCTTAGCTGATTTATTCCACTGTGAAAATCTTGGCATGTAAAGCTATTGATGAGTAGGAAAATGTGAGTGATAAAAGGAAGGATTGAACCATTGGTTAGTGTAGAGGTATTCTTTAGTCCCACATTGAAAGATAGTGAGAACAAGTGTGTGCTTATCAGCAAGAGCCTCACCTCTTCTCTCAAGAGGGCCCTTTTAAAGGACAAAACCCCAAGCATGAGGACAATATCTATTGGGAGGCACACTTAAATCACGTCTCTTCATTGGCGCCGTCTGTGGGAACGAACGAGAGGCTATGCGCCCTACCCGAGCGTCTCATCTTCATGAGACCCGCACACCCTTATCCCACTGGGGGGCTGTGTAGAGGTATTCTTAGTCCCACATTGAAAGATAGTGAGAACAAGTGTGTGCTTATCAGCAAGAGTCTCACCTCTTCTCTCAACAGGGCCCTTTTAATGGACAAAGCCCCAAGCATGGGGACAATACCTCTTGGGAGGCACACTTAAATCACGTCTCTTCATTGGTGCCATTTGTGGGAATGAACGAGAGGCCATGCGCCCTACCCGAGCGTCTCATCTTCATGAGACCCGCACACCCTTATCCTCACTGGGGGGGCTGTGTAGAGGTATTCTTTAGTCCCAAATTGAAAGATAGTGAGAACAAGTGTGTGCTTATCAGCAAGAGCCTTACCTCTTCTCCCAAGAGGGCCCTTTTAAAGGACAAAACCCCAAGCATGGGAACAATACCTCTTGGGAGGCACACTTAAATCACGTCTCTTCAGTTACCATTGCACCTTTGGTTCCAAGGATTATTCCATCTTGAATTGTAAGATGTGTGAACATTCCAATTTCCATGAGAAAAATGATTCTTCATTACTTTGGAGTTTTTATGATTTTTATAAGAGGGGTAGGTCAACCTATGTAGTGTTTGTGTCGACCTATGAATGGAGTAGGTCGACCTGGGCAGTGTGTGTGTCGACCTCACAGGTTTTTGTTTTAGCATTTTACCTTTGTTTTCAGATAGACATGCCTTGACAAATTTATTAGAGGAGTTTTTGCTGATTTTGTTTTATTTTCAGATGATTCAGTTTTCTTTGAATTTTGTGGTTCAAAACCTAAACCATGTTTATTTGAATTCATCTTCATTCTTGGTAGAGCATTTAGATTTTCTTTGCCTTGTGTGAAGTTCTTGATGATCTCTTCTTTTCTTTAAGGCAATGATTAAGTTTTTTAATTTGAGTCAAATTTTCTTTATTTTTTCTTCTCTTTCTTCAGATTTCTTGACAGAATTCATAATATCTTTGTTCAATTTTGAATCCTCATTTTCAGATCATCAACAAGAATTAACAAACTCATCATTTTCTTTGATTTGGTCTGAAATCTGAGCTTCCATTCAGAAAATTTTCCAGATGATGATGTGTCATGAATAATACTGTCAATTTTTCTTTTTAAATATTTATTTTTTTTCTCACTTCAGAAAGATTTTCAACTAAATTTATCATATGCTTATTGCCAATCTTCAATGGTAAATAGTTCAAAAGATATATCTACCTGTTCTTCACTGCTTCCAGCCATGAAGCATACTTCATTTTTTCTGAACTAGAGGATTCTTCATTATTATCTGAGCTTTGATCCTCATCTGACTATGTAGCTACCATGGCCTTGTTCTTCTTTCTGTGAAACTCCTTCTTGTGTCTATTGAGCTTATCCTTCTTATTCTCTAGACATTCAGCCTTCATGTGTCCAGATTTGTTGCACCTGTAACACACAGGAAGTTCATCATTTTTATTGTGATCAACATGTGAGAAGGAGTGTTTCTTTTACCAGACATGACAATTTTCTTATTACTAAGTTCTTCTTGTTAGATTTCAAAAATGCCCTAAATTGTCTAGTTATCAAAGCAAGATTATCATCCTCAGAGTCATATTTTTCAGATTCAGAAATCTCTTTAGATTTTCCTTTACTACTTGAGGAAGCTTTGAGAGCAATGAGTTTTGTTTCAACATGTGTTCTTCAGATCTCTTAAGATTTAGCTCATAAGTCATTAAGGATCCAATGAGTTCATCCAATGTTATTTTGGATAAATCTTTTGAGTCCTCAATGACTGTAGCTTTAGTGTGCCACACATGAGATAAAGAATGCAAGATCTTCCTTACAAAATCTTCATTTGAGTATTCCTTACCCAAAGCTCGAAGTTCATTGATGAACCATAAACCTAGCAAACATCTCAGATATGGTTTCATCAGATTTCATGACAAACAATTCATAATCAGAAATTAACATGTTTTCTTTAGTTTCCCTAACTTGAGATGTGTCCTCATAAAACAATTCTAATTTATCCTACATCTCCTTAGCAGACTTACACATAGAAATTCTGGAGTACTCTTTGGATGGATGGCACATTGCAGCATGTTCATGGCACTGTAGTTCAGGGTAGCCTTTCTGATCTGCTCCCTTGTCCATGTATCTTCGTCCCCAGTGATTTCTACTGGTCCTTTCTCAACAATCCTCCAGACTTCATAGTTCTGCGCTTGAAGAAATACCATCATTCTGTTCTTCCAGTAAGGGTAATCAGTACCATCAAAAAATAGAGGTCTATTGATTGAATGACCTTCTGCAACGAAACCTCTGGAATCCATGATCAAGACACTCAGATGAAACTAGCAACACAAATTAAGCAAGTAATTGAGTAAATCAAAACCAGAAACACAGATGATTCAACAGAACACCTTAGAGTATAGACTCTGACCTGCTCTGATACCAATTGTTGGGATCAGATAGGTGACTGAATCAATGTTAATTATGAATGTGTGTGTATGGCAGCTGATAACTGCAAAATTTCAGTGTTAAATTTCATACATATAGTTGATTTTAGACATCTTTTATCTGTAAATAATGTGCAGTTTGAGTTTAATTTTCATTTCATCCCTAAATAGATTTTTGAGCATATTAGTTTTGGTAGAATACATAGTAGACTCTCATTAAATAAATTCAATCTATTTTGAATAATTTGTCTAATTTTCTTTTTTTTACAAATATTGTATAAATAATATTTGATTTATAAACATATTCTAATTCTTGCAAATATTAGTTCATAAATAAAGTAGATTTTAAATGAATAAATATGCCACCCACTACAAACATGCCACATACCCCATCTAATTCCATTAAATAAACAAAAAAATCATTTTAAATACCCCACCCCACCACACACTCTGCCTAAACATTTTTTCTTTCTTCTCTCCCCACTAGGCAACGAAGCTGCTGGAAGATGGCGAGTTGGCAGATGGGCATTGTGTGCAGGCGGTGCTGAGGCTAGAGCTGGGCTCCTGGGCGCAATGGAGCTAGTGCGGCCGGGCGATGTGGCTGGGATTTCTGGGGAGGCTGAGTCATGCAGTTGGGCGGCCGGATCTGTTGAAGCTGAGGTGGCGCGTGGTGATGGCTTGGGGGCTAGCTGGGCTGGCGCGATGGAGGCCAGGGCAGCTGATGGGCTTTGGCCAGCCAGCTGGTGCGGCCGGCACTGGATCCTGGTGCGGCTGGGGCGCGGCCAGACCTGCTGAGGTGGATGGGCTTGGTGCGGTGCTGGCCCCCTGCGCAGATGGGGCTGGAAGCTGGCGCGGCAGGCTGTGGCCAGATCTGGGAGCTCGTGCGATGCAGGGACTGTTGAGCTGGCGATCCTGGTCCAGGAGGCGGGAAGCAAAGGCCCTGAGGCCTATAAAAGGACCTCAAGGTCCTCTTCACCAAGGAGTTCGAATTCTCTTAGGAATTTTTAGTTTCCTTTTTCCTGTATTTTCTTTCCTATGAGAGCAGAGAGTTCTTCCTGGGTTGGAGATTCTAGTTGTTCTTAATTTTTCCTTTCTGTTCTTCCACAGTGCAGAGGCTTCGCAAGTAGAAATGTTTAGGATTTTATTTCTTCCAGTTTTATTTCTATAACTTCTCTTCTTTCAATAGAGCTTGGCGGGTTGGAGTTTTTAGGATCTTTGTTTTCTAACTGTTCTTCCCTTCTTCTGTGCAATTTGCTTAGTTCAATTGTTCCGTGAAATTTTCTGAGGGTGAATTGTATAGTCTTTTGTTTTCCAGAACTCAATCTTATGGCGTTTATTTTAGTTCTTGTGAATTTTCCTTCTTCTGTGCTAATTAGAGAGATCAGATTCGAGGGGCTGCTGCATATTTTTGTTGGATTTTCTTCTCTTCGGTTGTTCTATCTGCTGAGAGAGGAGTTTAGCTATTCAACTGTTGGGATTTTAATTCCTGCTGTGAGCAGAGGTGGGCATTTGAATTCTTTTGCTGTGAGATCTGCCGTGTGAGAGGACCGAAGGCTTCTATTCTTCTCTTCTCTGTGTTTGCGTGTTGCTGCTGGAGGAGGATTCCAGAGGGTTTTGGGGTCTAGCATTTGAGAAGGTTTTTGCTGCTACGAGGAGTGTCTGTGATAGTTCAGATTTCTGGGAGGTTCGACATCCGGGAGTCTTGCTATTGGGAGATGGTTCTGCTGTGAAGGTCTGCAACGTTGAGAGGTTCGGTGTTATTTTTGAGGAATTTCTAGTTCAGAATTCTAGTGGATTTTAGGTTCAGATTTTTTTTAGAGTTTCTCTTTACTGTAAGGGGTTGGGAGTCTCTTGTTTTTAGTTTTCTTTCTGTAAGCATGAGGGAATCAGAGTTAAGCATTTGGGATTTTAAAGCATTTTTTTCTTCTTCTGTGTTCATCCGGAGTTCAGACTGGGGAGGGTTTACTTCTGCTGTGAAGGGTTGGCTGGTGCGATTGTTGGGAGTTTTCCTTTCTTCTGGTTCTGTGTTTTGTGAGGAGGTTTTGGTTCAGCATATGTTCTTGTTCAGCATGTTTTTTGAGAGGGATTGATCACTGTACCAGAATTAAAACGAGTGATACACACAATTCATTTAGATCAAGTTGTGGTGTGTGAGTATAGAGTGAAACAAGACAACAAACCACAAGTAAAGCACAGTGCACAGAGAATTTAAGGTGGTTCGGAGAACTTGTGTCTCCTACGTCCACCTCCCCACGCAGAGGAAACACTAGCACTAATGTAAAAACCTGAGCACGACGACTCCAACACCTTTGAGTGCGACGACTCAAAGAAAACCCAGGAGATAGGCACGACGACCTACTCCACAGACCACTTGTGAGTTCAACAACTCACAAGCAATTGAGCACGATGGCTCAAACACCAGAGCACTACGGCTCCAAACCTGAGTACACTGTACTCAAAACCTTTGGACCACGATGGATCCAAGTCTGCTATAACAAGCTCGATTAGAGAGTAGATCCTCTAGTGCGATCTATCTCAGTACAATGAAAAAAATAGAACAAACATAATTTGATGATCTGCGTAGAACGCATACACAGATCACCCATTAAAGTGTTAACTAGATGAATTACAGACTCTGAGATGTTTCCAAGCTTTTCAGATCTGTCTTCATCACGAACTCCTCCAATCACGAACTCCTCCTCCGCTTCTTCTTCTTCTCTTCCTGGCGGCGGTGCTCTGCTCCCTTTCTGGACGCAGATTCCCTTTTCTCGCTCTCCTCCTTTTCTGGGAATTGTATGAGTACTCTCGCCTTTGGAGTATGAGGATCATGAGTATTATAGTCCCATGTGTCCATGTGGAGCCTTGGGGTGCGCAGGCACAAAAATCTAGGTAAGATCCCTTGATTCCCACGCAGACACGTGTTCAGAAAATTTAGGATCTGAATCATCATTCGAAGTGTGTCGACACAATCAAGTTGTGTGTCGACACATGATCCTTGCATTGTGTCCTGACAGCATTGAATGGTGACTTGTGTCGACACACATTTCACTTGTGTTGACACACCTGATCATAGACCAAAAATCATCTTTCTGGGAGTACAGGATGTGTCGACACATGATCAACCTGTGTTGACACCATTGGCTTCTTGTCTTTTGGCTGTTCTCTGGATGCAATGGATGTGTCGACACATGATGGTTATGTGTCGACACCACTGACTACTTTTCACTTCACTGCTTTCTGAATACAATGAATGTGTCGACACACAATGGACTTGTGTCGACACCACTGACTTCTTCAGTTCTGAATGGCTTCTGTGAATAGATGCTGTGTCGACACATGATGTGCTTGTATCGACAAAACTTTTACAAATATGTGAACCTGTATATATGAAGTGTGAACCATCAAAACATGCCATTATCATGAAAATATGAAATATTAAGTGTTAAAAATATGTTATTTAGTCATCATAGTATGTACAATATGTACAAATGTCATCATCAAAATCAAATTATGAGTGATGTCAATTAGTCATAATTAAAATCATCATTGAAGGTTTCAACTACACACTCAACACAACAAGAGAAATGGTTGATAATATTACAATTTAAAGGGGAGTGAATCTAGTTTACGCTTATAATATTATGACAAATCAATAGTGTCACAATCCTACATCTACATGCTTTGTCAATCACACAAAAAAGGGGGAGAATATTGTCCTACAACCACATCCCGAATACCTTATGGTTTGTGTGATTAACAAATATCTGTAGACTTATCCTATCACTATCCAAAAGCACAATGTTTCTAAATGTCTGAACCAGAAACTAAACTATTACGTTATTATGTTGTCACAACTTCCATTCCTAACAATGATCTATTTAAAACTATGCTTAGCATAATTATTTGAAAGAAAGTATGCTCTAAAGTCCATACGAACCAGTGTAAAAAAATTCCTATCATTCATTTAAAAAAAAGTTGTAGACTACCGAATGTTGTGGGGAAATTGACGATGATGATCCATCAAATGCTTCTGATGGTGGGTGTAAGGCCCCGAAATTTCTTTTTCTTTTCCCCACTTATATTTTATGTATATGACGATTGCTCGTTCTTGCATAAATGGCGTGCATGAAAATGGTGCATGTCATAATTATAAATTTTGCATGTGTATATGCGTGGATGTATGTTATTTTATGGATGTGATAATTGTATACCTAATGCTACATACATAACACCTTGGTATACCTATGTATGCATGTGTATGTTTAGTTGTAAACGTTGTTCATTTGCATGGTGTAGTTAATGTGTACATTGTACTTCGTACATTGTATGTACATATAGAGTGCAAGTATGGTAGGTGTATTTAGTAGTGTATATTGTAATTCTATATTCCTCATGAATAACATGCATGTATTTTTATGATAATTAGGTGAGAATAGGCAATTAGCTAAATTGTGCATACTGTGTATATTAAAAATCCCATGCATATAGTACTTAAGTAATGTTGTGCAAGTTTAATCTAATTACCGGTGTGCGTGTTATGTATCTATCTATTTCGTGCATAATGTACATAAGTATGTTACATCCGTGTGGTATGCTATATATATGCCAAATCAAGTGAGTGCAAGCAAGAACTATTTTATTGAATAGATTATTCCTAGCTAACTTAATTCATATTGCCTCCTAATGATTTGAAACCCTCGCAATTCTTGTCACTTTATTTTGCCGCATGTTGAGTCATGCTTATGTAAAACATCATGTACGCATAGGTAGATATCTACGTACGTATTAGCTAGTTGTGCTTATGTATGCATGTGAATAATATATGGTAAATATGGTTTGAATGCATGGTGTGATAGTGTGTATACTATGTTACATACATTGTATGTATATATGTATAAGTTGAACATGATTTCTACATGTTTTGAGTTCTGGCCGAAGGACCCAGTTGGCGTCACATGGATGGACGCCCATGTTGCATCAGCGTCCATATCGATGGACGCCAAGACTTAAGTAACGTCCATGATGGTGGACGTTAAGATCTCTGACATGCATGCATGCAGACCCGAATTTCCGGAGACAAGCAACCCCAGCCATTGGGGAGCTGTCCCCAACGGCTGTGAAAGCCTCACATCACCCCTGCGGGAAAGGAGAGACCCCTCTCCTATAAACCAACCTCCCCTTGCAACCCCAAGGCTCTCTCTTGGCCCTTTTGCAAGAGGAGAGAAAACCCTAGCAAGCTGTGGAAGTTTGGACTTTGCATGCCTTGATCCGACGATTTGGAGCTTCATCCGGCGTTCTATTGCAACTGGAGGCTAGAGGGGACCAAGGAGAAGGCTTCCCCACCACTGGTTTAGCATCTGCATCGACCAAGAACCCGGAGGAGTGGTGTTTTGGAGGCTTCTTGGGACTGCCAAGGAGAGCTTCAACAGCAACATAGATCCCTTTGGAGGTTTTTAGAAAGGCAAGTAACCTATAGATCTCAATCCTATACATGTGCCCTAGGTCCCAGCATTTTTCTGGATTTTTCCTCGCGTCCTGGATTCCCCCATTCTTCTTGTATTTGGAGCTCGGGTCTGTGTTTTGCACAGACCTGAACTTGACGGCAAGATCCATTGCCGTCAAGATCTTTGATTAGCGGCCAACGATATTGCCGTTAAAGCGCCATTAACGTCCAGACGATGCCGTTAAGTTCTTCAGGGCAGAACAGTGAGCTGTTCTCCCTTCTATATGATTAATTTCCGAAGTGTTTTCGAATGAGGATATAATGTAATCATATATGTTATGTAAAATAGACCATGGGATGCATGTGATATTTTCTGTGCTTTTTGGTGAATGGCATGGATTGTTAAACTTATTGAAATACATGTTTGGAAAATGGATTTTTGCATGTTCTCCCATTGTTTACATGATCCCTGAAGAATGGGATGCCCTAAGTTTTTCTAAACCATGTATCTACGAATCAGTCCAGGCCCTGAAATTTTGAGAATTTCTCCATGACTGTGGGATTTACTGTAATTTCTGTTTTGGAAATAGAAGACATGCGTAGGATTTGTAAAATTTACAGTAAATTTGTGTTGTGCAATAAATCCGGGGAAAATTCCTGTGATGATGAGTATGTTAGGTTCAGGGCCGTGAACTGTCAAATTGGATATTCATGTTATGTTCCATGTTAAATCAAATTATGAACGGATGAGATTGCATGTTTTAATTCCTGTAAATGTAATATGATTCAGAAAATATGAAATTTGCATGTGTGATTATAAACCTGAAATTTGTCTGTGGTTAAAATCTCATGTTATTTTGATAACAGTAAGTATTGTTATGGATTTTTAATGAGAAAAACGACTATGTGAGCATGTTAATTGTGATTTGATGTGATTCAGTAAATTTCAGTATGATTAAATCTATATTATGATTATTTGGCAGTTGCAATAGTAAGGTTAAAATCAGTAAATGAAAGCTTATGTGTGTATGAATTATGTAGGAGGGTGTGCAAGCATGAGAAGTGCGAGAACAAGTGATATATGTGTATAAAATGGTTAAATGTGACAAGAGAAACAATGGTGCCCATAAGACACTGCCACCTTAGATGCTTGGAGCTGTACTGTAGTAGTGCCCCTACGGGAAAGCTCAATATGATATGTGATACCCTAGAGAAGGGTCTTGATAAATCGTTATACCCTGGCAAAGGGTCTTGTGAAATCCTGGAGGTGGACAAGTTCCACTGGTAATGGTGGGAAGGGCTTTCCCCGGTTTCTGCAGGAACTAAGACTTATCACTGTGCCGGTGATTAAGTACTTGTATGTGAATGTGTGTGTTATGTGATCGTCTAATGGTGGTTTGGGCTGTGTCTTGGCATTATGTGAAAATGAGCATAAGTGTGATGTGAAAAGTGATATGTGTTCATGGCACAAGGTATGTGCGAGATATGTGTAAATGTGGCACATGTTATGTGCAAAAGTGAAATGATAAGAAGTATGTGAATGTGAAAGAGGAAATAATGGAAATGTGTATAAGTATTGTGTGATAGAACAAAAGTGAGTGTATGTGAAAGCCAAGGTTAATCATATGGTTGTATGTAACGAGAAAATAGTATAAGTGTAAATGACAATAGTGTTAATTGATATTTGTATTGATGTGTATAAATGTGTGTATTATCCTCATGAATTAGATTATTCTGGTGTGTATGTGTTGATGTATTATTGTCAAATGCTAAAAGTGATGTTACTATTAGTACCAAAATGTAAGTATATGCTTTCATATTCATGAAATTTGAATTATTGGATGTACATGTGTTTAGTATTATGTTGTGTAGTTAAAAGTGATCCCTATGCAAAGGTAATATGAATGTGATAAAATTTGTATAAAATCAGCAAGCTAAATGTGAAGTAAATTGTTATGATTGCATGCGAAGTGAGTTAGAAATCATGCTAGGAGTGCTACCTATCTGTATGTTTCCATGGTTTAGTTGTGCAAACTTTACAATGACTTGGGTAAAGTATAAAAACGTGTGAGTGTATATTTTACTCGTGTTAATGACACCATGATGTTAGTGATCTTGTTAGATTTTAGTTTTACATGTGTTAGGATAATTGTTTAATGAAATTCCCTGTGCAATTGTTTAGGTTAGAGCGTGATCATGTATGATTTAACTGCTGAATTTTATTGTGTTAATTGATAAAAAGCATGTATGTATTGAATCTTAAGTTACTTGCTGAGTCTATTGTGTAGACTCACTCTTGCTAAACATTTCAGGAAATTAGCAGCGGAGGAGCTAGCAAGATTTGAAGTGGAGTTGGACTAAGTGATTGAAGATTTGTAATTTATCTTTCATAGTATGTAATGCTACAATTGAAATTGAATTTTGATCAAATGTACTTGGAGTCGGCTATGTATTTGAAAATATTGCGCTTATGTTATCTCTTGTTGAACTACACAGACTGTGGTATGTGGATTAAAAGTTGATGGAATAAGATTCATTTAAATTCCGTTGCATTATTAATTCTATTTGTGTATATCTCAGCTCACTTGTTACTTGTTGGGGTATTCTCCCTGTAGCGGCTTGCTCTCATCCGATGTGGGTTGGTATAACCGTACCGGGTGGAAGTGGGTCGTTGCAGAGATGGTATCAGAGCCTTTGGGTTGAGATTATACATAATAGCCATCAACTAAATCACATCTCTAAGTCTTTGTAGTGGATAGCCAGATCCAAGGAATAATTAAGATAGTACTAGAAAAGCGTAAGATAAATACATGATAACATGTTAGGTATAAGGATAAATGGAGTTTAACTTGATGTTTATTTTGTAGCAATGGCTAGAGGGGTTCGACGTTCGAGCTTACCTATTCGGGATGAAGAGTTAAGTAGGACTGACGGAGAGCACATGAAGTACCAGCACCTCAAGGATCGCCTGCGCCACCCCCGCCACCGTTGGCTGATTATGGTACGGTCATGCAAGGGATTGTACAAGCAATACAGACTCAAGCGCAAACACAAGCGGCTCTTCAAACTCAGTTTCAGGCTCAGGTTCCAGCACCAGCTCAGCAGGACCGTGGTTTAGGAGGTGTATCAGTCATGGAGAGGTTCAAGAGGATGGCTCCACCCTCTTTTAAGGGGGAGAGTGAGCCGTTAGTTGCAGAAAGTTGGCTCAGGAAAATCGAAAAGATATTCAGAGCCATCAGGTGTGCAGAGGATGACAAGATCAGTCTGGCGGCATACATGCTTCAGGAGCGAGCGGATGTGTGGTGGTCTTCCGTTCTTCGCACGTGGTTTGAGGGAGTGGAGCTAGAGGTTACTTGGGAAGATTTTGTAAGGATGTTTCAGGCCAAGTATGTTCCTGAACTTATACAGGACAAAATGGAGCAGGAATTCTTAGCATTGACTCAGGGATCGATGACAATTTTGGAGTATGAGGCTAGATTTGCAGAGTTGTCTAGATATGCACCACACATAGTTGTCGATGAGAGACGCAAGGCAAGGAAGTTTGTAATGGGGCTTAGACCGTCATTGAGAGCCAGACTGGCGGCGTTTGACCTTAGAACTATGGATGTGGCTCTTAGCGCGGCGTGCAGACAAGAGAGTGAAATGGAGTTGTACTTGGCAGAGAAGAAAGCCCGATTAGAAATGTTACCAGAACCATTTCAACGGCAAAAGAGGAAGATGAAGAAGCTCATGAAAAGACAGCAACCAACTATGGTACTAATAGAATCAACCTTTCAGTCAGTAGTTTCGGCCGGCAATGAGAAGCCCGTATGTGTGCATTGTGGCAAGCGCCACGGCGGAGACGTATGTTGGACGAGGTCGGGAAGATGTCTCAAGTGTGGTAGCAAGAATCATCGGATTAAAGACTGTCCGAATCAGAAGAAGAGGTTATTCCCGAGATGTTCCAGTATAAGGAAGCCACCGGTAGGAATTTAGGCACCGGTCTAAGTGGACTAGAAGCGGCAACGAGATGTCATCAAGGGTACGTGATCCGATCTTCGAGGACGAAGATCTCTTTTAAGGGGAGAGGGTGTAAGGCCCCGAAATTTCTTTTCTTTTCCCCACTTATATTTTATGTATGATGATTGCTCGTTCTTGCATAAATGGCGTGCATGAAAATGGTGCATGTCATAATTATAAATTTGCATGTGTATATGCGTGGATGTATGTTATTTTATGGATGTGATAATTGTATACCTAATGCTACATACATAACACCTTGGTATACCTATGTATGCATGTGTATGTTTAGTTGTAAACGTTGTTCATTTGCATGGTGTAGTTAATGTGTACATTGTACTTCGTACATTGCATGTACATATAGAGTGCAAGTATGGTAGGTGTATTTAGTAGTGTATATTGTAATTCTATATTCCTCATGAATAACATGCATGTATTTTTGATAATTAGGTGAGAATAGACAATTAGCTAAATTGTGCATACTGTGTATATAAAATCCCATGCATATAGTACTTAAGTAATGTTGTGCAAGTTTAATCTAATTACCGGGTGCGTGTATTGTATCTATCTATTTAGTGCATAATGTACATAAGTATGTTACATCCGTGTGTGTATGCTATATATATGCCAAATCAAGTGAGTGCAAACAAAAACTATTTTATTGAATAGATTATTCCTAGCTAACTTAATTCATATTGCCTCCTAATGATTTTGAAACCCTCGCAATTCTTGTCACTTTATTTTGCCGCATGTTGAGGTCTGCTTATGTAAAACATCATGTACGCGTAGGTAATATCTACGTACGTATTAGCTATTGTGCTTATGTATGCATGTGAATAATTATATGGTAAATATGGTTTGAAGCATGGTGTGATAGTGTGTATCTATGTTACATACATTGTATGTATATATGTATAAGTTGAACATGATTTCTACCTGTTTTGAGTTCTGGCTGAAGGACCCAGTTGGCGTCCACATGGATGGACGCCCTTGCTGCGTCAGCGTCCACTCGATGGCGCCAAGACTTAAGTCAACGTCCATTGATATGGACGGTAAGATCTCTGACATGCATGCATTGCAGAGCCCGAATTTCCGGGGACAAGCAACCCAGCCATTGGGAGCTGTCCCTAACGGCTGTGAAAGCCTCACATCACCCCTGCTGGAAGGAGAGAACCCCTCTCCTTTAACCAACCTCCCCTTGCAACCCCAAGGCTTTCTCTTGGCCCTTTTTCAAGAGGAGAGAAAACCCTAGCAAGTTGTGAGGAAGTTTGGACTTTGCATGCCTTGATCTGACGATTTGGAGCTTCATCGGCGTTCTATTGCAACTGGAGGCTAGAGGGGACCAAGGAGAAGGCTTCCCCACCATTGTTTAGCATCTGCATCGACCAAGAACCCGGAGGAGTGGTGTTTTGGAGGCTTCTTGGGACTGCCCAGGAGAGCTTCAACAACAACATAGATCCCTTTGGAGGTTTTTTAGAAAGGCAAGTAACCTATAGATCTCAATCCTATACATGTGCCCTAGGTCCATCATTTTTTCTGGATTTTTTCTCGCGTCCTGATTCCCCCATTCTTCTTGTATTTGAGAGCTCGGGTCTGTGTTTTGCACAGACCTGAACTTGACGGCAAGATCATTGCCGTCAAGATCTTCGATTAGCGGCCAACGATATTGCCGTTAAAGCGCCATTAACGTCCAGACGATGCCGTTAAGTTCTTCAAGGCAGAATAGTGAGATGTTCTCTCTTCTATATGATTAATTTCCGAAGTGTTTTCGAATGAGGATATAATGTAATCATATATGTTATGTAACATAGACCATGGGATGCATGTGATCTTTTCTGTGCCTTTTGGTGAATGGCATGGATTGTTAAACTTATTGAAATACATGTTTGGAAAATGATTTTGCATGTTCTCTCCGATGTTTACATGATCCCTGAAGAATGGGAGCCCTAAGTTTTTCTAAACATGTATCTACGAATCAGTCTAGGCCCTGAAATTTGAGAATTTCTCCATGACTGTGGGATTTACTGTAATTCTGTTTTGGAAATAGAAGACATGCGTAGGATTTGTAAATTTACAGTAAATTGTGTGTTGTGCAATAAATCTGAAGAAAGTCCGTGATGATGAGTATGTTAGTTTAGGCCCGTGAACTGTCAAATTGGATATTCATGTTATGTTCCATGTTAAATCAAATTATGAACGGCATGAGATTGCATGTTTTAATTCCTGTAAATGTAATATGATTCAGAAAATATGAAAATTTGCATGTGTGATAAAACCTGAAATTTGTCTGTGGTTAAAATCTCATGTTATTTTGATAACAGTAAGTATTGTTATGGATTTTTAATGAGAAAACACTATGTGAGCATGTTATTGTGATTTGATGTGATTCAGTAAATTTCAGTATGATTAAATCTATATTATGATTATTTGGCAGTCGTCAATAGTAAGGTTAAATCAGTAAATGAAAGCTTATGTGTGTTATGAATTATGTAGGAGGGTGTGTCCAGCATGAGAAGTGCGAGAACAAATGATATATGTGTATAAAATGGTTAAAAGTGACAAGAGAAACAATGGTGCCATAAGACACTGCCACCTTAGATGCTTGGAGTTGTATTGTTAGTGCCCCTACGGAAAGCTCAATATATATGTGATACCCTAGAGAAGGGTCTTGATAAATCGTATACCCTGGCAAAGGGTCTTGTGAATTCTGGAGGTGGACAAGTTCCACTGGTAATGGTGGGGAAGGGCCTTTCCCCAGTTACTGCAGGAACTAAGACTTTATCACTGTGCCGGTGATTAGTACGTGAATGTGAATGTGTGTGTTATGTGATCGTCTAATGGTGGTTTGGCTGTGTCTTGGCATATGTGAAAATGAGCCTAAGTGTGATGTGAAAAAGTGATATGTGTTCATGGCACAAGTATGTGCGAGATATGTTAAAATGTGGCACATGTTATGTGCAAAAGTGAAATGATAGAAGTATGTGAATGAGAAAGAGGAAATATGGGAAATGTGTATAAGTATTGTGTGATAGAACAAAAGTGAGTGTATGTGAAAGCCAAGGTTAATCATATGGTTGTATGTAACGCGAAAATAGTATAAGTGTAAATGACAATAGTGTTAATTTATATTTTGTTATTGATGTGTATAAATGTGTGTTATTATCCTCATGAATAGATTATTCCTTGGTGTGTATGTGTTGAGTATTAATTGTCAAATGCTAAAAGTGATGTTACTTTAGTATCAAAATGTAAGTATATGCTTTCATATTCATGAATTTGAATTATGGATGTACATGTGTTTAGTATTATGTTGTGTAGTTAAAAGTGATCCCTATGCAAAGGGAATATGAATGTGATAAATTTGTATAAAAATCAGCAAGCTAAATGTGAAGTAAATTGTTATGATTGCATGCGAAGTGAGTTAGAAATCATGCTAGGAGTGCTACCTATCTTGTATATGTTTCCATGGTTTAGTTGCCAAACTTTTCAATGACTGGGTAAAGTATAAAAACGTGTAGTGTATATTTTACTCGTGTTAATGACACCATGATGTTGTGATCTTGTTAGATTTTAGTTTTACATGTGTTAGGATAATTGTTTAATGAAATTCCCTGTGCAATTGTTTAGGTTAGAGCTTGATCATGTATGATTTTACTGCTGAAATTTTATTGTGTTAATTGATAAAAGCATGTATGTATGGAATATTAAGTTACTTGCTGAGTCTATTGTGTAGACTTACTCTTGCTAAACATTTCAAGAAATCGCAACGGAGGAGCTAGCAAGATTTGAAGTGGAGTTTGACAAGTGATTGAGATTTGTAATTTATCTTTCATAGTATGTAAAGCTACAATTGAAATTTGAATTTTGATCAAATGTACTTGGAGTCGGTTATGTATTTGGAAAATATTGCGCTTATGTTATCTCTTGTTGAACTATACAGACTGTGGTATGTGGATTTAAAAGTTGATGGAATAAGATTCATTTAAATTTCATTGCATTATTGAATTCTATTTGTGTATATCTCAGCTCACTTGTTACTTGTTGGGGTATTCTCCCTGTAGCGGTTTGCTCTCATCCGATGTGGGTTGGTAAACTGTACCGGGTGGAAGTGGGTCGTTGCAGTGGGCCTCCAAGAAGGATAGAAGATCAAGGGTCCTAGGATGGGGGTCATAGAGAAAACCCACCGATGCTTAAGTTAGTGATGGGCAGGAAACAAGAGCAAGAGAGGCGAGAGACAGAGACTTAGAGGATATGAGCTCACTCTTCACCAATTTAGGGTTTAAGAGACATTACTTCTCTTCGATGTGTTTCCTAGGATTATATAGTTGCGAGCTCCCTTATCAGTTTTGCAGAGGTTGGATAGATGAGGGGTTAGGTTAGGAGATGTTCCTCTATGATTAGAGTCCTTATTAAACATCCACATGACCGTTTACAGGTCTAGTTTGGATTTTGTTGGACTCATTATCATTATCCTAATCCCTATTTATCTTTAGATCTATCTATAATCTAATTAGGAGGCCTTTGGCTATAATCATTGGGCAGTAGAACGAGGTCTCCTTATAAAGGGGATCTCTTAGGTGGGGTCTCCTAATTGTGTTAAGGATTGTCATGAGTGGTGCTATTTTGGGGGATTCCTAAGTAGCTTTCCAGATGCTTGGGTTCCCTGGTTATGGAGCCTTTTATTCTGAGCTTGGGGGTCCTCCACGCGGATGGTGATAAAGCGTTTTTCTTAGCCTTGCCTTTTCAGGTCTTCAGTGAGCATTTATTGGGCCATCACCAGTTGGACCTAATCTTAGGCTTTTTGGGGCTATGTCTTAAAGATACGTGAGAATTCAGTAGGGTAAATAGCACACTGCATTATGTTCATAGCACTAAATTAATTTTAGATTTCTTAATGTTATCTTCACTCCACTTATCCTCATCCTCTGGTAAGTTATATGGGCCTTTTTGAACCGCCTTCAAGATGTCATAATCTTGTGCACTTAAGAACACATGCATTTGCTTTTCTCAGTAGGTGAAGTTCGATCCATCAAAGAATGGGGGATAGTGGATAGGGTGGCTCTTAGGCATCAGGTTTTGATCGGCCATTGTATTGTGGATCTCTCTAGACCTTTCATTCACAAAGTATAGAGCCTTGGCTCTAATACCAATTGATGTCCTGAATTACTCTGGCTAATCAAGAGGGGAGGGATCGATTATACCCAATTAAATTTAAACTATGGAATAAACACAATGTAACCACAGCAGAAACACCAACATGGCACAAACATAAAAATAGTCTACACAACAGAACCATGTGCATGGCAACAAGAACGGAGGTAGGAGAAAAGGAACCACACCATAATGCATAGAGGATTTTTAAGGTGGTTCAATTACATAATGTGTACAACCTATGTTCAACCCCCCCCATCGTATGAGGCCTAACACACACACAATCTTGATTTTTGGGTACAAATCTCCCCCCCCCCCCCCCCCCCCCCCCCCCACACACACACACCCCACCATATTTTCGAGTACAGAACAAACCCACCATACACATGATTATTTTACGGGATAATACTAACCCAACCTTGTTTCTTGGGACAAGACTAACCCAACCCGTAGAGCATGTCGACTCTATACAATGATGTGGTAGTGCTACCAGCACATATACCCCCCCCCCCCCCCCCCCCCCCCCCCCCCCAAAAAAAAAAATTTGACCACTACACAACAGTCGACTAAGAATGACTGTTTGAACTACACAACAGTCGACTAAGAATGACTGTTTGTCTTTTGATTGGTTATGTGAAGCCATTGGTTGACCAATGTTTGGTTTTCGGTCGACCAATAAGTGTTTTCATGTCAACCAATTTTTAGGCATTGGTCAACCAGTCCCTTTCAGCATAGAACAAGAGACAACGTTAGTTTCATCTCTTGTAGTATAAAGGTGTTCTTACCTTTGGCACCTGAAGTCATAATGTTGGTCATAAATTGCACTTCTAAAACACATTAAATACACAATTAGACCCTAAAAAATATAAGAACATAAACAATATTACACATTATGAATGTTTTGGGTCTTTGGCATTAATTAGTCCATTTCATGTGATTCAATACACCTCAACTCATCACTTAAATAGAATGCTTTATTATCATCAAAGTCTTTTAGAGTATAATAATCTCCCCTTTCTTATGATGATAGAACTCGTAGATTTTTCAACAAAAATATCCAAACACATTAAACTTCATTTCATTTTTTGATTTTTTGTTATTCATTTATTTGTAGATTTTTAGATATACATTTTTTTTTTAATTTTAGACACACAAACAAGCATTCATGCATACCATATATAGAAGAAATTATATATATTTCTCTCCCTTTGGCATCATCAAAAAGGCAAGAGTGGGATAAGGAAAAACAAATAGCACAAGAGCTAGGAGGTGTTGGATTTAAGACCACTAAGGAGAAAGGGTTGCAAAAGAGAAGAGTTTGCCAACTAATGTTGTTAGACAATTCTTTAGAATACACTCAAAATTTAATATCCCTTCACATACTTGTGATTTCATTTAATTAATGAACATCAATTACATGGACACATGAACCTTCTACCCAACACTTATGGATGATTTTCAACTCTACAAAGTTCAAATTAGATCATCGATTTTTGGTAGTTTACACTCTGCCCTTTTCTTTCCGTCTCTCTATTTCTTATGTTGGAAGTTTCTTTACTATTTGATGAGAAGCTATTCACTTGTTCAATAGAGAGACCCAATTATTAAATTTGGTAATCCACATTTTGTTTTGCTTTCATTTTTTTAATTTTATGAACCTATTTGTAGATAGGTAGCTTTTTACTCAGATTATTCTTCAAAGAATATGCATAATATCAATCATCGTCTAAGTGTTAAATAAAATTCTCATCATCCTCATGATTGATATCCATTAATCTCGTTAATGTGCAAATATGTACAAGTTCAACTAAATTTCAAATGTATTATGAAGAAGATGCTAAAAACATAACGAACTAACTCCCCATTAATGTTAGAGAAAAACACTTTTAGCCTCTCCCCCTTAGTCTTTAATAAATGCACTCTAATCTTTGAGTCATTGTATTTATTTATGACAAGGAGTTGTGGCCATAGAAATCAACAAGGGATTGGGTGTTACAAATAAATGCATGTATTCACACAGAGAATTTCTTTCAAAACTAAGTTGCACATACAGAAAATTATGCAAGCTCTCACCATCAAGCTAATGCACATTTTATTTCAGACATTTTTCATCAAAATCAATGGAGATCTTTGCTAGCAACTTTCTCAAAGAATTTCTAGCATTATAACACATCAAGTCATCGACTAAGCACTCATGTAAATTTAGATTTAACTTTTCATGCACAACACATTTCTAGAAAAGTTAAGAACAGAGTTTAACATCACTTTTTGAAATTTTTTGCTTTTGACTACTTGTTTGTGTTTTTCATGTATTTCTAATCATGCCTTGGGTGTTTTACAATATGAATTCGTCAAGACATATTTGCGAAATACAAACTCCTAATGCAAAAACTTTTGGTATCTAATTTTTTTTGAGTGCTTAAAGCATTAGTTTATTGTAAAATCAATTCTTTTCTGATCTAAAGAAGGTTCAATTCCTATCGCCTAGGGATAAACCCAACATGTCCCACGGTGAACATCAAAAATCTGCTAGAGATGCTCACATCTCCCCGCACGTCATTATTGATCACGTGGGGGGTAGAACTGGGCGCCCAGAAAAGGAACTTTCTTTGGAGGCTTTATTGCATGCTGAGTATGGAGTGGAAACCGAGTTAAATTCGGCCATGAAGCACATCCAGGTACAGGCACTACCTATCTCTCCTGTACATATCAATGATGTGGAAACTACCGCGGAGGGTGGTGGGAAAGGTTCTATGGACGACGTCAATCCTGGCCACGTGCATGGTATGCATGTCACTGTTGATGATGCGCTCGTGATTTCATAGGAAGCTACACATGCGCATGCAAACAAGAAAGACGACATTTGTCAACCTATTTATGTCAGCGGCTTATTAAAATTGTTGACAAAAGATTTTTATGTCAACAGAAACACCTGTTGACATAAGTTAGATATTTATCTACGGTTTAAATAAGTTGTTGACAAATAATTGTTTCATCAACGACTTGTTCATCCGTTGACAAATTTACTGACAAAAAACATTTACGTCAACGACTGTTGTATACCATCTACGTAAAGTTTTTATGTCAACGATTTTTTTAGCCGCTGATATAATCTAAAATTAAATTTAAAATTTTATTTATTTTAGATTATATCAAATTTATATTTAAATATTTTTGATTAATATATTATTTCTATTTGATATTTTCATATTTATTATTAATATATAAAATAAATATTGATAAAATAAAATTAAAGACAATATGTGTAATATATATATATATATTATGTAATATTTAATTTAAAATAATATCAGCGACTTTTAGCCGCCGACATATATTCCCTTTTTTACCCCACTGCAGTAACGTCGCTCCCTCAACCTTGAGGAGTGAAGAAATTTACTTCACCATCGTCTCTTGTAAACACCCTGCTACCCGCTGTTCTCCGAAATGCTGTTTAACAAGGAAAAACCATGCGCATCAAAGCAATCGAGGGCCCTACGCAAACGGGATGCTTCAAATATCAGTAGCAGAATTTATCAAAACGAACAACCATCAGATACTCTGAAACCGCACACCGCGAATGAAACTTGCGAGAAAACAAATAAAGCAAAGCTGTGTGGGAAGAAACAGAGGTAGGAAGAGGTTGGAGGGTGGGGAGAGCCAGGGAAGAGGCAGTGCATGGGAAGGGCAGCAACAAGAGGGTCCTCCTCCATCTCCCCAGCAGCCGTCGCTTGAAGCCTTCTCGCTGCCCTCATCTTCTGTTGATGAACCCTTCCCATGCCTTGCCACATCCCTGTCTGCGCCCTCCCTTCCCTACCATAACAGCAACCGAAAACGCAGACCACCACCATAAAGAGCACCTCCCAGTCTGCTGCTTCTCTCACGTGAGATGATGCTCCCCACCTTCACATGCTTGGACATATATAGAGAAACATGTTTTGCACATATGCCCTGCTCATGTTCACAAATTTGCACATCTTCCACCTCCCCCCTTGAGCCAAGTATGACATTTCTTTCCTTCTCTCTCTCAGGTGTGTTTCCGTTATTCTAGATTATGTTTGATCACTCATTCACCAACATCTTATAAGTTAGTGTTTTGGCATATAAAGAGAAGTCATACATGTAATTTAATCTCTCTCTCATATTTTGCAGAACTTGATTTGTAATATAATTAGATAGCATGTTAATTACCTTATTATAAATTTATTCGCTATTATAAGCAGCAAGTAGAACCTCATTAATTTTCAGATTCTTTGCAGTAAATTCCTCTCAGTAAATTCCTCTCACGTCCTATGATTTTCCACTTACTTTTATAATGTCTTATGATACCCAAAATGTATGGATATGAATGTGTGAATTTTTTTGCGGGATGTAAGTATATAGATATGAATGTGTGATTTTTTGTAGGATGCAAGTATATGAATATGAATGTGTGATTTTTTGCAGGTAGTGATTGTCTTCATATATTTTAATGCAGGATGCAAGCGTATAGATATGAATGTGTGGATGTGGTGTGTGAATGTATAGACCTTTTTTTTTTTCTTTTTTGCCCGTTCAAAACTTTTGTTAGGATATATGTTTTTACTGTCTTTTGATGGTAATGACATATATCGGGCATAAAGTCTTGCATTGTCCTATTGGACAGTCTGTGGATATTTTGATCATTTGATGTTCTCCATTATATGTAAGCTTATGATTGTTTAAAAATTTCGACGGCCTACTCTTCTCCAATACGGACCTACTACATTACAAGAAATCCTAAGCCTACAAAAGTTGCTTACGATTCAGTATATTCAGCTATTCGTAAGGATAGACATACTATAAACTGTTGTCGTAAGTATTCAGACAAACTTTGTTCTTAAACTTTTAAGATATGCCTACCCCTATGGCGTAATGTCGTAAGCACATAACTATTTCATTTACCTATGAAGTTTTAATTGGGCGCCCCATTCAACTTTGGCCTCCCGCGCCCCGATTGAAGGAAAAAAAAACCCTTCGACCCCTTGCCTCCACTCTCCTCCTTCGACCCCTTGCCTCCACTCTCCTCCTAGCGAAAAAGGGCAGCAGCGGCGATAGGCTAGGGCAACAGCGGCGAAAGGGCAAGCAGTGGCCTCTCCTGCCGAACTTGCGAAGGCGGTAGCAGGCAGGCAGCGCGGCAGAACTTGTGGAGAAGGCGGTAGCAGGCAGCGCCGTCAGCGGTTTAGGGCAAGCAACGGCCCGTGCCTCACATTTGTAGTGGAAGCAGGTGGCGAACTTGCGGTGACAGCAGGGGAAGGACACTCCGGCCACCCGTTCCTCCTTCCCCTATTCCTCCGCGTGTCATCCACGCCGCCGAGTGTCTCCTGTCGACCCCATCGCCTTCTTCCTCCTCCGCTTCGTAGCGGGTGATTGGCCTCTCCCACTGCTCGTCCCCCGCCGCCCGTTTTCTCAGGAAGGCTGTGCTGCTGTGGTCTGTTTTTTGCAAAGTTGTGGGCCGACTGATCGCCAAAGGTGAGTCCGTCGCGGCGAAGGTGAGTACTCTTTTCCGTTTTCTTTGCTTCTTTGTCTCCCTCATGGTTGGGTTAAGGTTGAATGTGTGTATACTGATGACGACCGTCTTGATGGGAACCCCATTTTTTAGAATCCAAATTTAGCCCATCTGTGTGTGCCTGCTCAGCTTCTATGGTCTTTTGGCAGTGTGCTTAGCTTTTATTTCCTGGTGTTGATCAATTTTGGTGCCACAGAGTGATGGATAATCATTAGAGAACATCTTTGCACGGCACCTTAGCATCCTTTAGTTGTGTGTGTTATTACACGTCGTGTGCACAACACCTTAGCATCCTTTAGTTGGCCTCAAGAACTCATCTTGCACAGGGCTGGGTGGCCATCCAAGGTATTAAGTATGTTTTTTTATTGGCCCAAAAAGGAATATTATAGACTGTGTAAGCCCTCACCTCCTAGCAACTTGTCTTTGATTAATTGCAATGGCCCTCCTTTAATGGTGATCTTGGAGTAGATTTCAAAGATACACAAAGATTAGGCTCTTGGGTCTACCTGTGACCTGACAGAATTAAGTAACTGGGATTAAGGAGTATCTTAGAGGAGTGTCTCAAAGCAGACACCAAAGCATCACAATTTTTTTGTTTTAACAAAGGTTGAACTAGGGACAACATCTGGGGATGGCGTGATCTCCCAGGATTTAATTAACAGGGGGCAGGCAAAGCCATGTCCTGCAACCTTATCTCTGAGGCTTTGTGATTGTGATGGCTGGCTGGTCAACTGTTTCACAGGCACTGGTTGTCCCAGTGGGATTAATCAGATGCAGCTGCTCAATCTCTCACCAACTCTTATTCATGGTTGAAATGACATGTGCACTCAAAACTATGAGCGGTATAATATTTTGAAGGATGGGATAAAAGTTTTGTGCATTTCAAAGATTCTCATTGTTTGTTTTGTGCTCTAGCACTCCTTTTTTATTGTCCTATTAATGTTAGTATCATGTGCTAATTATATCAAAACTATAACAGTGATATATCATACCGTAGTTGAGTCATGCCTTGGGACACTCTATTTTCAGCTTTTTGGCATGTTCTTTCCCATGTACTCTACCTTGTCCTATCGTTAGACAATTCATTGGACATCTGGCAACATTTATAGTATGAAGAATATAATGTAAATGATTTTTTTTTTTGTAGTTAGACGTTATGGATTGGAGTTGGATGGATAAATTGAAGAATACAAGGGAATATATGGATGGAGTTGACACATACATTCAATTTGCTTCTGCTCATTTTGCTCCATCAACAAAGATTAAGTGTCCTTGTTTGGAGTGTGTATGCCTCTTGAAACATGAAAAGGAAATAGTAAGACAACATTTATTTCAATATGGAGTCATTAAAGACAAACAATTTTGGAAGTTCCACGGGAGTAGTTGTTCTTCCAGGCACATGCTTACGGATTTTACACGTACAACACTTCCGAAGGATGTTGGTCTGCATTCGATGTTGGAGGATGTTATTGGTGAGGAAACTTCGAAACATGCAAAAGTGAAGTCAATGGATGATAATAAAGGAGAATATGGTGAATTTCAATAGTTGTTGGCAGATGTTGAACGACCTTTGTACCCTGGTTGCAAGACATTCAACAAGCTCTCATTTATGGTCAGATTGTTCAACATAAAATGCAGAGGTAAAATGAGCAACAAATCTTTTGACATGCTTTTGAAGCTGTTGAAAGAGGCTCTTCCAGAAGGTGATGTGTTGCCAGCTACTTACTATGAATTGAAAAAAGTCATTGGTAAAGTGGGATATGACTATCACAAAATTGATGCATGTCCTAATGATTGTATTTTGTACCGGAAAGAGTATGAGTCTTATGATCATTGTCCGAAATGTGGAGAATGTAGATGGACGAAAGGAACTGAAAGAAGTGGTCATAATAAGAAGATTAAGGTTGCAAAGAAAGTTCTTCGGCATTTTCATTGATTCCAAGACTGCAAAGATTATACACTTGCAGTAAATCATCTGCAACCATGTGTTGGCATAGTGATGAACGCCAAGAAGATGGCATTCTAAGGCACCCAGCTGATTCCCCTTGTTGGAAAGCGTTAGATGCGATTGATGGTTTTGGTTTAGAACCTCGTAATGTGCGCCTAGGCTTGGCAAGTGATGGTTTCAACCCCTTTGGGATAATGAGTACGAGTCATAGTACATGGCCTGTGTTGTTGACACCATACAACTTACCTCCATGGTTGTGTATGAAGCCACAAAGTATTTTTTTGTCGTTACTCATTCCGGGTCCTAAAGGTCCGGGAAATGATATTGATGTCTACCTTCAGCCACTTATTGAAGAATTACAGATTCTTTGGCACGGAGTTGAAACATTCGATGCTTATAAGGGTGAAATATTTTCTATGCGTGCTGCACTACTTTGGACAATTAACGATTTTCCTGCATATGGTTATCTGTCTGGTTGGAGCACTAAAGGCCGATTAGCTTGCCCTACATGTAATGAAGATACATCATCATTATGGTTAAAAGGTAGTAAAAAATTCTGTTACACTAATCATCGTCGATGGTTAGGTGTGGGTCATAAGTTTCGTTCTATGAAACGAAGGTTTGATGGAAAAGAAGAAATGAGAGGCAGACCAAGTGTGTTATCGGGGGTTGATATACTTAAGCAGTTGCATCCACTTAAATTTACTTTTGAGAAGAAAACGAAAGGAAGCTGCAACTTCATCATCCACTTTTGAGTGTCATACCAATTGGAAGAAGAAAAGCAATTTTTTTTTGACTTATCATATTGGAAGTCTTTACTATTAAGACATAATCTCGATGTCATGTATATCGAGAAGAATGTTTGTGATAGTATTATTGGAACTTTGTTAGATGTTGATGCTAAAACAAAAGATGGTTTGAAAGCTCGACATGATCTCCAACATTTGGGTATAAGGGCCACTCTTCAACCTCAAACTCTGGATTCTAACAGATTGCTATTGCCACCTACCATGTTCACTTTGAGCAAGATGGAGAAGGATACGATTTGCAATGTTTTGAAAAGTGTGAAAGTTCCAGATGGCTATGCATCAAACATATCAAGGCATGTAAATCCCAATGATCCTAAGAAAATTTGGGGTTTAAAAAGTCATGATTGTCATGTCCTCATGCAACAATTGCTTCCAGTAGCAATGAGGGGAGTGACACAAAAGGAGCTGAGATCTGCAATTAATGATGTATGCAATTTTTTTTGTCTAATATGTTCGAAGACTTCATCGTCAAGTGATTTCTATAAGCTTAGACAAGAAATTGCAAACATATTGTGTCGATTGGAGATGATCTTCCTGCCAAGCTTTTTTGATATAATGGTACATCTTCTCATCCACTTACCTGATGAAGCAAGACTTGCTGGCCCAGTTCAATATAGATGGATGTACCCCATTGAAAGGTTTGCATTAATCTTATACTTGTGCCTGACGATTGTACCCTACTGCTAATAATACTTGATTTTTTTTTTGAATCTCCACTAGGTATCTGGTGAAACTTAAGTCCTATGTACGGAATAGGGCACGTCCAGAGGGGTCAATGGCAGAAGGGTATATAGCAGAGGAGACTCTTATCTTTTCTTCGAGATATCTAGATGATGATGTTGAGACATGGCTTAACCAACCTTTAAGAAATGAAGATGAAGGGGCTGAAGAATTGACACAAAAAGATGGGATATTTTTTCAACAAATGGTCGATGTTTAGGTGGTGGAACTGTTTGTCATCTTAGGAATGACGAGTTGAACCAAGCTCATCTCTATGTACTATTTAATTGTGAGGACATATCTCCTTACATAAGGTAAGTCAAATGAAACACCCTTAAAGTATTGTTTGTCAAGAGAAGACCGTTAATGTATTGTCCACATTTTGTATGTAGTATGCATCTTGAAGAAATAAGGAAAACAAGACCACGAGCAAGTGAAATGGAAATTGAGCGATGTCATACATTACAGTTTCCAGATTGGTTTAAATGTAAAGTAAGTAAACATATATAACATTTTTTTAGTGCACATGACATGTGTTTTAATGATAACCAACATGTAACCCTTTTTTTTAGGTCAACTCTTTACAAGACAATGACAGGAATGGGTTACATGCAAACACAATTGTGCTGAAAGATCGACCATTGAATGTGGGGAAGAAGTTTAACATATGTTTAGTAAATGGGTTCCGTTTTCAGACTCAGCATATTGAACTTCATAGGAAGACACAGAATAGTGTGGTTGTTATGTCTGCAAAAACTTCAAGTTTTTCCAGTGTTAAAGACAAGGCTCCTATTCGAGATGAGGTGACATATTACAGTGTTCTTCAAGAAATTTTAGAGTTGAACTATTACGATCAAAGAAAGGTATTACCTTTCAAGTGTGACTGGGTTGATATTCAGCGAGGGGTAATTAAAGATGAAGGTTTCACATTGGTCAACCTACACTATAAATTACGTACAAGTGAACCATATGTTTTGGCCTCTCAAGTGGAACAAGTATGGTATGTGGAGGATCCCAAAATGGAAGGATGGTCTGTTGTGAGGAAAACAAAGCCGAGAAATTACTTTGACATGCAAATTGAAGAAGTTACTGAAAATGATGCAAATGATGTAAAGATTGATGATGATGTTGCTTTTCTTGATGACATAAACATCACATGGAAGAGAGACGACATTGATGGTGTAGAAATCCCAATTTGAAGACATATGTACCTATACTTGTAATATTTTTGCCAGCAGAAGTGTCTGCCTTTTTTGTCAATCTTTACTATGTTAAGGCTTACAGATCCCAATTTATATGTGGTAATCATCTGGGAATCATTTGGGATATCTTTGTAGGAGGCACTGCTCATAATTATATGCCTTGCAAGAAAAATGCAAAGATTTAAGATTATGCCATGGCCTAGAAGTGATGTGGTTAATTCTTCATGAAACTACATTTCTAGTTTGATGTCTACAATAATCTGCAGATGCACATGATCCACCATTCGCATGGAAACATATAACTTTGTAGGAATTTTCAAGTTCCAGAAGAGGTAAAGGAATCCAAATACCTAGGAGCTGCTGGCCGGTTGTCTCAAATTCATGAAGAATCAGTAACCAAAGGGCATGATAAAAGCACAAAGTGCTCCATTAATCCACATATGAAATACAGAAGTCTGCAGGGACATCAACTATTTACATCTTCATCGTTGTCTTTGTTTAATTTAGTATTTTAACAAAAAGGACTTTGTTATATTACTTGTGTTTTACCCAAGTGCCTGTCAATTTCTTCTTAATATTGCAGTTTACAACTTGCCAAGGAAGACTACAACATCAAAATGTAAGCCTATGTTTAATTTTTGTAACTGAATATGTTAAGTGTTATTTTTTTTTTGGTTGATGTTGTTAACCTGTTATTTGCAATTTGAAGGGGCCGAAGGAAGAGATTTACGATGGTAGATTCCAAAGAAGTCAGAGAAGACTCGCCGAAGAAGAAAACGGGGCCATCATGCGATACCGATGCAAAAAAGGCTAAAAAAAAACAATGAAAGAAGTCTATGATGGGGAGCCCGAGATGCTGGACACACTAATATTTCAAGAACATGTTGAGTGAGTATTTGTGTGATTTTAGTTTTCTTTAATATTTTTTCCAAGGCTAGCATGAGTCACCAATATACTATGTCTGTTGTGTTTTAATTTCTGTTAAACCTGCAGGTATTTGTGGGGTGTGATTCCATCAACACTTTTAGAGCGTTTTGAGATATTCGACAGTTTGTGGTTTAACTTTTGTCGATTGACTACTGATGGTGTCAATAGAATTAAATCAATTGTACAGAAAAATTCTTTACTGGAGAAATCATATTCCCTACTTCCAATCTGCATATGGTATGCCTAAACTTTTTTGTTCATTTGTTCATTTCAAATCATCATTGTTTATTTTTTTGTTCATTTGTAGGAATCATTGGCAACTTGTTGTCATATGTAAGAAAGAGGATAATGACATGCCGTTCCTTATGCTCCTTGACTCTCTTCACATGGGGGAACACACTAGTATCCAAAATGAGTTGAAAAAGTAATATCTTCTAATTTTTTTATATATATTTGAAATATATATGTGTATAAAAAGTATATTTGGTATGATGATGCAGTTTTTTAAAGATTGCATACGAAGGGAAAGGGATGAGAGCAGTGGCCGATGAGATGAAAGTAATTGATGTACACGTGCCGAAGGTAATCTTTTAAATTTGGAGTGTTTGAATTGTATATGTAAACGGAATAAAAGTTTCATTAATATCTTTCATGTTGTAGGTGCCCCAACAAAAGGGGAGCACAGAATGTGGATTTATGGTTCTTTATTTCATATTCCGTTTCATACTCGCTGCTCCTACATCCTTTAGCAGAAGTGACTACCCATCTTTTGTAAGTTGAATAATGTTAATAGTTATTTTGTCACACTATATGTACTTCTGTTCATTGGTTGAATATCTTCAATGTTTTTCTTTTTGATTTGTTTGCAGCTCACAGCTGATTGGTTCTCAAGAGAAGAGTATGAAAAATTTATAGAGGACCTGCAAGGGAAAATAATTCACATAGATGCTCAGTCTGCCTCCACATCTAAGAAGGTTAAGAGAGGCCCAACATTGTTAAGATCTGTACATGGATTGCAAACTAATGAACGCATACCAGTGGATGTTAATCAGTTGGAGCAGCCACTTGGAGAGGGGGGGCAGCTACTGAAACAATTTTTGGGCACTGTGGCAAGGATGGGGGATAAACTGCCGATCGATTGCATTTCTTGGAGGATAATGCCATCGACTAACAAGGACGATGTATGGGATTTTATCCAGGTGATGTAATACATGTGTTTTAATACATGTGTTTTATCCAAGATAATGCCATCGACTAACCCTTTATTTTAAAAATACAGAGAAAATTTGATGTTCCCATCAGCTTGCGTGATTTTGTAATGAAGGATCTAGATCAGAAATGGAGGTCTTGGAAGTATGACTTGAGGACGAAGTTCTTCACGCCATATCAAAAAGCGCAACAACACTTTGCATGTTCAGACACAAGAGTGGTTGAAGATCAATGGAAAAATCTTGTTAAGATATGGTCTTCGGAGGAATTCAAGGTAATTGGAATTGGATTACAATTAGTCTAAATATAGTGATACTCCATAATTATTCTAATAGTTATCATTTTGATTTGTAGAAACGCAGTGAAACAAACAAGCAAAATAAGTCCAAACACACATTTTTTCACTGCGCTGGTAGTAAAAGTTTTGCTGACATATACCACGAGGAGGTAACATATATACTGTCTTATCTGCATCTCAGTTCATCTATTCAAAATAATTTTGTTTATTTCTAAGTTATCTTCTGTACAATGTTGTAGTTTCTAAAAATTGGGACCACTCTTGATCGTGGGGACTTATTCATAAGGACCCGTATGAAGAAAGCTGGCGGTCCAGTTAATGACGAGAGTGCTGCTATGATTGTATAATTAATTAGCTTTGTTAATTGTATAATGTTTCACATTATTCTCATTATGAATGGAAGCACTTTGTTGACATAATTCTATTTACGATAGTGCTAGAAATTCATGTTTTTTCATTCAAATTGTAGGATAAAATTCGAGACATTAAGCTGACGCAGCAATCAAGTACATCAAGCTCAATTGCAAGCGTGGGGGACGCTTATGAGCAAGTTATGGGACAGGACAGAACTGGAAGAATCCGTGGCATAGGCACGGGCCCTACCCCAAAGAGCTTGTGGGGTTCAAGAAGTACACAAAAGCTGCGACAGGACAATGAAAGCCTGAAAGAAAAACTTGAAGCTCTCGAAGAAAGAATGAAAAAAATTGAGTCTCGTGGCAATAATGAGGTAATGAGTTTCTGTTGACATACTTCATTACTAACATTGCTTAATGTTGACAATCTACATTTACTTGTGCAGAGTTCTGCAAGTGCTTGTCATGCTCAAAAGAAAAAGGTAAACGAAATCTAACCGTCTTAATGTGTTGGAATGCATGTATATCTGACATCTATATCCACAATTTTTCACAGGATTCATTGGCGGGGAGGAGGGTAAGGATCCTAAATTTCTCTGGAGAAGTAGTTGCCAGCGGCATTCTTATGTCTGATGATAATGATAATGTGGTCATGGGGAAGAAGTTAGGTGGTGAGTACTATGAGGTTTCTATACTCATAGCCCATGACCCGACTGCATCTTTGTTTATCAAAGATGCAGATAGAAAAAATATGAACGATGCTGTTGGGAGTCACATAATATGGTTCAGAGAATATGTAAGTTTATTTACATTTATCTCATTCTTATTTATGAACGATGTTGTTGCTAATTGTAAACTCTGATGTTATTTACATTTTTACATGTAACAGGTTGAGCTTGAGGATGATTGATCTTCACCTCCACCCTTTTTCGTAAGTAACATAATATGGTCCAAATTTTATAACATCTGAGTTGCAGAAAATCTCAGTTGCACTGGATCTGAGTCTTAACTGAAATGAATGGTAGTTGTAGTTTTTTTTGTTGGTGAATGCCAAGGTAGTTCCCATGTTTGTGTTTTCTGTTGCCATGTTCTCCATTTTACAAATGTGCTATTAACCTGTCTGGGAATGTGTGTCTCCTTCCCTTTCTCGCCTCACCTGCTAACCAGTCAGCCGCTTGCAGATTGGTAGCTCTCTTGGCATGTGAAGCCCTCACATTTCTCCCTTCTTCCATGTGTGGATAGAAGGCTGCGGATGTGTATGCATGATTCAGAGAAAGGGATCCCATGTGCCACTGTTGATATGGGACTAAACCACTGGTTTCTGATATCCTTCACATATGTCAACTTCACCTTATATCCTTCACATATGTAAAACTAAAATTCCCACTGGTTTCTGATAATTGTTGGGTGCTCCTCAGAAAGGGATTAAAAAAGGAGCTACAAAGTATGGCTGACTTGAAGGGTACACTAAAAGTCCAGTTTATGAACATGATTTAACAGTATACACCTTTTATAAGGCATATTTAAAAGAATTTTAGAGAGAGAAAGTCGATGTTTTTGTCAGCCAATGACCAAAATATTTGAAAAGCACATTGTCAACTAATTTCTAGCAGTGACACATGATTAGCCCCCAAAAAAGATGGATAATGCTGTTTATCTGGTGATGGTAATTACAAATTTTATAAGACATGTTTGATACTCCTCCACATTCCAGTCATGAACCGTATGGCATTTTATTTGGTGAAGACCATCGCCAAGGTTTCATTGATATTATATATAGTATGCCTTTGTAGGTTGAATTCCTGTTCAGCGAGTGCATTGCGTGCTCTTGTTTATTCAAAGTCTTCTACAAGCTCACTGGCGTCACCAAAGTTCCAAACCCCTATATACTTTGAGAATTGGTTTCATGAATGAAAATTTCTGAGCAGCTACATGCCATTTGTTTTTAAAAAATTCCTTCTTCATCTAAGGCCGCCTATGTTTTCTATTTCAGTCAAATATCTACTAAGATTCAGGTTCATTTACCTACTTCTCAAAACTGTCATTAGTTTGCTTGGTTTTGTGTTGATTAATTACAATGATGTGAGGCATAGTTTGGCTAGGACTGTCTGAATTGACTCACTCCCCAACCTGGCAAGTCAGAAAACTGTGCTGGGTAGTGGGCTCGGCAGCCTGGGCTTGTTTACAAAATTATAATTTTATGACTTACACAATTCTACAAAAGACAGGGGAAATGCTTCTTCTTTTCCTTGAGTTATTTGATACTAGTGTAATGGTTTGATGGCATATTTCCTGCATTACTGTTTATTAAGCATATTGTTTCTTTTGTTATAAATATCCTCACACAGTACTTATTGACCACCTATTGTTGCTTTTGCAGGAAATATGTCTGCTGAAATCTGTCTTCGTCCAAGGACAAAGCAAACTCTTCACAAATCTCCTCTCACCACATGTGAACAATTTCATTCACTAACAATTAACTTGCTCTTCTGAACAGACTTTAGCACTAGTATGTGAATGTGTAGAATGATGTTTGATGTCATCTTTTATTAACATTATTGTTTGTTAACTTTAATGTGTTTTATATTATTAATGTGTTGTGCATTGTGAATTAGTGGGTGTGAATGTGTGTGGATGTAAATGTGGAATATGGATCTAAATGTGGATGTGTATGTGTGGAACTAAATGTGGATGCGGATGTGTGGAACTAAAGGTGGATGTGTATGTGTGGAACTAAATGTGGATGTATGTGTTGATCGATCCAAATGTGAATGTGTGGATTAATTGTGGATGTGTACATGTTGATCCAATTGTTTGTGAACCTAGACATAAATGTAGGTGAATGTGGATCCATTGAAATATATTACTATTTTTTTTTTGCTGAAACAAACTACTTATGGTGTATGTGGCCGTAGGAAAACATACTTTGTTATGGTGTACATGGCCGTAGGTAAACATATTCACTTATGGTCTTTTTAGCCGTAGGGAAACATACTTGCTTATGGTGTACGTGGCCGTAGAGACACATGCTTACGGTTTAAATTGTCGTAGGGATATTCGGCGTTACTAAGTCTATCCTTACAAAAAATATCACTACGGTTAACATTGCCGTAGCCACAAACAGATATCCTTATGGTGTTACTTACGGCTACCAACACCGTCACTATAAATATATACTTACGGACTTTAAAACACCGTAGCCTTAGGCCTTTGCCGTCGGACTTTAGCCGACGAAACCCAACCGTAGGGTAACACCGTAAGCAAAGGCTATGCTTACGATTTTTGGTTCTATACCTACGGTGTTTGGATGTAAGCAAAACCTGATTTTCCTGTAGTGCTAATTTTAACTACTCAACTTTTCACTTGTAGTTTATACGAGTGATTTTTTGAGCAAAGTTAAATTTAGTAAATAATAGTGGTATATTGGATAAGTGTGGGGAGATGCTGCCAAATTTTAAGACAATCATAAGCACATATAATGGAGAACATCAGATGATCAAAATATCCATGGATGGGCAAGATTTGATGTAGGTACCCCATTTTATTTGACAATGTATGTATACAGGTGGATGTACACATGTGGATTTGCTCTTGATACAAGGGAGGCCTGCTGCCGAATTGTTTACTGAATTCTTTGTTTATGGTTATAGGATATATAGAAATGGCTGGACCTGATAAGACTTGGATGGAACTTGTTAATAATCGAGGAGATCCTAGATATCTGAAGGGGGTAGAGTCTTTTTTGGAGTATGCTTTTCATGCATATCGAACAAGATACATGCATGGTCAATATAGTGAGCTGATACAGTGTCCATGTCGAAATTGTCGTAATAGAGTAAAGTTGACCTGAAAAGAAGTTGAAACTCATCTTATAGTAGATGGAGTCTGGACACACTATAACAATTGGGTATGTCATGGAGAGACACCATTTGACATCTTTTATGTAGAGGCAATAGGGCACCAAGCAGAAATAAGACAGACAGATATCTCCTCTGTACAGATGAGTGACCAGCAGCTAGATATTGATTCTATACATATGTTGCATGAGTTTCAACAAGCTGAATTTGCCATTTCAGTGGAGGAGCATGAGCCAAATTCCAAAGCAAGTAACTTTTATAGATTATTACAAGATGCTGAAATGCCATTATATGATGGGTGTCAGAAGGTTTCAAAGTTGTCATTTCTTTTGACACTGCTGCATATTAAGACAATGAATCAAGTGACCGGGAGATGCATAAATATGTTGTTGGAATTTATTAAAGAAATAATACCACAAGAAGCTAATGTACACCAAACATGGTATGAAGCCAAAAAGATCATTAAAGATTTGGGGTTGGGTTATGAGAAGATAGATGCATGTAAAAATGACTGTATATTATTTTGGAAGGAACACAAAGATAAAGATCGATGCCCGCAATGTGATGCATCTCGATATAAGGAAAGAGTGTAAGATGTAGATAATCAAGTTGATAATGAGAAGTTGAAACCTGGCAAACGAATACCCAACAAGGTCTTGCACTATTTTCCGTTGAAAGATAGATTGCAAAGGTTATTCATGTCATCTAAAACAGCCAAGTGGATGACATGGCACTCTGATGGTCGGACTCGTTAACAGAATGGGGAGATGTGACATCCAGCTGATTCTGAGGTATGGATGCATTTTGATAGTCAGTATTAAGATTTTGCTACAGAGACTCGCAATGTGAGACTGGGTTTAGCAAGTGATGGGTTCAATCCATTTGGAAATTTGAGTAGTAGCTATAGTATATGGCCTGTGATGGTACTGGCTTATAACTTGCCACCATGGATGTGCATGAAGCAGATGTTTATGATGATGTCATTATTAATTCCTGGTCCTAGAGATCCGGGAAATGACATTGATGTATACCTTCAACCACTTATTGAAGAGTTGAAAGAGTTGTGGGATGTTGGTATTGAAACGTATGATGTTTCGAGAAAACAAAATTTCAATATGCGAGCTGCTCTTCTTTAGACGTTGAATGACTTTCCTGCATATGCCAATTTATCTGGATGGAGCACTAAAGGAAAAGTTGCATTTCCATTATGTAATTATAATACTCATTCAAGATGGCTGCATAATTATTGAAAATTTTGTTATTTAGGACACAGATGGTTCTTACCAATACATCATAGATGGAGGAAAGATAATTACAAACGGAAATTTGATGGTCGAAAGGAACTTGGTAAACCACCAAAAAAATTGACGAGATTAGAATTGTGGAGGCAACAACAAAATCTGATTCTTGTTAGATTTGGAAAGACATTCAAAAAGGATATCAAAGACTTGCAAGGATGGAAGAAGAAAAGTATATTTTATAAAGAGCTGCCATACTAGTCGAGTCTACTTATCAGGCACAATATAGATGTAATGCACATGGAGAAGAATGTCTGTGAAAATTTGTTGGGCACATTGATGCTGCTTGGTGGTGAAAAAAATAAAGACAACCGTCAAGCTAGACTGGATCTTGAAGTGGGGAATACGACCAGAATTACATGTGCCAAAAGACACTCAGTCAGGAAGCAAGTTACCTGTAGCACTGTACACACTAAATAGAGCAGAGACATAAACTGTGTGTGAATTCTTGCGTAACATTAAGGTCTCAGATGGATATTCATCTAACCTATCAAGATGTGTAGATATTACTGGTCGAAAGCTTACTGGATTGAAAAGCCATGATTGTCATGTCTACATGCAAGTTTTGTTGCCTTTGGCAATCCGTGGCATTGCACATGAAGATGTGATTGATCCAATTACTGAATTGAGTATGTACTTTAAGGAAATCTGTTCTAAAGTTCTTCTGCCTGAACGTCTGTTGAAATTGGAAAAAGACATTGCAGTGACATTATGTAAAATGGAACAGATTTTTCCACCATCTTGTTTTGATATCATGATTCACTTGGTAATACATTTGGCATATGAAGCACGAATTGCTGGTCCAGTATAATATCGATGGATGTATCCTATAGAAAGATTTTTAAAGAAATTGAAAGATTATGTTCTTAATAAGGCACGTCCTGAAGGTTCAATCACAGAAGGGTATCTTATTGAAGAAACGAGTTCATTTTGTTCCATGTATTTGGATAACATTGACGCTCATTTTAATCGCAAAGAAAGGAATTATGATGGTTCTTCAGTCCAGAGTGAAGATGAAAGTTGTTTGATTTTTAATTCTTCTGGACGTTTTCTAGCAGGAAAAGTTGAACCTCATACACTATCTAAAGAAGAAGTTCGTTTGGCACATATTTATATTTTGAGACAGATTGAACATATGGATCAATTTTTTGAAATATATAGACAGTTGTTCGAAAACTCAAATGGGGTGCAGGAAGATTTTCTGAAATGGTTTCGAAGATATATTGAAGAATTGAAAGCTGCAAATGATCCTCGTTGCACTGATGACATCGAAGTGTTATCACAAACTCCTTCAAGACTTGCATACTCACATTCGGGTTACATAATAAATGGATTCAGGTTTCGTACTAAGACTGTAGATGAGACAAAATTGACTCAATTGTCTGGTGTTATTGTGGTTGCAGAACTTGAATCCGGATGTGATGGATACTATGGACATCTGCATGATAGTCTTGAAATATATTTTACTCATAAAAAATGAGTTGTATTGTTTGAGTGTGATTGGTGGGATGTCTATAGAAAGGATAAAGGATTCAAGATCGATAAGTATGGAATTGTCAGTCTCAATACCCATCTTAAACTCAACACAAATGAACCATTTGCTTTCGCTAGTCAGGTGGAACAGGTGTTCTATGTAAATGACAATAAAACACCAGGGTGGATTATTCCTGTAAGAGCACAACCTCGGGATTATTATAATATGCAAGTTCCAACAAGTGAAAATGATGTAGGTGATTTTGAAGAAGCATATCAAGAAACCCTAATTGATGTTCATGTGAGAGGAGATATATTTGATGTTGACATTGTCGAAAATATTAACGTAAGAGTCGATGAATACATTGATGCTTAGGTGATTATAACTTCCAAATCTCTTTAGTTATATATATTTTTTTCAAGTTTGACTTGCAAGTTTAATATGATATGTTTGAACAGATGGCTTCAGATGTTGGCTCGTACAGTGGTTCGAGGCCATGGAGATAGCGTATTACCACGCAACAGACTTTCCCCACACACTCTGCCTCGGAGGGATCTGCAGCTGCAGCCTCGACGGTTGGCTCTACAACTTCTGCAGCAGGTATGTAGTTTAATTTCAAAATTTTGATTAATTAATATTATTTTGATTATAATCTGATATCAATGTCTTTGTTGTGTATGTTTAAGCAGGGTCAGTTTCTTCACAGACTTGGGGTCGAGGACATAGACGTCGGGGTCCCTCCAGAGGTTTGACAGATAGGAGATTGGAGTCTGGCCAGCGATGGAATGTAAAGGTGATCGGTGGGACTGGGATTGGAGAGTCGGGAGCCCAGTTCGTTAGTCACATGGGCATTGTATCAAAACTTCGCTGTAAAATATGGCAACAAGATTTTGTCAAACTTCCCGCAGATATAATAGATACAATTTTAGAGATCTTGAGGTAATAGTCTGTAAATTTAATATTATATCTATCAAATTTCTTATCATGACTCATGTTAGCTCTAATTTATAGTTGATCATTCGGTGGGATCGAACGGCCAATACTGATAAAGAAATGCTAATGCACATGTCCTCTATGCATCATACTTGGCGTGGAGTTTTGAAGAAACATGTAAGTTAATATTTTTCCTTATATCCATATATTTTTTCTTATATGCACATGTCCTCTATGTATCGTACTGCCCTGAGCTATGCAGAACAAATGTTCAATACAGTCCAAATCATGCATGTGATGGAAAATACAGTTCCCTAGTCACCTTAAGGGTGCTGTAATAGTTCTGGCATGTTATATATATATATATATATTACATAATAAAATATAGTCCTACATAATAAAATATAGTCCCCCCTGGTAGCTAGAGGCCCTGTTCTAAGAACCTTTTCTAAATTATGGAAAGGGTGGTAAGTGGAATTTAAAGAATATCTTTATGAAGGATGGGTGTGGAATATCTTTTCTGGGTCAATGACTGCATCTCACAAAGTTTTCAACTTTTAATTTGTCCTGATTTGGCAGACTTGCATGCCGCATACCCAGATGAGCTTAACATGACTGCAACTCTCTTTTGTGGTAGAGGTCCATAATTACATGAGCTTAACATGACTGCAACTCTCTATCTCAGGGAATCATGGAAGGAGAGCCTGGCCTCCCATCACAGAGTTTGCAAATTCTGCAACACTATTGCATCGTGGACTTACTTCTAGTGGTTTAGTAATAGTCTTTCTTATACAAAAAAATTAAGGGTTCAACTTCCACTTATAAAAAACTTATAAACAAAATTTTAAGTAATTTTTTAAGAATGAAGTCAAAGATTCAACTCTCATCAAATGATATAATAGGTTAATCTTTGAATATGTATTTTTTAAAAGCCCTTACTTCTCTTCTTCAACTATGGAAAGATTTATAAAGGAAGGGAAATTATCGAGAAGCAATATTTTTTTCTCATTGAAATCAACTGTCAAAGGATGACCAGAAAATGTAAGGTTACAGGCTATCTTTTCTATACAGAAATTGGGGTGATCAGTATATATACAGAAAGGGAACACGGTAATGAACTGCTACATGGGCAACTAAAACAGCTTTCCAGCATGCTCTGCAGTGAGGCTTGACCTTGGCTAGTTCATATTTTGTCGTTGGGCCAAGATCATCGTGGATTGGGATTGTTTCAGTTCAAAACTGGGGGCCCATCTGTGGATGTGGGGGTATTAACAGTAACGAATGCAGCTGGACACAAACAGAACAAGCTACTTTGGTATATATGAGCTTTATTTGCTAATGTGAGTATGATGTACATCCATGTACTAATGGAATTTGAAATGTACTTACGAGTTGATTCTCTCTATTATCTAATTATTTGGTTATACCCGTCTGACATTATCCGTTATTGTTATCATTTGAAATTTCACATATATGTTGACTTTATCAGAGAAATGGAACTTGCACCCAGTGGCAAGAAGAAAGGCATTATGGCTGCTTTGCGATAATCGCCTTCTCCATGTAACATCAACACGAATAGACTCTCCTTCAATCCATGACTAAGATGTCATGAACTCTGTTCTCCCAAACGCCCCAACAAGAAAAAAACAAAGTAGAAGACCAAGTTAGATTAAATTATACATGGGAAGGAAATAAATATGGCAGCATGAAGAGGGAGAACATGAACCATGAAGGGGCGTTGGATGTAACTGGATGGGAAATATCTCTTGCGGTTTTGGGGGTTTGTTTGTGATTTGCATAAGATCTTTTTTATATGTCTTATTTACAAGCACATTTATTTTCACTACGTTTAACGTGGAGCTAAAAAAATTATGTCTCTATACAACATTATACAAGCAAATCTTTCGAGAATGTCATTGCCTCAGTTCCAGCTAGTGTTAATCCACAGGATTGACAGATAATGTGTGCAAAATGGAACACTTCGGATGAGCAGGTAATAATAAAGTTTTATGGTACATATTCATTTTTTATTTTAACATTTAAAATATTTGTTGGCAGAATATCGCTGATCGTAATAAGGCAAATCGATCTCATCAATCTATGCCATATAGAAAGGGCAAGAAGAGTCATTATCAATTGAAGGATGATTTTGTAAGTTAAATATTTAGTTAATATTTACTGTCCATTTAATATTTACTTAGTTCTTACTTTCTTTAACACATGTGAATAGCGCCTTGCTCATGATCGTGAACCCAATCGTGTAGAGATCTTTAAAATTAGCAGATGCAAAGAGTTACCTGATGGTATTGAGCAGTGGATAGATGACGAGAGTAGGAGTTGATATGTAAGTATATTTTTAAAGTTTAGAATTAATGTTTATGTGATATTTTTTTATTGTAAAAAATATTTTTTTTAAAAAATTTGATGCAGGAGAGAATTATTCAGTTGTCTGCTACTTCACTAGATAGTAAGAGTGGGAGTACTCCCATTTCCGCTGAGGCGGCTTTCGTTTCAGTTATGGAGAAGGACCGATCTGGTCGCATTCGTTGCGGAGGGAGTCGGGAGACACGTCGCACCTGGTATGGGACAAGAGAAGGGCCGAGCTCCACTGACTATCAGCAACAGATTAGCAACATCGAAAACACTCTCAGAATGGAGGTTGAGGAGCTGCGCACAGAGGCGCGCAAACGGGACTCAGAGATGGATGAAATGCGGAGGCAGTTGGAGCAGCTGCGTAAACGAGAGTCTGAGATGGATGACATATGTAGACAGATGCTGCAGATGAGCACATTCATGACTCAGTTTCAGACTAGTCAGAGATTTACTGCGTCAGCTCCATCGAGAGCACTAGAGGACGACCATGTAGATATTGATGCAGAGGGAGATGACTATGATGATGATGATTGATAGATAGATATTTTGATGACATTAATTTAGAGATTTTGATGTTGTATGAATTGAGTATTTAGAGACTTGATGTTATATGAATTGAGTATGATGTGGATTTATTTTAGTTGTATTGTGTATGCTTGTTTTCTTGTTGTGTTTGTATTCAGATATTTTGTACAAATAGGAAATTAGATTTTTTAAAAGAATTTATATTAAAAAATTATACAAACATTTGTCAACGACTGGAACCCGCTGTCAAAAGATATTCTCACTTTTGTCAGCGGCTATGTACCTGTTGACAATGTAACATTTGTCAGCGGCCTTGAGACCGCTGACAAATTTTTTTTTTTGTCAGCGGCTTCGAGGCCGCTGACATAAAATTTTTTTGTCAGTTGCTTTTAGGCCGCTGACATAAAATTTTTTTGTCAGCGGTGTCAAGGCCGCTGACAAAAAATTTTATGTCAGCGGCTTAATTTTCTGTTGACATATGGTAAGTCGATGACCAATATGTCGACGACTTTGTCAACAGACACATGCCGTCGACATAAGTCTTTGTCAACGGGTTTTTAATTTTTGTAAATGGCCTACAGCTGCTGACATATGTTGTTTTTCTTGTAGTGGATCAGCCACCGTCTTCGAGTAAGAACCACATGGATGGCAATTTTATACCGCGGGGTACTAGTCCCTTAACAACTGCTGCCCTGGCTAATATAGACAATGCTCTTATGCCATCTGCTGTCCTTCGCAAGGAGGGTAATGTTGCCTTCCCAACAGCGGGAGTGCAAACCAGATCCAAAGCTAAGGCTGCTGTTCACTCAGATGGTTATAGTTCATCATTCAGT
Organism: Colocasia esculenta; assembly: GCA_014218235.1. Classification (NCBI taxonomy): domain Eukaryota; kingdom Viridiplantae; phylum Streptophyta; class Magnoliopsida; order Alismatales; family Araceae; genus Colocasia; species Colocasia esculenta. The sequence goes on along the minus strand of CM024763.1, from coordinate 106,880,333 downwards.
TTTAATATGGAATATTAGAGGGGTAGGGAATGTGGTGTCTAAAAGATCCCTCAAGCAAATTGTCAAGAAATATCAACCAATGGTACTTGCTTTATCAGAGCCTAAACAGCTCTTAGTAGGGCGGACGGGTTATGCATGTCGCTATTTACAGATGGAGGGTTATGCAGGTAACAATGGTGATATATCTAAAATATGGATCATGTGGCGGGAGAGTTTGGATGTTCAAGTGGTGAATTCTTCTGATCAGCATATTACTGTCGTCTTTCAGAGAAATGGTACTGTTATTTATACATTCACTACTGTGTATGCTTCATGTGATCAGGTTGATAGGAGAGTTCTATTTGATGATTTGCTTAATTTTGCCTCTTCTGTTATTCTCCCTGGATCGTTAGGGGTGATTTCAATTGCATTTCTCAGCCGTCAGAGAACCTGGGGGGTGCTACTCTTACCAATATGTCTGCGATGGTAGATTTTAATGATTTCATTTTAACGGCTGCTTTAATTGATGCTGGGTATATTGGCTCTCCCTTCACTTGGTCGAATAATCGGGTTGGACCAGCTGCTATCAAGGCCAGACTTGACCGTGTCCTCTTTAACTCTCCCTGGGACCTTGTTTTACCTAGCTTCTCTGTCACACATCTTCCTCGAGGGCCATCAGATCATGCTCCACTCTTGCTGGCAAGTTCCGTGCTCACTAGGGTGCCAAGTAGATTTATGTTTCAATCCATGTGGCTTACCAATGATTCCTTTCAGGCGGTGGTTGACAAAGCTTGGAAGGAGGCAGACATTAGGCACCCTAATGCCTTTGTAAGGTTGCAAGTGAAGCTGAAGGTTGTCAAGAACACTCTTAGAAGCTGGAATAAAGAGGTTTTTGGCCATGTGCATGAGAATATTGTCAAGGCATTGGAGGAGGTGTCTGGTTTAGAAGCTACTTTTGATGCCCATCCTTCTGAGGGCAACAACTAGGGAAGCCTTGAATGCCGCTCAAGCTATCCTCAGACGTGCGTTGCACTGTGAGGAACTTTTCTCGTCACGAAAAGCTAGGATGGAGTGGCTTCATGATGGGGATAGAAACACTTCCTTCTATGATGCTGTTGTACTGGGGAATTGGAGGAGGAATTATACCCATAGGTTAAGTCGAATTCCTTCTGGGACCTGTAGAGTCAAATTTCAATCTATCTCTCATGTCTTATATTGTGACTTCAGAGAGTCGAAGTACATCTCTTTTGTCTCCGACATCCCTGACAACTTCTGTACTTCACTTTTTCCATGCAAATATTATTTTATAGTTTCATGAAATGTTGAGTATTTGGTATTGCATTTGCTTAATGATATCTTTTGTAGAACACATAGCACCTGTATATCATTCAAAATTATATCCTATCATGTTATTATTATTTAATGTATTTTGACAGATAAGATATATTATACTCAAAACAACCACAAAAATTTGTCTGTAAAGATGTCTGAAACATTTATTCAAATTGGTCTCTTTCTTTATGTCAAAAGTTCAGGTTTTCTTTTTGTTCAGCAGATGTCTTGCAAATTAATGCCATCAGACACATGGTGTATCTGACAGAGGCTCACCTACCATTGTCAGAACCTCACCTTACCTTCTGATGAAACTGTCTGTCTGTATTTATTTTGCACTGAACTTGTGTCTGTCCGAGGTTTCCATACTTTTATATATATCTCTGACTCACCTACCTCAGAATGTATGGAGGCATCTTTGCTTTTGTCTTGTCCTTGTTGCAGATCATTTATTAGGCACATTTTCAGCATGAAGCTTTCACAGAACATTAATTGAAGATTGACCTCTCAGCTGAGAAGCTACAAGCATGGTCTGAAGCCGTTGGAAAGCTAACAAGCTGAAGAACTAATGGATAATCAAAATCTCATTGCACCCAAAGGATCAAAGACCACTCCTCAAATGGCTAGATCTTCAACGGATAGTTTCAAACGAATCCATCCTCTGAAGCATATATAGAAGCCGAAGTTTGAACAAGAGGAGACACCAAGTGTGTGTGCAACCAGCTAGCAATTCATTCAACTCACTTCTGCTTTCTGCTAGCAAGAGCTTCTACAAGCCTTCTCCTGAGCTGCAACAATTGAGAGCCTCTTCAATCAGAAAATCTCCAAGCTCTCTTCCTCACAGAAGTCTTGTTGTGTGTTGGGTGGAATTTATAATTAGATATCCTTTAGTCCACCTTTCCTGATTCAGAAATGATCACAACTGTGGTTCTTATTTTTACTCCTTTCTGAATTTGCTGTGTTTGCTCATTCTTTGGAGCAGACCAACAAGTGTTCTTTAAATTCTGTCTGTGTAAACCCGCAAGAGGTTTGTTCCTGCAGTGCCCTTCTTGTGAAGGGAAAACCTTGTTTAAGGTAGTTGTTGTATCCCTGTTAAGGGAAGACTTGCTTGGGAGCAAGTGGACTTGTAATTCCTCTCAAGGGTGAGAGAAGGCCAAGTATTCTTGGCAGTTAGTGAAATCTCATGTGGTTTGCTTGAGGACTAGATGTAGTACTTCCTTATGAGAAGGGCCGAAGCAGGATAAAATTCCTTGTGCATTTGTGTGATTGTTTCCGTCAATTTACACTTGAATCACACACTACACTAAATTCTAACAGTTCTATTTAGTGGTGTCTAATTTCAGATAAAATTTTAAAAGGTCAAGAAGTCCTATTCACCCCCCCTCTAGGACATCATTAGTGCCATCTCGATCCAAAAAATATGTCATAGATAAACTTAATTGAAACCCCAAATTTTAACAAATCTGAAAAACTTAGAGTGAAGAATGTGTATGTGATGAATGTGTGACGAAGATTCCTATGCAATTATATAATACGCAATTGACAAACAACCATTGCATATGAGATTTTTAAGGTGGTTCGGAGATCATAGTAAGTGATTCCTACATCTACCCCTCACCACTATGAGGATTAAACCACACACTATCTCGAAAAAGATATACAACATGTTGGGATCGGATAGGTGACTTTAACAGATGAACTAAGAAATTGTATGTATGGCAGCGGAATTAAAATGAGTGAAACACACAATTCGATCAGATCCAAGTGTGGTGTGTGAGTATAGTGAATAAGAACAATAAACCACACGTCAAAACCACAATGCACAGAAGAATTTTAAGGTGGTTCGGAGAACACAACTTGTGCCTCCTACGTCCACCTCCTCACAGCGGAGGAACCACTAGAACAAGTGCAGTACAATCTGAGCACGACGGCTCCAACCTCTTCGAGTGCGACGACTCAAAGAAACCAAGGAGATAGGCACAACGACCTACTCTACAACCACTTGTGAATTCAGCAAATTCACAAGCTCTTGAGCACTACGGCTCAAGCACTAGAGCACAACGGCTCCAAATTAGAGCACTACGGCTCCAAACCAGAGTACAAAGTACTCAACCCTCTGGATCACAACATATCCAAGTTTTGCTAGAACAAGCATACTTAGAGAATAGATCCTCTAGCACGATCTATCTCAGTACAGGATAAAATGGTAAAGACAAATAGAATTGGGCGATCTATGTAGAACACATACACAGATCCCCCAGGGAAATTGACACTCAAAATAAACACAGACTTGGCTGGATCTCCTTCTGGATCAGCACTGCTGCAACCACGAGCTCCTCCCCTTCTTCTCCTTCTTCTTTTTCTTCTTCTTCCCTTTGGCGGTGCTCTACTGCTCTCCTTCTGGACGCAGGAGCCTTTCCCGCTCAAATGCTCTTCTTCTGGAATGCTCTAAGCTTTCTTGCGTGGGATATGATTTGGAGTATGAGGACCATGAGTATATATAGTCCCATGTGTGCATGAGGACCCTTGGAGTGTGTGGGCACAAATATCTAGGTCAATTCCCTTGATCCCTAAACAACCACGTGTCCAGAAAAATCCACGTTTTTGAGCTTCAGACGAAGTGTGTCGACACACAGGCAGACTGTGTCGACACCACTGGCCACTGGCTTCAGAACAGGTTCTGGGAGGGACAGTGAGTGTCTACACACAGGCAGACTGTGTCGACACCACTGGCAGACTGTGTTGACACACAGGCAGACTGTGTCGACACCACTGTGACAAAGTTATTTAAACCTGAAAATATGAAGTGTGAACCATTAACATAAGTCATTATCATCAACATATGAAATATTAACATGTCATTTAGTCATCATTTTAATATGTACAAAATGTACAAAATGTCATCATCAAAATCAAATTATGAGTGATGTCAATTAGTCATGATTAGAATCATCATTAAAAAGTTTCAAATTCACACTCAACACAACATTCTCCCCCTTTCTGATGATGACAAAATAAATGCAATTTTCTTCCATGTCTTCAATTTCTCCCTCTTAAGACTTTGCAATTTCTCCCCCTTTTTGACAACAAAAAAGATTGTCACGTCCCGAGAATTACGCAGCAGATAATATTAATTAATTCGAATAATTCGAGTCGATATTCCCAGACGTGGACAGTCGGAAAATAAGCCTCTAGCTAGCACGCACTAAATGTGTATCAACACAACATCATAATAGGGCCCAAATGTTGAACTCAAATAAATTGTAATCAGATCTCAACTCATTTATAAAAATGGGAAAACTAGTACAAGACTGAGACTCAATAAAAAAAACAAAAGTACATGATACCTCACTTCCTACTACATTGTACTAATTCTCAAAGTAACCTACTATAACTAGACTCATAGTTGAAACGCTCTTCACTCGGATGCATTCCCATCCTCGACTTGCTCTTCCTCTTGAACATCATAGTCACCTAGATTGGGAAAATGTAGGGGATGAGCAAACTAGCCCAGTAGGATTTATATCTCAATGTGCGGGCAATGATATAAGTGATTAACATTTTAGAGCTAGGTAAGCACGATGATTGTCATGATATGCATGTACGAATAAAACAGTTTTAAAACATGATGCATGAAACAAGCTAGATAGAGTGATCATGATAGAATAAGATCTGGAATGATATAACAAGAGAGAACTGGAAATAGATCACTTTGTACAAGCACACAAAATTTCATTTGATGTCAATAGTTTACAAGAACGCAGGATATCACTAGTTGCAATAAATGCAGGATAGCCATATCACGCAAGCAGGCAAGCAAGATTGCACAAGCACGATCAAGTAACACTAATCAGGCACGTAGACACCAATGTACACCAAGAAAAGATCCATCAAGAATGTACACCAGGACACGTGTATGTGGTATGTATCTAACATTCAACAAGCAAGAAAGTACTCCCAGCGCAGATGCAACGCCAGTAATCATTATACCCCATGGTTAACAGTATATTTATGACTCTCCGTCATTGGGGCTAGACTGGAGCCCTTGGACACACTCCGTGCCCTGTCAGCCATCTCATGTAGAATTTTAAATGTAGATACCCACAGTCATAAATAATGGCCAATGAGAGTTTCAAAATGTAGCATGTGTAATGTCATGTTCACGATGATGATGGGAACAAGTAATTGAACATGATTTCATGAGAACAGTGGTCAAGAGATAAATTCGGTAGCAGAACGGTACGATTTATAATTTAGTTCAATCTTTACATTAATGGTTTTAGTCTAGATTATAAATCACGCTCACGAGAACAAGAAGAGAAAGAAGTGCACGCCCTAGATGTACAAGTGTGTAGTGATGCACGTGTGTCAATTCACAATCCGTCGATCTCAAACTCTCGAAAAAAAACACTTAACATGATGGCATGCAATGAACAATGCATTTAACTACATATGGGTTTACAAGATTTTAAGATAAAATTTATCATTTAAAGCAAGCTAGAATGGTAACAAGAGTAAATCATAAGTTTCATGTATGATCATATCATTAAGAAAGCATTTAGAATAATATTCATGTAATTAAGGATTTTTCAATGGGTTAAACACTTTTAAGCCATTAAATAAACATTATGTAATGAACAAACCCAAAACATGCAATATCTTGTAAAGGTAGTGTCGACACAACCCATGCTGTGTCGACACCATGCTTCAAACACAAAGCAAAAACATGAAAAACTGGTCAAGTAGTGTCGACACTAGTTCAAGTAGTGTCAACACTAGAGACAGGTTCCAAAAAACCTTCTGAAAAATATGGGACAGTGTGTCGACACTAGATGAGGTAGTGTCAACACTAGATCAGCTTCCCAGAACTTTCTGGGTCAAACTGGGACAGTGTGTTGACACTAGATGAGGTAGTGTCGACACTAGTGGCCCTTCCAGAACAAAACACATGGTCAGGTGTAACCAGAAAATACGTCTCATGCAGTGATTCACTTCCACCTCTTATAAATCTCTAACGAATGACATTTAGACAAAATGTTAAACACGAAAGATGAAGAGGACATCTAGTAGAAGAACTTTGATGTTGAGGGTATGATCTAATTCGGTCTCGAATCCCAAGAAAACATATGAAGAACAGAAAGTCATGTGTAGCCCGAAATCCCAGTATCATGCAGTGACTCTCTTTCCACACCTGTAACTCTCTAACCAAAGACTTTTGGATAAAATGTCCAACATAAAAGATGATCTTGACTTCAAGTAGAAAAACTTTTGTGAAATAAATTTAGTCAAATTCAGTCTCGAATCATGTGCATAAAAAGAAGAACGGGAAAAACTCTAACAATGCGCGACTTTGGAAAAACACTTATAACTAAAAATATACTCATTAGAATTCGATGAAACCAGTGGGAAACGAAAGTTAACTTGATGCTCTACATATTGGTATAGGATATATTAAGGTTTGGCTCGATAAAACCTACCTTATGGGTTGAAGAAGTCTTGTTTTCCCAGAAAACCTGTGTTCAGACAACTTGGAGGAAAACGCTTACTGCTCCGTGTATACTGTATGGAATTTGGGCATTCCACTTGGGTTAGAACGTAGACTTGACCCTCTTTCCAGGGGTATAAGCCTTGCAAGATTTTGTTTAGGTTTGACTTACCTTTGGTCGACTTCAAGATGATGGTCTGTGCAGGTCGCAGTAGACGAAATAGGGGAAGAAGAACGACTTGGTGTGAGGATCTCCTGCTTCCCCAGCTGCTAAGATCTCCTCCACACGACCCTAGCAAGTTCTAAAACTCGTTCCTAAGGTTTGGTGAAGAGTATTTAAGCAACCATGGTGTTTTAGGAGTCCTACTTAGGGAGGATTTCTTACTCCCATAGAGTGTGTGAGGCTTTAGGAAACCTCCCACCATAGATAGGCACGAATTTGGGTTGCCAAGAATGCATGATTGCATCCCAATTCAACTCAAATTGCCTCTTACTAATTTCAGCCTATTTAGAGTTACGAATTTCCATGCATTTCTAGCTTTATTTGATTATTGGGCCAAATGATGTCCATTGACCCACTTATGATATTGGGTCATTAATATATAATGTTGGAAGTCCCTCCAACACTTTTATTTAAATTTGATTCCTTTATATACTAAAATTTCCTGGGTGCTACAAAGATATTCATGAAAGAGAACAAAGAGTGGTCGGAGATCAAGATATGCAGTTGTAGAAATGAAGGTTTAGGAATGATCAAAATAAGTGAGGCAAAGTTTTATTGACATATGAGAGAAGTTATTCTGTTTTTGATATTGTGCAATCAAGTGTAATCACAAAGACCCACTCAACACAAAGCAGAGCAAGACATAATGGTCTGAATGTAGTTAAAATGATGATGCAAATGTGAATTAATGTGACCTATATGAGTGAGTAGAAATATTTAACAGAGATGTTATGAGCTTGAAGTTTAACACATTGTAGAATAATAGGTCTAAACTCAATATACATAAACTTTATTCAGGTCATGAGCTTTTCTATCCTGTCTTTTTGAATTTGCTTTCAATTTTAACTGTGAAAGAATTCAAGAATAAATTAGTTAAATCTCACTTTTCAATGCAAGAGGTCACATTTATCAGATGCAAGACCTCCTGATTACTCAGTGGTTTAACTTTCATTACCTTGTACAGAGATGACAAACTGTTAAACACTTTTTGACGTGAGACAAATCACATGGTTAGGTGAGATGGCCCGGTTACTCAGTAATAGACAAGTTTGCATTGCTCTGTCTGTATCCTTCCAGATTATTGTTTATTTTCTTTTGATATTTTGCAGGAATATGTTTGCTTTGACCATAAGAGTCATGAATATGAGTGTAGAGAGATTATTCTTAACCTGTGGTAAAAATGAAGCTTAAACATACACATGTGAAATATTAAAGCCACTCGTGTGCCTATAATAGTGTTTTGCAAATCATTTTTAAAATATTCAGTATTAAGATTGCACAACTTTGAGATGAAAGTAAATCTTTGAAATTAAACTAAATGCACAATGAGTTTAGTTTCAATGTTTTAAGTCTCTCACATGAAGATAACACAAGGACTCAAAAATTCTGATAGTTGGGGCTCAGAATAGACAACAATTGTCAAGAGAAATGAGTGAAGAATAGACAATGACTCCCCCTATCAAGTAGCTCTCCAACACAAGGTAAACAAAAAATAAGAATTGAATGAAGTGAGAATAGAATCAACAAGTGAGTGTTGTGAAAAGGTAAATACTCCCCTTAACAATTGCATAAAGGGATCTTGATACTTGGCGGAGACATATACTCTTGCATAGTAAAAGTGTCCAGACAAGCCTAACTTGCCTATCTTCAAATCACTATTTGATATACCAAAAATTCCAATGCAACTGAGAAGTAGGAATTTATTTGCAAGAAAGAATGACTTTTATTTGCACAACAAAATGAGATGAAGATATCAGACATGTGAAAACTTGCATAAACCAAGTTCCCTTCTAAGAGAAGTGAATCTAGGTTCTGCAAGAGGCTTAGTGAAAATGTCTGCAATTTATTTTTCTGTGTCAATGACGTGGAGTTCAAAAGAATTCTTCGAGACTTCATCTCGAAGGAAATGATGTCGAATGTCAATGTGTTTTGTGCGGGAATGCTGAATTGGATTTTGGACAGATTTATAGCACTTGTGTTATCACAAAGAATGTTAATGCAACCTAATGTGTGATTATAATATAGAAGTTAATGTTTGACTCAAAGGACTTGGGTACCACAACTACCAGCAGCAACGTACTCTGCTTCTATAGTAGAAAGAGCTACAGAGTGTTGCTTTTTGGAAGCCCAAGAGATAAGACAACCACCTAGATATAAACACAACCCACTAGTATTTTTCCTGTCAAGTTTGCACCCTGCATAATCAGCATCACTATATGCAATCAAGTCTAATTTACAACCAGCAGGATACCAAAGTCCTAAATCACATGAAGAGAGAAGATATTTAAAAATTCTTTTAACAACAGTCATGTGACTGTCTTTAGGATTTGCTTGAAATCTAGTACACATACAGACACTGAATTGAATATCTGGCCTAGAGGTAGTTAAATAAAGAAGAGATCCAATCATACCTCTGTAAAGTTTAGCATTAACAGGCTTACCAGAAGCATCACTTTCAAGTCTTACACTTGTGGTCATTGGTGTGTTGGATGGCTTGATGTTTTGGAAGTCAAACCTCTTGAGCAACTCCTTAACATATTTTGTTTGACTCAGAAAAATTCCTTCAGCAGTTTGATGCACTTGCAGACCTGAATCACTTGAAGTTGGCAATTCAAGAACCTTATGTGCATTTGGTACTTCTTGCTCTTCAAGATTTGTAGATGGATGTTCAAGAAAATCATCCTCATCATCACATAATGGAGTTTTGCACAAATTAGGAATGTCAATCTTTGTAAAGTTTTCATCAAAAATGACATGTAGAGATTCTTCCACAGTCTTATTTTCAAAATATAAACTCTGTAAGCTCTTGAAGTTTCAGAATAACCTAAGAAGATTGATTCAAAACTTTTTGCATCAAATTTATCAAGATTTTCGTTGTTGTTATTGTGAACAAAATATTTGCAACCAAAAATTTTGAAAAATGACACACTTGGCTTTTTATTATTGAACAAATCATAAGGGGTTTTTCTGATCTTTGGTCTTACTAATGCTCTATTCAAAATGAAATTAGCTGTATTTACAGCTTCTGCCCAAAAAGATTTAGACAATTTACTTTCAATGAGCATAGTTCTAGCCATTTCCACAAGAGTTCTATTTTTCCTTTCTACAACTCCATTTTGTTCTGGAGTTCTAGGGGAAGAAAACTTATGGAGAATGTTTAGTTCAGTACAGAGATTAGAAAATGATTTATTTTCAAATTCACCCCCATGATCTGTCAAAATGGAATTCAATTTGAAGGACAAACCCACTAAGGCAGTATTGCAAAATCTCCTGAATTCTGAACATGCATCACTTTTATGGGATAAGAATAAGACCCAAGTGTATCTAGTAAAGTCATCAATGATCACAAAGCCATATCTATTACCACTGAGACTTTGAGTTCTGGTTGGACAAAAAAGATCTATATGAAGCAGCTCAAGTGGTTTAGATGTATGTACTTCATTGAACACTTTAAAAGATCTTCTTGTTTGTTTTCATTTTTATTTGCAATCAAACAAACATTTGAAGAGTAATTATCACACATATCAATCATGTAGACATTATTTTCTCTTTTTCCAATCCATTTAATTTCCTCAGTAGAAGAGTAAATTATTTTACATGAATCATGTTCAAAAAGAATTTTGTGACCATTGTCACACAATTGACTAATGCTAAGCAAGTTGTAATTCAAACCCTCAACTAAACAAACATCATCACTTAAGGTAATGCAAGACTTACCAATTTTTCCTTTGCCAATTATTTTTCCTTTATTCTTACCTCCGAAGGTGACTGATCCACCTTCCTTTTGAATCAAGCAGGAAAATTTATTTCTGTCTCCCGTCATGTGCCGTGAGCATCCACTGTCAAGAATCCAGATGTTGTTGGAATTGGATGCATGGCTTTCCTGCACATAACAAATTAGACAAGAAAAGTTTTTGGCACCCACATGAGATTGGTACCAACATCCTGAGTGAGAAGAGAAAACAAATCCTTTCTGACCCAAATTTGTGTATGTTTCTTCACAGTGTTCTTTGGACCATAAGGTTCAACTTTTTATTTTTCAATTTTTTGAACATTATACCTGTTAGTTGGTTTGTTCCACTGTGAAAAACTTGGCATGTATTGCTGTTGATAAGCAGGAAAATGTGAATGATAGAAATAAGGATTGAACTATTGGTTACCATTGTACCTTTGGTTCCAAGACTTATTCCATCTTGACTTGTAAGATGAGAAAACATTCCAATTTCCATGAGAAAGATGATTATTGATTGATTTGAAGTTTTTCTGATTTTTATAAGAAGGGTAGGTCGACCTATGCATGGTTTGTGTCAACCTATGTTGTGTGTGTGTCGACCTGGGTAGGGTATGTGTCGACCTCTGACTGGGATAGGTCGACCTGTGCAGAGTGTGTGTCGACCTCACAGGTTCTTTCTATTTTTGTATTTTTCCTTTGTTTTCAGATGAACCTGCCTTGACAAATTTTATTAGAGAGATTTTGATAGTTTTATTTTCTTTGGAGATGATTCAGTTTTCTTTAAATTTTATGGTTCAAAACCTAAGCCATGCTTTTTGAATTCATCTTCATTCCCAGTAGAGCATTCAGAAGTTCTTTGCCTTGTGTGAAGTTCTTGATGATGTCTTCTATTTCTTTAAGGCAAATATTGAGTTTTCAATTGATTTAAATTTTCTTGATTTTCCTTCTATTTTCCTTCAAATTTCTTGACAGAATTGATAAGTTCTTTGTTCAATTTTTGAATTCTCAATTTCAGATCATCAACAAAAATTAACAATTCATCATTTTCTTTGATTTGATCTGAAATCTGAGCTTCTAATTCAGATTTTTTTCAGAAGATGATGTGTCATGAAGAATGTTATCAATTTTTCTTTTCTAACATCAGAAAGATTTTCAACTAAATTACCATATGCTTCTTGCCAATCTTCAATGGTAAATAGTTCAAAAGACATCTCTACCTGTTCTTCACTACTTCCAGCCATGAAGCAGATTTCATTTCCTTCTGAACTTGAGGATTCTTTATTGCTGTCTGAACTTTGATCCTCATCTGACCATGTAGCAACCCTGGCCTTGTTCTTCTTTTTGTGAAACTCCTTCTTGTGGTTTTTGTACTTGTCCTTCTTAGCCTCTGGACATTCAGCCTTCATATGCCCAGATTTGTTGCACCTGTAACACACAGGAATTTCATCAGTTTTCTTATGATCAACATAGGAGAAGTGTTTCTTTTTACTAGACATGACATTTTGCTTATTACCAAAATTCTTCTTTTTTGATTTTAGAAATGCCCTAAATTGTCTAGTAATCAAAGCAAGATTATTATTTTCAGATTCAGAATTTTCTTTAGATTTTCTTTTACTACTTGATGAAGCTTTAAGAGCAATGGGTTTTGATTTCAGCATGTGTTCTTCAGATCCTTTATGATTTAGCTCATAAGTCATTAAAGATCCAATGAGTTCATCTAATGTTATTTTGGATAAATCTTTTGAATCTTCAATGACTGTAGCTTTTGTGTGCCACACAGAAGATAAGGAGCGCAAAATTTTTCTTACCAAATCTTCATTTGAGTATTCCTTACCTAAAGATCGAAGACCATTTATGATAACCATGAACCTAGCAAACATCTCAGATATAGTTTCATCAATTTTCATGATAAGCAATTCATAATCAGAAACTAACATGTTTGCTTTAGTTGTCTAACTTGAGATGTGCCCTCATATAACAATTCTAATTTATCCCACATCTCCTTGGCAGACTTACACATAGAGATTCTGGAATACTCCTTCGGATGAATGGCACATTGCAGCATGTTCATGGCGCTGTAGTTCAGGGTGACCCTTCTGATCTGCTCCCTTATGCATTGATCTTCATCTCCAGTGACTTCGACTGGTCCTTTTTCAACAATTCTCCATACTTCATAGTTCTGTGCTCTAAGAAAAACCATCATCCTATTCTTCTAGTAAGGATAGTCAGTACCATAAAAAAATGGAGGTTTATTAATTGAATGACCTTCAGCAACAAAACCTCTAGAGTCCATGATAAAGACAATCAAGTCAAACACACAGCACAATTTGAGCAAGTAATTGAGTGAATCAAAATTCGAAATACATAAAATTCACCAAAGCACCTCAGAGTATAGAATTGACTCTGACCTGCTCTGATACCAATTGTTGGGATTGGATAGGTGACTTTAATAGATGAACTAAGAAATTGTGTGTATGGCAGCAGAGTTAAAATGAGTGAAACACACAATTCGATCAGATCCAAGTGTGGTGTGTGAGCATAGTGAATAAGAACAATAAACCACACATCAAACCACAATGCACAGAAGAATTTTAAGGTGGTTTGGAGAACACAACTTGTGCCTCCTACGTCCACCTCCTCACAACGGAGGAACCACTAGAACAAGTGCAGTACAATCTGAGCACGACGGCTCCAATCTCTTTGAGTGCGACGACTCAAAGAAACCCATGAGATAGGCACAATGACCTACTCCACAACCACTTGTGAATTCAGAAAATTCACAAGCCCTTGAGCACTATGGCTCAAGCACTAGAGCGCAATAGCTCCAAACTAGAGTACAAAGTACTCAACCCTCTGGATCACAACAGATCTAAGTTTTGCTAGAACAAACACACTTAGAGAATAGATCCTCTAGCACGATCTATCTCAGTATAGGATAAAATGGTAAAGACAAATAGAATTGGGTGATCTATGTAGAACACATACACAGATCCCCCAGGGAAATTGACACTCAAAACAAACACAGACTCGGCTGGATCTCCTTCTGAATCAGCACTACTGCAACCACGAGCTCCTCCCCTTCTTCTCCTTCTTCTTTTTCTTCTTCTTCCCTTTGGCGGCACTCTGGTGCTCTCCTTCTGGACGCAGGAGCCTTTCCCGCTCAAATGCTCTTCTTCTGGAATGTTCTAAGCTTTCTTGCGTGGGATATGATTTGGAGTACGAGGATCATGAGTATATATAGTCCCATGTGTGCATGAGGACCCTTGGAGTGTGTGGGCACAAATATCTAGGTCAATTCCCTTGATCCCTAAACAGCCACGTGTCCAGAAAAATCCACATTTTTGAGCTTCAGATGAAGTGTGTCGACACACAGGCAGACTGTGTCGACACCACTGGCCACTAGATTCAGAACAGGTTCTGGGAGGGACAGTGAGTGTCGACACACAGGCAGACTATGTCGACACCACTGGCAAACTGTGTCGACACACAGACAGACTGTGTCGACACCACTGTGACAAAGTTAATTAAACCTGAAAATATGAAGTGTGAACCATTAACATAAGTCATTATCATCAACATATGAAATATTAACATGTCATTTAGTCATCATTTTAATATGTACAAAATGTACAAAATGTCATCATCAAAATCAAATTATGAGTGATGTCAATTAGTCATGATTAGAATCATCATTAAAAGGTTTCAAATACACACTCAACACAACACAACACACATACTCAGAGCACGATGGCTCACTCCACACACGAGTATGATGTGTAGGGATGCGATGGACAACCAAGGGGGGAGGGGTGAATTGGTTATCGACTAATAAAAAACTCTTTTAACTCAGAACAGATTAGACTAAATTAATCAAACCTATTATGTGATATGCATAGCGGAATATAACAAGTATATAAACGAAACTAACTATCCTAACGTACGTAGAACGGAGGTAGAAAGATGGAACAAACCACACATGCATGTAGGATTTAGAGTGGTTTGATAAAACACCCCTGTGTGCCTCTACGTCCACTACCTCACACCCCATGAGGATTTCCACTATTTGTTTCTAGGTACAAGCGTAAACCCCTCCACACACACACTATTGTTTATAGGGACAACACAAACCCCACCTCATTTCTGGGGGACGAGACAACCCAGCGTGTATACACGCACGCACTACACACCAACAATGTGCTCATAAACTGAGCACACACACATATGTTTGTGTAAATTGAAGTACAATTCTCAACCCAAGAACAAGAGAAGAAAGATGAAAATTCGTAGTTCAGAATTCTCCTATTTTGGCATGGTTGAGAAACGTCGAAGAAGAACACAGAAGCTTGCACAAGCCTTTCTGGACGTTGTACTATGGATGCACAATCTTCAGAACATCCAACACCTTGAACTCGCACATCAACCCTTGAAGAAATCTCCTAGAATGTGCTCTGGTTTGCTGGTTCATCCTTTGCCCTAGCCTGGATGCAAATCTCATTCTCCAACTATGTGTATTTTTCTACATGCATAGAAAGGCCTCCCTTTATATACCCACTTTCCAAAGACTTGATCTAGGCCGTGGATGACAAGGATATCTCATCCATATCCAAACTTGGAAAGAGACCTATCCAAACAGCACAATCCCTCTATCAAACTCTAGGGAACGAGAACCAACTCTTGGGGGCGTGTTCTCTTCTTCCAAAACATGGTAACATGTTGTATTTATAATCCCAAAGAGTCCCTCTATATCTGACAAGAGTTGGATCTTCATAGGACTCTGTTTAGGAAAGTTCATATGGAGAGACACCAGAATCAGTCGACCGAATTCATCAGATCGGTCATCCGATTTCTGTCTTAGCTTCGACCGACACTTTGGCTGGAGAAGATACAACGTAAACATCCGAAGTACCTTGCTTTGACTGGAGAATCGGTAGATCTATTTCTTCAAGTCGGTCGTCTGACTTTTTGACTGTCCCACTGCAAAACCTTTTGGCTAGGTCGGTCGACCGAATGTACCAAATCGGTCGTCTAACTTTGGACTGGTAATCAATTGTCCATCGATTCCCTTGATCCACAATCGATCTGGCATCGATTCGCTTTCATTATCTGTCGATCGATTTCTACAAGTCGATCATCTGATTGTCAGTTTTGCAGCTGACCTTTCAGTCTTGGCTTTGCTATATTGTCCAAGTCTTGGGCTTTGTATTATCCACTTCAAATGTGACTTTTGGACAAAGTTACTGCACACTTAACCCTTAAATTAAATAAACATAAATCAAATACTTGGTCATGAACATGAATTATATTCAGTGTTTTGTGATTTTCTAAACATGAGTTAAACTTAGTGTTTTTGTGATCATCAAAATCTACAGAGTACAATAGAGTAAACACTCAAAGTACACACACAGTCAAACACACAATCTGATATAGATTAATCTACACAGAATGCTTGTGCTAATCAATTAGCACACAAAAACACAAACATATATGAAGAGCCTTTGCCTATGCTCTCCTCTGTTAGAGAATAACTGGACTTCAATGAAGCTTGAAGATCTTGTCACCTCTCCTCTGAGATTGGATCTTTAGATAAGGAAGACGAACAAAGAATTCTTTGATCTGGTAGCTCTGCTCTTTGTACTCTGGTTATCTTCTTTTCTTCTTGGCAGCGCTAGGCTTCTCCTCTTTTTTGGGCTCTCACTTTTCTCGCTTCTTTCTGCCGTCTACTTTTAGCCGTGCACTTTTCACAAAGGACAAGGGTATATTTATAGCCAAATGCCCAAACCTTGTACCTAGGGTTCCGTGCACCCCAATCCTTTAAGTGAGACACGTGCCAATCACGTGTTATCCTGCACAAATAACATTTTAAGGCATTCAGGAGAAAAAGTAATAATATGCATCAAATTATCTCAACAATCGATGTTTGAGGAAATATTTGACCAATCGATGTTAAGATTGATCAACAATCGATATGCAGACAATCGATGTAAAATATGAGGCAATCGAAGTTCAGATGATTAACCAATCGATATGAATTAGTCATCAATTGATGTGACTTGAGTCATCAATCGATTGATGAACAAAGTATATGAACAATCGATTGGCCAGACTTCGACTGTCTGAGAGTTGACTATCAAGGAGTCGATTGTCAGAAATCAATTGATGAACAAGGCCAGACTCCGACTGTCCAAGAGTCGATTTTCTAGACTTTCACTGTCCAAGAGTCGATTGACAATAATTGATTGATGAACAAAGCACATAAACAATCGATTGGCCAGACTCCGACTGTCCTAGAGTTGATTGGCCAGACTTCGACTGTCTAAGACTTCGACTTTCAACGATCGATTGATGGACAAGTACATGAACAATCGATTGGCCAAACTCCGACTGTTCAAGATTTGATTGGCCACACTTCGACTATCCATGACTTCGACTGTCCATGACAATATGAACATCCGAAGATCAATTCAGTAAGTTTTTCAAGGTGGCTAGTTTTCTATGATGTGCAAACATTTATCAAAAGATATGCAACATGAAAGCACTTAAGTTCATCAACAAGGCAATGATATTATGATATCAACAAGATGAACAATGATTATGTCATCATCAAAACAAATCAACAATCATTATCAGAACAATGATTATGGTTATTCACATAACCATAACTCAACAAGGCTGCAGTCAACTGAGGGTTGACGGCCGAACATCTCACCATCAAGATGAACTTAGTGGCAACCAATGTTTCCGTCAAGTTCATCGCCTTCCAAAACCGACAAGACTCAGCCCTCTTCTGGGGCCTAATCCACCTCATGCACACGAAAACCGATAACGGGGAACTCTTTCCCGCATCGGGAAACACTGGTAGACACTCGAAAAATAACAATCCAACTTTTGGATCGTTTGGTACAACACCTATCCCTCAGCATGAATAACCTTCCTGGAAACTCGATTCCATGATGTAGAGTTAACATGCAACATTCTAGAAATAACAACAGGGGTACTGAGGTTCGCATCCCTACCTCAAATGACGGAAAAACACTGTAAAGATGCCTACCTTATGAGTCGCACCCCGTGGATGAAACCTCCTTGCTAAACACTATTCTCCATAATCTGTCGCCGCCACGAACCCTAGAGCTCCACCTACAAGACTCCGTCAGCCGTCGAAAGTGGTAGGAGAAGCAATAGGTGAAGGGGTAAGTGGAGAGAGTGGAAATGGGGAGAGAGAGGGGCTCTCGGGTGCCCTATATAAAAATAGGCTCATGCCGATTGACATCAACATAGGCTACTGTCAACCAACACCGCCACAACTTGACAGCAACATAGACCTCCACCAAGTTCTTATAGTAAGACTCTGGAATCTCCTAGACTCGATGATAACATTGATCACTGCCAACACAATTAGATGACACACTCTTCCACCATGAAACCCAACTAAACAACAATCTCTAAAGTCATCAACACAGGTTAGCAGTAATCGATCCTTTTGTCAACCCTTAAACGCAACATAAATCCCATTAAGAGTTCAATAAAAGCTCAAGACACTACACCTCATTTCTTCCTTTCTTTGTAAGGCCTTTCTTGTTTGAAGAGTCATTAATCCTCACCATTGAGCCGATTCTTACCACCATCTTTTCACTTTCTCCTACTAGTGAGCCAACCAAAGTCAACATAATCAAAGTTCAAAGACTATCGCAAGTCATTCTTTCAATAAAGGGGTCACACCATGTGAGCGTTTACTTTCTATTTCATTGAACAAAATATCAAGAGGGATTGTCTTAATTTACAACATAAGTGGAAGGTTAATTGAGCCAGTCCTAGGTTAAGTTTTCTTTTGTAGCACTCAGCCTAGGGATAGATCCGTGCTAGGAGTCCAACATTCCTTCCCCAGTCATTAAAGGCCTCTTAAGAAAGGACCATCACACACTAACACGAGAACCTCGTCAGTGCAAAAGTCATTCTCTTCCCAACTCGGTCGAAGTGTAGGGGCATGTGTCGTCTAGGTAAGGCATCTAGGTAAGGCGATCGACCTAAGCACACTCTTGCTAGAGGTAGGGCTGTTCAAAATTTGGTTCAAACCGAAAAACCGAACCGAACCGACCAGTTCGGTTCGGTTCGGTTCGGTTTGGGCCCCTACAGAATTCAGTTCGGTTTCAGTTTCTAAAACCGAATAAACCGAATATATATATATGTTATATATTTTTGACACACAAAAAATGTAGCGCAGTTGGCTACACATGCGCCAAGAGGGATTCTGGGCGGCGCGGGTTCGAAACTCCCCTTTGTCATAAAGTTTTTGGTAAAAAAAGATGCTAGCCGGCCATCTTTTTAAGAAGAAAACGTGGGAAAGCCAAGATTCGAACCCGGCACCCGCGGGAAGTGAGGCAGCGCCTTAGCCATTCCACCAAGCGCAGGTTTGCGAAATAAAAATATTAAACTTCGGTTTAAACCGAACCGAATCGGTTCAGTTCAGTTCGGTTTGGCCTTGGGATTCTGTTCAGTTCGGTTTGGCCAAAAAATGAGCCAAACCGGACCGAACCGACCCGTGTTCACCCCTAGTTAGAGGAAGTCTCAAATAGAGGCGGTCATGCCTGAAAATAGTAAAAGAAAAGGAAAAATAAAGTAATCAAAGCAACAAAGCAAAAATAAACTAAATAAAGAAATGAAAGAGTGTGAAAGAATAGGGGCATGACAAAGAGTGGCAAAGTCCCCGAGGGATGCTTTTGAGCCCGGTCGTACGCATGTTCCAACCGTAGTCAACATCAAAATATCCTATTAAATCTAAACTACCCTCCTTAGAATGCTATATTCTTAAATTACTAGTATTGATTAAGTATCTAAAGATTCTTTTTACACTTAGAAAATGTGACTCAGGATTTGACTAGAATCTAGTATGCAAACAAACAATGTATAGAATGTCAGGCCTATTAGCTGTCAAATACAAAAGTGATAGTATCATGATCTATACACCTTTTGATCTACTTTTTTACTTGATTCATCCATATTGAGCTTAGTTGATGTACCCATAGGAGTGGCTAGCGATTTTGCCTTATTAAAACCAAACTTTTGCAACTTGTCTTTGATGTAATTGGCTTGACAGATGTGAATTACTTCCTTTAATTATTTGATTTGTAGTATAAGGAAGTAATTCAACTCTCCCCCATCATACTCATATCAAATTCACTCTGCATCAACTTCTCAAATTTCTTGCACATTATGTCATTAGTAGCACAAAAAATTATATCTTCTACATAAATTTGAACAATTAGAGTAACATGAGATGAATTGTTAATAAACAATTTGCTATTACTTTTACCTCTTAAGAAGTCAATACTTGCTAAGAATGTACTGAGTCTCTCATACCACACTCTTGGAGCTTGCTTTAATCCATAGAGTGCCTTGGTTAGGTTGTAGATATGGTCTGGGAATTCAGTGTCTTCAAACCCTGGTGCTTGTTTGATGTAGATGTCTTCCTTTAGATAACCATTTAGAAAAGCACTCATCTGATATAATTTCAGGTTTAATTTTGTTGCATAGGCTAACAGAATTCTTATTGCTTTCAATCTTGCCACTGATGCATATGCTTCTTCATAGTCTATGCCTCGTTCCTGTGAATATCCTTATGCAATCAAACTGACTTTATTTCTTATTATTATTCATCTTATTCCTGAAAACCAACTTAGTACTTATCATTGGACGATCTTCAAACCTTGGTACTAGGTTCCATAATTAATTTCTTTTAAATTTGTTAAGTTTTCCTCCTGTATTACTGCAATCAAGATTCATCTTGCAATGCTTCTTTGACATTCTTGGGCTCTATTCATGACACAAATGCTAAGTAATCACAAGTATGAAATTTGCTTCTAGTTCTCATTCCATCTTGAGGATCACCAAGAATGTTTTTCATTAGATGATCCTTGACAAATTTCCATTTGTTTGGTAAATCTAAGTGCTTATGTTTTTTTTCCTTTGAGTATTCCAATGCTGGTTCTTTATCTATTAAACTCATATCCTGAGTGGCTTTAACTAAGCCTTTTGCATCACAGTCATCCAAATTGTCTCTTTCTTGTAATATAGAATTAGTTTCATAAAAAATAACATGAGCAAACTAGTCAAGTAGTAGTGTTCTTTTGTTAAATACCCTGATGGATTTTGGTTTAAAAACACATCCAAGAAAGATACCTTCATCACTTCTGGGATCTAACTTTGCCAATAAAGCATTCTCATTTGTTATGCATAAAACATTTGTAATTGAAAGGCTTCAAATGACGAACACTGGGTTTTATACCTTTGAACAGCTCATAGGGAGTTTTTTTCATGATTGGTGTGGGCATTCAAAAATGATGGTCCAGTTAAAGTCCCAGCTATAAGCCCAAAATCCCAAAGCTGCTTCAATAGCACATCAAATGGCAGAATGGCCTATTGTCAAGTCAAAATCTACATGGCAACAAAAGTCAAAGGATTGTGGTCATGCAATGAACATAGCCTCTGGTAGCTGATCAAGTCGAGGACTTCAGCACTTGAATGAAGATCAAAACCAGAATCCTAAACGATTAAAACACCCTTGCACCATATGGCCCAATGGCCTAGTGCGCTAGATGCTCATGAAGCCCCTATGCCCAGTGGCCCCATGTGGATACTCAAGAAGCCCTTGTGCCATATGGCCTAATGGCCTAATGCGTTGAATGCCCATAAGGCCCCTTGCTGATTGGCCTAATGTCCCCGTGCGTCGAACGACTCAAGCCTCAATGCATCGTAAGCTCAGGAGCCCTAGCGTCGGATGGCCCAATGGCCTTATGCACCTATCTCCCTTCCATGCCAATGGAGTTAAACGTTGGATCTAGGCCCATCCGGCACCAAACTTACACAAATTACATGAGTCGAGCATCGAATCGAAAGGGATCTAGCGCCAGACTCAAGCCACTTGTGTGGGCCTGGCGCCGTCTCAATTTCGGCGTCATATCTCAGGTCCTTGAGCCTTATGACCCCTTTGCATCCAGAAAAGGGGGCCCGAAAAAAGAGGAACATGGGAGGTCATGCTACTCTAGCAGATCCTCTTGGGACCTGTGCCATCTACGTCAAGCTCTTGAGAGTCTTCCACTTGCAAGTTGGGTGGATTTTTTTTTAGAGTTTCTTGTGAGGGAAAAGTGAGAGAGAGCATAGGTAGGCATTGAATCCTTCTCTCTTCTCCTCCTCTTTCTACCCTTATGGGTTCTCTAAATGTATTCACATGCTCTCCTATGTTAATGCAATGCTATCAATGTTAATTTCATTGTCTTTTGCACTTTTCTCTCATGCAGCCTTATTTCCCTCTTTAAGTGTTGCTTGATGTGCTCCACATGCGTAGTCTCCCTTTCTCAATATCGCCATGTTCTCTATGAGACCTTTTGTTTGTTTTTCATGAAATCACAACATTCACATAGGTCATGGGTCTGGAGAATACCCCTCTTTCATGGGTAGTGCCCCATGGACTCAAAGACCCATATGCACTCCATGCGTCGATTTCCCTTTTGCCATGGATTCTTCATTCAAATCATGGTCTTAAATGTTACATTAATGGTCTCACTAGACCTGATTTGGGCCTGAGGAATACTCTGTATGATGAGTAGTGCCTCACGATCTCGTTGATCATACATAAGGGCCCACATTTCCCCATCATTGTGCACCGATTAATTTCTCAAAGCTTTTTGTTTATTTACTTTCCACATCAAGTGTATGTATAAATGCCTCATATGTTTTCCCTTCATTTAGACAGACCATTTGGCCCTTCTTTTCCTTTGATGCCTCTAGATCAATGGCACCCTAAGTACTTGGGACATGCCCAAGCCTTCAAGGAAACCTAACGTGTAAAGAACGCTGCGTCCTCAAATCCCGCCTCTATGTTTGCACTATTCATGATGATGGGAGGCCAACCCTTGAGATCCAAAAGGGATATGGCAGGAGCCCCAAATGCCATTATCCTCCATACTCGGATGCTTCGTTTTATGCTTTTTACATGCATCAAGTTCCTCTAGATTTTTTTTATCCGATCAAAGTGGATAAGCCTAATATGTATGGGTCGGTCATGGGGCCTTTGGTGGACTGATTTTGATGGTTCATCCATGGTCCTTACCGGTCATCCATGCTTGAATTGAGCTTATATGCGTTGTATCGCATTGGGCGTCATGTCGCACTCTATATGACCTGGACCCTTCGACATGCTAGTTATGAGTGCCCTGCAAGCCAACTCACATTAGTGATGGCACTTGTAATCATGTACTAATCTCTTTTGGTAATAATATTAATGACATTTTCTCACTCTATATTACATGTATATGATGATGTTTAAATATTGTGATGTCCATGGGTCTGTGCAATGAGGATTAGGATCATGATGAGATCATGATAATGAGACATATCATCTTTAAATAAAGATCCTAAATATTCCTAGTCATAGGATACTAGAGAAGGACATCGAGATAACCAGATAGACTAGTGTGATGTATATCAGTCCATATGATGGAGGTAGCTAGTCACATAGCTACTTGTGTGGAGACACTAGGGGTATGGTGCATGTGCTCATTGGATAATGAGTTCACTGAATGATCTGCTCTCGGAATGCTGTATGGTTGATGATACCTGATTGCCAGATAGTGATTCTATGGTCCCAATTGTGTAACTAGTCCTTTGACTTGAGACACCAATGATGCCTTAGTTGAGTACTCTACTCTTTGATATCAGACTTACAGATCTGGAAGTTCCAAACAGTCGGTTATTAGGAATGGTAGCCAACTTTATGAAAGTACTTGTGTGTCAATAAAGGATCATCCACTCTCAGTATCATGAGAGGAATATCCCATATTCTTGCTCAGGCAAATCCCTAGCCAGGGTCAACTAGTTTGAGAGAGAAAGAGTTCCCCGAGAGAATCTGATAAGAGTAAGACTCGAACAGATTCTGTGTAGTCCTGACTGCACCATGCCTAACATATGGTTTCTGGGATATTTGTTAGATGAGGGAATAAATATACATGATAAGTTATGGAAGAAAGGTCCAATGGATTAGACCCCCCTATACTGTCTGGGGCAATGACATAATAGCCTAGTACATCCATAGTCGATGAGTTGAGTGAATTATTGTAAGGCCATAAGCCTTATTGGACCCTTAATAGGCCATTTCAGAACAGTGTTGGTTGATGTCAAGGGGCTTGATGTCAACAGTGGGTTGACGACAGAGAGTGTTCCGTCTACTTAGTCTTGATGGCAGGTATGTTGACGTCTACCCGGGTTTGTAGAATCTTCCAAGTGTTGAACTTGACGACAATCGACGTTGATGTCAAGTTCTAGGCGGTGCGGTTGACGGCACCAAGATTGACGTCTGTTAGTTATGGGTGTCCTCAAGCCAATCATAACTTGTACAATTTTGTTCTTTAATAATAATAATAAGGCTGTTATATTCATTATGTGTAATTCGTTTATCGTTTCATTATGAAGTCCATGAATATGCGTAATGGATATTAATTATGATGAGATCGTAACAATGAGATTAATATCCTTTAAACGTATATTCTTAATTGTTCCTAGTCGGGGGATATTCGAGGACATCAAATATCCGGTTAGACTAGTACAGGTTGCACCTGCTCATATGATGAGGGTGACTGTTCTCATAGTCACGTGTGTGGAGACACTAAGGTGAATCTGTAGGTGCTCATTGGAGAATGAGTTCACTGAATTGATCCGTTATGAATCGCTGGATGGTAATGTTACCTAACTGTCAACCAGCTAGATTCATTATCACAGTGGCGTGATTGGTTCTTAGACCTGAGACACCAAGGACACATTGTTGGTGGACTTCTGGGTTTTGACCTTAACTTATAGATCTCTAGCCATGAGTCTTAATTAGTTAAGTGTTCGGATCTAGCGGAATACCTTCGAAGGTGATTGTGTGTTCAACATGGGATCGCTCACACTCGGTAATAAGAGAGTGAATGCTCTAAGGAAAGATGCCTGATAGTCCCTGGCCAGGGCATGACTACTTACCAGAAAAGGAGTTTTCTGATATTGTTATGCGGCATCTAATCCAAGTGAGTGCGCATATTAGGGTTTGACAGTTGACCATACCCTAAGTGCACTCGGGAGCATTGTACGAGCGAAGAACTATAGTGATTGGAAGCCCGGTCAATTATCGTGAGACGATAATCGATTGTGTAATTAATTAATATGAGTTATTAATTAATTATAGTAAGTCAATAAAGAGTTATTGGACTTAATGGGCTGAAAACTGGACTAGCACTTGGGCCTAGAGGATCACATGCAATAGAATTCCGAGCAGACTGGGAAGGATGGATGTTATAGACAATAACTGGGTTTTTATGAAAAACTGCAGTGTCTATAAATACACATGGAGAGTCAAACCCTGGCCCAGACTACAGGTCTTCTCTCTTGGCCGCCCCCTCCTCTCTCTCTCCTTAGGGCGCCCCCACCTCTTCTCTCTCCTGGCACATGGTGGAGCTGAGATCCGGGAGACGCGTGGAGACCGAGGAGATCCCGTCTACATCTGGAGTTCGCGTGGATACGTCTAGAGGCCGGACACCTGAACGGCTTGAAGCACCAGCGCCTCCAGCGCTACCACCTCCCCGGGTTCGGGAGTTTCGCAACCCCGCAAAGGTAAAGATAGGATCTTCCTTCGTGCGGGTTTTTAGTTTTGTTCGATTCTGACCACCGGCAACGATATCAACCTGAGGGAATCGTGCTTTCCACTGCGCTCTGATTGATTCCTTACAACGTCAACCTTCCCGGACCTTTTTTTATAAAGGCAACCCGAGGACCCTCATTCCACCCTTTCTCCTTTTCCACCCACCACCCTCACCTCCTTCTTCGTCCACTACTTCTAGCGGCTGACAGGAGCTCGTGGGGAGATCGTGGTGCTCGTGGCGGCTTTGGATCGGGAGATTTACCTCGCGGGGTGTCAAGGGCGACGACGCAATTTGAGGTTTTCTTGGGGGTTTCGGCATCTTGAGGTAGGGATCCTACCCCTAAGCTTCCTGTGATCTTTTATTGTAAGATCCATGCATGTGATTTGTGTGTAAATCACGTTTTTGGGAAGGGTTTTCCATGACGGGGATTTTTGGATGTTTTCCTCGATCTAAGCATTAGATCGATGTTTTCTGGCTTTATGATGATGTCCTTTGATGAGGGAAAGCATTTCCCATCATTAGATCTGGTTTTAGGGGCTTAGATTGTCTTGGGAAGAGGCCTAGGGTCGTATTAGCTACTATAAGCTGATGAACTTGATGGCAAGGTTGTGGTCGTCTAGTTTTTCAGGATGAACTGACGTCAAGATCGCTTGACGTCAAGATATGGATGACGGCATAGGCTGTGTCATTTACTCTAGGTTAACGACATAGGTTGTGATGTCTACTTGCAGTTAATGGCAACCGGGATTGCAGGCAACCCACAGGTAGGTCCCAGCAGTTGATGCCCCTTCTGTGTATGTGAGGCTCGGGCACGTGGTGTCTGCCTCCTGGCACAGTGTGCCAGACGTTAAGAGCATCTCCATCTGTGCGTGTGTTGTACTGTGCTGTGCTTGTGTTGTGTTTCTCTCAGACGTTGAGCTGGGCTCCTTCTGGATGACTGGCGTTAAGCTATTCTACAAGTGAGCCTGGGCGTTGAGTGCGACTCCTTCCAGTGCGAGCCCCTTGTGGTGGTTACGAGCCGGTTTCCGTGGGGCCCCTTCTCCACCGTTTGAGTCTGGCGTAGGGGAAAACCGATCGAGGACCAGATGTGAGGGAGAGTGTCTGAGTGTGCATACGTGGCTAGGGTTTGAAGACTCTGTGGTGTCGAGGCACCAATCCATAGACCCTAGCTGGTCCTACCTTTTTGTGTGTGAGCTCAAGGTTGTTGTTGTGTTTGTTGTGTACTATTGAACCTGTGAGGTTCCAGTTTTCTGACACTCTCCTGTAGAGTTGTGGTGTGTCTACTGTCTCTTCTTACTCACTAGGTCCCTTACTAGGTGGTTCGTCGTCGGCTCCAGGTGCTGAGGAGCTGAGTCACTCCGGTGATGGTCTCGCTTAGCTGCTAAGAGTGGTACTTTTATGTACGTACTCGCTGTACTCTTTACTTTTGTTAGATCTACTCTGAGTTGTACCATTTTGTTATATTATAGTGGTTTACTTTTAGTTTATGTGGTTTGTACATTTGCTCATATGTTCTCCTTAGGCACTTTTTCTTAACCCTTTCGAGCTTCAGCTCGTGGGTGGCGGTTCAGGGTTCTGGCATAGTTGTCAAGGCGACAAAGCGACCAAGGCGTTTTTGGGCTCATTGTGTGCCTAAGCGCTTAGGCGCCCACCTAAGCGGCGCTTAGGCGCTAAAGATAACGTCTAGTCTGGGCTATTTCAAGAGTGACATCCTATATTATTATGTTAAATCTAAAAAGAATTTATAATATAAATAAAAAAAGAAATTACAATTATACAATCATGCAAAAACTACACAAATATGACATTATAAACACAATGTGAAAAAATGCCATTCCAATAGTGTACCAAAATTAAACATATGAAAGAAAGTTTACTTTAATAAAAAAATATAAAATGTAAGTACTAATCTGAAATTTGTTCCTTTGTTCTTCTAAAATCTAGAAATGAGAGTTGTGAGTCGTGACAAATATAATACAACATCACATTAATATATCAAGCAAGATTACCATCATAATGGATATCAAACATTACCTAAAACAAATTAACATAACAAACCAAAGGTCCAACATCAAACTATTAAATTCAATGTCCAAAAGTTTCAAAGATAACAAAATGTTCAACTCCAAATAAAAGCATCTAAAGCTTAAAACCAAACATGGCATTTTGAAGAGTTATGCCACCATCATCATTACTATCACCCTCACTTCATCATCCTTATCACCATCTTCATTATTTGATTCCCATGGAACATCATCATCATTTGTCTCTTCTTCTTCACTCATCATATCATCATCCTTATCCTCATCATCATTCCTTGTGCCTTGTGAAGTGCTCCCTCTTATTGGCATTTTTCCTCTTCTAGCTCTTTCTTCGGATGCTCCCATAGCCTCATCCACAATTGCCCAAGTGAGATCATCTCCCTCATGAACCAAATCCTCACCATGCTTTGTCATCCATGAGCTTCCCCAATCTAAGTCTTCCAAACAAATGGGATCATATTTTTCTGGATGTTTCTTTCTTTCTTGAAATCTTTCACGAAGATGTCGATTGTATTGGACATAGACCAAATCATTGAGTCTCTTGGCCTCTAACCTATTCCTCTTCTTTGTATGAATCTAAATAGAACAAATACGATAAAAATAAGATTAAATGTTAAACTTAAAAATGACTAACATTAAAATATGAAATATAAAATCAAATACTTACAAACTCAAATGTACTCCAATTACGTTCACATCCAGAAGAACTACAACAAAGTCCTAAAATTTTAAAGCAAACATCTTCAACTCCGGTGTCTCCACACCATATTGAATCCACCAATCACCTGTAATAAATTCAAAATATTATAAAAAGAAGGAGATAAAGATATATAAATTAGAAAAAATTAATTAGATTACTCACATGGAAGCCTCCTTTCATAAGCTCTACTTGCCATTGGCCTCCCAAACATACCTCTTTGACATGAATACTCCATCATTTGATCTCCAATATTATCTTGCATTTCTATATTTGGCTCCATCTTTTCAAGACGTCATAAAAGCATGTTCAAACTTTGCAACCAAAGATGCATCTTTGCTTCGAGCCTCATAATATATTTTGGATTCAAGAAGAAGCCAACTTCATGTAGAGGCCGATTCATTTGATCTTTCCAACGGCGGTCCACAATTTTCAAAATAGGTTGGTATTTGCTCTCTTTAGAATTGAAATTTTGAATTATTTGCTTCCTTGCACACTCCATTGCAGCATAAATATATCCCATTGCTAGTTTTCATCACCATCAACCAACCTTAACACTTGCAAGAGGGGTTGGGAAGCCCTCAAATGTCCTCAACTGCATGCCAAAATTTTGATTGATAAACAATTGCAGCTACATTCTTTCCCATGTTTGTTTTTGACCATGCACTAGAATGCCAAGCATCTGAACTAAACAACGTACGCAGTGCTCTCTTTATTACATCATCATGCAATCTTTCTAAGGTAAGAAAAGCTGTAGCAAATCTTGTAACTCCAAATCTTACCAATTCTCTCCCTTTTGTCTCCCTTCTCATGTGGTCAAGAAGCCGCGTATGAGTGTATAGATAGCAGTCAACTTCTTTGCTTTTGAAATGGCGCCAACATAGAATTTCAATTTTCCAATGTCTTCTAACATGAGATCAAGGCAGTGAGCTGCACATGAGGTCCAAAATAATCGTTTCCTTTTCTCCATCAACAACCTTTCTACTGTAATATTATAAGATGCATTATCAGTAACAATTTGAACCACATATTCCTCCCAACTTTTTCAACCATCTTATCTAACAGTCATACAACAAGATAGCATCTTCTTTTTGATCTGAAACATCAATTGATTCCATAAAATAAGTTCCTTCTGAACAATTCACCAAAACGTTGATCAACTTTCTTTGCCTTTTATCAGTCCACCCATCACACCTTATAGTGCACCCATAAATCTTCCAATGTTTTATATATTTAGCATGCATTTGTTTTTGTTTCTTCTACCATTTTTGTAGAAGAGGCAACCTCAGCATGTGATAACTAGGTGGTTTGTATCCTGGTCCAAATCGGTCTATAAGTTCAACCATGATTTCAAAGCTCCTGCACTTTGCTGCATTGAAAGGAATGGCAGCATCATAAAACCATCTAGCTATAGCAAGATCAAGATTGCATTTCTCTTCTTTCTTCAATTTAGACATAGTGCTCTGAATTTGTTTCCCGCTTCTTCTTGCATCAATAAAATCATCAACATTCATCCTTGCAAATGCATCCATCGGTCCCTTCTCCTTTTTTTTGTTTTGTAAAAATTGTCAAAGTAGTTGATTTTTTTATTGGCTCAGACTCCTCCTCATCAGATGAGCTTACAACATTCTCAGAAACACTTGTTGCACTTACTATCTTCCTCTTCTTGTTTTTGTTCAAAGCCACCAACATTTCCGCAGCAATCTCCTTTGTAGTCTTAGGACACTTCTTCACATCACGGAAACCTCCAATCAAGTGCTCCTTTTGTCTCGTTATCCCCCCCCATTTGTCACTAAACCACACAATTCACATTTCACTTTATTCTTATCGTGCTCATCAGGCCAATAAGCATACTTCCATCCTGGATCATTAGATTTCGCTTTCTTGAATTCTGAATCTGTTGTGGGTATTGAGGAAGAAGAATCCATTCTTCTCACTGCAAAACTAATTTAAAAAATTGCAAATTTAAATTCAATATGTGTAAGATAAATAGAGGAAGGATAGGAGTATAGGACTGTCTATGAAACAGAGAGAGACAGTGAGGGCGGGACACTGTGTGTGTGACAGTGTCTGTGCGTGCGTGGTGTGTGTGTGTGTGAGAGAGAGAGAGACAGAGAGAGAGACGCAGAGAGTGTGACAATTGTGTGTGTGTGTGTCTGTGAGTGTGTGCATGTGTGAGAGAGAGAGACGGAGGGAGAGAGGTTGGGAGGACAGGGAGGGGGGAAGTGGGAAGCCGGTTGGAGAGGGGGGAGAAGAGACGGTCTGTGAGACTGTGAGTGTGTGCGTGTGTGAGAGAGAGACGAAGGAGAGAGATTGGGAGGACAGGGAGGGGGGGGGGGAGAAGAGATGGTCTGTGAGACTGTGAGTGTGTGCGTGTGTGTGAGAGAGAGACAGAGGGAGAGAGGTTGGGAGGACAGGGAGGGGGGAAGTGGGAAGCCGGCTGGAGGGGGGGGGGGAGAGATGGTCTGTGAGTGTGTGCGTGTGTGAGAGAGAGACGGGAAAGGGACAAGGGGGGATGGGATCATGGGGGGCGGAGGTGGGACATCGGAGGAGGGGATTGGCGGGGAGGCGGGGAGCGTACCTGAAGTCTGGCGAGGCGAGACCTTCTTCGTGCGGCGAGGCGGCGACAACCGCGAGGTCCGAAGGCGGCGATACCTTCTCTGGTGCCGGCGAGACCTTCTCCGGTGGCGTCCGTTAGGGAGGAACCCTAGCTGGGGGTCTGGGGGCTAGGCGGGGTGGGATTGGGAAGACAGGGTTGGGGATCGGGGAGCGCAGGGGAGTCAGGGCCGAGCGGGGGGTGGGGTTTAAGTGGGATCCGATCCACTAAGTGGATTCGGGTGGACCCGGTAACCCGCCCAAGGCGCCAACGCGCACGCCTTGGGCCACCTATCGCGCCATGGGGACGCCTTGGCCCGCCTTTTGCCAGCCCAGTTAGGCGGCCCACTTAGGCGACCCCCCACTACCGCCTTCACGCATAGGCGCCGCCTTGGCGGCCGCCTTGACAACTATGGGTTCTGGTTACTAGTGGGTAACTGATAATTTGGATCCTGGGTCATTATAGTTGGTATTAGAGCCTGGTCTGTCGAGACATATAAGGAAATGTTACAAGTTGGTAACTTAAAGCATAAAGAGTACAGTAGCAGCAAGCAAAACTAGAGTAATTTTGTTTAATAATTAGTGTGCATGTTCTATATAGGTTCATTATGGCACTGAGGTGATGCCGTGTTGAGGAGGTGGCTGAGCAGGCACCTCAGCAAGAGGCTCGAGATGCCCTACCACTGCACCAGGCACAGCCCGGACAGCAGGACGTGCATAGTGGTGTTGCACCACTGCCACCACCCCCTCCTCAAGTAGATAGGGGTTTGACTAGACCCGTTTCCTTGAGAGGATGGCACAGTTAGTCACCTAGCACTGTGATGCTTCAGCACCTCAGGGAGGTCACAGGAGGATGTTGAGGGAGTTCTTGCAGTTTTAGCCTCCCCAGTTTGAAGGGCAGCCAGACCTAGACACAGCCCGGTAGTGGTTAGACGCTATGGAGTAGACCTTCCGTTCCATTGAGTGTACAGTAGAGGAGAGGGTTATGTTGGTGAGTTACCAATTGCAGAGCCAGTCACTAGCTTGGTGGACCTCGGAGTGGGATACCACTTTTCAGTCTCGCCCACTCAGACAGATCACGTGGCAAGAGTTTGTGGTAGCTTTTGAGAGAGCTTTCTGCCTCACTTACGTCAGGACTGAGAGGTTGTACCAGTTCCTGGATTTGACACAAGGCGAGATGACAGTGGTCCAGTACAGAGCTAGATATGTAGAGTTAGGGCGTTATGTGCCACAGATTATGGCAAATGAGAGCCTGAGGACCCAGCATTTTGTGAGAAGACTAAGGCCAGAGCTCAGGTAGGCGCTGATAGTTGCTCGTGTCATCGACTTTGATGCGGCCTATTAGACAACGACAACTCTAGAGGCTGACACTTTACGGACCCGTGGACAGACCAGAGTTGTTCAAATGTAGGTGGGTCCATTCCAGTAGAGGCCACAACAAAGTACTTCCCAGCAGACTCCGAGGGCCATGACTTCCTTTGTGTCTTCCTCTGTGGGGATGTCGTTGAGGTAAGGGTCTAGGAGGAGGTTTCGTCATGATAAGAGGTAGTCTGAGCAGAGGCAGCTTTCAGTGGAGAGTGTCCAACAGCCTTTTGGGCAGCCACAGCAGCAGAGCCAGTGTTCTTTTGTTGGCAGGTGTTACCGGTGTGACCAACTGGGTCACATGGTGCGAGATTTCCCCCTGTTACTTCGAGACCCGCAGTAGCAGAGTCAGCCTCAGTTGCGTATGCAGTAGCAGCAGCAGATTCCTATGCAGCAACACCAACAGACTTCGAGTACAGGTAGGCCGAACACTAGGGCTCGTGTTATGCATGAAAGGTTGCGGAATTATACTATATGGTAATCTAGAAGGGGGGTTGAATAGATTACTACCAATTAAAAATTACTATCACCTTCTTTTAATGAAAAACACAACTTTGAGACTTGCAACAGAGTGTAAACTAAACTTAGATGTGTTTGTTGTAGATAGATAGAGTAGCAATTGTTCTAGCGTGTGTGTAAACAATGTGCTTACCAAACATCTAACGTAAAGACGTGCAAACCACAAGACACGAGGTTTTAAGGTGGTTCGGAGTACACAACTTGTGTATCCTACGTCCACCGTCCACACACACACACGCAGAAGCACTGCTTATGAGCTAGTACAACATACAACTCACACACACTAGTTGTCTGATGTGAAACCATGATCAGATCAACACAGACCACGTAGATCAAGTACAAGAATCACTTGATCCACAACCACACACACAGAAGTGAAAACAGAGACTTAGAAGGGTTATGAGTTGGAGAATCAAATCCTTATGTACAACTCTTCTACAGGTCGTCTGGATGATCTTCAAACTTCATCATGACAGGTTCAGATTGATGTAGAAGCTTGAATCACTGACGAGCAGACTTCACCTACGCTTGGAAGACGGATCTTCTTGTTTTCTGGGCGGCAGGTTGAAGCAGAGCAGCAGAGAGACTTCTTCTCTTGGATTTTCTTAGGGTATTGGATGGTGGCTGCTTATGTACGAAATTAACTCCAAAGAGTTCCTTTTATATGGGTGTTCAAGTATAGAGAGTCATGGAACAAGGAAACACCCACATAGGAAACATATGGAGATCTCATATTGAGATTCTGTTTACGTCTGTCGACAGGCCTTAGATCATCTGTCGACAGCTAGAGACAGATTTGCATTTGACAGATCTCTGAACTTCCGGGAAGGGTTTTCCTGTAGGTAGCTGTCGATAGTCGACTGGGATCTGTCGACAGATGGCTATGTTCAGAACCTGTGTTTTCTGTTTGTAGTTTTCTGTCGACAGACAGCTGAGTAGCTGTCGACAAGTGTTGGTCTTGACCTTTTTGCTCTTGTTTTAACACATGCAATCTCACCTACATGTAAGACCATTGTTAGTGAGATAACGTGAACATTTAAATGATCAAGTTGAACATGTGCTTGCATGGTTCATGAAGTGTACTCATGTATTGCTTATCAATTGTTCATCATAAAAAACAATCATCACATATAAATTCATGTAAACCCAGCATTCTCCCCTTTTTGATGATGACAAAAATTTTCAATTAATGCACAATGAGTTGTAATTGAGTTCTCCCCCTTTTGACAACATCCAAAATATACGTCATACATACAGAAGAGAGCAAGTAACTGTGAATTTCATTTATGTGGCAATCATTACACACAATTACAATAGATGAAATAACGCAACATGAGGAAGTGCAAAAAAAAAGAAGACAACATCACAACCAAGACAAACTAGTTCAGCAACACTATGACCATGACCCACTACAAAAGACACGTAGACTCTTTAAGCAGCATCATCGCCAGGTGGTGCAGAGGCCCGGCGGATGTCACGAAGCTCAGTAGACAGCCTAGTGAAGCGGAGCTGGAGTGGACTTGAGTATCCACGAGTGCATCAATGCTTGTATCCACAGTGTCCAAACATGCATGGAGCTTATCAAAACCAGTGGACATCTGAAGCTGTAATTGTGCTAGAAGATCACGCACGGAAGGCTCAACAGTAGAATCACTAGCGTCAATACTAACGTCATCTCCCGGAGCATCGAGAGGCTCAGATTGGGAGTCTTCATCAGCTTCTTCATCATGATCACCATCATTTTCATCATCCTCCTGATCTTCATCCATGGCAGCAGCTGGTGCCTTACCCTTGAGTTCGCGTGTGACAACCCCATCAACCAGCTTATACCCCATCCTATGTGCAGAAGTGAGATCAAAACTACTTCGAGAATTGAGCTGGACACATTCACTATCAGGGATGTTGATGCCAATGAACCAAAGAAGGGAAGTGATTGGGCAGGCATATGGCATTGATCTCCTGGGGTTGTAGAAGCAGTGACAGATTATGCCAAGCATGAGGGCAGGAAGATTGATCTGCTTGCACTTGAGGAAGAAGGTAAAAAGAGATTTATGAACCTCAGTGACGAGTTCCCGACTGCCATACTTTGGAGCAATCAGGGTGGTGAAGATATGGTGAATCATCCTGTTCAGTGGGGGAAAAGAGTTGGCATTGAGTTTAGTATTTTCTTGGTGCCATCATATGGTTGGAGGGTGATGAGATGATAGTACTCAGAGGCAGATGGGTGAGTATATCAGCCCCAGAGTTAGGGATTTGAAGTGCTGTGCTAAAGAGATTAGCAGAGAGTTTGAAAGGAGTTCCCTTGACAGAGGTGTAGAACTCATTGTCCTCAGAGTAGCCAAGATTGTTGAAAAATTCACTGACGACAGTAGGAGAATAGACCGTATGGGAATAAAGAAAGACCGTCCAGCCCTGGGTGTCAAAGAGGGGTTGGAGGTTCAGAAACAGGTCGGCCAAGGAAGTGAAATCAACATACCGAGGCTGTACGAGCTTGGTAAAGGAGCCCTTAGCCCGTGTGAGATTTAGATGAGGAGGAACCACGAGTTCGGGCAACCGATCATCCCGATGCTTCGTCCGGCGCTCAGCGGGAGCCTGGGAGCCTTCGCCGGCTTCAGAGGAAGCTGGACAATGACGGGAGACCAGCTTCTTCACCTTGGAAGCCATGGAGATGGCAAGAACAAAGTACAGAGGAGCGAGGAAGGGAAGAGAGATATAGACGGAAGAGAGAAAGCAGGAGGGTGACAGGGTAGGGTTTTCGCTCTGGAGAAGGAGGGTTTTTGGGGTGGGGATGGTTTTGGTGGTAGAGAAGGAAGAAGGGGAGTGGGTGCCTTTTTAAGGAGTTGGGATGGGATTTGAAAAGGCAAGGGTCCCACCAAATCAGCCCCGAAGCGGCGCGCCCGTTGGGTTTCCCAAAACAGGGTGGCCGCCGGCTGTCGACAGATGCCCAGGGGCCTGTCGACAGGTGCACACAGAGAATGTGCCAGATGGGAATTTGTGAGGAATTTGTTAAGGAATTGCTGAGCAGTGTGTATCCAAAGATTATTGAAGGTGTAAAATAGGTGGACACATAGTTTAACCTGTCATACTCATTGAGATAAATTCAAGTCAATATCCTCAATGGTTTAAACATAATGCTCAAAAAGTGTCAGGTTGGAGCATGAAGAGAACATCTTACCAAAACTTAGGCGATTACCATAACCACTGTTGAATAACAAACTATTGTAGACGAACACAATTCCAAGTAAAGGATGGTCAAATGGTTGATGAAGAAAATGTCTACTTAGATGGCTAGCCATAGACACCATTAGACCGGGAATTAATCAAACAGTGCAGGCTTCACACTATTTCCTTTTTTTTATTGTGATTTTTTTTGTTTAACAAAATGCAATGGGAAAAGTGGTAATTAGGTTC
The DNA here is from genome assembly GCA_014218235.1 of Colocasia esculenta. Taxonomy (NCBI): domain Eukaryota; kingdom Viridiplantae; phylum Streptophyta; class Magnoliopsida; order Alismatales; family Araceae; genus Colocasia; species Colocasia esculenta. Next base: position 106,844,292 of record CM024763.1, on the reverse strand, counting down.
ACGAACACCTTTTGACGTGAGGATAGACATTGCCAGTGCCCTTATCCCCAGTTACTCAGTGAGAGTGACCATCATACCATTCTACAGAGTTAATGAGTAAACTTTTTGACGTGAGGACAAACATTTGTGATGCCTATATCCCCAGTTACTCAGCAATACACATCATTGCTCTATCTTGAGCCCAATTGTTAATTGTATTGAGATATGAGAAATAGGTAGCTTTTCTCTTTTTTATTTTTTTTTTTTTATCATGTTCTGTTTGAAAATTAAGGTCAAATAATGTATGTGGTTAACAATCAATGCTAGACATAGATTTCAATGACCATAGGACTGATCAAGACACTTGTGAATAGTGTGTGCCTACAAGAGAGTTATGCAAGGGAGTTAGGTGATATCCATTAGATTAGATCAATATTCTCCGAATGATACAACGTAGACTCTTACATGAGTAGTATGTCAAAATCATGGTGATACAGACAATGGCTTTAATATCATGTGGGTATGAATGATTAAAACATGCATAGACACCCAAGTGACACCTTACTTGAAAGGGATGAACCTGATCAAAGAGAATGTTGGGAGATATCCAAAAAATGCATGGAAAGTGTGTGGCTGTCGACAGCTAGAAGGAGCCTGTCGACAGATGCACACAGACAGAAAAGTGGCTGTTCTGGAAAGACAGAAACTATGTTTGGCTGTCGACAGATAAGTTGGAGTCTGTTGACAGAACCAGACAGAGTGTGAAAACTGGTGTCTGTGGAGCCTGATCTATCGACAGGATGGAGCAGGGCTATCGACAGCTGCTTATGCAGAATAGATTGAAGGCTAGGATGAAAGGAAAAAAAAAAGATATGGCATGTGAGGAAGAAGTAGGTATGTGAAATATGATAATTTCCCTCAATATGTCAGTCATCTAACCTGAACTTGCTCCCCCATAGTGTGTGCTCATGTGGACACAGACAATCAAGTACTTCAAGACACATTTGCACAGCTTGGGCAATCAAATGCACACAATTTCATGAATAAGGACAGACTTTGAAGAAATCCATTTGTTTAAGAAGGAAAAAAAGGGAAAAGTGAAAAGAAACTAAATACCTTATAAAAAGTGAATGACCCTTATTTACAACTTAACTATGGATACTTGACGAAGAATTTTTTCTCACGCATAATGACAGTTTCCAAACAAGCATAACTTATTGTTCCATAAATCACCATTTGATATACCACATAGTTGGTGCACACAAGGAACATATACTCAAGATTTGGTATGAGTTTCATTGCATTTTGCACAAACCCAATTCTCTTCTCAATGTTGTGAATCTATCCTCAGCCAGTGGGTTTGTAAAAATATCAGCCATTATTTTTCAATAGGTACGAAGCTAATCTCCAAGGTTTTGTTGCCTACCTCATCTCTCAAGAAGTGATGTCTTTTTTCGATGTGTTTGTCCTAGAGTGTTGGACTGGGTTCTTTGAAAGATTGATGGCACTAGTGTTGTCACATAAGATATGTGCATCCAATGTCAATATTGTAGTCAGACAAGTGACTTTTGATCCACACACTTGAGCTGCACAACTCCCCGCAGAACATATTCTGCTTCTGCAGTGGAGAGTGCAATCGAGTGTGCTTCTTGGATGCCCACGAAACCATGCAACCAAAGAAGTTGGCAATAACCACTAGTACTTTTTCTATCAATTTTACATCCAGCATAATCAGCATCGGAATATGATATCAAATCAAACTACTCCTGCTGGATACCAAAGACCCAAGGCATGCGTACCTGAGAGATATTTGAATATTCTCTTAACTGCAACAAATGGCTTTCCTTTGGACTAGATGATATCTAGCACAAAGGCAAACACTAATTGTATGTCCGGTTTACTTGCCGTAAGATAAAGGAGTGAACCAATCATACCTCGGAAGTGCTTTGCATCTACCGGTTTACGTCTCATCATTGTCCAATTTCAAGCTTGTGCTCATTGGTGTTGAAGCAGGCTTAGCTTGTTCAAACTGAAACCTTTTCAGTAGCTCCTTGACATATTTTTCTTGGTTGAGAAAATCCATCTTCTAGTTGCTTACCTGCAGACCAAGAAAAAATGAAGCTCCCCCATTAAACTCATCTCAAATTCATTTTTCTTGGTTGATGAAAAATCATCTTCTAGTTGCCTTACCTGCAGACCAAGAAAAAAATGAAGCTCCCCATTAAACTCATCTCAAATTCACTGTGCATATGATTTGAAAATTCTCTTGAAAATTCCTCACACAGTGATGGGTTAGTAGAACCAAATATCGTCCACATAGACTTGAACAACAATAATGTGATTGTGAACTTCTTAGTGAAGAGCGTTTGGTCTACTTTACCTCGGGAGTAGTTTTCGCAAACATCAGAGCATCTAATAACAATAATTGGAATAAACTCTTTATTTCATTATAATCACTAAGGACTATTACAACCACTAATTCAGAGCCACACATAGGCTCAATGACATCATTACATTGAAAAGAAATCTAAAGCAATAAATACTAGACTCCATTGTACTAGGGCAACTTCATGACTTGACTCTGGGTCACTCATCACTCGGGTCCTGTCCCATTGGTGTGTGGAACGTCATTGTCCGACTTACCTGAGACACAATAACAAATAACGAAGGTGAGCGATAATGCCCGATAGGACTTAAATCTCAGGATCAAGTAGGCTTAAAGTGATTAATGCTTTAATGGTAGAGTAACTTGATAGAGAGAGTCATGTAAAGTTGAGAAAGTAATAGCACAAGTAACATGGTTCAAATAGCAGATGAATCAAGTATAGCATGATTATAAGTCAAGTCACGATAGAAACGATAACAACGCAACACATGTAGCGACAATGGCAAGCAATAGCAAGCGACAGGTATAGCAAGGAGAGATAGTAGTTGGTCATGTAAAGAGTAAATTGCACTTTGATTGATTTTCATCAATCGAGATAGTATAGCACTTTTGATTAACTTTTGTCAATCGAAATAGTAATGGCACTTTGGTTATCCGTAGATAGCCTAGAGAGTATAGCACTTTTATTGTCATTAGACAACGAGAGAGTAGAGCACTTTGAATGCGATTAAGTCACGATAGTACGCAATAACTCAAGATAGCAAGTATCAAGTAGAGCAAGTAGAGCGTATGACAAGATAGCATGTAACGAGATAGCGTGTATGGTTGCACAACGGTGCACTAGTAGAATACGACAATAGTCACTTCTAGGACAGTAGTTGTTCAGTAACAGTCTGCGATAGCACAGTAATCGCACAGTACGTTTGAACTCTTCAGACTAATAGTATAACAGTTTGTGATAGCACAGTAATATCACAGTACGTCTGAACTCCTTAGACTAAAAGGATAATAGTCAGATGTCTAGCCAATATAGTATAGTTAGAACCGGTGCAATGCAGAACACCGTCTATAGCCCCTGTAGGTATTTTCGGGTGGCTCTCTGCCCCCAGGACTAGATTGGTCCCTCGGACACTCTCCGTGCCCTGCACAGTATGCATTGGATACAGTAGAGTCACAAGACCCATATTATAGTGCTAGACAGTCATGAACAGTACAAAACAGTAGGAGCCACACAGCTCAAAGAGTACCAAGAGAGTACTAGATGTATAGACGAGAGAGATGAGATAGTAGAGTGAACGTGAATAGACGAGCGAGTAGAGTATAGATGAGATCTTATGGTCATTGCACAAGAAACGTCGAGTAACGAGCGATAGTAACAGTTACACAACACACGCGTACGATGTTGGCAGTCAGGTGGAATACACAACCCTTCCGCTGGCCTCGTTATGCACAGGTCCAGAGGTCCGGCGTGATTCAAGATAAGAGCGAGAGCAACTAAGGCTGTTTGGATCATGTTGATCCCTAAAGGGTATCATAGGTGTTAGGGTACAACCAGCTCATCGACCATGTGGGAATCCATGGACAGAGGAGACTTACGGAGGTCTTGAACAAGGATTCACTAGTCCGGCAGAAGGAATATCCGACGGAGAGTTCGTCCAAGTCAAGGAAAGTGTGTATATAGAAACAAGTGCCCGACGTTCTAGAGGATTCTAGAACAGTGGAGCGTCGGTAACGGTATTCCCAAACAACGCGAGAACGAAGACAAGTTCATTTAAAATAGAGCAATTTAATGTACATTATTGCAATAAATTAATCAGATACATTATGAGATATTTTGTGCCAAGTCAAGCCATAATTGGATGGTTCAAGTGTGTGAACGTGTGAGAGAAATCATAGATAGAAAGATGTCATGTTATTACATTTTAAATCATTCAATATGACTCCATTTTATAACATGTGTTTTTAGCAAGTTGATAACAAGGCAAGAAGTGGATAATCGCAAGTAGAGAGCATGATCATGAACTTAAAATCAATTAAAAATTATGTAAACATGTTTTAACTTTGATATGGGTTGATAAATGCATGTTAAGACTTTCTAGAACCTTCTTAGAAGAGATCAAACTCACACATGCAAGGAACGACGCAAAACGACAGAAACAAAGATGTATGCCTTTTAGAAGGCAAATGCAATCCCATCCCTTCACTTCCTAAGGTCATAACTCATTGATTTTTCATTCAAATCTCACACATGAATATACCAAATTGAAGCCCTTTGAATGAGGAATCCAGCAAAGAAAACGGCTCGTCAATCCGAGGTCTATAAAAAAGTTATGTCCGATTAAGCGGACACAGGTAGAACGCGACACATTGCCTGTCGCCTTCTGAAAGTGAACGTGACCATGAACTTGTCGCCTTATGATATGGGTCACGACCATGATGTTGTTGCGTTATGGTAGCGACGTGTCGACCTGTCGCTACCTGAAAATGACGTTTGTGTTGCTTTTTCTACCAATTTCCAACTCCGACTTGGATTGGGTTTGACACCTGTGGGTTTGAAAAATCAAAACAAATGCTAGGGTGATCCAAATCGAGTGAAACCACCTTTGTTAGTTAGATTACTTACAATACTTTGTACAGTAGCAAATAATTGAGAAACAAATGTCGTTTGACTGGGTAATAAAACGTATTGTGACTGACTGTGTGAATCTGACACAGTGTTAATTTTTGGACTAATACTCTCAGTACGGTCAACAAAAATTGGGGAAAATAGTTCCAAATGAAAGTAGACTCATGAGGTAACAAGTTCTTTGTTGAACACTTGATCTAAAAATGACTCCACAAAGAGGTATGGAACTTGTAACACAAGTCAAGGTTAAACTGCAACAGTACATTGTCGAAATCATGCAGATTTAATTCGTGACAAAGGATGAATAAAATTAGGCTTTTAGGGGCAAAAGATGCCTAACATCCATCAGTAACTCTAGTTAAAATTTGAGAGCACGAGGTTGAGTATACATGGAGATCAAGAATAAAGAAGAAGGGTCGGGTTCATCATATTTGTAGAATTTCAAAATAGAGATCAAAAGATTGGCTCGATGAAAAAGAGTGAAACAAGAGGGCTTTGTTCCTGATGTATGGAACAATCTACATGGATTTAATTGAGTTTTGCTCGTGAGAATGCCTACCTTTAGTTGTTTTACTCTTCTAGGGCTAGAACAAAGAACCCAGGATAAAGCTTGATGAAGCCTTCTCCCCACGAATTCCTCCTCTCCTTGGCTTCTTCTCCACCTTCAGCAAGTCCCAGCAACGAGCTAGGGCTGGCCTTGGGAGATTAAGAGAGTATTTATGCTTCTTTGCTTTCTATTTCCTAATAGGACTCTAACTCCTATTTAATTCTGAATTTCTTATTTCCTCTTCCCTTTCTAAGTATTAGAACTTCTATTTGGGTTGGGAAGGGAGCTAAATTCATGGCCAAGCAACTAGGGTAGGTTTAGGAATCCAATTCCAACCAAATTGTTTTAATGCATTAAATGCCTCTTTTCTATTTAAGTAATATTTAAGTTGCGAATTTAGGGTATTTTCCCATTATTCTTCTTTTTAAAATCCTTATTTTGGCCCACTAATTTCTAATGGGTCAATTTAACCAAGCCCATATTTATTGGAATTTATCTTATAGGTTTTTCCCTTTTTAATTAGGGAATAATAGAGTTATGATTTTTATTACATTTTCTTATTTGAATTTATTCATGGGCTATGAGAGATCCATTGGTCCAAACCCGATAATGGTTATTCATTTCATGATGTTGGAAATCTCTTCGACATGTTCGTTTAATTTATGAGCGTGTTATTTTTCCATGTTAATGGTTTCCGACTTAGTTTCCTAATTTGGATAATTAGTCACGTTGTGACGTACGTTTGGCCAATTGGATTTTTTCGTTGCATGAATTCGTTCGTTGAACACTTAGGGATAATATCTGGAGTTGATTTACAATTTTTACAAAATTTTTAGATGTGTTCTTGCACATACGATAATGGTACGTATGTTTCTATTATTCTGTTTTTATAGAAATTTATTATTTTAAATTTTTAAATATGAAAATTTCCGGGTTACTACACAGGTGGTTGAGAGACATAGACTTCCTCTTTGATGTAGCCATTCAAGAAGGCAGTTTTAACATCCATTTGAAAAAGTTTGAACTTGTTGAGCAACATATGCTAACAAGATCCTAACTGCTTATAGCCTAGCTACAGGAGCAAAGGATTCTTCAAAGTCCACACCAAATTCTTGATTGTATCCTTTGCTATAGTCTAGCCTTATTTCTCACCACTTACCCTCTTCATTTAGCTTATCCTAAAGACCCATCTTGTTCGTATGACAGAAATTTCTGGGGTTCTAGGAACTAGACTCCAGACATTATTTCTTTGAAATTGCCCAAGCTCCTCATGCATAGCATCAATCCATGAATTTTCTTTTAAAGCTTCTTCAACATTTTGGGTTCCACTTGAGAGACAAAGGCTAGATGATCCTGTTCAACTATTTGTCTAACTTGAGACCTAGTTTGAACTTTTTCATTCATATCTCCTATGATGTTATCAAGTGGATGATCTTTAGAATACCTGACATTTGTCACTGTTGAAGGTCCGGGTTGATCTTGGACTTGAGGAGGTTGTTCTGGAGGAGGGTGTACTTGAGGAGTTTCAACTTGAGGCTCTTCCTCTTGTGGATTTTGTTCAGGTTCATCATCTTGATTTCTGAACAGATTTACGTCATCTTCATCATTGTACCTACGAAGATATCCACTTTTAGTCTTGGAAACTGCTTTAGGATTTTCTTTTGCTTTTTTGTAGTTCCCCAAGTGTTATCCTTCATCTCCATCCTCAAACCTGTAAGCAATTGAATTGTTAGGCTTTGCTGGATACTCATAAAAAACAACATGTGGAGTTTCTTCCACGTTCGAGATTTAAGATTAACACCCTATATGCTCTAGAGTGTTCTGAGTATCCCAGAAAATATCTTGATTACTTTTGGCTTCGAACTTATCCAAGTCAACTTTATCATTATTATGAATAAAGACTTTTGATCCAAAACTCTGAAATACCCAATACTGGGTTTCTTACCTTTTAGAAGTTCGTAGGGAGTTTTCTTTATCACAGGTCTTACCATGGCTCTGTTAAGGATGTAACATGAGGTGTTCCGCTTCTGCCCAAAAGGTCCTTGCAAGCTGACTTTCGACCAGAAGGGTTCGAGCCATTTCCACCAAGGTTCTGTTCTTCTCTCCACTACACCATTTTGCTCCGGAGTTCTCGGGGAGGAGAATAGTGTTCTATTCCTTGGTGCCTGCAAAAATCAGAAAATGAGTTGTTGTCAAACTCTCCCCGTGATCAGTGTGTATTGAGCATATCTTATTGACATTTCCATGCTCAATTTTATTAAGAATTCTTCAAAGATTTTCAGTGCTTCATTTTTGTGAGCCAGAAATTTTACCCAAGTGAACCTGGAAAAATCGTCTACAATGACAAAACCAAATCGTTTGCCATTGAGACTCAGTGTTCTAGTAGGTCCAAAAAGGTCCATGTGCAACAATTCATAAGGTTTAGAAGTGCTTACCGATGCTTTTGATTTGAAGGATTTTCGGGTTTGTTTGCCCTGTGCACATGCATCACAAAAACTTTCATTCTTGTTAAAGAAAATTTCAGGAAGTCCATTTACCAGTTTAAGCCTCATGATCTTGTGCAAGACGTTATAACTTGCATGGCCAGCCTACGATGCCACAACGTAAGCTCATCATTCTTGTTTGCCACAAGACACAAGTTTTCATTTTCTGGATCATCTAAGTCAACCAAATAAATGTTGTTCACCCTTTTCCAGAAAATTTTAGACTTCTTGTTTCCTTATCAATGATTTGACATGATTTTGATTCAAAGATAACGTTATGACCCTTATCACACATTGACTTATACTGAGCAAATTGTGATGAAGGCCCTCAACCAAGTACATTATCAATTGAGTTGGAGGCATACTTACCGACCTTACCTGTGCTGATGATCTGGCCTTTATTGTTACCTCCAAAGATGACTTGACCTCCGTCTTTTTCAACCACAAACAGAATTTCCTTGTCGCCCGTCATGTGCCTCGAGCAGCCACTGTCCAAGTACCATTTGTTTTGATTTTAGGCTGCTAGGCATTCCTGCATATATAGATCAGACACGAGGTTTTGGTACCCAAATTACTTTGGGTTCCAATGTATCATTCATGCCAAATAGTAAATGCTTCGGAATCCAAACTTGTTTGATTTTCAGTTTATTTGGACTATTCCAACATTGTTTATCATTGTGCCCAACTTTCTTACAGAAATTGCATGATGAAGATTTTTTCACAATAGTGGGCTTGTTATTCTTGGGAACATGCATGGGCATTTTACCCTTTTGTTGCCTTGTTAACTTTCCTTAGGTAGCTTGTTTCCAGACCTGGTGACAACCCTCTTTGGGGCTATTGACAGATTTTTTAGTTGTGTTAACAACTAATATATTTTTCTTGGGTTCCTGTTTCTTACCCTTGGCTTGAGTCTTATTGATCTTTGAGGTGAATTGCTTACTTGTGCTTGGGCTAGACTCAACAAAGGAAGTTAGCAAATTTTTACCAATTACCTTTGGTTTTACAGGTTGAAATCCAATCCCATGCTTTGCAACAAATACATTAGATCCCAGAATTGCATCAAGATTTTGTTTCCCTTTAACAAACTTTGATAGATCATCAGATTTTCCTTTAAGGTTCTCTTCAGCCTTTCCAATTTTTCTTTTAACTTATTATGTTCACTTTGGAGAGATTCAAGGGAGTTCATTAGACCTTCCTTTTCTTTTTGAGTTTCTTGCAGTTTTATTTTCAAACTGTCCATCTCGTCACTGTGAGCTTTCTCATCAATTTTTATCATCTCAATCTCTTTGCTCAAGGATGCAATTAGTTCATCATTATTAGTGCCATGAACAAGAGAATTGATTTTCTTTTTGAGTGCTTTATTTTCAGACTTAAATTCACAGAACTTTTCAAACAAGACTGTATAGGCTTCTTCCCATTCTTCAATTGTATAACTTTCAAAGGAAGAATTTACCTCATTGGAGTCGTCGCTTCTTGCCATTAGACATTGAACTTGTTGATCTCCAGAGGTAGCTTGTTCGTCCTCATCCACATCTTCATCACTCCAAGTAGCCATCATTGCTTTGGCTTTCTTGAAAGTGAATTTCTCCTTCTTCAGCTTCTTCTTGAGCTCAGGGCATTCTCCTCTCATGTGCCCTTGTTTCTTGCACTCATAGCATACACGTCAGATTTTTTGTTAGACTCAAATTTATTTGAAAAATCTTTCTTTTGAAAAGGTTTAGAGTTACCTGACCCTTTCCTTTTGAATTTGAGAAATTTCTTGAATTGTCTAGTGAGCATGGCCATGTCATCATTCTCACTATCACTAGAAGTTTCAAGCTCATCACTTTCCTGTTGAACATCTTTTTGGAACCTGAAGAATTTTTCTTGGAGGCTTTTAAGGCGATTAACCTTTTTGGGTTTTCTTCAGTTTCTTTCTTTTCACATTTATTTCATATGTCATCAGGGAGCCAATTAGTTCATCTAGTTTCATCTTTGTGAGATCTTTTGAATCCTCAATGACAGTGGCCTTGGTGTTCCATGAGGATGGAAGAGACCGAAGTATCTTCCTCACCAAGTCACTTTCTGAGTATTCTTTATTAAGACCCTTCAGACCATTTATTATTAGCATGAACCTTGCAAACATGTCTGAGATGGTTTCATCATTGTTCATCTAAACATTTCATACTCAGAAATTAGCATGCTTGCTTTTGATTCCCTTACCTCGGACGTACCTTCGTAGATCAGTTCAAGTTTGTCCCACATCTCTTTCGCTGAAGTGCATGTGGAGACCCTTGAGTATTCTTTGGGATGAACTGCGCACTGCATCATGTTCAGGGTGCTCCAGTTGAGAGTTCCTTTTGCAATCTGGTCCTTCGTCCAGGTGTCTTCGTCCTCGGGAAGTGTGTATGCTCCTTTGCTGACAATCTTCCACAATTCGAAGTTTTGCGCTCTCAGAAACACCTGCATGCGGTTTTTCCAATAGAGATAATCAGTACCATCAAAGAAGGGTGGCCTGGTCACTGAGTGTCCTTCGGCCATGTACCCCTTATTAGATTCCATGTGATCGAGACTCTCCTGATCGCAAGATCAAATAAATACAGCAGTAAATCAGAGAAACCTCGCTCTGATACCAATTGAAAGGTTGCGGAATTATACTATATGGTAATCTAGAAGGGGGTTGAATAGATTACTACCAATTAAAATTACTACACCTTCTTTTGGATGAAAACACACTTTGAGACTTGCAACAGAGTGTAAACTAAACTTAGATGTGTTGTTGTAGATAGATAGAGTAGCAATTGTTCTAGCGTGTGTTAAACAACGTGCTTACCAAACATCTAACGTAAAGACGTGCAAACCACAAGACACGAGGTTTTAAGGTGGTTCGGAGTACACAACTTGTATCCTATGTCCACCGTCACACACACACGCAGAAGCACTGCTTATGAGCTAGTTCAACACTACAACTCACACACACGAGTTGTCTGATGTGAAACCACGATCAGATCAACACAGACCACGTAGATCAAGTACAAGAATCACTTGATCCACAACCACACACACAGAAGTGAAAATAGAGACTTACAAGGGTTCTGAGTTGGAGAATCAAATCCTTATATAGAACTCTTCTACAGGTCGCCTGGATGATCTTCAAACTTCATCTTGACTGGTTCAGATTGATGTAGAACTTGAATCACCGACGAGCAGACTTCACCTATGCTTGGAAGATGGATCTTCTTGTTTTCTGGGTGGCAGGTTGAAGCAGAGCAGCAGAGACTTCTTCTCTTGGATTTTCTTAGGGTATTGGATGGTGGCTGCTTGTGTACGAAATTAACTCCAAATAGTTCCTTTTATATGGGTGTTCAAGTATAGAGAGTCATGGAACAAGGAAACACCCACATAGGAAACATATGGAGATCTCGTATTGAGATTCTGTTTATGTCTGTCGACAGGCCTTAGATCATCTGTCGACAGCTAGAGACAGATTTGTATTTGACAGATCTCTGAACTTCCGGGAAGGGTTTTCCTGTAGGTAGCTATCGACAGTCGACTGGGATCTGTCGACAGATGGCTATGTTCAGAACCTGTGTTTTCTGTCTGTAGTTTTCTGTCGACAGACAGCTGAGTAGTTGTCGACAGGTGCCTGTCTTTTGAGCTTTTCTTGACCTTTTTGCTCTTCTTTTAACACACTGTCTTTTGTGCAATCTCACCTACATGTAAGACCATTATTAGTGAGATAATGTGAACATTTAAATGATCAAGTTGAACATGTGTTTGCATGGTTCATGAAGTGTACTCATGTATTGCTTATCAATTGTTCATCATAAAAAACAATCATCACATATAAATTCATGTAAACCCAGCAATGCACATGTCCCGAGCAGAGGCAGAGGCAGCTCAGCTTGTGGAAGGTACTGTGACTATTTTTGGTTTTGCAGCCAGAGTTTTGTTTGATTCCGGTGCCTCCCACTCTTTTGTTTTTGAGGAGTTCCTAAACTCCCTTGGGGAGCTAGACATGGGAGTGTCCAGTGAGCTTGTTGTGGAGCTGCCGACAGGGGATTTCGCCCTTAACTCGTAGTGTGTTGAGGAGGTACCAGTGCAAATTCAGGGTCAAAGTTTTGCCAGCTCAATTGTTTGCTATGCAGTTACAAGATTTTGATGTGATTTTAGGTATCGACTGGCTCGAGCAGTACAGTGCAATGGTGGATTGAAGGAAGACGAGGGTGTACCTTTAGATATCTAGAGGAGCTGTCTTCTACTTCTAGGGTATCGTACCTCTTACTTCCCATTTTCTAATTTTGCTTTGAGAGAATGAAGGTTGTTGGCTTCTGGGTGCCAGAGTTTTCTTGCTACTACTGTACTAGTTGACCAGGCGCCTCATGATGTGGAGGACATTCCAGTGGTTTGCGAGTTCTGGGATGTCTTTCCAGACGAGCTCCCTGGTCTACCACCAGATAGAGAGATTGAGTTCACTATTGAGCTTGTTCTTGGCACTACACCTTTTGCGCAGGCACCATACTGCATGGCACCAGCAGAGTTGTGAGAGCTGAAGAAGCAGTTAGAGGAGCTATTGAAGAAAGGCTATATCTGCCCTAGCTTTTCTTCTTAAGGGTCCCCAGTATTATTTATGAAGAAAAAGGATGGTAGCCTGCGATTGTGTATTGATTATTGGAAGCTGAATCAAGTGACCATCAAGAATAGGTACCCTTTGCCTAGGATTGATGATCTCTTTGATCAGCTTCAGTCAGCTCGAGTTTTCTCTAGGATTGACTTGAGATCAGACTACTATCAGTTGCAGATCAGAGATTCAGATATAGAGAGGACAACCTTCAGGACCAGATATGGGCACTTTGAGTCTTTAGTGATGCCGTTTGGGTTCACCAATGCGCCAGCGACCTTTATGGATCTGATGCATAGGGTGTTCCACTAGTACTTGGACTAGTTTGTCATGGTGTTTGTTGACGACATCCTGGTGTACTCTGCTTCAAAGGAGGAGCACGCTCAACACCTGAAGATCATGTTGTAGTGTCACGCCCCAACGCGGAATATCGGAGCGCGAAGGCAGTTGCAAGTGAACGGGTATAGAGCGAGTACTAGACATCAAACCATTGAACAAGAATAAATACTAAAACAATTTCATTCATTAATAATCTTTCGAATGTCTAGTTACAACCACTAATATCAGAGCCAACCTATTGGGCCCGATTACATTGGAATAAAGCAAAAGACTGAACTTCAAACCAAACTACTACAACGCTAAATATAACAATAGGACGCTAGGGTACTCAAGACATCACTCCAGGTCGTTCCCGTCCTCTTGAGTGTATGGTTCATCCTCGGTCTCACCTGAGAACACAACGACAAATAACGCAGGGTGAGCGATAACGCCCAGTAGGACTTAAATCTCAGGATTAAGCATGCTTTAAGTGATTAATGTCTTATAAAGCAGGATAACTAGAGAGAGTAACGAGAAACATATAGAAAGTACTGGTACACGATAACGAGAAACAATAGCACAATGCACGAGAGTATAGCACGACAAGTGTTGATATCGGATTGGCCGTATAACAAGATAACAAGTAAAGTTGCACAACAGTGCACAAGTCACGATAACAAGTGTTTGGTCGATATCTTTCAACCACGAGATTCAAGTAAACCAATAATTGACTGTTGGATTAATTGATTGCCATAGATCAAATCTTGCGTGTCATGCGTTAGGTGTATGCCATCACCCTGATCATTAGACCCCCGCGAGTTATAGCCTTTCAGGTGCTCCTCCCAAGGACCAGATCGGGCCCTTATAATGTTGCCTAGCATAGTCATGTTTTTATCGTAGACAATCAATCATTTAATGGCCAAATAAAGAGTACCAAGAAATAGATGAGATCACTATATGATAGACGAGATAGTGGAGTGAATGTGAATAGATGAGCGAGTCGAGTATAGATGAGATCTAAGGGACAGTACACGTAACGTTCTGAGTAACAAGCGATAGTAATAGTTGCACAACACGCGCACATGGTGTTGGCAGTCAGGTGGAACTCACGACTCTACCACCGGCCTTGTTATGCACAGGTCCAGAGGTTCGACGTGATTTAAGATAAGAGCGAACTTCTAATAGCTGTTTGGATCATATCGATCCCTAAAAGTGTAATGGGTGTTAGGGTACAACGGCTCATCGACATGTGGGAATCCTGATCAGAGGAGACTTACGGAGGCCTTGTGCAAGAGTTCACTAGTCCGGCGAAAGGAATATCCGACGGAGAGTTCACCACAAGCCAAGTAAAGTGTGTATATAAAACAGGTGCCCGACGTTCTAGAGGAATTCTAGCCATATATGGATGGTTCATGTATGTGGGCAATTAATAAAGAACGCAAGAAACGATTACAAGTCCTTTAAAAATAGGGCAATTAATATACTTTATTGCAATAATTTATGAGATATTTTCTGCAAGATTTTAGCCATATATGGATGGTTCATGTATGTGCAAGTGCAAGAGAAATCATAGATAGAAATAAGTCGTGAAGATGTATTTAAATTATTCAAATTTTGCTCCATTTTTAAGCAAGGTTTTTACTGGGGGTATAACTGTCAAAAGGCGTATAGTCCAGTGAGGGTTGCGACAGGAATATTTTTATGGGTTTTTCACCAAAATCTCTGTGAAGGCGACATAGTCCAGTGAGGGTTGCGACAGGGGTAGGGCAGATCGCGACAGGGTCCTGTACGGGTCGCGACAGGGCTGTCTTGTTCAGGTGGCCAGAACGCGACAGGTGTCCTGTCGCGTTCAGAACGCGACAAGGAAGGCGTCGCGACAGCTTGAGAAGGCGACAGGGGGACTATCGCAATAAGACCCAAAAGGCGACATATCGGCCTGTCGCAATCTAGTGGTCTGCGCCTGGCTCTGACAGGAATCAGACCAGGCTTTGGATTGCGGGCCAACTTGAATCAAATTGATATAGGGTCATTCAGAAAGTCATAACTAAATGTATACACGATGAAAAATCATGAAACTAGTTGCAAATTAAACTAGACATGTAAGGGTACCTCCAGTAATTAGGAATTTGAAGGAGAGCAGGGTTTGAACATGGTTTGAGAACGAACAAGAACGAGTAACATAGAACATGACACAGGGAGCAAGTTTGATTTATTTCGAGCAATATGCTCAACGAAAATTAGGGCTTTCAGGGGCAAAAGATGCCTAACATGCATCAGTTCCTACAATAAAAATTTCGTAGCATGGGATTGAGTATACAAGGAGATCAAGAGTTAATAAGAGGGTTCGGGGTTATGTAAGTTGCAGAACTAAAGATATGTCGATGGAAAATTATAAAACTTGAGGGTTTTGTTCCTAATAGAAGAGACATCCTACAGAAAAAATTTCATCTTTTATGCTTATGAGAATGCCTACCTTTGGATTTATTTGTCTTCTAGGGCTAGAACTTGAAGAACAAGGGAAGAAGCTTCAAGCTCTTCTTCTCTCCACGAAATCCTCTCCTCCTTAGCCTCCTCTCCACGTCCAGCAACTCTTGGCAACGAGCTAGGGTTGCCCAAGAGAGTTTAAGAGGTGTATTTATGCAAGTATGTATTTCTATTCCTACTACTACTCTAATTCCTCTTAAATTACGAAATTTTCTTACTCCCACCTTCCTTCCTTGCTTTCCAATCTCTATTTAGACTTGGAAAAGATCCAAATTCGTGCTAACCCATATGGGGTAGGTTTAGGAATCCAATTCCAACTCTAACTTCCTATTTAATGCATTAAATACCCCTTTTCTATTTAGGTAATAATTTAGTTACGAATTTAGGGTATTTTCCAATTATTCTCCCTTTGTAAATTCATATTTTTGACCCAATAAATTCTAGAAGATCCATTAAGCAAAGCTCATTACTCTTTTCCATTTAATGAGTTTTACTTAATGCTCTATTCAAATATCCATTTAGCCAGGTTTAATTCTCTATTTAAATTTTTATTTTTTCACAAAAATTCAGGTTGCTACATGTAGACTCTGCGAGAGCACCAGCTGTATGCCAAGATCAGCAAATGCGTTTTGGATGCAACATGTTCACTTTTTGGGGCACGTGATCTCAGGCGACGGAGTTTCTGTAGATCCAGCGAAGGTCGAGGCAGTTCTGCAGTGGGAGAGGCCCCGTACAGTGACAGAGATACACAGTTTCCTTGGCTTAGCTGGTTACTACTGCAGGTTTATTAGAGATGTTTCACTGATTGCCGCACCCTTGACTCGTTTGACGAGGAAGGGAGTACCGTTTGAGTGGTCAGAGCAGTGTGAGCAAAGCTTCCTAGAGTTGAAGCGGCTGCTTACGACAGCACCAGTTCTGATTTTACCTTCAAGCACGGAGGGTTTTGAGGTCTGCACAAATGCTTCTGAAGTTGGTTTAGGAGCAATCTTGATGTAGCATGGCAGAGTGGTGGCTTATACATTGCGTCAGATAAAGCCCCACAAGGAGAGTTACCCAACCCACGACCTGGAGTTGGCTACCATGGTCTTCGCTTTGAGGATCTGGCATCACTACTTGCATGGAGTGAGGTTTGTGGTTCTCACCGACCACCAGAGCCTGTGGTATGTCTTTTCACAGAACTTGAATATGAGGCAACGACGTTGGATGGAATACTTGAATGTAGCACCCCAAAAATTTAGTGATTTTAAATAAAGAATAAATTAAAAATAATAGTTTAATATTTATCAAGGTGGTTAAAACATACGTGCCATGATCGTATATGTGAAAAGCGCGATTAAAATGAAATAAATCCCATAGTTGGTCAGTGGATAATTGTTGGGCCAAACAAATACTCTTAGCCCAGAGAACAAGAACCCAACAAGAAGAAATCCCCAAAATTTGTAACCCTAATTGAGCAAAAAATAGAAAGGGGCAATTAGGGCAAAATCTAAGGCAATTAGACATATATAGCACCCAAATTTGTGCCTAACCATATTAGGAGGTTTCCTAATAGCTCACACACTCTAATTGGGATGGGAATTCCTTAAACAAGGAAGGGTTCATGCTTAAACCGCAACCCTTATTTCCTAGTTGTAATGGGACTACTAAACAACCCGAAACACTTAAATACTCTTTCTAAGACCCTTGGGGATGAGTTTACCATTAGTTGGGGTCGTGAGGAGGATTGCTTGAGCACCAGAGGAAAAGGAGATCGCCCCCAACCAGAGCCATCTTCCCCTACTTGCGTTCGCAACAGTCTACAGAAGACTCTTCTTAGTATCGACCAAAGGTAGGTGTTCTCGGCCAAACATGAATAAATCATATACCATGTGAAAGCTCATCAAGTTTAGATTCACATGTAGTAGTTTTCCCCAATTTTCATCAATCATGCACCAAGTATTAAGTGTTTTCCAAACATCGAGCATGGGTAGGGCTTATAGTGTTCGTGTCGGATTTTCACGCATCCCAAGAACGAATTTGGCCAACTCAAGACCGTAGTTCTCTTATGCTCATCGTCCCCTACAACTTCCATGTTCATGATTTTATCTAGAGAGCCCTAGATCTCAAGTTATAAGCGTTGTATGCATGGTGGTATCGTTTTTCATCGTTTTCGGGCAAGATCCATAAACGCGACCACACCAGTTGTCGCATTCTTCATTGCATGAATGTGACGTACTAGACTGTCACGTTCACATGAATGGCGACCGAAACTTTCGTCGCGATTATGTCTTTGACTCGACCATTCTAACACATGAAACTGTGTGTCACGTGGGTTTCAGTGCCGGTCTAGAACACGATGGGTCATGCCGTCGCGATTTGACCAATTTTCTCAGCCTTCTTTTTCAGATAGTTTTTATATTTGTATTTTGAAAACACCTCTTGGACGCGACATGTCAAAATGTCACGATTCAGGATGGTCGTGACCCATTGCCTGTCGTGTTATGAAGGCGACTGACAAGGCCATCACGTTTTAAAAGCCATCGCGACATATCGACCTGTCGTGACATGAATTTGCTGTTTCACATAGTACTTGTATTTCTGAACCATGTATGGTCTTCTTAAGTGCGACGATTGAACCTATCACGATTTAGAGATTGACCCGAGACTTGTTTTTATAGTATAAAGTGTTAGTCTTGCATGCTATGGTATTAGTGTACATTATACAGTCTGGCTAGTGGCTTAAAATGTGTTAACCCATGAAAAAGACATAAAGATCTCAAAGCTTATTCTAATTATTCTTGATTGCAAGATCTATTCCTCTTGAGATTGATTTATTCATCTTCATCAACTTTATGCCAAGTTCGACAAGTGCAAATTTTGGCTGAGGGAGGTGCACTTTCTCGGGCACGTGATCTCAGGCTCTGGTGTGGCAGTGGACCCTGTCAAGGTTAAGGCAGTGTTGTCATGGGGGCAGCCCACTTCAGTGTCAGAGGTTCGCAGCTTTCTGGGTTTGGCAGGCTATTACAGGAGGTTCATCCAGAATTTTTCCAGGATTGCAGAGCTGTTGACCAGGTTGACCAGACTTGAGGCTAGATTTGTTTGGACCGAGGACTGCGAGCGGAGTTTCCAGGAGCTGAAGACGAGGTTGACTTTAGCACCAGTGTTGGTCTCACCGTCAGGTAGCAGAGGTTTTGTGGTCTACACCGATGTTTTGAGGTCAGGTTTGGGTGCAGTACTGATGGAGCATGATGGGGTTGCTGCCTATGCTTCTTGGCAGTTGAAGAAGCATGAGGAGAACTACCCTACCCACGACTTAGAGTTGGCAGCAGTGGTGTTCGCTTTGAAGTTGTAGAGGCACTATTTGTACGGCGAGGTGTTTGAGATCTTCATAGATCATCAGAGTTTGCAGTATATCTTCACTCAGAAGGATTTGAACTTGAGGCAGCGCAGATGGATAGAGTACTTGAAGGACTATGACCTTACCCTCTTCTATCACCCGGGAAGAGCTAACGTCGTAGCGGACGCTTTGAGCAGACGGGTTCGCCTGAGTTCGTTGCTAGTCAGAGAGTGGAGGTTGTTTGAGGACCTATCTCAGGGAGTTTTCTGCCCTTTGAGGTACAAAGACCGTGCAGTGATGACCAGTTTGTCAGTTCGCCCATTAGTGTACCGCCAGGTGCTGGAGTCACAATAGGCAGATACAGAGTTGGAAGATATTTTTCAGATGCCAGATGTTGAGCTGGACGAGGACAGTGAGGTAAGGTTCAGAGGTAGATTGTACGTTCCCTGTGATGCGCGCCAGGCACTGTTGTCAGAGGTGTGGACGCTTCGTTCCGCGCCCCCGAAGTGGTGGTTGAAACTCCGGAGAAGTGTCCCGGACGCTGACTGCTCCCTCATTGGCATGGAAAGTTGCTGGTTGACCCTTGCTTGCTTCTTTGACTCCGGTTTGACTAAGTTGACCAAGGGGAAAGACAAATAAACTAGCAAAGTAAGTGAGGGGAGGTGATCGCCAGGGCCTTACCTGTGCCCAAGGAGGTGTTATGATCAGTCGATGACGTTGCCTCTCACAGTGGTAGATGGTGGAACTCTGACTTCCTCTCTTCGGTGACCAAAGAAAGGAAGCTCCACGGCTTGCTTGAAGTGTTCTTGCAATGAAAGAAGTTCTATTAGACTAGATGCAGTGTAGTAAATGTCCAAAACGTAAAGAAGAAGTCCAAAGGAGAGCCCCATACCGGTTGCGGGGCTTGAGAAGAGGGGTGGCCAAATGTTATGACCACCCTTCTTCCTCCATTTTTGGTTTGGAAAACCCCTTTAGGTGTGTAGGAGGTGCATACGGGCCTAGAGTGAGTGTGTGTGGGTGTGTAACATGCAAGACTAAGAGAGAGGGAAGAGAAAGAGAAAAGAGAAGAGGGAGATGATCCTTTTGTGATGGCATAGATGACTCCTTTGTGGGCCTCCTCCAGCTCGTGGTGAAGCCTCCTGGACGCTCCAAGGGTGAGAGAATGAGAGGAAGCAAATGTGGAACTCTCTATGACTTTTCTCTCTCTTCTCTCAAGGCATCAAGGCATAGCTCGTCCAACATCTCCCCCTTCACTTAGAAGGCCAAGGAGTACCATATATAGGCAGTGGGGGCGAAGCTAGTGAGCATAGGATGCTCAAGTGTGAAGAAACACACTTAAACATCTGGCAATCCATGTATTAAGTCTTGAACCAATGAGAGGGGGCCATGTAGGATTTTTACTGGGTCAAGGGGGTGCCAAGGCGGCCCATTTGCCCGTTGGGAATGGCCCCATGTGTTGCATGGGTGAGGAGAGGATGCAAGTGGGCTAGAATCTCGGGCAGTTGCGCAGACCAAGTAAACCTAGGTTGACGTCAAGCGATGCTGCCACCAACCCCATGCAGACGTCAACATAGGTGGATGTCAACCGGAGTAGACGTCCAGGGAGTATGCCGTCAATAAGGTGTCAGCGGCAATCGATGTTGCCGTTTACATGGGATCCGAGGCAAGTCAACAAGTGGTCAAACAAGCCTTATTGGGCCATGAACCACGCGGAGATGGGTCAAATCTCGCGTCTACAAATGCCCCTCCGAGACATCGATCTTGCAAGGGAGCGGAGCGGACTGAAAGGTTGGGGTCTCGGTAAACAAAGGACGTGGAGTGATGAAAGGGACCATCTCGAGGATAGGAATCTAGCAAGCCATACGAATGAGTTAGGCTAGAACAAGTGACGAATCATCTGGAGACAGGGAGTGGGAAAAGAAGGAGGATGATTACCCGGTAACTACAACTGCACCCAATGGTAGGGTCCCGGCATTGCCGAGTAGGACTTTGACTAGTTTCTAGTGTTGTCTGAGTCAAAGAAGTTGTAATATGATGGTGAATCAAGGAAGGTTCACAAACCGAAGTCCGTCGGGACCACTGACATAATTAGGACGTTTGTCCAATCAGGGGGTTGTGAAGACAAAATGGATTGATTATACTCTCAAAGGATTATCAAAAGATTCTAACTGGAATCAATGTTTGGAAAGCCGGAAGTCCAGAATTAAGCTCATGACTAGCGAAAGATATGAACTCAACAAGACTGGAATGATTACTTGTGATTTGCACGGTGGGACTATTGAAAAATGGGCAATAAAGACCCGATATTCATCTTGGATATTCGAGAAGATGGTGCTGACCCGGTTGGCCACTTGAGCTTGGAGAATGCGCCACACAGTGATTGAGGAAAATCTTCACTTTTTTTTTGAGTTAGTAAGAGAATGTTAGCAGTGAAGTCCTAAATGCATGTTGGTGTGGGTTCCCTATCTAAAATGCAAGTTAGAACCAGAGGTGTGAGACCCCAAAATTTTTTGTCATTTTATAATGTGCATGCGATAATTTCATGTCATAAATATAGTGTACGTATTAAAAAATTACATACTATAACTATTAAATTGTTCATGCGCATATATGTGTATGTATATTATTTTCGTGAATATAAGTAATTAGCTAGTTTTATAATGATGTACTTATTTAAATACCAGATATGTTGTACTTAATTATATTTGTACGCATATAGATGTATAAAACTAATATGGGTACATTTGATATTTACTTATTGAAATAATAATTACTTGACTATGACTTGTATGATATCTATATAATAGTGTGTGTATTACATTTATATGATGTTCGTGCTAAATACATGCAACTATGGTGTATATGCTATATGTGTATGTTACTTTGTGTATATTATTTTTAATTGAGAATAATGTAAGTTATATTTATAAATGATGTGTAATACATATAATTTATGTAATTAGTGTAAAAATATTTAATTATGTTCATACTATATTTTTAGAGCTTCGATCTATGTTAAATCGGACGAAAACATGATTTTTGGCTGTCTGGCACTGTTGACCGCCAGACCTTGACGTCAACCTCAGTCTGACCGCCAGACCTTGACGTCAACCCCATTCTGACCACCAGACCTTGACGTCAACCTGCCAGTTAACTACAACCGATGTTGACGTTATATCATCCTGCGTAACGGTTCCAAATTTGTTAATGCTCGCTTTATGGCGGTTCCAGTTTAGGAAACCCTTCCTAAATCCTTGGTAACCTACCCTAGTGCGTACCCAACCCATCTAACTTTATAAAACCCGTTATTTGGCCGTACCAAGCCTTTTTGGTGATTGTGGAACCCTATTATTCCCTGTGAGAAAATCTAATTTTCCCGAGCTTTGATCCGGCGATTGGAGGACTTTCTGGGAGATTTACCACGACTGGAGCATAGTACAACCATCCAAGAAGCATCCCCAACCCCGAGGAACGTTCTACATCGACGGGAGAAGAAGATCCAAGGAGTTTTCGAGCACCCTCTTGTTTTGACCGAAGAGGGCTTCAACGGCATAGATTTGATCTTCTAGGATTTTATTAAAGGCAAGTAACCTTTGTACATCCTTCCTATACATGTCCCTTAGGTCCTAGAATTTTTGTGAATTTTTCCTCGCGTCCTGGACCCTCAAACTTTCCCGTACATGTGAGTATGTATGTGCAGATTTCTGTCTGGAAGTTGAAGTCAACATCCCTTGCCGTCAAGTTCATCAGTTAACGGCAAGAGATGTGGACGTTAACTTAGTTGGCGGCCAGGGGTATGCAGTCAAGTTCTTCAGTGACCAGGAAATTGCTATTTAATTCTATTAAATGCATTTAATTGATTTTTCGACATGTGTGCAGCCTGAAAATTTTATGTAAGGTAAAAGTTGATTGTTAGGTCATGTCATGAGGATATCATGAATTTTCTTGATTTATGTAAATTATGAAAATTCTGGAGAGTGAATTATGAGCATAAAATAATGATGTTTAATCCATGAAAATAGGATTATTGTGAGTTCGGATTTGGTAAATTTTATGTAATGATATGGTGATTGTATGAATGTGGTGACATTGTCATAGTAGATTATTTTATGAAAATTCTGTTTAAGAGAATTTAGCGATAAATGCATCTGTACAATGATTTAATTGTTATAAATATGTTTCTATTTAGGAAATTCTTAAAAATTGAGAATATGTTCTATTTACTGTCCTTAATCTGTGATAAAAATTTTGTGAATTTCTGATGACAGTAGGTAATTTCATGAGTTTAATTGTGAAAATAGCCATATTAAGCATGTTAGAATTAATCGTGTGCAAATCAGAGGTTAGTAGCATGTTAATGTTTTGTTTTGAGTAATTTACCATTGTTAACAGTAAAGTGAAACTCTGTAAATGCAAATGTGAGTATTATGCAAGTGAATGTAAATTTGGAATGAAATTTGTGCATATGAATGAGTAATAAACTGATGAGAATGATAATGTGATTAACATAAAATGTGGCCAAGGGTGACACTGCTACCATAGGGGTCTGAGAGCTATACCATAGAAAAGTCCCTATGGGAGGCCCAACGTTATGAGTTAAATCCTAAGGGCATTAGGATAAAATCCTGGAGGTGGACAAGTACCGCTGGTTAGGGTGGAGAGTGCTTCTCCCGGTTCTGCGCAGTTACCTAGATTTGTCACCGCATTGCCTAGGTGATGAATATGTGAAAGTGAGTGCTAAGTGCTAAGTGATGAGTACTCAGTGCTAAATGTGATCGTTTTCCTCTACTTGGTGGTTAGGACTATGTGTCATGGTAATTTAAGAGATTGAATGTGATATTAGTACAAAGGGATAAAGTAAATGAAAGAGTAAGTGTAATGCAAGAAATGTAAATTGGTATGCGTGGAAGAGTAAAAGATAGCAAAAGTACAAATTATGTGAAAACCAAAGTATCATTTCATGTGTATTTATTTATGTCATTAATGTGTAATTGTCATCATGATTATAATACATGTTTAGTATCATGTTTAATGTTATGTAATATAGTTTAATAATGTTTATATGATGGCATGTATGAATATGTGCATGTAAATATGTAAAGAAATGCAATGTGAAAGAACGAGTATGTAAATTGACAAAGGAATAAGATAACATGAGAATGAGTGTAAATCCATATGATTAAGTTTAATTCATGTCAAAACAGCAAGCTAAATGAGTTTATGATCTTGGTAATCACATGAAATAATGTCCATCTTCTATGATAAAATTTCTACTTGTTTAGTATGTAGTTCCATGCTTAAATTGTAGATGTTTGCCATTCGATTTGAAATATATTTTAGATCTTCAATTCATGTTTAATTTAGGTGGTATCATGGTGAATTATTTAAATTAAAATAGCAAATGAAACATGTAAATAAATGAGAAAAGTGCATGAGAACAATGAATAGAGATCATATTAGGTGGCCATTTTCTTTAGGTATAATTGCATGTTCTAAATGGGTAGAGTTGCTACACCATAAGGAAAAGGTTTAGATTTATAAATCATGTTACATGCTAGGTGTTTAAAAGTGTATATGTTCATGTCATGCATGTGTTAATTGGATTATACTTAACTAGTTTAGAAAGATTCCTATCATGTTATGAAATTGCTAGAAAACATGTGTAAGTGACATAAGGGTATGATAAATTTGACCTTAAAACAGCAAGTTAGATGTATGATAAAGTGATACGAATACATGAGAAATTGACTAAATAACATGCTAAAAGTATTCATCATCCTGTATATAACCTTGTGTTTAAATTTGATTAAATTCTGTCATGATATAATAAAAATTTGAAGCATGTGTTATAGAATATATCATGTGTAGAAATCTTGTGTATATGTAGGTTATTTTATGATCTAATATGAGCATGTGTTATATGTAGAATGTATTTGGGAGATACATGTGTTATTATTCTTAAAAAGCTTATGTTATGTGAATAGTTGTGACGAGTATGATGTGTATGAGTTTTATTATTGTTGGTGGTTAAATGTGTACGAGATATGTATGAGTTTGATGTTTTAGATTACTTGCTGAGTCTTGTAAGACTCATACTTGCTTCGGCGTACAGGTGTGACAGGTTTTCCCGTAGCTGAGGAGTTTAAAGGAGATTGGAGCAGCACTTAAGAAGTAGTAATTGAAGATTTTATTTTCAATAAGCTGTTTATTTTATATCTGGAATAATGTCATTCATATGGACAATGTAATGAGCAATGCATTTTCTTTCAAATTGTAATAATGTGGACTCTAGTACTTTCTTTTGCTATATAGACTGTGAAATGTGTGATGGTGATGGAATAAAGTAAAGTATTTCTTTCATTTCCGCTGTACTCTTATTGTATTCATGGACATATCACCTTATCGCTTAGTGTTGGGTTACTATCCCACTGTGATGATGCTCTTTATACCGATGGGGATTGGTATAATCGTACCGGTATGAGGAGGGTCGTCACAAGAGGAAAAAAATCTAAGGCCATACGAATAACTGAGAGATCGCAAATCCATCATAGTTTTTGGTAAAGGGGAACTCTGGGTTCACGGTCGCCAAGTTATTCGCCTTTGGTGACTAAACCTACGTTAGACATACTTGTACAACACTCAAGGTCGCATGAGTGTTCTTGGATTTGAAGCGCCGCTTGTGCTTAAATATCTGCAAAAATAACTTGAAGCACAAGATGAAAGATAATGGCCATATGAACAAAAGAGTTCTGAAACTCCGCCACAGTTGATGTCCAGATCGATAGCCATCAGTACATTGTTGATGTCAACCATGTGTGTCATCTACATATGTAGACGTCCATATATGCTGTCGTCAAACATAAACTGACGTCAAACGATGTTGACGTTAACATGCCAGCGCATTATACTAAAAACATAGCAATTGGGAGGCCATTTTGGGGTCAATAACTGGCAAACTATCTTTATGGCAATGAAAGAGCGCGAGGCTGACGAAGTTTAGGAAATTGGTCTAGCAAGGATATGGAGATTCTTCATGGCAATAACCATGGCCCCTTGTGAACAGATTAACATGAAGTGTGCTTTTAAAAAGGGAGTTGTCATCCTCAACAAAAACTTGTCCTTCAGGCACCTCAGAGGTTTGGAATCCTTAAGGGAGAAAGGAATAAACTTCTCGAGAGAATCAGCAAAATCGTTAAATGGATGAGCTGAGACAGTCTTGACAACATGCCCTTTCAGGTGATTTCAGACTATCTAATTTTTAACTTGTTTGCCTCTACACTTCTACGAGGTGCTGGATATTCAAGAAGATGAGAGAACCTGGCCATGTGTGGCTTAGCGGGCTCAAGGTGAGGTGTTTCGTGGACCCCAGGGTCAGAACCTGGCAACCCCCACTTTGCCGAGCACCCGTATTGCCCTACCGCAATCAGTTAGGGAAAAACTCAAGCAATGTAGCATTTGACTTTGTATTGAATGGAGGGATTTTATCTCCAGGCACGGTCACGACCAGGCTCTTTTTCTTTTCTTTTGGTATTGATTGATTTTCTTTGTTTCTTCTTCTTTTGTTTGCCTGCGGGGACACTGCCCTCTTCACGTGCTCTAGAGTCTTAGTCTCACCTTAGGAGAAGTTGTCTTGACTACTAAGCTCAACAGTTTAAGGGTGCTGAGTGTCTTGATCAGTCGAGTGGAAAAAGAAGGAGGATTGTAGCCTTTGTTGTGTCCTGGGACAAATAATTATCTCGGAGTGACGACTTAAATTTTTAAGATGTGTGGTGTGTGTATGTTGATTCGTTCTCCAAAAGCTTGGTTGGGATGCTTGATAGAAATCTCCATGACTTTGCTAGACTAAGGTCCTTGGTTCACTCAAGTGTCTCTTACTCCTTATCATATGACTTGAGATGCATGACAGTTGCCAATCTATTGACTCCTCTTTTTTTTCATTTTTTTGTTGTTGTTTTTTTTGGTGTAAAACAAAATGGAAAAAATTGAACAATTTTAAAAACAAATGGTATGTATAATGATTTGGAACATCCCAAGCGGAATGCCCCTAGGTAGAGATCTCATCTGGGCCTTCTAGCTATTGTCGAAGATGAGCCTTATGAAGTAGAATGGCCTTAGGCGATGAAATGCTCCTAAGTAGGTACCTGTAAACCAATTTTTGTCTTTCTCGCATGACCACCTTGGATGATAATGGTGAGAGGTTAAACAAGGAGTGAGATGGAAGGCGAGAAGAAAGAATTTGATGGTGATAGATGTGAATTGAGTAAGGTAAGGATAGCGAATGTACAAAAATGGAAGGATGAGGGAGCACACAATGAACAACATGGTCCATGGGAGGAAGGCGTGCCCCTTGTGATAGGGTGAGCGTTAGGAGGAAGTGAACTGAGTAAGGTAAGGATAGCGAAGAAAGAATTTGATGGTGATAGATGTGAATTGAGTAAGGTAAGGATAGCGAATGTACAAAAATGGAAGGATGAGGGAGCACACAATGAACAACATGGTCCATGGGAGGAAGGCGTGCCCCTTGTGATAGGGTGAGCGTTAGGAGGAAGTGAACTCCACCAAGTCGGGAGGCTTAGCAGAAGGAAGATTAAGTGAAATGGGGTCCATGGGAGAAGAAAGAATTTGATGGTGATAGATGTGAATTGAGTAAGGTAAGGATAGAGATGTACAAAAATGGAAGGATGAGGGAGCACACAATGAACAACATGGTCCATGGGAGGAAGGCGTGCCCCTTGTGATAGGGTGAGCGTTAGGAGGAAGTGAACTCCACCAAGTCGGGAGGCTTAGCAGAAGGAAGATTAAGTGAAGTGGGGTCCCCCTCAAGCATAAAGAAAGGAGTTGAGCTTGGCAGAGACAAGGGTGAAATTTTCTTGACCAATGTGGATTGCCCTTACGAAAGGAATGTGAGGAGCTGAAATGGTGTGCTCAAAACCCGAGCTGAATCACACATCAAAGAGATCCCAACATTTAAAGATGGCCCGATATGAAATTGGTATAAGAATAGACAATGGACCATATAAAGGGTGGTATGCCCCTTGAAGCTAAAGCCAACGCGGATAAAGAGGTAGTCAAAGTGCCCCTTGAAAGTGCCCTGTTTAAAAAGGAGGTAGATGGATCCAGTAGGAATGAAAGGGTTCCCCCTGTTCATGAATGATGGGCAAGCTGTAAGGGACTCAGTGGAGAACAAATCACTCTGAGTCCTTGTTGAAAGGGTCAAACATGAATGAGACTAAGGGACTCGAAGAACAGTTAAGGGAGTTGGCTTGATGAGAGAAAGGGGACCAAGCAATGCAGGGAATGAGCTGGGTGCAAGCTTTGCAAGTAAGCTAACATGGCACCTTAGCCTGAGAAAAATTGGCTTGGTCTCCTGTGGGGTGGGAAGAACAACCCTTAAGAAAGCTTTAGCAGATTGCCAAAGAACAATGGTCCCATATCCGATAGGTCTCGGATATTCAGGTTCCAGCAGGAGAGGATTGGGGGTCTGCAAAGCTACTCTTAAGATAGGCGACAAAATGATCTGGATGTGCAATGGCTTGACAACTGGATAGGATGGCTAGGCAATTTGGGTGATAGGTTGAGTCGAGCACTGATTGGATGCCCCTAGCTTGGCTGGTTCTCTGGCTTCATGCCCCTTCTCCTTACTGGGTGCCTCTTTTACAACCTTCTCATGATGAACTGACTCTTTCTCCCTAGAATGGGAATAAATCAAGTGTGAGACTGAAGGAATGGCTGGTTGTGATCTCACACTTTTAGAAGGAGGGAGAATGAGTTGGAGCCTTTGGGAGCCATAGGTGGGCGGCTCATAGGAGGGACTGGGAACCGAATGGGTGTCCTGGCGAGCAGGTTGTATAAACACTAGGGGTCGGTTTTCTAGGATGGCCTCTATAGTGGTGGAAGGTTCCTGAGACTCCACGGAAGGGCACGGGTACCATTCCTCAAAACCTTCTACCCCCCAACGTTGTTCTCTCCTCACAACCAGGGGTTCTGGATGTGTCATGGTGTTGACCTTTTCCTGGGACTTGGAGGAGGATGGGTTGTTGTTGTTTTGGTGGTTGGGGAGGGGGTTCTGTACAATATCCATGTCCCTTCCCATGTACCTAGACTTGGAAATGGTGACCTTAACATCATCCCAATTGATCCTACCCTGATCGTTCATGTCGTACACCCAGTCACGGAAAGTGAAGCAATTGTGAATTTCATGACCGGGGGCCCTATGATAGGGACAATACTTTGAGGTATCGGCCCTCGGATGCACACCTTCCTTTTGTGGTGGGAGTTGGATAGCATCGCAAGACATGAGGGCGAAGAAAATGTCCCCAAGGGATTCAGGGAGAGCAGGATAGTGAGATCTCTTGGGACCGGGGCGAGTATAGCCAGAAGGTGGAGGAATTGCTGAATAGGGCATAGAGGGATGTGATGGGAATTGGTGAGGATCGGAGGTGGGATTGGAGGGTTTGTTAGGGGGCCTCAGTGGCTGACAACAGGCACTAATGGACTCATCAATGATCACCCCCTCGATGGTGGGTGCCGCGGGAGCCTTGCATCCCTTGGGCTTCCCTTCAAAGAACGGCGGGAGAAAGGAGTCCTTAATTTGGTTTTGGACCACCCTAGCTCGGTTTTAAAGGTGTGCGAATGAGGGGAACTCACTAAGCATCAATATAGATCAGAGCAAAGGGGTGGTGTTGGTGACTATCATTGTTATGGCTTGGGACTTTGGGATGGGGAGATCAGCCCTCGAAGCCATGGATCTCCAACGGTTGGCAAACGTGACAAAGTCTTCATCTGGCCTCATCGTTTTCGCCACCAAGTCAGGAAGTGTAGGGACTTGGGTGACCATGTAAGAGAAGTGGGAGATGAAGTGTTCGGAGACGATGTCAAAACTAACAAGATCAGATGCGGGCAAGGAGGTGAACCACCTTAAAGCCTCCCCTTCTAACGATTGTTGGAAGAGGTGGACTAAGAGGACCCGATCATATAGCCACCGGTGGGAATCCATGGTGAAGCCGACAAGATGGAATTGGGGGTTGGAGGTCCCGTCATACTTGCGGTATTTCGGAGCCTTGAAACCCGGGGGAAAGTAAGTATTGGGGAGCTTGCAGTAATTTTGGAGAGAGTGAGGCTTGGAGAGGGACAATGACTCAGCTAAGAGTCTCCTAACAAGACCCTCCATCTCCGACCGGGAGATGGATTCAGATTGAGCGGGGGGTGCGGGTTGGACATAGGGTGGATAGACGGAAGGAGGAGTTGGAATAGGAGTTGGTGCACGAGTGGGAGGAAGAATGGGGGAGATAGGAACTCAGGATGGAGTGATGGGCCTAGGAGTGAGCCTAGATGAAGAGGCATTGAATGGAGATGGAGAGGAAGGAGAGGCCATTGCCCGGATGGTATGCTTGGAAAGCATTGAAATGATGTCCTCGGGCGAATAGCGGGACATGAGTTTGGAAAATTCAGGGTCTTCTTGAACTTCTTAGGCATATGTGGGGTTGACCCTCAAACTTACCTCCCCATTGTCGGCTTGAGAGGAGGATTGGACCGACTCTTCGGGATGAACATTAGAATTAACTATTCCGACAAATTCATCATGGATATCATCATCATAGTCAAAAGATAGAATGTTAGACATATTGAAGGAGTTCAACCAAGAGTCCATTAACACACACAACCTACTGATTTTAAGATGGTTAAGCTGATTAGCTACACTGTTATTAGGAGAAACATGGATTTCTACCAAACAATGTTGTCAAACAACGTTCCAAAATTTTTTTAAACGTTGGAGTTGTGCGTTAGTTAAACTTGTAAACTCCAGTTCACTCACTTCTGGCTCAAAGCCGGGTGAATAGGCGAACTACCTGGGAAGGTGAAAGGTCCTCCTGCCCCATACCGTGAGGGAATCCATAGAATTTAGGGACTTATAGAGTTCTTCTTGAAGCCAACCTGATTTACCTGAGAAGGAATCCCCGAGTAAAAGGTTGTGAATCAAGAAGGGGTTATCCTAAAATGTGTGGGGAGGTTAGAACAGAAGAGAATAAGGACCCCCTTGTGACTGAGGACCATTAGGGATCAAACAGAAAGAAAAATAGATCAAAATCAGTCAAAAAACAACTTCTGTGAAATAAACGGCAACACATTAGTCGTCAAGTTCCTCAGAAAATAGTAAACGGCAGGATCGATGGACGCTAACAGGAAGTAAATGGCCGGAGATATTGACGCTAAGAAGAACTAAATGGCAAGTGAAGTGGACATTTATCTGGGTAAACGACAAGTTCGCTTGCTGTCTACCTGTGTGCAGACGAAGACCGTGGTAAAAGCAGTGGCCCCACCATGATCGCCAAAGCGGAGCTGTGGACGCTCCGTTCCGCGTCCCCGAAGTGGTGTTGAAACTCCGGAGAACTGTCTCGGATGTTGACTGCTCCCTCGTTGGCGTGGAAGGTTGTTGGTTGACCCTTGCTTGCTTCTTTGACTCCGATTTGACCAAGTTGACCAAGGGGAAAGACAAAGAAACTAGCAAAGTAAGTGAGGGGAGGTGATTGCCAGGGCCTTACCTGTGCCCAAGGAGGTGTTATGATCTCGTCGATGACGTTGCCTCTCGCAGCGGTACATAGTGGAACTCCGACTTTCCTCTCTTCGGCCGGCCAAAGAAAGGAAGCTCCACGGTCTTGCTTGAAGTGTTCCTGCAACGAAAGAAGCTCTATTAGACTTAGATGCAGTGTAGTAAACGTCCAAAACGTAAAGAAGAAGCCCAAAAGGAGAGCCCCGTATCGGTTGCGGGCTTGAGAAGAGGGGTGGCCAAATGTTATGACCACCCTTCTTCCCTACGTTTTTGGTTTGGAAAACCCCTTTAGGTGTGTAGGGAGGTGCACTACGTGCCTAGAGTGAGTGTGTGTGGGTGTGTAATGCAAGACTAAGAGAGAGGGAAGGGAAAGAGAAAAGAGAAGAGGGAGATGATCCTCTTGTGGTGGCGTGGATGACTCCTTTGTCGGCTCCTCCAGCTCGTGGTGAAGCCTCCTGGACGCTTCAAGGGTTGAGAGAATGAGAGGAAGCAAAGGTGGAAGCTCTCTATGACTTTTCTCTCTCTTCTCTCAAGGCATCAAGGCATAGCTCGTCCAGCATCTCCCCTTGATGATCAGTCTGTCCCCATGTAATTTTAATTAATTACATATGCATTTTAGTGATTAACAAAACTTCATCAATAATCTCTAACATATTTCATAAGTCTTAAGTACAGGAAAATTACCAAGGTCAATCAAGTCAATGTTGGTAAGTATTGTCTTAATCTTTTCAGAATGATATTTCTCTAAGTCCACATCGACTTCTGTTGAAAGTCATAACGATTTCATAAGTGTTTTTAACGATTTCCTTGTAAGATTGGAAAGTCATGTTGTTTCAAACAAGTCGATTCTGTAACGATTCTATAAGAAATCATAACGATTTCTTTAGAACTCGCAACGACTTGCTCGCCGCAACGATTCTATAAGTAATCATAACGATTTCTTTAGAACTCGCAACGACTTGCTCGCCGCAATGATTCTATAAGTAATCATAACGATTTCTTTAGAACTCGCAACGACTTGTTCACCGTAACAATTCTATAATTAATCATAACGATTTCTTTAGAACTCGCAACGACTTGCTCGCCGTAACGATTCTATAAGTAATCATAACGATTTCTTTAGAACTCGCAACGACTTGCTCGCCGTAACGATTCCGTAACGATTCTATAAGTAATCATAACAATTTCTTTAGAACTCACAACGACTTGCTCGCCGTAACGATTCTATAAGTAATCATAACGATTTCTTTAGAACTCGCAACGACTTGCTCGCCGTAACGATTCTATAAGTCATCACAGCAATTTCTTTAAGCGCTCATAACGATTTGCTTTGCGCAACGATTTCTTTAAAGCGCTCATAACGATTTGCTTTGTGAAACGATTTCTTTAAGCGCTCATAAGGATTTGCCTTGCGTAACGATTTCTTTAAGCGCTCATAACGATTTGCTTTGCGCAACGATTTCTTTAAAGCGCTCATAACGATTTGCTTTGTGCAACGATTTCTTTAAGCACTCATAACGATTTGCTTTGCGCAACGATTTCTTTAAAGCGCTCATAACGATTTGCTTTACGCAACGATTTCTTTAGCTCTTATAACGATTTTCTTTACGCAACGATTTCTTTAGCGCTCTTAACGATTTCATAAGTCATATAGGCAACGACTTCATGGTTTATATCAACTTGACACTTATCTTATCTCTTGAAGCGTTGACTAGTCAAAGTCCACGTTTATATCTCTCTGACACTCCTGCATTTATGAGATCTGAATGTACCTCTGCATGCATGCAGACGATATCATCCATTATAGTGCATCTTCTGTCAATATCTTTTAGAAGAAACTATTTAGCATTGCTATTTTGGTGAATATTCTTATCAATGTTTACTGACAACTAAAGACAGCCTAGCTGTCTACTGTTCTAGCATTTAATTTATGCAGGGTCCTAAAGACATTCTGTCATACAACGCTGGACCATACAGATGGCAGAAGACATTATCTCTTTGCGTGCTCAAATGGATAAAAGATTGTTGAAGTTACCAAGTGTCAAGCAGTCTAACGACTACCAATCTAAGGGACAACGGTTACTTCAACGGACGAATTTCAAAAGAAGATATAAATACAAGACAGAAGAGAAGATCAGATATACAAGCGGAGAATGCTCGTTCAAGCTATTAAAAATCTTCTGCTAGAATTCTAAAGAGCCAACAAGTTCATTCCTTCTCGTGTTGCTCTCTGCTCTCCACTCTTCAGTGACAATCTTGAGAGAGCTTGTGTAGTTCTGAGAGTGTGCTTAGCTTAGAGTCTTTGCTCTCAGTGCTAGTTGCTTCAGATCTTGGCTTGTTGCTTGATCTAGGGGCTTGATCTTATTTCATTCTCTTGGTGTTGTTTCCCTTCGGTTGTGAAGGAAGACCTGGTGGTATCCAGGGTGCTGTTTCCCTTCGGTTGTGAAGGAAGACCTGGTGGTATCCAGGGTGCTATTTCCCTTCAGTTGTGAAGGAAGACCTGGTGGGGTATCCAGGGTGGTGTAATTCCCTTCGTGTGAAGGAAGACCAGCTGAGCTGGGTGTTGTAGTGTCCATAGGGGGACTGTACCCTAGTTAGTGGAATCTTGAGTTGTTGCTCAGGGACTGGACGTAGGATCCCTAAGGAGAGGAGGTCCGAACCAGGATAGTTCTTGTGTTGTGTGATTGTTTTCCTTGTGTGATTGTCTTTCGAACTAACAGCTACTAACCTCTATCAAAGAACGTTTGTGTGAATGTTTTTACTTACAGGTATCTTTTAGATTAATTTTAAAGACCCATTCACCCCCCCCCCCCCTCTGGGCTCGTCAACTGGGCAACAAGTGGTATCAGAGAGAGTCTCTTCGACAAAGAAAGGATCCAACGATCTCAAGAGTAAAGATCCATGGCAGCCCAAAGTCACAACGAAGGTCAGTCTGTCAACCGACCACCATTGTTCAATGGAGAGGATTACACTTACTGGAAAACAAGAATGGAGTACTTTCTGCAAGGCCATGATTATTAGATATGGTCCATAGTGGAAGAAGGCGATCTTCTAGTCACAAATGAGAATGCTCAGTGGACAGACGACGATAGGAAGAAGATCTCGCAGAATTGTAAAGCAAAGAGTATTTTGTGCTGTGCCCTTAGTAAAAAGGAGTTCAACAGAGTTTCAGCCTGCAAATCCGCAATGGAAATGTGGGAAAAGCTCTGAATCACCTATGAAGGCACATATAAGGTAAAGGAAACAAGAATAGATATTCTTGTAGCACAGTACGAAAGATTTCAAATGCAATCAGGTGAGTCCATTACCCAAATGTTCAGTAGATTTACAGATATTACAAATGGGCTAGCTGGACTAGGAAAGACCTACGAAATGGGAGATATGGTCAGAAAGATTCTTAGATCTTTACCATCCTCATGGACCCCAAAAGTAACAGCCATTGAAGAAGCTAATGATCTAAAAAGGATGTCTTTAGAAAAGCTCATCGGGTCCCTCATGGCCCATGAGATCAATATGGAAAGGCTAGGAGAGTCCTCCAGTAGAAAGAAACACTCGAATGCCTTAAAAGTTGAAGAAAATTCACCAGAAGTAAGCTCGGATGAGAGCGAAAGTGATGAAGACAGTGAAATAAGGAAGCAATGCTCTCTAGAAGACTGCAGCGAATTCTGGCCAAGAAGAAGAAGTTCCAGTCTGGAAGAAGGCACTTCAAAAAGAATAAGGACTTCAAGAGATCAGATGGAAAGGATGTGAAGAAAGGAGAACCCATCTGCTATGAATGTAAAAAACCAGGACACATCAAAGCTGAGTGTCCAAAGATCAAGAAGCCGGAGTTCAGGAAGAAAGACAGCTCCAAGAAGTTCAGAAAGTACAAAAAGAAGGCGATGGCAGCAGCATGGGAAAGCAGTAGTAACTCAGACAGTGAGTCAAGCTCCTGCAGCGATGAAGAAGAAGCCAATCTGGCCTTCATGGCTAATACTGAAGAAAAGGTAACCACTGATTCTTCTTTTGATTCCTGCAATGATTCTGATTCAGACAATTTAGAGGAAGCATTCAACGAATTGTATAATAAATATAAGAAGTAACTAAACTATTAAAAGCCAGTAAGAAAAACAGTGCTTGTCTAGAAAACACTAACTCGGATCTAAAAATAGAAAATGAGGAATTAGAAAAACAATAACTGAACTTAAAAGAAGGAATGAATTACTATGTGAGGATCTAAAAGCTAAGAATGAACAAATAATTAAACTTGAAAAACAAGCAAGCTCAGATGAACTGAAAACTGAAATTAAGATACTAACAGAAGAAAATATTAAGTTATCTAGTATATTGGAAAAATTTACAAATGGAAAAAATTCCCTCATATTAAAAGGTGCCAGAAGATCAGGTAAAAAGAAAAATGGATTAGGATATATACCTCTAGATAATGATGAAACTATAATTCATCCTAAAATATACCCAACACTAAAATTTGTACCCGAACAAGATATAACATATAAGGCTAACTTTAAATATATTGAGAGAGTTACTAAAACATCATGTTGTAGCCACTGCAACAAGTTAGGTCACATAAAATAAATATGTCCAACAAGACATAAGAAATGGATAATAAAAGGAAAAGTTGATGATACTAACCCTTCAGGACCCAAAAGAATTTGGGTACCTAAAACTTGATGGTTTTATTTCAGGGCAACACTCGAGCATCCAAATGGTATTTGGACAGTGGATGCTCAAGGCACATGTCAGGAAACCAGAAGTTGTTCACTCATCTCCAAGATGAAGAAGGAACAGTCACTTATGGAGATAATGGAAAAGGAACTGTGATAGGCAGTGGCTCCATGAACAGTAAAAGAAAAACGGTTATAGAGGATGTGTTGTTGGTCAAAGGATTGAAGCATAATCTTATCAGCATCAGCCAACTGTGTGACAGAGGCCATCAGATCAAATTTCAAGAATCAAAATGCAGCATACTGAAGGATGGAGCAGTCATCTTTGAAGCAAATAGAGAAAAGAATTTATATGTGCTCTATCTTGAGGAACTTAAAGTACAAAATGTTTGTCTGGCAGAAAATAAAGATAAGTCTACTGAATTTTGGTACAGACGTCTAGGACATTGCAGTATAGATGACATGAGAAAATTGTTGAAGAAAAATCTTGTGGAAGGTCTACCAAAGGTTAGTGCAAAAATGGAAGATATATGTAGACCTTGTGCTAAGGGAAAGCACACCAAGAGCTCCTTCAAGTCAAAGACGGTGGTAACCACCTCAAAACCCTTAGAGCTCCTTCATATGGATCTATTTGGGCCAATGAGGACTACCAGTCTTGGAGGAAAGAACTTTGGATTTGTCATAGTCGATGACTGTAACACCCCGAAAATTTAGTGATTTAAAAATTTTAGAAATAAAAGGGGATAAATTAAATAAACAGGTTAGAGAGACTTCCAACACCATGTATTAATGATCCATTAACAAGATTTGGGCCAATGGAGCACATTTGACCCAAGGATGAAAACTAGGATAGGAAATTACCAGTAATTTATGTATGTAATTATGCCATAATTAGAGAGGGCAAGTTAGGGTTAAAATTAAGGTAATTAGTCATGCAAGGTAAGCCAAAACCGAACCCAACCCCAATTGGTGGTTTCCTAAACCATTGCTACCTCCTTTGGAGGAAAGAGTCCCAGATTTCTTGGAAAGTAGGAAACAAAACTCGTAGCCCCTTTCCTAGTCTCGTTAGGACTTGTAAATACAACCTAAATCTATAAGAACTCGTCCTTAAACTCTTGGGGAAGGTTTAACAACGAGTTGGGGTCGTTTGGAGGCAGGCTAGAGCTTCTGAGGAGAAGGAAAAAGGCTGGGAACCCGGAGCTTCATCCCCTTCATCCTCTACTGCGTCCAGAACGCCGACTGGTCTTAGATCTTCATAAAGGTAGGTGTTCTCAGGCCAAGATTAAAGAAAACCAACACCATCATGTATATTTCAAGTCTAGGATCATTTGCACTTGGTTTGACTCAATTTCATGGAGTATACATTGCGTATTCGTAGTTTTCCCTAAGTCGCGCACAGTTAGGGCTTTTCCCGTTCTTCTTATTATGCATATGATTCAAGACCGAATTTGACTAAACTTCCTTCATGAAAGTTCTTCTACTTGAAGTCACGATCATCTTTTATGTTGGACGTTTTATCCAAAAGTCTTTCATTAGAGAGTTATAGGCATGGGAAGAGAGTCACTGCATGATACTGCGATTTCGGGCTACACTTAGCTTTCTGTTCTTCATATGTTTTCTCGGGATTCGAGACCAAATTAGATCAAACCTCCAACATCAAAGTTCTTATACTATTGTCCTCGTCATCTTTCGTGTTGAATGTTTGGTCTAGATGTCATTCGTTAGAGAGTTATAAGAGGGGAAAGTAAATCGCTGTATGAGACGTGTTTTCTGGTTACACTGGAGTCATATGATTTGTCTGTGAGGGCCACTAGTGTCGACACTACTTGATCTAGTGTCGACACACTGTCCCAAAACAGCCCAGAAGGTGTTATGGGAAGGTCTCTAGTGTCGACACTACCTGATCTAGTGTCGACACACTGTCCCAGTTTGACCTAGAAAGTTTCTGGGAGCTGATCTATTGTCGACACTACCTGATCTAGTGTCGACACACTGTCCCATATTGGCCAGAAGGTTTTTTGGAAGCTGTCTCTAGTGTCGACACTACTTGATCTAGTGTCGACACTACTTGGCCAGTTTTGCATTATTTTGTCTTGTGTTTGAAGCATTGTGTCGACACCAGTAAGGGGTGTGTCGACACTACCCTTATAAAAAATTTACATATTTTGGGTCTGATCATTTCATGATGTCTATTAGCATGTGCATGATGTTATATAGTATGCATGGACCTAAAATAAATCAACCCATTGAAAAATAGTAATGATATGAATACGATTCTAATGTGTAATTGTGATTGATCTTATGTCCATTGGGTTATCTTGTGATCTTGCTTATTGTCAATTGATAAGATATGAATATGATATGAATGTGGGGATGAAATCATGTTAGTATGGGCTTGTTAGTGGTGTTAATGTCATGATTTGCATATGAGTTTCAATAGTTACATGCTTTTCGGTGTTCAATTAATTATTTGTCAATTGCATACATGCTAGGAAAAATCCGTGACTCGTCACTTACACATTTGTACGACTAGGCACACCCTCCTTGGGAAAATTGAGAGCACATGTTCTGCATATGATCTATCTTTAGAAACATCCTCATGTCAAGACATTAATGAATTATGAAACATAAGATACGTTGTATCCTGCCTTTTGTTCTCTTGAGCTATTTGTCATACCTTGACTCTATAAATGATCATGTTCCTTTTACTATGAGCTTGTCATTGAAACTCTGTGGCCATAATGTGAATATGTTTGTTCGGCACAACATGGGACTTCGGTCCATTTGACCAATGCCTGTGCAATAGGGGCCCTGTCTGGTCCTGGGGAGGAGCGCCCCAATGTACTTATTAACCGCGGGAGTATGGACTCTTGGTGCTTGGCATAGCACAACAAACACGCAAGATTGTGAAAATGTGCCTTTGTTTGATATGATAAGTTTGATATGATATGATAAGATTTGATATGATACGTCTGATCATGTGAACACATGATATCTGTTTGAATATGACCAATCTCATTTGATACGATTCTACTCTTGAAATATCTGCCCATTGTATATGCAGTTCGATATTTGACTTGATCTGTCATCCGTTTTACTCCTTTGTTCAATCTGTTAGAAAAGTATGCATTGTCATCATATTCATGTGCATATCTGCCTATTTAAAATGCTAATCATGTATACTAGTGCCCACACAATATTGAGATGTAAATCCTACTGAGCTAGTTCGCTCACCCCTATCATCCTGCCCTTTTCAGGTAGTGATGAGGAACCAGTGGAGTCAGATGGGACAGGGCAAGAGTGACGAGCACCTGTCATATGAATAGTTGTCAGCTTAGAAATAGAAATTTAAGTAGTCGATGTATTAGAGAAACGTTGTTATTTGATTAATAAACCTTTTCGGTCGATTCTTCTTATGTGAGGTTGTATCTAGTTGAATGGAATAAAGTATACTTTTGGTGACCATATTATAGTCTCGAATGTGTTATTATATTCAATTATGACTCTGCGCTATTCAATTGTGATACGTCTATCTGTATCAATCACATCCCCCGGTATTTATTCCGCTGCTAAATATCGGGGCGTGACAGTTGGTATCAGAGCCCTAAACTTTAGGGTCCAAGGGAATAGGAACATAGGATGAAACTAGATCACACGAGTCATAAAAATATGTCGTACCTAATGTGAGCTTGGGTAGAATCATGGGAATAGAAGACACATGTGATATAATTAGATGACTGACTTATATTATTATCTTGAAGGTGCTTATTACCTCAATGGCCGCTGAACGTGCCCAGGCTAGGAGCATGCAACAAACAATACAGAACTTGACTCAGGCTATCCTGCAAGCCACCCAAGGTGGAGGTAACCGCGGAGCCGGTGATCTCCATCGAATTTTCGGAATATGGATCCGCCTAGGTTTGAAGGGAGTACTGACCCAGATGTTGCTGAACACTGGGTTAAGGAAATTGAAAGGATATTCAGGGTCATGCAATGCACAGACCGGAACAAAGTACTGCTGGCGACTTTCCAATTGGAAAAGGATGCCAGAGCATGGTGGGAGTCGGTAGAAGCAACGCTGAATGGCCAGAAACCAACATGGGCTCAGTTCATTGAGCACTTCAACACCAAGTACTTCTCCGAGAGGGTGCAGGAACGGAAAGCAGCCGAATTTGCGGCTTTGAAACAGAGAGGACTCAATGTGGCCGAGTATGAGGCCCAATTCTCTCGTCTGTCCTGATATGCTACTCACTTGATTGGGACAGAAAGGATGAAGGCAAAACGTTTTCTGAATGGCTTGAGGCCCCAGTTCATCACTCAACTGGCACCAATGGACATTCAAACCTATGCTGACATAAAGAAGGCTCAGTTACTGGAAGATGCCATGGAAACTGCTGAAAGAATTAAGGGAAAATCCGTGAAAAGGGAGCAAGTGTCTTCTGCTGGAAGGTATCAGCAGACTATTGGGAAGAAAAGGCCCAGTGGCGGAGTAAATGAACCAGCGGATAAAAAGCCAAGGGATATAGGTAAGCAGATAGTGGTGACAACGGGAGAAAGGTGCAAACATTGTGACAGAGCTGGTCATCGGTCTGAACAATGCTGGAGAGCGCATGGGAGATGCCTGCGCTGTGGTAGTCGTGACCATAGGATCTCGGACTGCCCAATGCTGAAAGAACAAGCCCCTCAGGACAAGCGTCCGAATGGACAGAAGAGGCAAGGCCGCTTGCAAGCTATTCAGGAACCTGAAGCTGCTGAAGAAGGAGGTATCGTGGAAGGTACACTTACCATTCTTTCCCGACCCGCATATGTTCTCTTTGATACGGGAGCTACGCATTCCTTTATATCTCAAACATTTGTTGATACCCTACCTGTGAAACCCGTCCCAATGAAATCCAGAATAGTTGTGTCAACCCCGATTGGTCCTGGCACCAATCTTACAAACCATATGCCATCCAGTGAAGTGTTGATTGAAACCCAAAACCTACCAGCAAATTTAATATGTATGGACATGGCGGGGTATGATGTGATACTGGGAGCAGACTGGATGTCTGAACATGGGGCTAGTATCAATTGTAGGAGAAGTCGGGTAACCTTTAGCCATTACCCAAAACTAGTGTTCACAAGGGATAGAAACCGCAGAAGATTGTCACTTATCTCTGCACTACAAGCCAAAAGGATGATGAGGAAAGGTTGTATGGCCTTTCTTGCTGCTGTTGTCATCGCA
The DNA here is from genome assembly GCA_014218235.1 of Colocasia esculenta. Classification (NCBI taxonomy): domain Eukaryota; kingdom Viridiplantae; phylum Streptophyta; class Magnoliopsida; order Alismatales; family Araceae; genus Colocasia; species Colocasia esculenta. The sequence continues at coordinate 106,803,115 of CM024763.1, read as the reverse complement.
AAGAAGGAAGTCAAAGTTGAGGACATCCATGTTGTCAACGAATATGCTGATGTTTTTCCCGAAGACTTGCCAGGAATTCCTCCTGAGCGAGAGGTCGATTTTACCATCGAGTTGGTCCCTGGAGCAGCACCAGTATCTAGGGCACCATATAGAATGTCCCCCGCAGAACTGAAGGAATTAAAGGAGCAACTGATGGAACTGTTAGAGAAGGGTTTCATCCGACCAAGTACGTCGCCATGGGGTGCACCTGTCCTCTTCGTCAAGAAGAAAGATGGGTCGATGAGGCTATGTATAGATTACAGACAACTAAACTAGTTAACTATCAAGAACAAATACCCTCTGCCAAGGATTGATGAGTTGTTTGATCAATTATCTGGAGCTAGATACTTCTCTAAAATAGATCTCAGATCCGGTTATCATCAATTGAGGATCAAAGGAGAAGACATTCACAAGACAGCCTTCCGAAGCAGGTATGGGCATTATGAATTTATTGTTATGCCTTTCGGACTAACAAATGCCCCTGCAGTTTTCATGCAATTGATGAATAGCATTTATCACCCATATCTTGATAAATTTGTGGTGGTGTTCATCGATGATATATTAATCTATTCCAAGACAAGGGAAGAGCATGAGGAGCATTTGAGGATCTCATTACAGATTTTAAGGGAGAATAAATTATATGCCAAGCTAAGTAAATGTGAATTTTGGCTTGAGGAGGTATCCTTTTTAGGGCATGTGGTAACCAAGGATGGTATCACTGTTGATCCATAAAAGGTTAAGGCTGTACTGAAATGGGAAAGACCGACAAGCGTCACTGAGATCAGGAGCTTACTAAGTCTAGCAGGATATTACCGAAGGTTTATAAAGGATTTCTCAAAGATTGCAGTGCCATTGACCAAGCTGACCCGGAAGGAAAATCCTTTTGTGTGGACTGATGAATGTGAAGAAAGCTTTAACAACTTGAAGAAGTGTCTGACTACTGCTCCTGTCCTCGCCTTACCCACAGAAGAGGGAGGATTTGAAATTTATTCAGATGCTTCTGGAACAAGTCTGGGATGCGTCTTAATGCAACAAGGGAAAGTAATAGCTTATCCCTCAAGACAGTTGTTGATCCATGAAGTGAACTACCCGGTTCATGACCTGGAGTTAGCAGCTGTAGTATTCGCCTTGAAGATTTGGAGGCATTATATCTATGGTGAGCAATTTAAAGTCTTTTCTGACCACAAGAGTTTGAAATACTTGTTCTCCCAGAAGGAGCTTAACATGAGACAAAGAAGGTGGTTAGAGTACCTTAAGGACTTTGACTTTTCCATTCAATATCACCCTGGAAAAGCCAATGTAGTGGCAGACGCTCTAAGTAGACAACCAGGAGCTATGCTAGCTAGTATGATGCTGGGCGAATGGAAGTTACTAGAGCAATTTGCAAGTTTGAATATAGATGTGGGAAAGAAGGAAAAACAAGTAATGATTTCAAATCTCCAGATACAATCCGATCTACTGACCGAAATCAAGGAGAAACAGGGAGAGGATCCATTCTTAGTTGAGATCAGGGAGAAGCTAGAGCAAAGACCTGACTTTACTCTATCAGCTGAAGGGAGATTATTATTCCGAGGTAGAACATGTGTCCCTGATCATGGAGAGCTCAAGAAGAGGATATTAAGTGAAGCGCATCAATCCAAGTACACGATCCACCCTGGATCAACAAAGATGTACCAAGACTTAAAAAGGTCGTACTGGTGGCCAAACATGAAGAGGGATGTGGCCGATCATGTGTCATACTGTTTAACATGCATGAAAGTCAAGGCCGAGCATTTCCGTACAGCTGGTGGACTGCTACCACTGGAAATCCCAGAATGGAAGTGGGATAGCATCGGTATGGTCTTTATCATGGGATTGCCCAAGACTAGAAGTGGTATGGATGCAATTTGCGTAATAGTTGATCAATTGACTAAGTCGGCTCACTTCTTGCCGATCAAGAGTACATGGTCAGTGGATGTATTGGCTGCACTTTATGTTAAGGAAGTAGTCAGATTGCATGGGGTTCCATCTAACATAATATCAGATCGGGACCCTAGATTTACTTCACATTTCTGGAAGGGTTTACTGGCAGCAATGGGTACTAAACTAAACTTTAGTACTGCCTTCCATCCTCAGACTGATGGACAAATCGAAAAGACCAATCAAATTGTGGAGGACATGCTTCGTGCTCTAGTGCTAGATTTTAGAGGACGATGGGATGATCAGTTGTACCTGATGGAGTTTGCATATACCAACAGCTATCAGACAAGTATCAAGATGGCTCCATTTGAAGCCTTATATGGCAGGAGTTGCAGATCACCCCTTTGTTGGGAAGAGGTTGGGAAGAACCAATGGGTTGGACCCGACTTAATTGAGGCGACCGTCAGGAAGGTTCAGATTGTCAGGGAACATCTAAAGATAGCACAATCCAGGCAGAAGAGTTATGCAGACAAGAGAAGGAGAGAACTAGAATTTCAGGTTGGCGAACATGTTTTCTTGAAGGTCTCACCTTCAAGGGGAATACAAAGATTTGGGATCAAAGGAAAACTAAGTCCCAGATTCATAAGGCCATTTGAAATTCTGGAAAGGATTGGTCAGGTGGCCTATAGACTTGCACTACCTCCACAGCTGGCAAACGTGCATAATGTGTTCCACATATCCATGCAGAGGAAGTACTTATTCAATTCCGACCATGTAATCAACCATGAGGACTTGGAGATTCGGGAGGACCTGACTTATGAAGAGAAGTCGATCAAACTGTTGGACCGGAAGGTTCAACGACTCAGGAATCGTACCATACCTATGGTGAAGGTCCAATGGAGTCGAGAGGGAGTTACCAATGCTACCTGGGAAACAGAGGAAAGAATGAAGAAAAATCACCCAGAACTATTCTCAGGTACGAACTACACCATTACGTGTAAATTTGGGGACCAAATTTCTTAAGTGGGGGAGGATGTAACACCCCGGAAATTTAGTGATTTAAAAATTTTATAAATAAAGGGGGATAAATTAAATAAACAGATTGGAGAGACTTCCAACACCATGTATTAATGATCCATTAACAAGATTTGGGCCAATGGAGTACATTTGACCCAAGGATGAAAACTAGGACAGGAAATTACCAGTAATTCGTGTATGTAATTATGCCATAATTAGAGAGGGCAAGTTAGGGTTAAAAATTAAGGTAATTAGTTATGCAAGGTAAGCCAAAACCGAACCCAACCCCAATTGGTGGTTTCCTAAACCATTGCTACCTCCTTTGGAGGAAAGAGTCCCAGATTTCTTGGAAAGTAGGAAACAAAACTCGTAGCCCCTTTCCTAGTCTCGTTAGGACTTGTAAATACAACCTAAATCTATAAGAACTCATCCTTAAACTCTTGGGGAAGGTTTAACAATGAGTTGGGGTCATTTGGAGGCAGGCTAGAGCTTCTGAGGAGAAGGAGAAAGGCTGGGAACCCGGAGCTTCATCCCCTTCATCCTCTGCTGCGTCCAGAACGTCGACTGGTCTTAGATCTTCATAAAGGTAGGTGTTCTTGGGCCAAGATTAAAGAATGAAAACACCATCATGTAGATTTTCTAGTCTAGGATCATTTTCACTTGGTTTGACTCAATTTCATGGAGTATACATTGCGTATTCGTAGTTTTCGCTAAGTCACGCACAGTTAGGGCTTTTCCCGTTCTTATTATTATGCATATGATTTAAGAACGAATTTGACTAAACTTCCTTCATGAACGTTCTTCTAATTGAAGTCACGATCATCTTTTATGTTGAATGTTTTATCCAAAGTCTTTCTTTAGAGAGTTATAGGTATGGGAAGAGAGTCACTGCATGATATTGCGATTTTAGGCTACACTTAGCTTTCTGTTATTCATATATTTTCTTAGGATTCAAGACAGAATTAGATCAAACCTCCAACATAAAAGTTCTTCTACTAGTTGTCCTCATTATCTTTTGTCTTGAACGTTTTGTCTAGATGTCATTCGTTAGAGAGTTATAAGAGGGGAAAGTGAATCACTGCATGAGACGTGTTTTCTGGTTACACTGGAGTCATATGATTTGTTTGTGAGGGCCACTAGTGTCGACACTACTTGATCTAGTGTCAACACACTGTCCCAAAACATCCCAGAAGGTGTTCTGGGAAGGTCTCTAGTGTCGACACTACCTGATCTAGTGTCGACACACTGTCCCATATTGGCCAGAAGGTTTTCTGGAAGCTGTCTCTAGTGTCGACACTACTTGATCTAGTGTCGACACTACTTGACCAGTTTTGCATTATTTTGTCTTGTGTTTGAAGCATTGTGTCGACACCAGTAAGGGGTGTGTCGACACTATCCTTACAAAAAAATTACATATTTTGGGTCTGATCATTTCATGATGTCTACTAGCATGTGCATGATGTTATATAGTATGCATGGACTTAAAATAAATCAACCCATTGAAAAATAGTAATGATATGAATACGATTCTAATGTGTAATTGTGATTGATCTTATGTCCATTGGGTTATCTTGTGATCTTGCTTATTGTCAATTGATAAGATATGAATATGATATGAATGTGGGGATGAATACATGTTAGTATGGGCTTGTTAGTGGTGTTAATGTCATGATTTGCACATGAGTTTCAATAGTTACATGCTTTCCAGTGTTCAATTAATTATTTGTCAATTGCATACATGCTAGGAAAAATCCGTGACTCGTCACTTACACATTTGTACGGCTAGGCACACCCTCCTTGGAAAATTGAGAGCATGTTCTGCATATGATCTGTCTTTAGAAACATCCTCATGTCAAAACATTAATGAATTATGAAACATAAGATACGTCGTATCCTGCCTTTTGTTCTCTTGAGCTATTTGTCATACCTTGACTCTATAAATGATCATGTTCCTTTTACTATGAGCCTATCATTGAAACTCTGTGGCCATAATGTGAATATGTTTGTTCGGCACAACGTGGGACTTCGGTCCATTTGACCAATGCCTGTGCAATAGGGGCCCTGTCTGGTCCTGGGGAGGAGCGCCCCAACGTACTTATTAACCGCGGGAGTATGGACTCTTGGTGCTTGGCATAGCACAACAAACACGCAAGATTGTGAAAATGTGCCTTTGTTTGATATGATAAGTTTGATATGATATGATAAGATTTGATATGATACGTTTGATCATGTGAACGCATGATATTTGTTTGAATATGGCCAATCTCATTTGATACGATTCTACTCTTGAAATATCTGCCCATTGTATATGCAGTTCGATATTTGACTTGATCTGTCATCCGTTCTACTCCTCTGTTCAATCTGTTAGAAAAGCATGCATTGTCATCATATTCATGTGCATATCTGCCTATTTAAAATGCTAATCATGTATACTAGTGCCCGCACAATATTGAGATGTAAATCCTACTGAGCTAGTTCGCTCACCCCTATCATCCTGCCCTTTTTAGGTAGTGATGAGGAACCAGTGGAGTCAGATGGGACAGGGCAAGAGTGATGAGCACCTGTCATATGAATAGTTGTCAGCTTAGAAATAAAAATTTAAGTAGTCGATGTATTAGAGAAACGTTGTTATTTGATTAATAAATCTTTTCGGTCGATTATTCTTATGTGAGGTTGTATCTAGTTGAATGGAATAAAGTATACTTTTGGTGACCATATTATAGTCTCGAATGTGTTATTATATTCAAATATGACTCTGCGCTATTCAATTGTGATATGTCTATCGGTATCGATCACGTCCCCCGGTATTTATTCCGCTGCTAAATATCGGGGCGTGACAATGACTATTCAAGATTCACATGGGTATCATTCCTGGAGCATAAAGATGACACATTCGAAAACTTTGTTAGTTTCAGCAAGAAAGTCCATAAGGATCAGAAGTTCAACATTGTTTCTATCCGATCAGATCATGGTGGTGAATTTCATAATGAAAAGTTTGCTGAGTTCTGTGAAGATCAGGGAATTGAGCATAATTTCTCAGCACCAAGGACACCATAGCAAAATGGAATTGCTGAAAGAAAGAATAGAACCCTATTGGATATGGCAAGAACTATGCTATCTGAATATGATCTGCCGAGATACTTCTGGGCTGAAGCAGTCAACACAGCAAGCTACATCATCAACAGAGTGATGATCAGGCCAATTCTAAAGAAGACTGCATATGAACTGTTCAAAGGAAAGAAACCAAGGATCAGTCATTTCAGAACCTTTGGATGTCCATGCTTTATACACAACAACGACAAGCGAGATATTGGTAAGTTGGATGTCAAATCAGATGAAGGCATCTTCATGGGGTACACCTCTAAACCCAAAGGCTATAGAGTATTTAATAAACGTACATTATTAATTGAACAGTTTGTACATATTATTTTTGATGAAACTAACCCTTCCTTGAGAAAGGAAGAAGATAGTGATAATGATGATGTAGATGTACTGTCCAAGAAACTGAAGAATACATCAATTGAGGACAAGGATGATCCACCACTGGAAGACATGCAACAAAAGGAAATTACACATGAAAATCTTCCAAAGGAGTGGAGATATAAGAAAGATCACCCACTCGAAAATGTTATTGGTGATCCATCTGTAGGGGTAAGAACAAGAGGTAATGTAATTCCTTGTGATTACCTAGCTTTTGTTTCTCAAATAGAGCCTAGGACAGTCAATGAAGCTCTTACTGATGAATCTTGGATAATAGCCATGCAAGATGAACTAAATCAGTTCAAGAGAAACCTAGTATGGTCACTTGTTCCTAGACCATCAGACCATCCAGTCATTGGCACCAAATGGGTGTTCAGAAATAAACTGGATGAAACTGGTGTAATCTTAAGAAACAAGGCCAGATTAGTAGCTCAAGGCTATTCTCAAGAGGAAGGCATAGATTTCGATGAAACCTATGCACCTGTAGCTAGACTTGAGGCGATTAGAATACTACTTGCATGTGCATCAGCATTAGATTTAAAACTATTTCAAATGGATGTCAAATCTGCATTTCTAAATGGTTTCATAAAAGAGGAAGTTTATGTGGAAAACCCCCGGGTTTTGATGACACAAAATTTCCTAACCATGTTTTCAAATTCATAAGACATTATATGGTTTAAAACAAGCACCTAGAGCCTGGTATGAAAGGCTTAGTTCATTTCTTTTAAACCATGGTTTCAGTAGAGGTAAGTAGATAGCACTCTTTTCATAAAGTCAAAGGTCAAACACATACTACTGGTTCAAATTTATGTAGATGATATTATTTTTGTTCTACTGATGAATCCCTTTGCAAGTATTTTGAAAAGTTGATGCAGGGAGAATTTGAAATGAGCATGATGGGAGAACTTAACTACTTCCTTGGATTACAAACCAAATAAGGAAAGGAAGGAACTCACATCTGTCAAGCCAAGTACACAAAAGACTCCTGAAGAAGTTTGGATTCGAAAATACCAAGCCACTGTCAACACCAATGAGCACATCAACGAGGATGGACAGTGACAAAGATGGTAAGAAAGTAGATCAAAAGATCTACAGAGGTATGATAGGTTCACTACTCTATTTGACAGCTAGTAGACCTGATATCTTATTTAGTGTATGCATGTGTGCTAGGTATCAAGCAGATCCTAGAGAATCACATTTAATTTCTGTAAAAAGAATATTCAGATATTTAGCTAGAACTCATGACTTAGGTCTGTGGTATCCAAATCTTGTGAAATCAATTTAGTAGGATACTCTGATGCTGACTATGCTGGATGCAAAGTAGATAGAAAAAGCACCAGTGGTGGTTGTCAATTTCTTGCAGGATGTTTGATATCCTGGTCTTCAAAGAAACAAAATTCAGTGGCACTGTCTACAGCTGAAGCTGAGTACGTAGCTGCTGGAAGTTGCTGTAGACAACTCTTATGGATAAAGCAACAACTTGAAGATTTTGGATTAAACATCAAATCGATTCCACTGTTGTGTGACAACACCAGTGCCATTAAGCTCACCAAGAATCCAGTTCAACATTCAAGGACCAAGCATATTGAGGTTAGATATCATTTTATTCGTGATCATGTAGCAAATGGTAATATTGAAATATCTTTTATTGATACAAATGGCCAGCTAGCAGACATCTTCACAAAAGCCTTACCTGAAGAGAGATTCACATCTCTTAGAAGGGAATTGGGCATGTGCAATTTGTGAAAAGAGTCTTGTTGAAAACTGGCATATAAACTTTTCAGACTTAAACAATCTTTCTCTCCATGGCTTTAAGCAAAAATAGCAATATTATCCCTCCTGGTCGCTCCTTTATTGAAGTCGGTTTGAATAGTCAAACTTGTTTGTCGCTTTCTACCGCCATTTGGCACCTCACTTTCCTCAGCGCATTTAATTATTCATAAAATCGATGAGAGAACGATTCGTATCCCATCTTCTACCTTTTCCCCCTTTCGTCTGGTTGCTTAAGCCAATGCACTAGCAATTTCGACATCGACTCTTGCTAAGTTTGAAGCTTTGTTCATCTTCCCGCAAAATTTCTTGAGGGCTTTCACTCCTCCTTCCTTCTCAACCCTCCAGAAAACCTCCTCAACGGATTCCATGGCCGCATCCACCGTTTCCGGAGTTTGGGTGGCTACAGTGCTGAGTTTCTTGCTCCTGAGCAGCAGGAAAGGTTCACCTTTGTGAAGACGAAAGTCTGTGGAAACAAGGCAGTGGATATAGCAGATCTAGAAAAGAATGGCATGCTCAGTGTAGTTGAAGCAATGAACAGGATGCAATGGATGGGAATCACCACCCTTTCCGAGGTAAGTTATTCGGACCTCGTGAAGGCTTTTTATGATTGTCTGAGAACAGAGGAAGATGGGTCCCTGATTTCATCTGTCAAGGGAACCCAGATCAAGATAGATCATGAGTTGTTACATTCGCTGTTTGGAGTAAAGACTTCCGAGCACAGTGGGGTTCACACCGTGGACGCCCAAGTTAAAGGTCTTGGTATTGTAGGACCGGATTCAGATTGAAAGATGGTAAATTAGACATTAACCAACTAAATGCTTTCAACCACCTCCTCCATTTCATAGTCTGTCAGATTTTGGTTCCAAGAAGCGCCACTTTCTCCACCTGTACCAAAGCAGATACAGACATGATGTTCTGGGCCATACAGAACAAGGACATCAATATGGCCAAGTGATGTTGAAAGGATGAGATTTGCCCGTGATCAAATTTGGGATACAAAGAGCAAGTTTAATGTCTCTTTGCCTTATGCTCATCTGCTTACCAAAGTTTTCAGGCATTTTGGTATTGATATGACCGGAGCTGTAGTTGAGAAAATGGGCCAATCAATTAGGTCCAGAAATCTAAGGAAGAGTGGTTTCTCAGTGATCAATGGTGTCTGGTCTAAGACTTCAGTAGCAGAAGGAGAGGCCATCATAGGAGATATTCCTGATGTTTAGGAAGAAGCAGCAGAACAACCAGCAGCGGATCAAGCATTAGCAGAACCACCAACTATACCAGCAGAAGTTGTGCCAGCAGTACCAGCAGAATCAGTAGCAGCAGAAACAAGAGCTGCAGAGCAAGTAGGGTCACCCCCTTTAATAATTGAATCTCACCCTCCAGAAGCTCCAGTAGGAGGAGCAGTGGTAGGTGCAGCAGACACTTTGTCCACCTCCATTGTTGCCTCTATCCTAAGAGAGGTAGTGGATTCTGTTCTCACCACCCCAGTCACCTCAGAGACTGGTGGAATTGACAGAGAAGAAGCTGTGGCATCCGGCCACATTGAAGAATCACTTGCAATGCCAGTTCAGGAGGAGCAATCAGATGCTCCTGATAATATTATTTTGGAAGAGGATGCTCCCATTCAGGGGGAGCAAGAGCCAATGGAAGAGGATGCTCCTACTCAGGGGGAGGGTCATGTCAATCCTCCAGTCTTTAATCCTAGAGATGGGGAGACAGCCAGCTCCTCTGATTCTGATGATGATCAGCCTCCTCCAGCTTCAGAGGCTAGGCAGAAAGGGAAAGAAGTGGAGCTCGAAATACCTCTCTTATCAAATACTCCACATGAAAGGCTAATGAGGCCGAAGATTGTGATTAATTTGAAGCCTGTGATTGAGAGACTTGATGCCCAAGGAACTATTCTTTGTTCTCTTCAATCTGATGTATCCTCCATCTTCATGAGCCAAGCTTCAGCTTCAAAGGAAATTTCCAACATTAGGAATGCCATGAAGTGGTTCAACAAAGAAATGGGCAGCATGAAGATTATGCTGAATGAAATCCTGAAGGTGGTTGGAGCCCAAGCTCCTCCTCCTCCACCTCCTGCAGCCCAAGTTCCTGAGTCTGAGCCATCAGGGCCATCAGTTTAAGAGTCAAGGCCATCAGGGCCAGCACCAGCAGCAACAGAGGTAGAAGTAAATGTGCAAGGGTCATCTGGGCCAGCTGAGCAGGTTGAAGGGCCTCCAAGGCCAGCTGAGCAAGTGTCAGGGCCATCAGGGCCATTAGAGAGTGGACCTGTGTAGACAAAGGTTGAAGAAGAGGTCTTGGCACCTAAGCCTCCAGCTCCTTCTCCTCCCTCTCTCACACCAGCTCCTCCATCTCCTCCCTCCGCTCCTACAGCACCCCCTGCTCCTCAGCCATTCAAAAAGCCTCAATCCAGACCCATCTCTTCTCCAACACCATTTCCTTCTCAATCCACCTCATCTCATGCATCTTCTACTCACATACTTCCACCTCCACCTAGTTCTGAGGTGCCTTCAACATCCTCTACTGGAGCCTCCTCCTCCTCTGGTCCCTCCCATGGACCAGTTGATAACATTCCCACTACTTCTCATTCATTTCTTCATCCTTCTCCTCCACCCTCTTTCATCACTATAATCCCTGAGACAGCTCAACTTGACTCTCCCTTTATAGAAAAAATAAAGGATAAGTTTGAGGAAGGAATTCTCAGGTCTGTGCTGAAAGTTGGGGAGCACATCCATAGGGCAGACCCTTCCAGTCATGCACCTAAGAAGAGCAAAATTTCTTCTACCTCCTCCATTTCATCTGAGCCTAAATACCCTCCTTTGTGGTTTTCCCTTTCAGTGGACAACAAAAATAAACCACTGTATAGAGAATATCTCTCAAAGGTCGTTCTTGCCACCATCATTAACCTTCCATTCCTCAATCTAACAGATCATTTAAACACCATTTTACCATTCACTTCTCTTTCCAAATCCGAAAAATCCAAAATCTTCTCTATCGCCCACTCCAAAACCGAAGAGCAGTGGGGCAAATGCCACCAAGATCTCTTCAAAAGATATATTCTTGCCAAATCTGCCAGATTCCCTCCAAGGGACCACTCTTTGACCTTATCAGAGTGGTTCAGAATTTATCATAGAGAAATTTGGGCACCCTTCATTCAGAAAGAGATCAAGATGGTCAGACACTATGTGTTGTTCAACAATTACAGATATGTCCATCATCTTCCAGAAGTTCAGCTGAGCCAGTTTAAGAAGGCCATTTCAGCTCTGAGTCCCGGCATCTCTCACACTTCAGATGTTCAGGTAGATTTTGCTACACTCCTAGTGCCAGATGATATTGCACTACCTCAGATTCATTTCCTTGTCATGGAATCTTCTGTAGGATCCATCATCTTTGAACGTTTTGCCAGAGTGATGGGCAGAATCAAAGTACAGAAAGGCTGTTTGGTTGCTTTTCCTAGATTTCTATCTAGAGAATATCACCAGGGGCATGTCAGTGCTGAAATTCTAGCCCCAATTCTGTTTGAATGCGAAAGGTTGACATCCTCAGAATGGAGTAGCTTCTATCCCTTGTCTACTCAGCAGCTGTTCACCTTGAATGAAGCTCAAGCCAGGGAAGGCAAACCTGCTGTCTCTCCAGCCACTTTCTTGGATATGAACTCCATTCACCTTGTAAATGACCCCTTCAAAGATTGGGAGGAAAGGTACAAGGTGTATGTAGCTCTACACAAAGCTCTCAGAGATAATCACAATCACTATCCTGTGTCCATGGATTAGTTTCTTACCTGTGCCAGCTTTGGGACTCGTCATTTCCTAAAGATGACTATGGATAAGGATGCTTATGTTGATCTTCTCTACAAGCACTTAGATCTTCATCTCCAAAGGATGGCTTCCTCCATGGGACCAACCTACTCTTTGTCTTTTAGAGTCTTTAAAACTCATTTTGAAGAGCAGGAAGCACAGGCATGGGAAACTATCTCCCATTTTGCCTCTCTTCTGTCTCCTGCTTATTATTTACCTGTACCTCCTCAAGATGAATGAAATACTTTAATTTGTCTTAGTTTCCCTTTCTCTTCTTTCTTTGTCTTAGATTATCTTTTTGCTTAATGACAAAAAGGGGGAGAAAATTAGCATGTCTGAAATACATTCCAAAAACATTTAGGGAAAAATAATTTTTTTGACTGTTTATTTTTCATATATACTAATTATTCAGTTTTGTCATCACTAAAAAGGGGGAGATTGATGATCAGTCTGTCCCCATGTAATTTTAATTAATTACATATGTATTTTAGTGATTAACAAAACTTCATCAATAATCTCTAACATATTTCATAAGTCTTAAGTACAGGAAAATTACCAAGGTCAATCAAGTCAATGTTGGTAAGTATTGTCTTACTCTTTTCAGAATGATATTTCTCTAAGTTCACATCGACTTCTGTTGAAAGTCATAACGATTTCATAAGTGTTTTTAACAATTTCCTTGTAAGATTGGAAAGTCATGTTGTTTTAAACAAGTCGATTCTGTAACGATTCTATAAGTAATCATAACGATTTCTTTAGAACGCGTAACGACTTGCTTGCTGCAACGATTCTATAAGTAATCATAATGATTTCTTTAGAATTCGCAACGACTTGCTCGCCGCAATGATTCTATAAGTAATCATAACGATTTCTTTAGAACTCGCAACGACTTGCTCGCCGCAACGATTCTATAAGTAATCATAACGATTTCTTTAGAACTCGCAACGACTTGCTCGCCGTAACGATTCTATAAGTAATCATAACGATTTCTTTAGAACTCGCAACAACTTGCTCGCCGTAACGATTCTATAAGTAATCATAACAATTTCTTTAGAACTCGCAACGACTTGCTCGTCGTAACGATTCTATAAGACATCGCAGCAATTTCTTTAAGCGCTCATAACGATTTGCTTTATGAAACGATTTCTTTAAACGCTCATAATGATTTGCCTTAAGTAACGATTTCTTTAAGCGCTCATAACGATTTGCTTTGCGCAACGATTTCTTTAAAGCGCTCATAACGATTTGCTTTGTGCAATGATTTCTTTAAGCACTCATAACGATTTGCTTTACGCAACGATTTCTTTAAAGCGCTCATAACGATTTGCTTTACGCAATGATTTCTTTAGCGCTCATAACGATTTGCTTTACGCAACGATTTCTTTAGTGCTCATAACGATTTCATAAGTCATATAGGCAACGACTTCATGGTTTATATCAACTTGACACTTATCTTATCTCTTGAAGCGTTGACTAGTCAAAGTCCACGTTTATATCTCTCTGACACTCCTGCATTTATGAGATCTGAACGTACCTCTACATGCATGCAGACGATATCATCCATTATAGTGCATCTTCTGTCAATATCTTTTAGAAGAAACTATTTAGCATTGCTATTTTGGTGAATATTCTTATCAACGTTTACTGACAACTAAAGACAGTCTAGCTGTCTATTGTTCTAGCATTTAATTTATGCAGGGTCCTAAAGACATTCTGTCATACAACGCTGGACCATACAGACGGCAGAAGACATTATCTCTTTGCGTGCTCAAATGGATAAAAGATTGTTGAAGTTACCAAGTGTCAAGCAGTCTAACGACTACCAATCTAAGGGACAACGGTTACTTTAACGGGCGAATTTCAAAAGAAGATATAAATACAAGACAGAAGAGAAGATTTGATATACAAGCGGAGAATGCTCGTTCAAGCTATTAAAAATCTTCTGCTAGAATTCTAAAGAGCCAACAAGTTCATTCCTTCTCGTGTTGCTCTCTGCTCTCCACTCCGCAGTGAAAATCTTGAGAGAGCTTGTGTAGTTCTGAGAGTGTGCTTAGCTTAGAGTCTTTGCTCTCAGTGCTAGTTGCTTCAGATCTTGGCTTGTTGCTTGTTTTAGGGGCTTGATCTTATTCCATTCTCTTGGTGTGTTTCCCTTCGGTTGTGAAGGAAGACCTAGTGGTATCCAGAGTGCTGTTTCCCTTCGGTTGTGAAGGAAGACCTGGTGGTATCCAGGGTGCTATTTCCCTTCAGTTGTGAAGGAAGACCTGGTGGGGTATCCAGGGTGGTGTAATTCCCTTCGTGTGAAGGAAGACCAGCTGAGCTGGGTGTTGTAGTGTCCATAGGGGGACTGTACCCTAGTTAGTGGAATCCTGAGTTGTTGCTCAGGGATTGGACGTAGGACCCCTAAGGAGAGGAGGTCCGAACCAGGATAGTTCTTGTGTTGTGTGATTGTTTTCCTTGTGTGATTGTCTTTCGAACTAACAGCTACTAACCTCTATCAAAGAACGTTTGTGTGAATGTTTTTACTTACAAGTATCTTTTAGATTAATTTTAAAGACCCATTCACGCCCCCCTCTGGGCTCGTCAACTGGGCAACACCCCTTTCACTTAGAAGGCCAAGGAGTACCATATATAGGTAGTGGGGGCGGAGCTAGTGAGCATAGGATGCTCAAGTGTGAAGAAACACACTTAAACATGTGGCAATCCATGTATTAAGGATTGAACCAATGAGAGGGGGCCATGTAGGATTTTTACTGGGTCAAGGGGGTGCTAAGGTGGCCCATTTGCCTGTTGGGAACGGCCCCATACATTGCATGGGCGAGGAGAGGGTGCAAGTGGGCTAGAATCTCGGGTAGTTGCTGTAACATCTTGAGCTTCTGGTTTTACCCTGTTGTGTGTTTTGGATGACTGGCCGCTAACGCGTCCTAAATGGTTGACGCGTTAGTGTCGCGATGGAGCTGTCCGTCGCGACAGTCATCCAAGTCATGACCACTAGGTGCGTCGCGTTCCTGTCGTGCCTGGTCAATGGGCCGTGACAGCGTTCTGCTTTTTGGTCGTCTGGCGCCTGTCAAAGTGGCAGGCAGGTTAGAGCGGCTGTCGGGTTGTCGCGGCGTCCCGGTTGGGCGCGTTCTGGTCGTGGTGGGGGTGGCTGTTGCGTTAAGGTTTGTAACGCGACGCCCCGCCCAGTCGCATTTTAGGGACCGGAAGCTAAAAAGCCTTGGCCGGTTTTCCCCTTTCCCTTTTCTTTCCTTTCCTCTCTTCCCTCTCTTCTCCGAGGTGGAGAGGCCTCCCCCCCCCTCTTTCTCCGGCGGTGGAGCTTGGTGGAGCGGCCGACGGCTTGTGCGAAGCGGGAGCGGCGCCGTGAGAGCGAGGAGGAGGTGGCGAGCTCGTCGTGAAGGCCCCTTGGGGGTTCGGATTCATCTAATCTGTAGGGATTTCTTGTGCCTGTACTTGTTGGGTGGATTAGGAGTCCTTTTCGGTGAATCCATGCTTTTACAGCTTTCCCCATGCTCCCCTCCCCGTGATTGTGTGGTTGGTGATGTGTGGGCGACCCCGAGATGTAGCTTCCCGGCGGTCTGCATTCCGTCTGATGTCGCGACCGCCGAGTGCGTCATGACATCAGAGGAGGCGTCGCCCTAGTCGGACGCGACCTTATCGCTGTGCGGGTGGCCATCGCAATAAGGGTCATGTCGCGACCCGGTTGCCCGTCGCGAGAAGGTTGTTGTCGCGACGAGGTTGTCGCGACATGAGTATTGTCACGATGTGCTTCCCCGACGTGACCTGCTTGTCGCGGTTGCCCTACCCATTGCGATGGGATCGCGACGAGCTAGAAGGGCGTGACAAGGTCTGGTTTGCCTCGGGTGTTTTTCGTAGCCGTGGTTGGCGTGTCGGCGTGTGCCCCAGGGCAGCGTTGCCCTTAGGACCTTCTGGTAGGGAATCCGGCAGGTTGGCTCGCTGCGTTCAATGACCGAAGGTGACACCTTCATGGCCGTGTCCTAGTAGTGGCGCTATGAGGCTCACGTCTGTCTAATAATCGATTGTCTGACTGTCAATCGATTATTAGAAGAGCAATGGTTTTTGTTCTATTTGGTGGTGTTCCGGTTTCTCGGGCCATGCCGTGTGTGCCTGTGCTTGCTGGGCTTGTCTTGGTTACAAGCCAGCTGTGCCGGTTTTGTTGGTGGTTACCCCGCCCGTTCTCTTTCGCCCGGTGTTAGGCACTTCAGGGCTTGTTTGTGAGACAGGTTGTTACCGTTACCTGGGACCCCCAGCCCCGCACATCTGTTAGAGGGAGTTCTCCAGGCAGCAGGCGTGCTCAAGTCTCGGACTTGGAGCAGAAGGGGAAAACGATGAGGATAGCGGCGTAGAGTTGTTTGTAGAGCTCTCTTAGCTGGGTCTGGGTCTCTGAGGTAGTTGTGGAGCTCTTTCGATGCGGACCAGCTAGTCCTTCTCACCTCCTTGCTCTGTGTTTGTTCCGAAGCCGCATAGGGAGGTCAGGCGTGGGGCGGCAGCTTGGCCAGGCTGCGGTGGTTTGTGGTTGTTCTTGTTGTGACTCGCTAGCCTCACTCTACCGGGGAGGTTGTAGGCAGGAGTCAGCGGTTGGCAAGCTGGAGGAGTGGACTGTGTGTCCTCCTCCTAGCTGCCTGTGGCAGTGGCCTGTGTGCTCTTACATGACGGTGTTTCTCACACTGTTTCTAAGAATGCGTTTCTCGTTGCCCTAGCTTGCACGGGGGTTGTAGCCTAGCCGTGTCTAGTTCTGTGGGCTTGGTTAGTTTGGCCTCATGAGCCGTGTTTAGTGGTTTCCGTTCTGTGGGTTTTCTCAGGGTGCCTGGTGCAGGCACCCAACTATTGTTTCTGTAACCCGTTCCTTGGTGCCGCTCGTGGGGCACCGGTAGTTTTAGTTCCCTGACCTCGTGGAGTGTCCGAGGTGCAGGGTGGTTCTGCTTGTGGGCCCTCGACCTTGTGAAGGTCTGAGGTGGTCGTGCCTGTGGTGAGACGTTGCTTCTCACGTGGTTTCTCGGTGTCTCTCGTGGTGACACCTGGTTGTTCCTTCCCGACCTCGTGGAGGTCTGGGATGTTTGGTGCTTGTGTCGTGAGACTCGGGTCTCACTTGGTTGCTCCGGTGTTCCATGAGCTTCTTTGTCTCAGCGGGTGTGTGCCGAGGGTTGCTTCCGCATTGTGTTTGACTTCGCTGGTTCTGCGGGAGTCGTGTTGGGCCCGACTCTAGTTGTAGGTCGTGGCATTTCTCTGTTCCGCTGCTTTGTAGCTCTCTGCAGTAGGTGTTTCCCGCTTTACTGCTTTGTAGAATAGTTTTGCTTCCGCTTGTTGGAGTTCCTACTGCTCTGGCTGGTATGGGAGTGGTTATCCCTACTGAGCCTTGTTCGCGAGGCTCACCCCCCCTACTCTCTTCAGGTAGGGACTCGCTATCGCAGAAGTTCATCGCCGGACGGTTGTGGTAGCAGTTTGTTACGCCGCGCGTTGCCAGCAGTGTGAGTTGTGAGCGTGAGCTCTTGTAGCGTGAGTTGAGAGTGGCCTTTTTTGCAAGTCCTCGGGGTGTGCCCCTTAAGGACTGCGCCTTTCTTTCTATACCTGTACTTTTATTTGGGACATGTTGTACATAATTTCTTTATTAAATGTATGAACATTCTTGTTATAGTTATTTCAATTCATTACTTATCTTACTGGACTAAATTCTAACCCTTCCGGGTCTTCGGACCCATGGGTGGAGGCGCGACCTTCGGGGTCCCTAGCGGGGTCCGGGAGGTCGGGTCGTTACAGTGGTATCAGAGCTCAGGGGTCCAACGAGATTTGTAATGAGTTAATAACTATGGCTGTCCCAAAGAAAGGTACTAGTACGCTGCTGGCCCGTCCGTGTAGAGTTGCTTTTAGGTGAGCATCTGGTTCTTTGTTGCAGGTGGCAAGCTTTCCAGTAGGGTCTGAGCGTGAGCTGCAGGAGAGTGTTGCTGCTGTTGCTGGGTGCGCGTGCTGCGAGCGAGGTTGCTGGTTTGCTCGTGCTGCGGTTAGTTGGGTTCGTCCTCGGCCTGCGCGTCCGCATGAGTGTGTCGCGAAGGCTAAGGGAGCTTGCATGTGGTGTGACCTTCACCGGTGCAGGGCTGTTGCCTATGGATTCGGGCGGAGGTTGATGCCTTGTTGGATGTCCTCTTGTTGTTGGGGTGTGTGTTGTGTTGGCTGTGTGTTTGGCCTTGTGTGCCTGTGCACCGTTGTGCACTGTGCTCTGCTCAGTCGGCGTCTTTGCTCGAGCTAAGCAGATGCCTGGTGTGCTGTGTTACACCGTTGGTTGAGCGCTACGACACCTGTCTGTGGTTGTTTCCGGCTTTGTGAGGGCTAGTTGTGAACTCTGGTGAGGTGCTCCCAGAGTTCTTCTCTGTTGGTTTTGGTGGAGGTGAGGTTTCCCCAGAACTGTGTTGTGCTCGTTTCTGGTTGTTGCGGCGTTGCCCTCTGGGTTGAGGTGCATCGCTTGGCTGCTGTGTTCTGGTGGTGTTTCCTAGGACTGTTTGTTGTTGTCCTAGTGAGGGTTACTCTCCCTATGGGACTGCTTCTGTGCTCGTTAAAGTCTTCCGCTGTGTTACCTCTTTGGTGAGGTCTTTGTTGTCTGGTTGGTTGTTGTTGTGTTGCCCTCTGGGTTGAGGTGCATTGTTTGGCTGCTTAGGTTCTGGTGATGTTTTCCAAAACTTTTGGCTGTGGTTCTGGTGAGGCATGCTCTCAGAACTGATCCGGGCTTGTTTCTTCCGGTTGTTGTGCTACCTCGGGGTTGAGGTATGCTGTTGTTGTGTGGCTGGTGCGTTCTGGTAGGTTTCCCAGAACGGTGCTTTGGTGGTTCTGGTGGAGGTTCTCCTAGAACCGATTTGTGTTGCTTCCGTTGGCTGCTGTGTTTCCTCTGTTGGCCATGTGTTTTGGCCGTTTGCTTGGGGCTATGTTTTGGTAATGTTTTTCCCAAAGCTGTCTTGGCGCTTTGGGTGGAGGTCCTCCCCAAGGCCGCCTTGTGTTGTTTTGGTTGTCGCTTTTCTCTCTCTGTTGAGATGAGCTATCGTTGTTGCTGGGTAGACTGTCTGTGTACAGTCTGTTTTGGTGTTGTCGGTCAAGGTGTGGTGCCTTTGACCGTGTGTCTGGCCGTTGTGCTGGCCAGGTTGTCTTCTTGTTCGTTTTTGAGTTTCTCAGCTGCGCTGGTGGGACTTCATGTGTCCCTGTGGTCGGGTGGGTTGCTCGGGATGGTGGTGCTTTCACATGGCTATTGGTGCCGTGTCGTGCACCGTGGCGACCTTTGAGGCGAAGGTCCCTCCCCTTGTGCTGTTTTGAGGTTGAGCAGGTTGCTTCCCTTGTGCGCGTTGTTTTCTTGTGGTGAGATAGGTTGTGGTGACATATTGCGCCGTCTCTTGCTGTGCTAGTTTCTTGTTGCCTGACTGAATGATGTAGGGCAGCGTGCCCTGTGTTCAGTGTGAGGCAGCACCAGTTTTCTGTTGTTTGGCTTGCTTGTGCAAGCATCATCTCGGTGTGTGTTTCCGCTTGTTCCTCAGCTGTGCTTGGAGGCACTTGTCGCTGTTTAGTGTGTGGCCCACTCCTCCTGGGTGGTGGGAGCGGTGTCTTGTATTTGTGTGCTTCTAAGAGCCGATGTGTTGTTGCGCTCTTAAAGTTGCTGGTTCTCCGCATGGTTTGCTTGTGTGGGTCTCTGGTGGAGAGTCCCTTTCGGTTGGCCTTGGGTTGTTTCAGGCCGTTGGTGCAGTTGGGTACTGCACCTTGAGCATTTTTCTTTCGATGCTCTGTATCTTTGCACCTTAAGGGTTCGGGGCCGGTGTGGCCTGTTCTACCCTCTTAGGCTTGTGGTTTCTTGCGTGTGGCTTTTGGCAGGTCTCTTGTGGAGAGTCCTTCCTGTTAGCCTATGTTGTTTCGGCCTTTGGTTCAACTGTGTTGCATCTTGATGGTTATGGTGCTTGTGGTGGCACCATGTGCTCGTGCTCGAGTGGTTTGTTTCGTGCCGTCTAGAGCCTTGGTGCATTGTAATGTGCCTTGGGTGGCTCCTGGTGCTTGTATTAGCACCGTGGGTTGTGCTGTTTTCCCTGATTGTGAGCTTCGTGCGTCGTTTCGTGAGTTTGCTCGGTGTCGGAGGCATGGAGGTTTCCACCTCTGGGACACCTTGTGCTGGGCCGTGCCTTGTGGTCATACCGTTACCGCTGTGAGGTGGCTGCTTTGCCTTATCTAGGTAGCCCTATCGGTGGTATGCTCGGCTTTGGTCGTGGTCTGTGTCCGGGTTTTTCATCTCGTTTTGGGAAGCGACTGTGTTCGGTTGGGGTACCCTGCTTCAGTTTGGGTCCCTTTGGGGTCGACATGTTGTCCTCGACCTCTATGATTGTTTTGTTTCTCGTGCAGTTTGCCGACGTCTTGGGATGCTTGGCTTTGCCAACCTCAGACGTCTTTCTTGGTTTTATCTCTGCGCGTGTGCCTGTAGAGCATTGGGTTTAGTTTTCTGTAGCTCCACAGTTGTTGTGTGTCCTTGTCGGACCACGAGGATGACCTGGGTAAGATCGAGTGGTGCCAGTGGACACTGTCCAGTGTGCCGTGGTGTTTTCCTCGTGCATACTATCACTTGGTTTTGGGTCGCCTCTAAGAAGCTCTCGTTTGGCCTTGCCGTAGGTGCTAGCAGTTGCTAGTTGTGCGGAGCCATTCAACGGTGTCTTGTGGATGACCTCTTGGCCTTTTCCTCGGTTGTCGTCAGTAGCTGGGATCTCTGTCTAGTCGTTGGTGACAGAGGAAGTTACTGACTGGTTGGTCTCAGCAGCATGGTCTGTTGAGGGTTCAGTCGCATGGTTTCCGACTGGCAGTTTCAGTGTTTCTGGTGGCTTGGTGCGCGCCTCCTGTGGAGTTGTCGACATCTGATTGTGTGCTCCGCGCAGTTGGTGTGCGCTCTGTGAGCTGTCGGATGTCTGGTTTGACACTCCCTTGTGGCAGAGTCGTGGTGGTGACCACCAGGAAGTCGTGGTACGACATAGTGGTCCCTTTTGCACTTGTTGTTTTCTCCGACCAGGTTTCGCCCTTGATTTCGAGGACGAAATTATTTTTTTGTTGAATGTATTGTAACATCTCGGGCTTCCGGTTTTACCCTGTTGTGTGTTTTGGATGACTGGCCGCTAATGCATCCTGAATGGTCGACGCATTAGTGTCGCGACGGAGCATCCCGTCGCGACAGTCATCCAGGTCGCGACCACTAGGTGCATCGCGTTCCTGTCGTGCCCGTCAACGGGCCGTGATAGGGTTCTGCTTTTTGGTTGCCTGGTGCCTGTCAGAGTGGCAGGCGGGTCAGAGCAGCTGTCGGATTGTCGCGGCGTCCCGGTTGGGCGCGTTCTGGTCACGGTGGGGGCGACCGTCGCGTTAAGGTTTGTAACGCGATGTCCCACCCAGTCACGTTCTGGGGACCGGAGGCTAAAAAGCCTTGGCCGATTTCCCCTTTCCCTTTTCTTTCCTTTCCTCCCTTCCCTCTCTTCTCCGAGGTGGAGAGGCCTCCCCCCCCCCCCCCCCCCCCTCTCTTTCTTCGGAGGTGGAGCTTGGTGGAGCGGCCGACAGCTCGTACGGAGCGGGAGCGGCACCGTAAGAGCGAGGAGGAGGTGGCGAGCTCGTCGTGAAGGCCCCTTAGGGGTTCAGATTCATCTAATCTATAGGGATTTCATGTGCCCGTACTTGTTGGGTGGATTGGGATTCCTTTTAGGTTAATCCATGCTTTTACAGCTTTCCCCATGCTCCCCTCCCCGTGATTGTGTAGTTTGTGATGTGTGGGTGACCCCGAGATGTAGCTTCCCGGCGGTCTGCCTTCCATCTGATGTCGCGACTGCCGAGCGCGTCATGACATCAGAGGAGGCGTCGCCCCAGTCGGACGCGACCTTATCGCGGCGCGGGTGGCCGTCGCAATAAGGGTCGTGTCGTGACCCGGTTGCCCGTCTCGACAAGGTTGTTGTCGCAACACGCTGCCTTGACGCGACAAGGTTGTCGCGACCTAGTTTCCTGTCGCGACATGAGTATTGTCGCGACGCGCTTCCCCGACGCGACATGCTTGTCGCCCTACCCTTCGCGATGGGATCGCGATGGGCTAGGAGGGCGTAACAAGGTTTGGTTTGCCTCGGGTGTTTTTCGTAGCCATGGTTGGCGTGTCGGCGTGTGCCCCAGGGCAGGGTTGCCCTTAGGACCTTCTGGTAGGGAACGTGGCAGGTTGGCTCACTGCGTTACGTGACCGAAGGTGACACCATCGTGGTCGTGTTCTAGCAGTGGCACTAGGAGGCTCGCGTCTGTCTAATAATCGATTGTCTGACTGTCAATCGATTATTAGAAGAGCGATGGTTTCTGTTCAATTTTGTGGTGTTCCGGTTTCTCGGGCCGTGCCGTGTGTGCCGGTGTTGACCGACGGCCCTTCTGGGGGTTTCCGGAGGGGGGTGCCGTGTGTGCATGTGCCTGCTGGGCTTGTCTTGGTTACAAGCCAGTTATGCCAGTTTCTGTTGGTGGTTGCCCCGCCCGTTCTCTTTTGCCTGGTTCTAGGCACTTGAGGGCCTGTCCGTGAGACAGGTTGTTACCGTTACCTGGGACCCCCAGCCCCGCACGTCTGTTAGAGGGAGTTCTTCGGGCAGCGGGCGTACTCAAGTCTCGGACTTGGAGCAGAAGGGGAAAACAGTGGGGGCAGTGGCGTAGAGTCGTTTGTAGAGCTCTCTTAGCTGGGTCTGGGTCTCCGAGGTAGTTGTGGAGCTCTTTCGGTGTGGACCATCTAGTCCTTCTCACCGCCTTGCTCTGCGTTGGTTCCGGAGCCGCGTAGGGAGGTCAGGCGTGGGGCCGCAGCTTGGCCAGGCTGCGGTGGTTTGTGGTTGTTCTTGCTGTGACTCACTAGCCTCACTCTACCGGGGAGGTTGTAGGCAGGAGTTAGCGGCTGGAAAGCTGGAGGACTGGACTGCGTGTCCTCCTTTTAGCTACCTGTGGCGGTGGCCTGTGTGCTCTTGCGTGACTGTATTTCTCATGCTGTTTCTAAGAATGTGTTTCTCGTTGCCCTAGATTGCACGGGGGTTGTAGCCTAGTCGTGTCTAGTTCCGTGGGCTTGGTTAGTTTGGCCTCGTGAGCCGTGTTTAGTGGTTTCCGTTCTGCGGGTTCTCTCGGGGTGCTTGGTGTAGACACCCAACTACTGTTTCTGTAACCCGTTCCTTGGTGCTATTCGTGGGGCACCAGTAGGTGTAGTTCCCTGACCTCATGGAGTGTCCGAGGTGCAGGGTGGTTCTGCTTGTGGGCCCTCGACCTTGTGGAGGTCTGAGGTGGCCGTTCCTGTGGTGAGACGTTGCTTCTCACGTGGTTTCTTGGTGTCTCTCTTGGTGACACCTGGTTGTTCCTTCCCGACCTCGTGGAGGTCTGGGATGTTTGGTGCTTGTGTCGTGAGACTTGGGTCTCACTTGGTTGCTCCGGTGTTCCATGAGCTTCTTTGTCTCGGCGGGTGTGTGCCGAGGGTTGCTTCCGCATTGTGTTTGACTCCGCTGGTTCTGCGGGAGTCGTGTTGGGCCCGACTCTGGTTGTAGGTCGTGGCATTTCTCTGTTCCGCTGCTTTGTAGCTCTCTGCAGTAGGTGTTTCCCGCTTTACTGCTTTGTAGAGTAGTTTTGCTTCCACTTGTTGGAGTTCCTGCTGCTCTAGCTGGTAAGGGACTGGTTATCCCTACTGAGCCTTGTTCGCGAGGCTCACCCCCCCTACTCTCTTCAGGTAGGGACTCGCTGTCGCAGGAGTTCGTCGTCGGACGATTGTGGTAGCAGTTTGTTGCGCCGCCCGTTGCCGGCAATGTGAGTTGTGAGCATGAGCGCTTGTAGCGTGAGTTGAGAGTGGCCTTTTTTGCAAGTCCTCAGGGTATGCCCCTTAAGGACTGCACCTTTCTTTCTGTACCTATACTTTTATTTGGGACATGTTGTACATAATTTCTTTATTAAATGTACGAACTTTCTTGTTATAATTATTTGAATTCATTGCTTATCTCACTGAACTGAATTCTAACCCTTCCGGGTCTTCGGACCCGTGGGTGGCGGTGCGACCTTCGGGGTCCCTAGCGGGGGTCCGGGAGGTCAGGTCGTTACAGTTGCACAGACTAAGTAAACCCAGGTTGACGTCAAGCGATGCTGCCGCCAACCCCATGCAGATGTCAACATAGGTGGTCGTCAACCGGGGTAGACATCCAGGGAGTATGCCGTCAACAAGGTGTCAGTGGCAATTGATATTGCCGTTTACATGGGATCCGAGGCAAGTCAACAAGCGGTCAAACAATCCTTATTGGGCCATGAACCACGCGGAGATGGGTCAAATCTTGCGTCTACAAGAGGCACACCGGCCGAGGTATGCTGTTCATTCTGGTTCCACTAAGATGTATCATACCCTGAGGAGGTTCTTCTAGTGGCCAGGGATGAAGAGGGGCATGGAAGAGTTTGTCGCTCGTGCCTTACCTGTCAGCAGATGAAGGCTGAGCATCAGCGTCCTAGTGGTGAGCTACAGTCGTTGCCCATTCCCGAGTGGAAGTGGGATGACATCACCATGGACTTTGTGGTTGGTTTGCCCCGTACTCCGCAGAGGCATGATGGTATCTGCGTGATTATGGACAGGTTGACCAAATCTGCACACTTCCTTCCAGTCAGGATTTCTTGGTCAGTGGACAGGCTTGCCAGACTGTACGTGGACCGAGTTGTTCAGTTGCACGGAACCCCAGTTTCAATCGTCTTCGACAGAGATCCGAGGTTCACTTTAGGGCGCAGTTTACAGAGAGCTTTTGGTACAAAGTTGAGGCTGAGTTCAACGTATCACCCGCAATCAGATGGTTAGTCAGAGAGGACTATTCAGACTCTGGAGGATATGTTGAGAGCTTATTGCTTGGACTGGAGTGGCACTTAGGAGTCCCACCTTCCGATGGTAGAGTTTGCATACAACAACAATTATCACTCGAGCATTAGAATGACACTATACGAGGCTTTGTATGGTCGGCCGTGCAAGACACCACTTCACTAGTTTGAAGTGGGTGAGAGGCAGCTTTTGGGACCACAGATGGTACAACAGTGTGCAGGCACACTCAGTTTAGTTAGGCAGAGGCTTCAGACAGCACAGAGCAGGCAGAAGAGCTATGCAGATGTTCGCAGGAGGCCGTTACAGTTCAGCATAAGTGACCTTGTGCTCTTGCGAGTTTTTCCGACCAAGGATGTTATGAGTTTTGGCAGGAAGGGAAAGCTCAGTCCGAGGTACGTTGGGTCTTTCCCTATTTTAGAGAGGATTGGCGAGGTGGCTTGCAGGTTGTGTCTTCCGGCAGAGTTGGCAGGCGTGCATAGTGTTTTCCACGTTTCACAGCTCAGGAGGTACGTTGCAGATCCATCGCACGTGTTGGACTACTCACAGCTTGAGGTAGCGCAAGACTTGTCAGTGCCAGAGTACCCGGTCAGAGTTGTGGACCACAAAGTTCAGCAGTTACGCAGGAAGCAGATTCCGTTGGTCAAGGTTGTGGACGCGAGATTTGGCCCATCCCCGCGTAGTTCATGGCCTAGACTTGTTTGACCGCTTGTTGATTTGCCTCGGTTCCCATGTTAACGTCAACATCGATTGCCGCTGACTCCAGGTTGACGGCAATGTCTCTTGACGTCGACTCCGGTTGACGTCCACATCGGTTGACGTCTGCATGGGGTTGGCAGCAGCATCGCTTGACGTCAACCTGGGTTTACTTGGTCTGTGCAACTGCCCGAGATTCTTGCCCACTTGCGCTCTTCCCTCCCCCATGCAATGGGCAAATGGGCCACCTTGGCACCCCCTTGACCCAGTAAAAGTCCTACTTGGCCCCCTCTCATTAGCCTAGCCTTTCTACATGGATTGCCACATGTTCAAGTGTGTTTCTTCACACTTGAGCATCCTAGGCTCCATAGCTCCGCCCCCACTGCCTATATATGTCACTCCTTAGCCTTCTAAGTGAAAGGGGAGATGCTGGACGAGCTAGTGCTTTAACACCTTGAGAGAAGAGAGAGAAAAGTGACCTTGAGCATTGAGAGCATCCACCTTTGCTTCCTCTCAACCTTTGGAGTGTCCAGGAGGCTTCACCACGAGCTAGAGGAGCCCACAAAGCAGCTACCCACACCTGCAAAAAAGAGGATCATCTCCCTCTTCTCCTTCTCTTTTCCTTCTTCTTTCTCTAGCTTGGCATGTTATTCACTTCACACACACACACACTAGGCACGTAGTGCATAGTCCTACACACCTAAAAGGGGTTTTCCAAACCAAAAACGGAGGGAAGAAGGGTGGTCGTAACATTTGGCCACCCCTCTTCTCAAGCTTGCAACCGATACAGGGCTCTCCTTTTGGGTCTCTTCTTTTCATTTCTAGACATTTACTACACTTTATCAAAGTCTAATAGTGTCTTCTTTGTTGCAGGAACACTTCAAATGAGACCGCGGAGTTTATTCTCTTTGGCCGACCGAAGAGAGGAAAGTCGGAGTCCTGCCATCCACTGCTACGTGAGGCTGCGTCAACGGCACGATCAGAACACTTCCTTGGGCACATGTAAGGCCCTGGCGATCACCTCCCACTCATTTATTTGCTGGTTTCTTTGTTTTTCTCTCTGGTCAACCTGGTCAAACGGGAGTCAAAGAGAAGAGGAGGTCAACCAGCAAATTCCAACGTCTAATGAGGGAGCCACTCAACGTTCGGGGAACCTCCGGAGTTCCATTCGGGGGCGGAACGGGACATCCACAAAGGTCGTTTGGGAGAACCGCGTTGGTGGTGAGGCCACGTGGGAGCGCGAGGATGAGATGAGAGAGCAGTTCCCGTATTTGTTTGAGTGATCAGTACGTTGTTTTCCCTTTTATGTTGCTTCCTGTTGAAATTGAGTTTCTCTTTAATTTCGAGGATGAAATTCCTTAAGGGGGGTAGGATGTAAGACCCGGCCCTCTTGGGCCCTTGGCCGATCCTCAAATGCTCCTCGTGCTCCTCCTCAGAAGCCGAGTAGACTAAAATGTCATCCACAAAGATGACCACAAACCTGTCCAGGTACTCACTAACACTTTGTGCATCAAATCCATAAAAGCTGCTGGCGTTCGTGCATCTTAAAGCTGTGGTGCGTTCAGCCAAACAGCATCACGACAAACTTAAAGTGGAAAGCTGTCATGCCAATATCTGACTCTCTGATCCTCACTGGTAGTACCCTGATCTCAAGTCAATCTTCGAAAACACTCTGGCTGACTGCAACTGATCAAACAAGTCATCGATCCTGGGCAATGGATACTTGTTCTTTACTGTGACCTGGTTCAGCTGCCTATAATCGATGCACAATCTCAAACTGCCATCGTTCTTCCTCACGAACAACACTGGTGCGCCCCACGGAGAACGACTCAGACGGATGAAGCCCAACTCAAGCAACTCCTGCAACTGGCGCTTTAGCTCGCGCAACTCAGCTGGAGCCATCCGGTAAGGTGCCTTAGACAAGGGCATCATACCAGGCAAAAGCTCAATAGAGAACTTTACCTCCCGCTCAGGCGGCAAACCAGGTAGATCCTCCGGGAAAACATCGGGAAACTCACAAACAATAGGTACATCAAAAACCGATGACCCACTAGGCTCAGAAGAACAAACAGAAGCAAGATATGCTACGCAACCATCGTGGATCAGACAACGAGCTCTACAAAAAGAAATAAAAGGTCGACAGGTAGACCGGATACCTCGGAAGCAGAGAACAGGTGCTCCAGGTATCTCAAACCGGACGGTCTTCCGTTGACAATCCACCACAGTCGAGTGAGCCTCCAATCAATCCATGCCCAAGATGACGTCAAAGTCACGAAGCTACAACGCGTACAATCTGGCCGGCAACTGGTGTCCCTGGACCTCAACTGTGACACCCTTCAGGTAGCCGAAAGAACACATGTAATCACCGAACGGGAGATCGACTATCACATCACAATGCCTCTCAGGGTGTGATGAACCAACGACTCGTAAAACTCCTCGAAAGCAAAACAAAGGAAAGCACTGGGATCAACCAAACACGAGCAGCTCTACTAAGGATAGGCAAAGTACCTATAACCAAGTTTGACGCCTCGGCCTCCTCCCTGGTGAGAGCCATCATGTTAGGATCGGATATTCGGTGATGGCAAAGCTAGAAGGGGGGGGGGGGGTTGAATAGATTTGCAGCGGAAACTTAAGCAATTTAAAAATTACTTTGGAGTAATAAGTCTACTCAATTAAACCCCTCTGATCTGATGTAATGTGTGAACAAATTAACATGTAGTATGTAAACGAAATCCCTATGCATGCATCTAGCGCAATATAGATCAAACCACAGTGCACAAGGGATTTTTAGGTGGTTCGGAGATCACACCACGTGACTCCTATGTCCACCCCTCACACAGTGAGGACACACTACTCAAGAACTGAGTACAACACACACACACACGAGCACAACGGCTCAACCACACACACACGCTAGATCAAGTCCACAAAAGATCAGATCCTCTAGCCTTGATCTGACCAACACACCACACACGCATGTTGTTTGATGCAAACATGCAATCAGAACAACAACACACACACGCAGATCAAGCACAAGAGACGCTTGATCCACTACCACACACACAGAGTATGAAAAGTGGTAAGAAAGAAGAGTTCAGAGTTGTAGAATCAAATCCTAAGATAGAACTCTTCAAGGTGGTCGTCCAGAAGAACTCCAAGCTTCGTCTTGATGTTGAACACTTGATGGAGAAGCTTGAATCGTGGACGAACCGCTTCAGCTCCTCTTGGAAGATGAATCTTTTTCGCTTTGGACAGAGGGTTAAAGCAGAGCAGCAGGAAGAAGCTTTTTCTCTTGGGTTTTGCTTAGGGTTTTTGTATGGTTGCTTCTTGCTGCGAAAATACCTCCTTATTTTCTATATATAAGGGTGTCCAAGTTAGGAGAAACGTGGTAAAAAGAAACACCCAAATACGGAACATATCCAAATCTTAGAATTGAAGTTTCTCTTCGTCTGTCGACAACACCACTATTCATCTGCCGACAGATCCTGACAGTTTCTCAATTTCCAGAACTCTGAACTTTCGGGAGAAGGCTTTCCTATGTGTAGCTGTCGACAGGTGATTTGCATCTGTCGACAGGTACTGTTGTCTTGAACTTTGTTTTGTCTCCCTGTGCTTGGCTGTCGACAGGGCCTTATAGATCTGTCGACATGCACTTGTTTAACTTGAGTTTCTTGAGATTTTGCTCTGGAATTTGGTACATTGTTTTGCATACATTAACACCTACATTTAAGAGCAATGTTAGTGAGATATAATGGACAATTAGACAATGCTTGGTTTGTCACTTTCATCATGTTGTTCATATTCACATAACATCAATTTGTATTGTTCATCATTAAAAACATAACACATGTAAACCCAACACATCACACGACCATGTCCACGCCCACACTGCGGCGCCTGCTGGGGCTGTTGTTGCTGCGGCGGCTGCTGGTGCTGTGGAAACTGCTGTTGGTGCTGGTACGGGGGAAACTACTGAGGCTACTGATGCTGCTGAAACTGTTGAGGCTGCAAATGGTACTGCCCCTGCTGCTGCTGACGGGGTGCCTGCTGCTGCTGAGGGTACTGGTACTGTGGCAACTGTTCTTATACTGTACTGGCTGCTGCGGCTGCTGGACTTGCCCTATCAGGAAATCCCTCCTGAAGTGGCGCGACAAACCACAAGTGTAGCAGAGTGCCTCCGGCCTGCTCTGCTCGGCTCCATGCTAGAACGACTGCTCAGCAAACATCGACTAACGCTTTTGCTGCCGGCTCCGTCCACCCCCGCGAGTAGTCATCTACCTGAACTTTGAGTGCAGACTGGAACTGCCCGAGCCCGAAGAAGAAGAAGTCGCACTACTGTGACGATCTGCGGGACACTGGTACAGTGAGGTCCTAGAGGAAGCTCCTCCCTACTGCTGCTGCTGCTATTAGGGCTGCCAGGTCTCTCTCTCCAAGGCGGTGGCCTTAGCCACGACCTCTCCCAAAGTGGCACACATGTGAGCAGTCATGCCCCACCTCAAGTCTGGCCTCAATCCTGCAATAAACCTTTCTGCACAAGCTTGCTCACTACTGGAAACATGAGGAACATGCCACAACAACCAGACGTACCTCTGATGGTACTGGGTAACTGTCAAATCACCCTGAACCAACTTATGAAACTGATCTCGTCTCTCACGTCGAGCATAGTCAGGAAAATACTCGCCATGAAAGACCCCCAAAAACCTCTGCCAAGTGATCTGATCCAAACACTACCCTGGAAAGTGTGTCTGCCTCTGAGCTCTCCACCATTCATGGGCTGGTCCCTTGAGCTTATGCACTACCAGTCTCACCTAGTCCTTCTCGGCGCACTCCATGGTCTCGAACGTGCGCTCCAACTCGTGCGTCCAACTCTCTGCCTTATCTGGATCATAGTTGCTGAAGAACATCAGCGGTCGGAGATGCAGGAACCTCTCTAAGAGGGCGGTCCTATCCTTAGTGACAGCCATCCTCCTCCTACCAGCTCGGGTACTCCCAGTATCCGACGCCTGCTGAACTACTGGCTGCTCCACTTTCGGATCTGCCTACTGCTCTGGTACTACTGGGGGAGGTACTAGAGGCTGACCTCCTACTGCTGCCTGCCCAGGTTGCCACGCTCTCTGGTACAGGGTCGTGAAGAATTGCTCAGCCATGGGGAACCAATCCGCGTACTGCTGTGGCGAGGGCTGGTACCACTGCTGCTACTGCTACTGCCGCTACTCCCTGAGGCTGTGCCACAGACTCCTTTGCTAACACATCCTCTGAACCTGCCCCTGCGCGGGCATGTCTGACTCACCCTGCTGCACCATCAGCTCTCTGGTCTGCCTATGCCTGCGTGGAGCCATATCCTACACGACACACAACCAACAAGGTTAACGATACCAACTCGGGCGGCTAGCAGTGTACTTGTACTACTATTGGGACTTTATGTTGCAGTTTAAATCCACTACAAGTCCTATTAGACTCTCGCTCTGATACCAAATGTAACGACCCCGAGAACTCGACCCTCGGCCCAAGCCGAGGACCCGATTTTTGCGGTCGCCGCCCATGGATCCGGGGACCCGAAAGGGCAATAACACAAGTCTAACAGAATATGTAGGGGAAATAAATGTCAACTACTGAGCTAGAAGCACACACGCAGAAGCAGAAAGAAGAGCGAGACCGCAGCGTGTTGCTCTAGGTATAGTCCCAACACACACAACTAATACAAGTAAGAAGGGAAGAACAGAGCCCTTAGGGGCATACCCTGAGGGTGACATACAATTGAAGGGGGAACCATTGCTAATTGCGGGGACGACGACTACCACCCTACCTCCTCCGCCCAACGCGCGCCCTGCCACTGCTGAGAAGTTTCACCTGGGAAAAGGAAGGGATGAGCTTCACAACAGAAGCTCAGTAGGGACTACTAATCTTTTACTGGCTCTAACAGGCAGAAGAATATATAAACAATTAAATGACAACAGTTATATCTTCTACTCTACAAGGGGAAGTGCGGAAGCAAAGCTACTAACTATCAATGGTATGGAATGACACCACGGTCGGAGAACTCCATAGAACTGCATGTCGTGACCACCACACGGCTGGCAACACAGACAGAGCGAACCCTGCCTGGACAAGAGACACTAGCCACGAAAAATGCTACCACTAGTCAACCGGTCAGGTGCGTCCACTGACGTCTTATCCTCGACCCAGGTCCAAACCTCCACGTCTCTTTAGAGTGGGGCAGGAACACAAGTAACACAACAGTAACCGCCATAGTCTGACCAGACTACGGTCCCATGCCTGGCCTCTCTAAGTGGTTTCAGGGCCACAAAGAGCGAGGCAGTGAGAAAAGGATTGACTGGACTGTGCTGGAAAGGACTCCAAACGACCTCGGCGTCCCAGACCAACCAAGAGAGCTCTGCAAAAGACTCAACGCCGCTGTCCTAACCACCGTTTTCCCCTCCGCTCCAGAGTCCGTGACTCGAGCACGCCTACTACCCGGAGTACTCCCTCAACAGGCGCGCGGGGACGGGGGTCCCAGGCAACGGTAACAACCTCTCTCACGGGACAAGCCCTCAAGTGCCGAGCACCGGGCGAACGACTAGTGTAAGACCATACTAGGAACTAGAACTGGTGCCACAGGTACAGAAAAGGATCGAAAACGGCGAAGACTCCATAGGAAATGTAACTTTGTAAGACTTACCTGTCTCTGCTATTGTCGTGACGCATCGGGCCGTCACGACACTGTTGCGACGCCTAAGCAGGCCGCGACCATGTCTCGACGCCATCGACCGTCGCGATGCTGTCGTGACGGGCATGCCCGCCGTGACAGCCGAAGCTATCGCGGTCGGCGCATGCGCTGCGACACCATCGCAACCTATAGGCTGGTCGCGTTCTCAGCCGAGGGGCGTCTCGGTATAGTCCTCCCAAGAACCGCCCCAAAACCGATACAAACATACCACAAGGGGGAGGGGAGCATGCTAAACATGTAGAAAAACCTTTAAATCATACAAACCACCCTCAAACCCCATAAAACAAGGATTACAAGGAAATCTACGCTCGATGGAAACCTCACTCACCACGAGCATGATTCTCACACTCCACAACCCCAACCACGGAGAAACAAAGGATCTCGAGGGGAAGGGGAACATGCTTAGAATGAGAGGAGAATAGGGTCCCTACCTCCAAGAGTAGAGCCGACCTGTTGGGCCCTTCTCTTCAGAATGGCCACCTCCTCCTCGCTCCAAGCACCACAAACACGTCGCCTACACCAAGGGGGCGTCACCTCCTTGCCCAAAACTCCCAAGAACCGCTGGAGAACAAGTAGCTCGGAGGGGGAGAAGAAGGGAGAAGAAGAAGAAAGGAAAGGGGAGAAGGGGGAAAGGGGCGCCGGCCTCAGTTTTGAACCGATGGGCCCCAAGACGTGACCGGTCGGGCCGGAGCGACATTAACCATGTCGCGACTGCCTTCCCCGGTGCGACACCAAAAGTGGTCAAACCTCGAAGACCGGGAAAACCAGAACACGACGGCCTACCAAGTCACGTCAATGTTGTACGCACTTGACACCCGACATGTAGCAACCCGGAAAATTTAATACTTAAAAATTTGAAATAATAATTTCTTTAAATCGAAATAATAGAAATATGCGTACCATTGTCATATGTACAAGAATACGTCGAATATTTTTTAAAAAATTATAAATCAACCCCAGACATTATTCCTAAGTGTTCCACGAAGAAATTCGTGCAACGAAAAATCCGATTGGCCAATCGTAAGTCACAATGTGACTAATTATCCAAATTAAGAAACTAAGTCGGAAAACCGTTAACACGGAAAGATAACACACCCATAAAACAAACGAATATGTCGGAGAGACTTCCAACATCATGAAATGATTATCCATTATCGGGATTGGACTAATGGACCTCTCATAGTCCATGAAAAAAAATCAAGTAAGAAAAATATAATAAAATCTGTAACTCTATTATTCCCTAATAAAAAAGGGAAATCCCATAAGATAAATTCCAATAAATAATGGGTTTTAATAAATGTACCATATAAAATTTATTGGGCCAAAATAGAGATTTTTAAAAGAAGAATAATAGGAAAATACCCTAAATTCATAACTAAATTATTACTTAAATAGAAAAGGAGTATTTAATACATTAAATAGGAAGTTCGAGTTGTAATTGGATTCCTAAACCTAACCTAATGGGTTGGCCACGAATTTAGCTCCCATCCCAACCCAAATAGAAGTTCTCATGCTTAGAAAGGGAAGAGAGAATAGGAAATTCGGAATTAATAGGAGTTAGAATCCTATTAGGAAATAGAAAGAGGATAAGCTTAAATACTCTCCTAAAACCCTCATGGCTGGCCCTAGCTCATGCCAAAGGATTTCTGGACCAGGAGGAGAGGCTAAGGAGGAGGAGATTTCATGGGGAGAAGAACCTTTCAAGCTCTCAACCCCGTTCTTCAAGTTCTAGCCCTAGAAGAGGAAAACGACTAAAGGTAGGCATTCTCACAAGAAAAAACCCTAATATTTCGTCTGTAGATTGTTCCATGCATCAGGAACAAAACCCTCAAATTTCATAATTTTTCATTGAGCCAATATTTTCTTCTTGAATTTTGAAGTTCTGCAACTCTCTTGACCCCGAACCCTCTTCATAATTCTTGTTCTCCATGAATACTAAATCCCATGCCTTGAATTTTATGGAGATACTGATGATCATTAGGAAACTTTTCCCCTAAAAGCCCTAATTTTATCAAGCATGTTGCTCGATTAAATCATTCATCTCTGCTGCACCTGGAATCAGGTTGCTTCTTGTTCAACTTGTTAGAACTATGTCGATACCATGATTGTTTTCAAATTCCTAATTATTGGAAGTAACCTTGTATGTCTAGATCAGTTTAAAACTGGTTTCATGATTTTTCATCGTGTATACAATTAGTTATGATTTTCTGAACGACCCTGTATCAAAATCTGATATTTCTGGACCGCAATCCAAGACAGAGCAGAACTCTGTCAGACTCAGTCCACGGACCTGAGAACACCTGTTTTAAATTGGAGCTATATTGAATGCTTTAAAATACATATTCACGACTTCTTTCTATCTATGATTTCTCTTACACATGCATACACATGAACCATCCATATATGGCTGAAATCTGGCATAAAATATCTCATAATGTATCTGGTAATTTATTGCAATAAAGTATATTAATTGCCCTATTTTAAAGGACTTGTATTCATTTCTTGCGTTGTTTATATACCGATATCGACGCTCCACTATTCTAGAATTCCTCTAGAACGTCGAGCACTTGTTTCTATATACACACTTTCTTGACTTGGATGAACTCTCCGTCAGATATTCCTTCTGTTGGACTAGTGAGTCTTTATTCAAGGCCTCCGTAAGTCTCCTCTGTCCATGGATTCCCACATGGTCGACGAGCTGGTTGTACCCTAACACCTATGATACACTCTAGGGATCAGCAAGATCCAAACGGCCTTAGTTGCTCTCGCTCTTATCTTGAATCACGCCGGACCTCTGGACCTGTGCATAACGAGGCCAGCGGAAGGGTTGTGTATTCCACCTGACTGCCAACGCCGTACGCGTGTGTTGTGCAACTGTTACTATAGCTCGTTACCCGACGTTTCTTGTGCAATGACCATAAGATCTCATCTATACTCTACTCGCTCGTCTATTTATATTCACGTTCACTCTACTACCTCGTCTCTCTCGTCTATTCATCTAGTACTCTCTTGTTACCCGTTGAGCTGTGTAGCTCCTATCATTTGTACTATTTCATGACTATCTAGCACTATAATATGGGTCTCATGACTCTACTGTATCAAATGCATACTGTGCAAAGTACGGAGAGTGTCTGAGGGGCTCCAATCTAGTCCTGGGGGCAGAGAGCCACCTGAAAATACCTGCAGGGGCTATTGACGGTGTTCTGCATTGCACCGGTTCTGACTATACTATCTTGGCTAGACATCTGACTATTATCCTTTTAGTCTGAGGAGTTCAGACGTACTGTACCATTTCTGTGCTATTACTGTGCTAGCACTGACTGTTATAACATTAGTCTGAGAAGTTCAGACGTAATGTACTATCGTGAAATGGCTACTGTCCCAAAGTGACTATTGTCGTACTCTACTAGTGCACCGTTGTGCAACCATACACGCTATCTCATTACACGCTATCTCGTTACACGCTATCTTGTCATACGTTCTACTTGCTCTACTTGATACTTGCTATCTTGAGTTATTGCGTTCTATCGTGACTTGATCACATTCAAAGTGCCATTACTATTTCGATTGACGAAAGTTAATCAAAAGTGCTATACTATTTCGATTGATGAGAATCAATCAAAGTGCAATTTACTCTTTACATGACCATCTACTATCATCTCTCCTTGCTATACATGTTGCTTGCTATTCTTGACAATATCGTTACTTGCTATTGTTGTTATCATTTTCTATCGTGACTTGACTTTAATTATCGTGCTATACTTGATTCCTCTGCTATTTGAAACATGTTACTTGTGCTATTACTTTCTCGACTTTACATGACTCTTTCTATCATTAGTTACTCTGCCATTAAAGCATTAATCATTTAAAGCCTGCTTGACTATTGAGATTTAAGTCCTACTGGGCGTTATCGCTCACCCTTCGTTATTTGTTATTGTGTCTCAGGTAAGTTGGACGATGACGTTATACGTACCAATGGGACGGGACCAGAGTGATGAGTGACCTGGAGTCAAATGATGAAGTTACCCTAGCACAATTGGAGTCTAGTAGTTATTGCTTTAGATTTCTTTTCAATGTAATGATGTCATTGAGCTTTATGTGTGGCTCTGAGTTAGTGGCTGTAATAGTCTTAGTGATTTTATAATGAAATAAAGAGTTTATTCCAATTATTGTTTATTGGATGCTCTGATGTTTGCGAAAGTATGCGCAATTGTCGTTACCATACTCGTTGTTCGCGTCTCCCTCCGATTTATTCCGCTGCTAAATTGGAGGGGCGTGGCACGACAAAGCCATTCTGACAGAAAGGATAGCGGTTAGATCGGTCAGAAAAGCAGTCGCTTTGCCTTCAGACGTCGCGACAAGAACGTGACGCCCACCCCCGTCGTGACCATGTCGCGTCGACCAGGTGTGCCGCGACCAAATGCCTGTCGCGACAAGCTCCCCTGGCATGACCATGTCGTGACCAAGGTGTCCTGAGGATAGGGCCAAGAGCCCAAGAGGGCCAGGTCTTACAGTTTTCCATGCTGGGGATTTTTTGATGTTTTGCTCGATCCAAGAGTTGGATTGATGTTTTTCGGCTTTATGATGATGTCCTTTGATAAAGAAAAACATTTCCCATCATTATATCTCGTTTTAGGGGCTTGGATTGCCATGTAGAGCAGCCTAGGGCCGTATCAGCTGCTGCAAGCTGATGAACTTGATGGCAAGGTTGTGGCCGTCTAGTTCTTTAGGATGAACTTGACGTCAAGATCGCTTGATGTCAAGATGTGGTTGACGGCATAGGCTGTGCCATTTACTCTGGGTTAACGGCACAGGTTGTGACGTCTTCCCACGGTTAACGGTAATCGAGATTGCCATCAACCCACAGTAGGTCCCAGCAATTGATGCACCTTCTATGTGTGTGAGGCTTGGGCACGCGGTGTCTGCTTCCTGGCACAGTGTGCCGGACATTGAGAGTGTCTCCGTCTATAGGTGTATTGTACTGTTCTGTGCTTGTGTTGTGTTTCTCCCGGATGTTGAGCTGGACTCCATCTAGATGACTGGCGTTGAGCTATTCTGCTGGTGAGCTTGGGCGTCGAGTGCGGCTTCGTCCAATGAGAGCCCCTTGTGGTGGTTACGAGCCAGTTTCTGTAGGGCCCCTTTTCCACCGTTTGAGTCTGGCATAGGGGAAAATAGGTTGAGGACCAGACGTGAGGGAGAGCGTCTGAGTGTGCACATGTGGCTAGGGTTTGAGGCGCTAAGCCATAGACCCTAGCTGGTCCTACCTTTTTGTGTGTGAGCTTGTGGTTGTTGCTGTGTTTGTTGTGTACTGTTGAGCCTGCGAGGTTCCAATTTTTCTAATGCTCTCCTGTGAGGAGTTGGACGTCACGCCACTAGTTCTTACGTGTTAGTATAGTGTTCCTTTACTATGGTTTACTTTCTGTACTTCTTTAAGTAGTGTTTACTGGTGGGGGTTAGTGTCCCTACTGGGTCTCTTCTTGAGACTCACTCCCTTTCCTTTCAGGTAGTTTGTCATCGGCTCCGAGTGTTGAGGAGTCGAGTCACTCCGGTGCTGGTCCCGCTTAGCTGCTGAGAGTTGTACTTTTGTGTACGTACTTGCTGTACTCTTTATTTTTGTTGGATCTGCTCTAAGTTGTACCATTTTGTTATATTTATAGTGGTTTACTTTTAGTTTTTGTGGTTTGTACATTTGCTTATATGTTCTCCTCATGCACTTTCTCTTAACCCTTCCGAGCTTCGGCTCGTGGGTGGCGGTTCACGGTTTGGGTTACTAGTGGGTAACTGGTAATTCGAATCCTGGGTCATTAAAATTATTATGAAAATAATAATTCACTAAATCCGAAGGAGTTTTGAGTCAAAAGAGTTCTAATGGGTGCAACTCACGACAAGCTCGGTATTGGGCTTAAAGGGTCACATACATAAGGTGGATGATGGAACGACCGATAGAGGACTGGATAAGAGTTATCCAACATGACTTCTCTCACCCAGATGGTCATGAAGTCAATGTGTGGTAAACGACAGCATAGACCGTCGTCGGGAATGGTTCCTAACTATAATGTCTGCCTTCGTCTAGAGCTTTGATTTTCTTGGGGACAGTCGAAGTATGTAGACAACAAAATATGCCGTCGTCAAGAGTTGAAGATGACATCAACTGTAACACCTTAGTTTTATTTTATGAAATTTGATAATAAATTAAAATATGTGATCATTATAAATCTTATTTTAGACTAATGTATTCCACTAGGTCGACACCAAGATTTTGAAAAGGGAGACAAAATTGAAAGCACCATAATTTGTAGTACATTCAAATTAGCTTATATGTGAAATTCTATCTAATCGGTCATCAGTTGGATGATAAATAAGAAGAGTGAATACTTAAATTTATTTGCAAAATAATAATAATAATATCAAATAAATTAAAAAATAAACTTACCTTCTTATGCAGGCGAGATTATGTAAGATAAAAATTTTACCTTACAAAATTTTCAACACATATCCGTATATGTGTTAACCTATGGTAAACCCTTGCGACGTGGTTAGAATTGGTGCACAATGGAAATCTGGGAACGATTGACCAGGTGTTCTGTAAAACTCTTTCCCATACATAGTCTCAACCTCTATAAAAGCTTGGTATATTTCACCTCAGCCAATACCTTGAATGTTGGATATTGCTCTCTGTGTTGCTGCCATCAAATTTTGGAGAAGGAGGCCGTGCTAGGGTGAGGAGGAAGAAGATTTCTGAAGGAGCTATGTTTTCTATTTTAGGTAGGATACTTACCTTCTCTTGTAGCTTCACTCACTCACCTTCTCCCATTCAAATGATATGTTCTAGTAAGTCATTTTAAGTGTTAGGCTAAGTCCAAACCCAAGCTTGCCACACATTCACTGCAGACAGAAGAAACTATAATCAGTTTTCTACTACGCCGGAATCGGTCATCTAATTCTCTGAATCAGTTGACCGATTACCCTTATAGTTCGACAACCCGAGAGAGAAAAGAGGAGAGATGAGAAGTTTGACGAGTTCAAATAGGTCTGAAAATATATATACAACTATAGAGTAGGTTCTATTCTTCTACTCCTGATTGTTTATTTCCATTCCTAGGCTAGAAAAGTTGGTGCGATGTTGAACTGTCAGATTCTAGTTTTTTTTAGAATCGGTAGACCGAAAACCAATATTTGGTTGACCAATTCACATAGACCTCAATCAGACGAACGATTTCATCTTTCTGGTCGACCAATTTCACCTTAAATCCAGGATCAAGCTGTGGGGAAACTCGGTCGACCGATTTTGTCTTTCTAGTCGACCGATTACACTTTAAAACTAGAACCAAGTTTCTATGAAATCCAGTCGACCAAAAATCACAGTTCGGTCAACCGATTCTCTATCCTGCCAGCATTCAATTTGGCTGCCAATTTATTTTCTTAATTAATCAATTTATCCTATATCCTAAATATCTGTACACTATCATTGGACATTCATGTAGAACAACCTAGCTATTAATTAAACCTCCTTTTGGAATCTCAATTGTACCTACTACAAGTTTTTGAAGTCATCTTTTCATCCTTGACTTGTTATCCTTGCTATGACATATCTTTTAAGTATCCAAAGACCACACTAGTATGGTGGACAAATGGAAATGGAATGACATATTTTTGGATCTTCGGATTCACTTTAATTAATGCCTGTGTAAATGGGACCGTCTAGTCCTGGAGGAGCACCCAAATTCATTTATTGGTTGTGCAAAATGATAATGGATTATCTAAATGTTTTGGCATGACACCACTACATGCTATATCTTAGTCTACATTTCCATGAACTGTAACATAAACTAAATTATACTTGCTTGATTATTGATTGGTTTGGAGCAACTCTTTTATAGTATTATCACCTTACCAGCATTACTGTGTAATTTTCTATACCAGTTTGAGCTCCCTTATTGCATGGTAGGCATATCCTTTTCTCTTTCTACGTTACCCTTCGTTCCTTACTTTTCTTGTGTAAAGAAGGTAAATCCTACTGGGCACAATTGCTCAAGCATTCCTACTTTTCTTTCAGGAACTCAAGATGGGGCCAGCTCTTAGGGAATTGTGTGCTAAGTGGCTCTTAAAAATTAGCAACCTGAGCTTTTCTTTAGACTTTAGCAATCAAGAGTATTGTAAATATAACTTTAAACCTTTAGTTTGTGTAAACAATGTCGTATGATTCTACTGCACTGCTTTATGAATGTAATTGAAGGATTTTATTTCGTTAACATTGAAACTCTGTCATTTCTATAAATTATCAGTTATTAGGATGTGACAAGTTTATTTGGTATCAGAGTAGAGTTTTCGTAAACCTTGGAAATTAAACTTTCAGATGGGTAGAAATATGGAAAGTTAGCCTTAGAAATAGTTGAGATCATTTCATTTTATGTAGATTAACCTGTTGATTGTAACAAAATGGAAACGAATGCACGTGAACAGTTACTATTAGCCATGGAATTGTTACGGCAAGACCTAGAATTATATCCACAAGCTCAACGTGAGGGACACTTGAAGATTGAAGAAGAAGTGTTGAAATTGTCAAGTGTGGCGTTCCTTGTTGGAAACCCAATCGCATCCTTAGGATCCATGACAGTAGTCATAGGTAATTTAGATGAATTAAAAATTGCCAAGATATCTTATCACATTAGGTTGAAGAGTATTGGGATGTTAAGACTTAGGCTGCCAAAGAGCTGTAGTACAATCAAGAAGATGCCCAGGAGCCATCCTCAGGATCCACTACTCGCTAGTAAATTAGGATAGAACTTAAGGAAACCCACTTTTTGTTAACCTCTCTTGTTTAATAGTAAGTTTGTGTGTATAGTTGACTTTGTAGAAATACTAGATACTTATATGGAGGGAGGTTTGGGAAGCTAATATAATGTTTTTCAATTTATTACTGAAAGGCATGAATGTAATGTGTAGTGTGATATAGAATCTCTAGTATATGCAAACTTTATGGTTATGGTTTGCAATGTTAACGTGTGACATTTTGAATATCTCAGATTACTTTCTAAATTAGTCATGAAGGGAAGAGGTGAAGCATGGAAGAGGATGGAGAATGCAGTACATGGAATAATACGAGCATTGAAAATGGTAGCCCATAATAACTCGCACAATGGAACAAATATATTCAAGGATTTTTTGCAGGTTAAATCCCCCTCATTTTTCAGGAAGTATTAACCCAGATGTAGCTAAGAATTAGGTTAACAAATATGTAAGAATTTTTAGAGTTATCAGGTGCTAGGAGGAGGATAAAGTTTGCTTAGTGATATTTCAATCAGACAAGGATGCTCGAGCTTGGTGGGAAGTCGTGGAGGCTACCTTAGGGGATGTGGATTAGTTATATTAGGAGGAGTTTGTTGAGTTATTCAATGAACAATATTTCTCTGAGGTAGTCCAAGAGAAGAAGGCTATGGAATTTATTAACTTGAAGCAATGAAGATTAACAGTGGCTGAATACGAGGCGCAATTTACTCGATTATTAAAGTATGCTCCTCACTTGATAACTACAGAAAATTTAAAATCAAAGAGATTCATGAATTAATTATGCCCAATCTTTATCACTCAGCTCACACCTCACTTGATTACTACTTATTCTGAGATGGTAAAGAGAGATTTAGATTTTGAACCCACCAATGAAATGTTGAAGAAATTAAAGGGAAATCTAGTGGAAGCTCTACCGTTGTTGAGTGTAAAAGGAAGTTTGAAGCTAGAAATACATCTAAGCCTCAGCGGCCTGTCAAGAAGACAGGGAAGACTGCAACTGGAAATAAGGATGTTGTCATCATTGCCATCTTAGTGGGCATTGTTGGATCTCTTGTTTTGATGATGTTTAACTATGATCCATACAATTTTAAATACCTTGCTCCATTCATATCTAACATAATATTTCATGTTTAACTTAGAGAAAAAGGTGTTATGAGGTCAGTGGTGTTGACACAATATTGTCAGAGTGTCGACACAAAGAGCAATACCAATGAAGAAATTAAAGAAGAAAAGTTAGTTGTGTCGACATAGGTCCCTTATGTGTCAACACATCCTTTGTTCTCAGAAAGTAGACAGAAGAAAGGAGTCAGTGGTGTCGACACAGGAGGTTTTCCAGAGAGCCATATTTTTATGATTCAGTCAGGTGTGTTGACACAAGTCAAGTATGTGTCGACATTGGTTAACTTCCGGTGTTGACAAAACAGCAAGCCAGGCTCATGTGTCGACACATAACTTGATTGTTTCGACACACTTCGAATGATGATCCAAAATTTGAATTCATGAACACGTGTCAGGTTTTGATTCAGGAATTTTTGAGTGGGAATTCTGTGCCCCCACACTCCAAGGTACCACGTGGATACATGGGACTATAAATGTCCATGATCTTCATACTTTTGGGGCAACACACACCAGTTCTTCATTCCCTAGAACCAGAAAGCGGCGGCTAGAGAGAGGTCTCATCTGAAGGTTACTGCTACTTTAGATCTAAAGAATTGAAGATCCAGTTGCTGTGTATGATCAAAGATAAAGTTGAATTCTCAGATTCAGAAGTCTACATCATCAGTCTGAAGTTGGAAGCCAGAAGTTTCAGTTGGAAGCACAAAGGGGGAAATTCGAACCAGTTTCATATGTTATATAATTTCTTATTATTCACTGGTTCTACATCTCAACTTCAAATCATTCAGTGTGTAGTGTGAAATTTGAGCTATCCTTCTACTCAATTTCATGTGTTGTGTGTTCTGTTTGAACTGGCTATATAAGCAAATTTGTGTGTGTGTGTGTGGATGGTAGATGTAGGATACACAATTGTGTAATCCGAACCACCCTAGATCTTTGTGTCACTGTGGATTGATCCATCTTAACGTTAGATGATTGATAGGCACGTTTTCTATTCAGTATGATATCATCTAATGATTTGTAGATTCACACCTCACTTGCTCTATCTGTTCTGATTTGAATATGTGCTTAACTCAGAACTCTGTAATTCTCATAGATTTTTAATTTGATGACTGTTTGATTTTAATTTGGTAGAAATCTATTCAACCCCCCTTCTAGATTTCTTCATAGCTATCTTCCGCTACTTTTCATTTGGTATCAGAGCAGGTTCTCTTTGCACCTGATAGGTATTTCATCTAACGATCAAGAGTGTTTAGCTATGGATGTTAACAAGGGGTTTGTGGCTGAGGGTCACTCAGTCACTAGACCTTCATTCTTTGAT
The DNA here is from genome assembly GCA_014218235.1 of Colocasia esculenta. Taxonomy (NCBI): domain Eukaryota; kingdom Viridiplantae; phylum Streptophyta; class Magnoliopsida; order Alismatales; family Araceae; genus Colocasia; species Colocasia esculenta. The sequence goes on along the minus strand of CM024763.1, from coordinate 106,759,616 downwards.
GGAACTGATTATTCATACTAGAAAAATAGGATGCAGGTGTTCCTGAGAGCACAAGATTATGAACTTTGGAAAATTGTGGACAATGGTCCTACTGAGCTGCCAGAAGATGAAGACATATAGACCAAAGAACAAATTCAAAAATCTACACTCAACTGGAGTGCAATGAACATGATGCAGTGTGCTATCCATCCCAAGGAATATTCCAGAGTTTCCTCATGTAAGTCTACAAAGGAAATGTGGGACAAAGTTCAACTTATTTATGAGGGAACCTCTGAGGTAAGAGAAACAAAGACAAGTATGTTGGTTTCTGAATATGAGATGTTTAGGATGAAAATGATGAATCAATATTTGAAATATTTTCTAGATTCATGCTAATAGTAATGTAGCACCTGAATTTTTACGAAAAATAAAATTTAAATAAAGAATTTAAACCTGGCTAAATGGATATTTAAACAGAGCATTAAATAAAACCCATTAGATGAAAAGAGTAATGGGCTTTGCTTAATGGATCTTCTAGAAATTATTGGGTCAAAAATAAGAATTTATGAAAGAGAATAATAGGAAAATACCCTAAATTCGTAACTAAATTATTACCTAAATAGAAAAGAGGTATTTATGCATTAAATAGGAAGTTTGAGTAGGAGTTGGATTCCTAAACCTACCCATATGGATTAGCACGAATTTGGATCTCTTCCAAGTCTAAATAGGGATTGGAAAGCTTGGAAGGAGGTTAGGAAAGAGGCAATTCGGAATTTAATAGGAGTTAGAGTCCTATTAGGAAATAGAAAGAGGAGAAGCTTAAATACTCTCCTAAACCCTCATGGCCGACCCAAGCTCGTGCCAAAGGATTCCTGGACCAGGAGGAGAGGCCAGGAGGAGGAGATTTCGTGGGAAGAAGAAGCTTTCAAGCTCTCAACCCCGTTCTTCAAGTTCTAGCCCTAGAAGATAAATGAGTCAAGGTAGGCATTCTCACAAGCATAAACCATGAAACTTTTTCTGTAGGATGTATCATCTATCAGGAACGAAACCTTCAAGTTTCATAATTTTCCATCGAGTATATCTTTAGTCTTGATTTTTCATGTTCTGCACTCTTATGACTCCGAACCTTCATGCTTAATTCATATCTCCTTGCATACTCTATCTCATGCCTCCATATTTTTATGGGAGATACTGATGCATGATAGGCATCTTTTGTCCCTAAAAGCCCTAAATTCTGTTGAGCATGTTACTCGAATTAAATCGATCTTACTCCCTGTAGCATGTTCTATGTTACTTGTTCTTGTTCGTCCTCAAACCATGTTCAAACCATGCTCTCTCTCGAATTCCTATTTACTGGAAGTACTCTCACATGTCTAGTTTCATTTGCCCCTAATTTCATGATTTTTCATCATGTATACAATTAGTTATGATTTTCTGAACTACCCTATGTCAAAAAGGCAAGTTTCTGGACCGCAATCCAAGATAGAGCAGAACTCTGTCAGACCCAGGCCATGGACCTGAGAAAGCGACTGCCCGACACGTCGCCTTCTCAAGCCCGTCGCGACGCCCTTCTTGTCGCGTTCTCAACGCGACAGGACACCCGTCGCGTTCTGGCCGCCTGAGCAAGACAGCTCTGTCGCCTTCTGTGTAACCCCCTGTCGCGATCTGCTCTACTCCTGTCGCCTTCTATACAGGCCTATGTCGCCTTCTCAGAGTTTTGCCTGAAAACCCATGAAAAATATTTTTGTCACTTTCTAAATAATCCTTACGCCTTCTTACCGTTATACCCCCAGTAAAAACCCTACTTAAAAATGGTGCTATATTGAATGATTTAAAATACATGTTCACGACTTATTTCTATCTATGATTTCTCTTGCACTTGCACACACTTGAACCATCCATTTATGGCTGAAATCTTGCAGAAAATATCTCATAATGTATCTGGTAAATTACCGAAATAAAGTATAGTAATTGCCCTTTTAAAGGACTTGTATTCGTTTCTTGCGTTGTTTATATACCGATATCGACGCTCCACTGTTCTAGAATTCCTCTAGAACGTCGAGCACATGTTTTATATACACACTTTACTTGGCTTGTGGTGAACTCTCCGTCGGATATTCCTTTCGCCGGACTAGTGAACTCTTGCACAAGGCCTCCATAAGTCTCCTCTGATCATGGATTCCCACATGGTCGACGAGCCGGTTGTACCCTAATACCTACGATACCCTTTAGGGATCTATATGATCCAAACGGCTATTAGAGATTCACTCTCGTCTTAAATCACGCCGGACCTCTGGACCTGTGCATAACAAGGCCAGTGGTAGGGTCGTGAGTTCCACCTGACTGCCAACACCAAGTGCGCGTGTTGTGCAACTGTTACTATCGCCTGATTACTCGACGTATTACGTGCAATGTCCATTATCTCTCATCTATACTCTACTCGCTCACCTATTCACGTTCACTCCACTATCTCGTCTATTCATCTAGTGCTCTTATCTATTTCTTGGTACTCTATACTGGCCATTGACTGATTGTCTAAAGATAAACAATATAACCAATGCCTGGCAATAAATAAAGGGCCCGATCTGGTCCTGGGATGTGCGCCCGAAAGTGCTAGTGCCCATGGGAGTTAAATGATCAGAGTGTTTGGCATTACACTCAAGTGCTATCTATCTCGACTATCTATATGACAATCAAAAACACAAACGTGCTATACTCTCTCGATGTCTAGAATGACAACAAGTGCTATATTCGTCGTGCTATTACTATACTTGTGCTAGTTGTGCTATGGCCATTCTGCTATTCGTGCTATACTCGGTACTTGTGCTATTTTGGAAACTATACGCGATCTCGTGCTATTGTGCTATCTTGTTACCTGTTGTGCTATCTCTTACTATATTTGACTCTCTTGTACTGCTATCTCTAGACACTCTGCCATTAAATGCGTTAATTATTTAAAGCCTGCTTGAGCCTGAGATTTAAGTCCTACTGGGCGTTATCGCTCACCCTACGTTATTTGATGTTGTGTTCTCAGGTGAGACCGAGGATGACACATACACTCACGAGGAAGGGATGACCAAGAGTGAAGCCAGGAGTACCCTTGAGTCATTATGTTATCTTAGAGTTCTAGTTAGTTATTTTCTTTTATTGCAATGTAATTGGGCCCTGTAGAATGGCTCTGATATTAGTGGTTGTAACTAGACACAGAAAAGTTTTAATGAGAAAGATTTACTTTAGCATTATTCAATGTGCAATGGTTTGATGTCTAGTACTTGCTCTATACCTTTTCTTGCAACTGCCTTCGCGCTCCGATATTCCGCGTTGGCGTGACAGTGAAGACTCCAAAGACTTGTCCACCATGCAATTAGATAAGCTAATGGTCTTTGATGACTTATGAAATCAATTTGAAAAGAAATGCATCTGTAATGAATTCAAAGAAACCAATAGCATTGAAAGCAACATCTAGCTCCAAAAATGTTTGAAAGTTATGATGATAGTGATGAATCCTCTGATGAAGAAAATGATGGTGAAATGGCCTTACTAACAAGGCAATTCAAGAAATTTCTAAGAAAGAAAGGGAAAGGTAAATTCAAGCCCTTCACTACGAAAGATTTCTCTAAGAAACCAGAGTTCAATAAGAAAATTGAGTTAAATAAAAAAACTGACATCATTTGTTATGAATGCAGGAAATAAGGGCATATGAGAGGAGAATGCTCTGACTTGAAAAGAAAATTGAAAAACCAAATGTTCAAGAAGACCAGAGCTTGTTAGCTATCTGGAGTGATAAAGATGAGGAAAAACAAGAAGAAAGTGAATCTGATGATGAAGAAATTACTTGTCTTATGGCAAGAAATGAGGAAAAAACAGAGGTAAATTCTTCATTTGAAGATTTCTCTGTGATGACTGGGAAGAAGCTATGATACCTCCTTGTTGAAAATTATGTGAGTATAAATCTAAAAATAAGTTACTGAAAAAGAAAAAATAATAGTATCTTACATGACTCTCTAAATACTGAACAAATCAATCTCCGAATAATGAAATTGTCAATTTGAAAAAGAAAAAGAAATTCTTAATGAGCAACTTGATAATGTGAAGGAAATGTGTCAAAATGCTGAAAAAAGAAAACAGATTCTGATTAATGAGACTGAAAAGCTCAAAAGAGAAAAAGAATTGCTTCAAGAAGAATTAAATAACACACAAAAAGAATTGCATGAGAAGAATGACACTCTGTCAAAATTTGTCAAAGGAAAACAAAATCTAGATGCAATCTTAGGGGTTCGAATGAACACTACAAAGCATGGATTAGGTTTTCAATCTGAAAGTAAAAAGAAATTTAGGCAGATATTGATAACATCTTTTGTTAAAGGAACATCTTCTTACCATCAATTTGAAATAAATACTCAAGAGAAACAATCTTTGAATTCAAAGCACAAAAGTGAGAATAATCTAAAAATTTTAGAACACAAATTCAGCATGGAAGAGCTCATTTCAATGATCAATAGCACATAAAGCAAGTGTCAGATCTATTTTTCATCAGAAAATTGATAAAAATTTCACATCCCATAAATTCATGTCATGCAAAATTTGTAAAAAATTTGGGCATTCTGATTCGAATTGCAGATCTAACATGAATGCATATAGAGTCAAGCAAGTTTGGATTCCAAGGTATATTGTTAGTGAATTGAAAATTTTGATGGGACCCAAAGCAATTTGGGTACCAAAATCTTCCTTCTAAATTCCATTGCAAGAATGCCTTACAGCCACAAGAAAGACAAATGATACCTCGACAGTGGCTATGCAAGGCATATGACCGGAGACAAAGAAAAATTCTATTCATTGGTTGAGAAGGATGGGGGTCAGGTAATTTTTAAGGTAAAAATAAAGGTCAAATCATCGGCACAATAAATGTTCTAAGAATTTCTCAAACTCCATTGAAAATGTGTTATTGGTTAAAGCCCTTAAGGTAATATTCGATTCTGATTCATGTGAAATTATGATAAAGAATTTAGAAAAATCAAATTTCTTGGTCAGAGAATCAATAATGTTTATCTAGTGACTTAAAGGAACAACAAAATGAAAATCTTTGTTTGGTTGCAAATCAGCATGATCTGTTTCAACTTTGGCATCGTAGGCTAGGTCATGCAAGTGAAAATGTTTTGAAAAAGTTGATTAGATATACTCTTGTGAATGGACTTCTTAAAATAAAAAAGAAAAGAAAAATGCAATTGTTTGTTCTACATGCGTTCAAGGTAAACAAACTAGAAAATCATTCCAATATGTTGCACCTATAATGACTTCAAAACCTTTTGAGTTGTTGCATATGGATCTTTTTAGTCCTACCAGGATGCTCAGTCTTAGTGGACATCGGTTTGGGTTTGTGTGTTGATGATTTCTCTAGATTTTATTAGATGTTCTTTCTATCTCAAAGAGTGATACTTTTGAGAATTTTCAAAATTCTTCAATAAGATTGAGCAAGGAAACACAAATAAAATTTGCTCCATACTCACTGATCATGGAGGAGAATTTGACAACAACTTATTCTTTGATTTCTGTAGGAGCAAGGGAATTGATCATAAATTTGCCTCACCAAGAACTCCTGAACAGAATGGAGTAGTTGAAAGGGAAAATAGGACATTGGTTAAAATGACCCACACTTTGCTAATTGAAAGTCATCTTCCAAGAATTTTTTGGGTAGAAGCTATAAACACCTCATGTTACATTCTTAACAGAGTTATGGTAAAACCAATCCTAAAGAAAACCTCCAATAAGCTTTTGAAAGGTAAAAAACCTCACATTACTTATTTTAGAGTATTTGAAAGTAAAGTCTTCATTCACAACAATGATAAACAAGATTTAGATATTTTGAAAAGAAAAGTGATGTAAGTATCTTTCTAGGATATTCTGAACAATCAAGGTCATATACAGTCTTAATAATGAATCAAGAACTGTGGAGGAAACTCCACATGTCGTCTTGATGAGCATTATGAAAACACTGATGACTCTAATTCTTGCAGAAATCAAGAAGATGATGCAGACATCCTTGTGAAGGAATCAAATCAGTCATTGGAAATAAAAGAAGTACCTGAAAATGAAGGTGTGTCGACACATCACAACAACAGGTCGACAGCAAATCAGAATAGGCCAACAGAAAATGTTAGCACATTGACAAGAGTCAATTTCAGGTACTCTAAAGATCACCCTCTTGAAAATGTTGTAGGAAATGTGAATGACAAAGTTCAAACTAGATCACATTTCAGAAATATTTTTGAACAAGGTCAAATCACTTTTATCTTAAGTGGAACCTAAGAATATTGAAGAAGCCTAAAAGACAATCTTGGGTAGAGGCAATGCATGAAGAATTAAATCAGATCTAGAGGAGCAATGTTTAGAGCTTAGTTCCTAAAAACCCAAAAATTCAATAATTGGAACTAGGTGGGTGTTTAGGAATAAGTTAAATGAATAAGGGAAAGTGGTTAGGAATAAAGCTAGATTGGTTGCAAAATGATACAATCAAGAATTTGGAGTAGATTTTGAGGAATCCTTTGCACCAGTAGCTAGACTAGAGGCAGTGAGAATTCTGTTAGCATATGTATGCTCCAACAACTTCAAACTGTTTCAAATGGCTGTCAAAACTGCCTTTCTAAATGGTTACATTAAAGAAGAAGTTTTTATTGCACATCCACCTGGATTTGAATTTCCTGATAAACCTAACCATGTTTACAAATTGTACAAAGCTCTTTATGTGTTGAAACATGCACTAAGAGTATGGTATGACAGCTTGAGCAATTTCTTGGTTAGTAAAAACTACTCCAGAGGTAAGATGGACCAAACTCTTTTCACAAACTTTGTCCAAAATTACATAATTGTAGTTCAGGTATATGTGGATGACATCATTTTTGTTCCACTAACCCCTCACTATGTGAAGAATTTTCAAAACACATGCACATTGAGTTTGAAATGAGTCTTATGGGAGAGTTACAATTTTTCCTTGGCTTGCAGGTAAACAATTTGAAGATGGATTCTTTATTAATCAAACGAAATATGCCAAAGAGCTACTGAAGAGATTTTAGTTTGAACAAGCCAAGCCAACATCTACTCCTATGAGCACAAGTATAAAACTGGACAGTGATGAGAAAGGTAAATTTGTTGATGCAAAATAGTATAGAGGTATGATTGACTCTCTCCTATATCTTATTGCAAGTAGACTTGACATACAATTTAGTGTTTGTCTTTATACTAGATTTCAATCTAGTCCCAAAGAAAGTCATTTGCTTGCTGTTAAGATAATTTTTAGATATCTCTCTGGTTCATGTTATTTGGGTTTATGGAATCCAGCTGGTTGCCATATTGACTTGATTTCATATTCTAATGCTGACTATGCTAGATTCAAGCTTAATAGGAAAAGTACTAGTAGTTTTTGTCAATTCCTGGGAGGCTGCATGGTACATGGGCATCCAAAAGCAACACTCAGTTGCACTAACTTAATAGGAAAGTACTAGTAGTTTTTGTCAATTCCTGGGAGGCTGCATGGTATCATGGGCATCCAAAAAGCAACACTCAGTTGCACTTTCCACTACAGAAGCAGAATATATTGCTGCAGGGAGTTGTGTAGCTCAAGTGTTGTGGATCAAAAGTCAGTTGCTTGATTACAACATTGACATTGGATGCACACCTATTACGTATGACAATACTAGTGCTATTAATCTTTCTAAAAACTCAATTCAACATTCAAGAACTAAACACATTGAAATCAGACATCATTTTTTGAGAGATTAGGATGCAAATAAAAATATTGAATTAGAATTCACACCTACAGAAAATCAAGTGGCTGATATTTTTACAAAACTTTGACAGAGACATATTCACATCCTTAAGAAGAGAGCTTGGAAGTTGCAACATGCACTAAATCTTTCTTGGAACTAGAAATATTTGCCTCTCTATGCAATGATTATTTGGTATATCAAATGGTGAACTGTGGAAGGACTAGTCAAGCTTGTCTGGAAACTATCATTATGTATGAGGAAAATCCTTCGCCAAGTACCACCAATCTTCCTTGTGTAAAGGTTATTAATTTTTTTTTAAAAATAATAATAATATATCTCTGAATGAAATGTCTGTGTTTGTACTGTGATTGTATGATGTATGATCCTCTCAGGCTTTCATGTTGATTCTGCTTGGCTGAATGCAAATATCACATATTCTAGTCATGCACATTTTGAGGGGAGCACATGTTTTGATAAGAGTGATGTTTTTGAAAAGAAGGCAACAATGTTAGTACATAAGCTGTCAGGGAACAATTTGCAATTTGATCATACTTGTTGAGCAATGTTAGTGAAAGCTTTGATTCAGAATTAGGTCAACACATAATTGATGTTGTGTCGACACCAGTTCACTATTTTGAGACTGAGAGTGATCATTACCCATATTCTATGTCGACATACAACAACTTCTGTGTTGACATATATCTTCTTTGCTTGACATCAAATTCTTCAAAAAAATTCAAGACATTCTCATTTGATATTATGTCATGCTGAAGAAGAAAAATATTTGTTTTTGATGAATCTTGACTAAGTCAACAATTCAAGGGGAGTTAAAGAATTCATTGATTCTTCTTAGATCAGACCAAAAATATTTTAGTGATTTGCTTTTAATGTAGTTCAAAACCTGACCATTAAAACTTCTGAAAACCCAGGAATGCATATTTAATAGTCTTAAATATATTTAAGTCAAAATTCTTTTATTCACTAAAATTCAAAAGTAATTTGATTTCTTTGGTTGAATAATGTTAATTATATTGTTTTTTTACACATTTTTTAAGATTTGAGAAAGGCTAAGTTTATGCCCAACTTTTAGTATCTATCAATAATCTTCTCTCTTGGCAGAGCAATGGCTTGCATATGAGAAACTGCACACCTTCACAAAAAGTGATGATCTATGTATGTCATGAAGTGTCTACTATCTCTGCTCTAAGGGGTTCAATCAAAACATTCAAATTTAATGTTAACTGAGTAACTGGGAATATTGGCATCTGATAAACGTATATTTCCATGTCAAAAAGTTTTCATTAACCCCTTGAGGTAGAATGATTAGTAATCTCAAGTAACCAGGGACTCAGGTGTGTAAAAAGTATGTGTACTTATGTACTATATCTGACTGCTCATTAATTTTACTTCAAAGAAAATATTACAAACAAAATGGTCCACAGCTTGCCCAATTCAGATCTTCTAAAATGTTTAACTTTAATACTGATTAGTATTTATCCTAGAGATATTATCTTGCAATTTCTGAGTAAGGTTTGAAAGAATGATCTGTTACTGAACATAATATTTTAATTCTATTAAATTGTGATCCAGGGTCTTCAGATTTGTCTGATGGTCAACCATTGTCCACTGCTCCTCAAACCATTATAATTGCAAAAGGAATGATGAAAAGAATTTGATAGTGACATATTTAACATATTAAAGATCCCTGAACAATTGATTTTCAAGTCATTCTCATCATATTAAAGACTCTCATTCTCTTCCTTTCACAAACTCTTGAACTTTTGTTCTTACAGATCGACACACTCTATTCTTGTGTCGACACAGTTTGGTCACAGGTCGACACACTTTCACCTAGTCAATGGTTCTGGATTAGGTTAGATGAACCTCTGGATTATCTTACTATCTTTCTTTGGGTGTCGATTCTATTTTAAGGACCACAACCCTAGGTTGACCCTACACCTTCAACTTTCCATCTTTTAAACTTCCCTCCTCTCATCCAACTTCGGAAGAACGAGATCCTATGATTTCCAATTCATCCATCTTGCTTCTTCCTCTTCCATATCCAGTCTCCATGGCACCCAAACAAACTCCAAGGCGTGGAGCAAAGGCAAAAGTAGCAGTCAAAGGTGTGGTTATTCAAGATCAACCAGTGGAATGGCGGTCTAAGTTCAGCAATGATCCTTCGAAGAGGAAAAGAGACTCCATTTTGTCTGGTGCATCTTCCAAACGTGCCAAATCTACACCTTAAGGCAAAGGAAAGTCTGTTGTGCCACCAAGATACCCTAAACAAAGGATTCTGAAGGATACAAGTTCTTCTAAGGAAACCAGTTCCTCATCAATTGAAAATACACCCACTTCTAACCCTAATACAGAAACACAAGAACTCTCTTCATCTGATGCATCTCAGCCTCCAACAAAAACACCTTCAAGATCCTTACAGTCTGAACTACGTATGCTTTTGAAGCCAATGTTAGTTGACATCCATGATACAGATTTATCAACTGCCTTTCCAGACCTTCTTCCCCTATTTGAATTTCAAGGCTGGTTAAAATTCATCAGTGTGCACAAAAACTTTTATCCACGATTGGTTCAAGAATTCTACAAAAATCTTGTGGATACAGAAGAGGGATTTCAATATGAAGTAAAAGGTGTGAACATCTATTTTACTCAAGAGTTGACACATCAACTTTTTGATATTCCAAATTCTGGTGAAGATTTTTGTACCTTCCAGTTTGATATTCATGAACCTTATTCATTACTTACTAGGTTACCTTATGACAAGAAAGATGCAAAACAAACACATGTTACAAGCTTGAACGCTAATACTTTTCCTCCACTGCATCGGTTAGTGCGTCATATATTCACCACTATTCTTACACCTCAGGGTGGTGGAAGAAACAGGCTCACAGACATTTAAAGATTTTTGCTATTTTGCATGTTGAAAAAGATTAAGGTGGATCTTACTGAGATCATGTTTCAGATTATGTCTGAAACAACAAGGAAGGAACTTCATAGATCTCTTCCTTATACTGCACACTTGATTGCTCTCTTTGAGAAGTTTGGGATCTCTTTCTTAATGAGAAAGTTTAGAGAATTCCTCAGTATAACATATATTGTTTGAACAATGTGATAAGATACATGAGGTTCAAAATTCAAGAAAATCAGATCACTAGGGGTCTAGTATTAGAACAAGCATCAGACCATAATTTAGAACAGTCAGCTCCTAGTGAAGACCCTCCTCAAGAAACACAGGTGGACCAGCCACCATTGGAGTGGGAATTACCCTCAGATATGCCTGAACAGTCCATTCCACAAGAGATTCCACATGCCAGTATGCCACATCAAAGTTTGCTTGTTCAATCCTCCTTCTTTCAACATCAAGGACCAGCTTCCACATCTACTGGTGGATCTTCAGTCCCTCCTAAACTCTATCATTTTCTTCATGTTCAGTTTGACAATCTGAATTCCTCTATGAGAGAAATGTCAACCAATTTTGAGTTCAGAATACAAAGATTGGAAAACACAGTAACAAGTCATTTTTTGAGGCAACAAGAACTTGTTGAACATGCCTCAAGAAGATTTAATAGGTTGGTTGGCACACTTAGTGATGCATCAACTCAATTATCATTCCTACAGTCTGGGGTTCATGACTTGCTCTCCAGGGTTCTTGATAATACACAAGGTATTCAAACTGGACAAGATGTTGTAACTCAAATTTCCAAGTGCAGACTCTCTTTTGCTCATTTTGTTAGTGATATGGAACATATGAAAGAGCATACAACACATATTGATCAACAGATTGAGGAACTCAAAGCTGATTTCAATAATGTGTGGAAACTAAGAGATGACATTAGCACTGGAGATAGTCGTTATGCTACCTCTTCTATTGCAATTCCTCCTATGCCCCATGGCCTCGATCACATGACAATTCACATTTCTGAGAATCTAAAGAAAATGGAAGAAACACTTCATACATGCCTGACTGCTGTTCACCTTTTACTGAGGAACAATTTGGGAGCTTTGGAAGAGAAAATGAAAGACATTGATCACAAGCTCTTTGCTCCTCCCCCAGCTCCACCTCAGTAGTGCTATCTTTTTGATGTTATCAAAGGGAGAGAGATGTGAATATTTCAATTTTTTGGTTTCAGAACTTTATGTCAAATAAATTTGAGATTCATCGTGATTTTGAGACTCATTGGTTTTTTGAATTTTATTAATTTCATATGAATGCCATCCTGTAGTTTAATTCTCAATGAATGATGTGACCTTGTGATTGTGATTGCCTCTCACATGTGACATGAAATGAAGTGATTGACTGATTTTTATACTTTGTTCATTTATACTGAAATGATCAATGATCATAGTTGTCATCATCAAAAAGGGGATTGTTGGATCTCTTGTTTTGATGATGTTTAACTATGATCCATACAATTTTAAATACCTTGCTTCAGTCATACCTAACATATATTTCATGTTTAACTTAGAGAAAAATGTGTTATGAGGTCAGTGGTGTTGACACAATATTGTCAGAGTGTCGACACAAAGAGCAATACCAGTGAAGAAATTCAAGAAGAAAAGTTAGTTGTGTCGATACAGGTCCCTTATGTGTCGACACATCCTTTGTTCTCAGAAAGCAGACAGAAGAAAGAAGTTAGTGGTGTCGACACACATCTGTCACGGTGTCAACACAGGAGGTTTCCCAGAGAGCCATATTTTTATGATTCAGTCAGGTCTGTAGACACAAGTCAAGTATGTGTCGACATAGGTTAACTTCCAGTGTTGACAGAACAGCAAGCCAGGCTCATGTGTTGACACATAACTTGATTGACTTGATTGTGTCGACACACTTCGAATGATGATCCAAAATCTGAATTCATGAACACGTGTTAGGTTTTGATTCAGGAATTTTTGAGCGAGAATTCTGTGCCCCCACACTCCAAGGTACCACGTGGATACATGGGACTATAAAAGCCCATATTCCTCATACTTATGGGGCAACACACATCAGTTCTTCATTCCCCAGAACTAGAAAGCGGCAGCTAGAGAGAGGTCTCATCTGAAGGTTGCTACTGCTTCAGATCGTAAGAATTGGAGATCTAGTTGTTGTGTGTGATCAAAGATAAAGTTGAATTCTCAGATTCAGAAGTCTACATCATCAGTCTGAAGATGGAAGCCAAAAGTTTCAGTTGGAAGCACAAAGGGGGAGATTCGAACCAGTATCATCTGTTCTATAATTTCTTACTATTCAACTGGTTCTACATCTCAACTTCAAATCATTCATTGTGTAGTGTAAAATTTGAGCTATCCTATTGCTCAATTTCATGTGTGTGGTTTAATTTGAGATTTCGATCATCTCAAATTGTGTGTGTTTTGTGTGTTCTGTTTGAACTGGCTATATAATTTGTGTGTGTGTGTGGATGGTAGATGTAGGATACACAATTGTGTAATCCGAACCACCCTAAATCTCTGTCACTGTGGATTGATCTATCTTAACATTAGATGATTGATAGGCACGTTTGCTATTCAGTATGATATCATCTAGTGATTTGTAGATTCCACCTCACTGTTCTATCTATTCTCCCATAGATTTTTAATCTGATAATGTTTCATTTTAATTTGGTAGAAATCTATCAACCCCCCCCCCCCCCCCCCCCCCCCCCCCCTCTAGATTTCTTCATAGCTATCTTCTGCTGCTTCTATTTTCAGGCATAAAGCAAGAATTGCTGGAGGTGTTAGGAGCTTGTCTACGATGTGGAAGTAATTAGCATCTGTTGTGCCCTGGTTTTGGATGTCATGAGCCAAGCAAAAGTGTCATAAATATCTAAGAATTCTTCTAACACAAGTTTTTATATGACAAAAAAATTCACAAAGTCAAAAGATCTCTTGTGTGTTGACACTGGTTGCTTCATAGGTCGACACACATGTCTCAGTGAGTGAGTTACTGGAGTTCAGTGAAGCATTTGAGTCGACACTACCGAAAAGATAGGTCGGCACTTGATAGTTTTCCAGTAGCTCAATAGTCTAAAGAATCGCATAAGGTCGACTCTAGTTGAAGATCAGGTCGACACTAGTTGGTTTTCTTGTTAGCGCTGAAGGAAAAGTATCGCATAAGGTCGACTCTAGATAAGAATCAGGTCAACACTAGTTGACTTCCTATTAGCGCTGAAAGGAAAGAAATGCATGAGGTCGACTCCATATGAAGATCAGATCGACTCTACCAGTCAATGAAGTTGACTCCAGATGAAGATCAGGTCTACTCTACTATTCTAAGAGGTCAACACTCAGCTGCTATAAGGTCAACTCTATACTTATGAACAACCAGTCTCTACAGCAGTCAAATGGATAAGGTCGACTCATGAAGGTAGGGAGTCGACTCTACTGAAGCATCTACATTGGTCTAAGTCAAGTTCTGTATGCGTCGACACTATGCTCAAGATGTGTCGACACTCCAACCTTCTTATTCTAGTGAGGAAAAGAGACTGGCAGCATATTAGTTCTAGGCATGTGACCCGAGGCCCAATGATTGGGATTCTAGGCACACTTTACAAGGTTCTGGAAGATACCCTTTTTGGCAGCAAAGCACGTCCCAACGCATTGGGGATTCTATTGGGGTCCACCAGGGAGATTTCGATATGCCGATCAAAAAGGGGTGCGTTGTCCTCTTCGAGAAGACACAGAGATAGAGCAGAGCGTCTGCGAGCTTAAAGAGAAAAAGTGCTGTGAGTTTGAGGTACACAGGTTGCTCATCAGAAGAAATATGTGGGATTGCTTCTTCAACCTATATGATGAACTATTGCTGATCAATTGAAGCAGAGCATTGGAATTCCATTCAATTCAAAGACAATTTGTAACGACCAGACCTCTCGAACCCCAGCCAGGGACCCCCGAAGGTCGTGCCGCCACCCACGGATCCGAAGACCCAGAAGGGTTAGAATTTAGTCCAGTGAGATAAGTAATGAATTCAAATAACTATAACAAGAAAGACTATATATTAATAAAGAAATTAATTACAACATGTCCCAAATAAAAGTACAGGTACAGAAAGAAGGCGCAGTCCTTAAGGGGCATTCCCCGAGGACTTGCAAAAAGGCCACTCTCAACTCACGCTACAAGAGCACTCATGCTCACAACTCACACTGCTGGCAACGCACGGCACAACAAACTGCCACCACGACCATCCGGCAATGAACTCCCTGCGACAGAGAGTCCCTACCTGAAGAGAGTAGGGGGGTGAGCCGCGCGAACAAGGCTCAGTAGGGATAACCAGTCCCCTACCAGCCAGAGCAGCAGGAACTCCAACAAGCGGAAGCAAAACTACTCTACAAAGCATAAAGCGAGAAACACCTACTGTAGAGTACTACAAAGCAGCGGAAGCAGAGTAAACGCCTCGACCACAACCTGGGTCAGGCTAAAGACGACTCACGCAAAACCAGCAGAGTCAAACACATGCGGAAGCAACTAGAGCAACGCCACGACCTGCAACCAGGGTCGGGACAGAGCAACATAATGTGGAAGCAAACCCTCGACACACACCCGTCGAGACAAAGAAGCTCACAGAACACCGAAGCGACCACGTGAGACCAGAGTCTCACGACACAAGCACCCAACATCCCAGACCTTCACGAGGTCAGGAAGGAACAACCAGGTATCACCACGAGAGACACCGAGCAACCACGTGAGAAGCACCGTCTCACCATAGGCACGACCACCTCAGACCTCCACCAGGTCGAGGGCCCACAAGCAGAACCACCCTGCACCTCGGACACTCCTCGAGGTCAGGGAAACTACACACTCCAGTGCCACCACGGATGGCACCAAGGAATGGGTTACTGAAACAACAGATGGGTGCCTGCACCAGGCACCCCGAGAGATCCCGCAGAATGGAAACCACTAACACGGCCCACAAGGACAAACTAACCAAGCCCACGGAACTAGACACGGCTAGGCTATAACCCCCGTGCAAGCTAGGGCAACGAGAAACCATTCATGGAAACAGCGTGTGAAGCAACGCCACAGCAAGAACAACCAAGCCACCACCACAGGCAGCTAAGAGAGGGACACACAGTCAACCCCTCTCGCTCGCCAGCCGCTGACTCCTGCCTGACCTCCCTACGCGGCTCTAGAGCCAACGTAGAGCGAGGCAGTGAGAAGGACTAGCTGGTCCGCACCGGAAGGGCACCTAAACAACCTCGGAGACCCAGACCAGCTAAGAGAGCTCTACAAACGACTCTATGCTACTGTCCCCACCGTTTTCCTCTTCTGCTCCAAGTCAGAGACTTGAGCATGCCCGCCGCCCGGAGAACTCCCTCTAACAGACGGCGGGGGCTGGGGGTCCCGGTAACGGTAACAACTGTCTCGCTGACAAGCCCTCAAGTGCCGAGCACCGGCGAAAGAGAACTGCGTGGCAACCACCAATAGAAACAGCACAGCAGCTTAACCAAGACAAGCCCAACACGCACAGGGACGCACACACCCCTTCTGGAAACCCCAGAAGGGCCGTCGGCCAACGTCGGCACACACGGCACGGCCCGAGAATCTTGAACACCACCAGGCAGAACAGAGACCAAGAACCAGAATGCGACCACAGGTGCGTCGCCTTCTGAGCAAGAAGGCAACGGCCAATCTGTCGCCAATAGGTCGCGGCGACATAGGTGCCGCCTTCTGACCTAGATGCGACGTGTCGAACCATCGCGTTTAGCATCAGAAGGCCGGTTCCCAAGAAAGGCCATCGGCCAGCAGCCAAACAGCATAGAAGCAAGAAGGCGACAAGGAGATCGTCGCAACCCAATAGCAGAACGCGACGAGGATCCTACCGCAACCAGAAAACGACACACAGGGTGTCGCCTTCAGATTCAGACGTGATGTATCAAACCGTCGCGTTCCTCATCTGAAGGCAGGGCCCTTAGGGCAGAACCACCCCAAATCCCACACCCCAAAGGGCCACAAGGCCATGGCCCACACAGGAGGACTGGCCTCGTGCCATGTTGAAGAGACCTCCCTCTAACCACTTGGACACGAGCCATCCTCCGCCATGATCGGAACTCGGAGACTGAAGAGCAGAGGGGAACGCGACAGGTTGCATGTCGCCTTCTGTATGGTGTAGCAATAGCTAACTTGTCGCAACCCCAGACAGAAGCCGAAACTGAGCATTGGGGCCATACCATGGTCCCATAAGCTACAATTGTACCTCCAAACGAAAGGGGGAGGGGAGCATACCACGGATGCAAGCAAAAGAGGGCTCGAGGGGCAACACACCACCTCTCCTCGCCCACACACAACATGCACGAAACTTAAACACGTGGAAGGAGCACCACCGGCAAGCATCCGCCTGTGCAAAACATAAGAGCACTACGAGCACAGGGCGGATCGCTCCAAAACAAGATCCATCCACACCAACAAGTATGGGAGCAAGAGATCCCTACCAAGAACAAAGAAGCAAACCCAAATGGGCCTTCACGAAGCCTCAGCCGCCTCCTCCTCGCTCCACGACGCTCCGCCGCTCCGCCACGAGCTCGCCGACGACTCCACCATGCCCAAGCCACCAGAGAGAGTAGGGGGAAACTTCCTCTCCTCAGAGAGGAGGGAAGAAGAAAGGAAAAGAAGGAGAAGGAAGGATGGTCACCTAGCTTAAGCCTTCGGAACTGAGGTCGCGACAAGCTAGGCGTCGCGTTCCTAATAAGAACGCAACAGGCGAGTTGTCGCCTTCCCCCAAGTTCTGACAGACTTGCTGACAGGCAGACAGCCTCCAGACCACGTGTCACCTGTGCAGACAACTCAGGTGAACGCAACAGCTGGCACGTCGCCTTCATACCTACGCTGCGGACACGTGGCACACAAACCAACGGGCAACAGGAACGTGACACAAGGGTCGTCGCCTTCCGAACTAGAAGGCAACACAGAGTAGGTCGCGTTCAGAACGTGACTGCTAGAACCGTCGCGATCCCAAGACCAACAGCAAGACAACCAGAACCCAAGATGTTGCAATACATCCAACAAAAAAATAATTTTGTCCTCGAAATCAAGGGCGAAACTCGGTCGGAGAAAACAACAGGTGCCAAGGGACCACTAAGTCGTACCACGACTTCCTGGTGGTCACCACCATGACCCTGCCACAAAGGGAGTGCCAAACTAACACGCGACTGAGCCCTCAATAGACCACGCCGTTGGACCAACAACCGTCAGTAACTCACTCTGTCGCCAATGGCAAGACAGAGGTCCCAACTACTAACGACAACCGATGAAAACGCCAAGAGGTCATCCACAAGACTCTGCTGAATGGCTCTGCACAACTAGCAACAACAAGTACCTACGGCAAGGCCAAACGAGAGCTTCTTAATTGTGACCCAAAACCAAGAGGAAAACATGCACGAAGCTTATGATCAGGACACACGACACAACACATGGTGCCAACACAAGCACCAGGAGCAGCCCAAGGTACAACACATTGCACCCGGGCTCCAGAAGGAACAAAACAAACCACCTGAGCACGAGCACATGGTGCCACCACAAGCACCAAAACCAGGCAAGGTGCAACATAGTTTCACCACAGGCCGAAACAACACGGCTAAAAGGGAGGAATCTCCACAGGAGACCTGCCAAAAGCCACACACAAGGAGCCGCAAGCCAAAAAGGGCAGGACAGGCCACACCGGCCCCGAACCCCTTTAAAGCACAAAGACACGGAACATCGAGACAGAACAACACTCAAGGTGTAATACCCAACTGCACCAACGGCCTGAAACGACTTAAGGCCAATCGAAAGGGACTCTACACCAGAGACCCACACAGGAAAACATGTGGAGAACTAGCAGCTTCAAGAGCGCAACAATCATGTTGTCTCTTAGAAGCACACCACACAAGCACCGCGCCCACCACGCAAGTGGAGAGGGGCCACACCACAAACAACGACAAGTGCCTCCAAGCACAGCTGAGGCACAAACAAAACACCCATCGGGACGATGTTTGCATGCGCAAGCCAAAACACAGCAAACCAGTGCTGCCTCACATAGAACACAGGGCACGTTGCCCTACATCGTCCAGTTAGGCAACAAGAACCAGCACAGCAAGAGAAGGCGCAATGGTTACCACAACCCATCGTGCCACAAGGAAACAAGCGCACGAGAGAGCAACCAGCTCAACCTCAAGACAGCACAAGGGAGGGACCTTCACCACAAAGGTCACCATGGTGCGCGACATGGCACCAACCGCCCTGCCAGCACCACCACCCTGAGCAACCAACGAAAAGCAGGGGAAGGAGACCCTCATAACGAATCTCTTCCGCACGCAAGGGAAAACCACTAAACGAGACTGGCACTGCCACATAAGCACAACCAGCCAGACACCCATGGCACTCACCAGACCACCATCTGGCAGAGCCCATAGGGTGCGAGAAATGAAGCCAACCTCCCGATCCTCGGGACACACGAAGTCCCACCAGCGTAGCGGGGAAACCCAAAAAATGATCAGGAAGACAAACTGGCCAGCACCATAGCCAGACACACGGTCAAAGGCACCACCCTTGATCGACGGCACCCAGGTAGACTGTAACATGGACAGTCCAACCGGCAACGGCGACAGCTCATCTCCACAGAGAGAGAGCAGCGACGACCAAACAAACACAGAGCAGCTTGGGGAGCACCTCCACCCAAAGCGCCAAGAGCCGTTCTGGGAAACATCACCAGAACGCGCAGCCCAAACAAACGGCCACAGACGGCCAACAGAGAGAACACAGAAGCCAGCAGAAGCAACACAAAACTGGTTCTGGGAGCACCTCCACCAGAACCACCAAGGCGCCGTTCTGGAAAACCCACCAGAACGCAATGGCCAGCACACAACACAGCATACCTCAACCCTGAGGTAGCACAACAACTGGTAGAAACAAGCTAGAACAGTTCCTGAGAGCGAACCTCACCAGGACAACACCAACAGTTCTGGAAACCGCACCAGAACACAGGGCAACCAAGCGATGCACCTCAACCTTGAGGGCAACGCAATGGCAACCAACCAGACAACAAAGGCTTCAAACCAGGAGGCAACACAACGGAAGACTTTAACGAGCACAAACAGTCCTAGAGGGAGAGAAACTCTCACTAGGACAACAACAAACAGTTCTGGGAAACACCACCAGAACATAGCAGCCAAGCGATGCACCTCAACCCAGAGGGTAACACCGCAACAACCAGAAACGAGCACAACAAAGTTCTGGGGAAAACCTCACCTCCACCAGAACCAGCAGAGAAGAACTCTGGGAGCACCTCACCAGGGTCCACAACTAGCCAGCACAAGGCTGACAACAACCACAGACAGGTGTCGCAGCACTCAACCAGCGGTGCAACACAACACACAAGCATCTGCTTAGCTCGAGCAACGACGACGACTGAGAAGAGCACAGCGCCCAACAGCGCACAGGCACGCAAGGCCAAACACACGCCAACAACACACACCCAACAACAAGGGGACATCCAATAAGGACACACCCCCAACAGAGGGACATCCAACAAGGACACACCCCACAGCACACAGGCACGCAAGGCCAAACACCAGCCAACAACACACACCCCAACAACAAGGGACATCCAATAAGGACACACCCCAACAAGAAGGGGACATCCAACAAGGACACACCCCAACAACAGGGACAACCACAAGACAAGGACACCTTCTACCGGTTCCGCAGACCACAACCCTACACCGGTGAAGGCCACACCACACGTAGGCGCTCTCAGCCTTCGCGACACACCCTCACGGATGCCCAGACCGACGAAGAACCCAACCACAGCACGAGCGAAATAGCAACCACGCTCGAAGCACGTGCAGTCAGTAACAGCAACAACACACTCGGACCCTGCTGGAAAGCTAGCCACCTACAACAAAGAGCCAAATGCTCACCTAACAACACTCTACACGGACGGTCCAACAGCGCACGGGTACCTTTCTTAGGGACACCCATAGTTATTAACCCATTACAAATTTCATTGGACCCCTGAGCTCTAATACCACTGTAACGACCCGACCTCCTGGACTCCCTCCAAGGACCCCCGAAGGTCGTGCCGCCACCCACGGATCCGAAGACCCAGAAGGGTTAGAATTTAGTCCAGTGAGATAAGCAATGAATTCAAATAACTATAACAAGAAAGATTGTATATTAATAAAGAAATTAAGTACAACATGTCCCAAATAAAAGTACAGGTACAGAAAGAAGGCGCAGTCTTTAAGGAGCATACCCCGAGGACTTGCAAAAAGGCCACTCTCAACTCACGCTATAAGAGCACTCACGCTCACAACTCACACTGCTGGCAATGCATGGCGCAACAAACAGCCACCATGACCGTCCGGAAACGAACTCCCTGCGACAGTGAGTCCCTACCTGAAAGAGTAGGGGGGTGAGCCTCGCGAACAAAGCTCAGTAGGGATAACCAGTCCCTTACCAGCCAGAGCAATAGGAACTCCAACAAGCGGAAGCAAAACTACTCTACAAAGTAGTAAAGAGAGAAACACCTACTGTAGAGTACTACAAAGCAGCGGAAATAGAGTAAACGCCTCGACTACAACCCGGGTCAGGCCAAAGACGACTCCCGCAGAACCAGCGGAGTCAAACACATGCGGAAGCAACTAGAGCAATGCCACGACCTACAACCAGGGTCGGGCCAGAGCAACACAATGCGGAAGCAAACCCTCAGCACACAGCCACTGAGACAAAGAAGCTCACGGAACACTGGAGTGACCACGTGAGACCAGATTCTCATGACTCAAGCACCCAACATCCCAGACCTTCACGAGGTTGGGAAGGAACAACCAGGTGTCACCACGAGAGACACAGAGCAACCACGTGAGAAGCACTGTCTCACCACAGGCACGGCCACCTCAAACCTCCACCTGGTCGAGGGCCCACAAGCAGAACCACCCTGTACCTCGGACACTCCACGAGGTCAGGGAAACTACACACTCCGGTGCCACCACGGACGGCACCAAGGAACGGGTTACTGAAACAACAGATGGGTGCCTGCACCAGGCACCCCGAGAGAACCAGCAGAACGGAAACCACTAACACAGCCCACAAGGCCAAACTAACCAAGCCCACAGAACTAGACACGGCTAGGCTACAACCTTCGTGCAAGCTAAGGCAACGAGAAATCATTCTTGGAAACAACGTGTGAAGCTACGTCACAGCAAGAACAACCAAGCCACCACCGCAGGCAGCTAAGAGAGGGACACACAGTCAACCCCTCTCGCTCTCCAGCCGCTGACTCCTGCCTACGACCTCCCTAGGTAGAGTGAGGCTAGCGAGTCACAGCAAAGAACACAACCACAAACCACCGCAGCCCAGCCGAGCTGCGGCCCCACACCAGACCTCCCTACGCAGCTCCGGAGCCAACATAGAGCGAGGCAGTGAGAAGGACTAGCTGGTCCGCACCGGAAGAGCACCTAAACCACCTCGGAGACCCAGACCAGCTAAGAGAGCTCTACAAATGACTCTACGCCGCTGTCCCCACCGTTTTCCCCTTTTGCTCCAAATTAGAGACTTGAGCACGCCCGTCGCCCGGAGAACTCCCTCTAACAGACGCGCGGGGCTGGGGGTCCTAGGTAACGATAACAACCTGTCTCGCAGACAAGCCCTCAAGTGCCGAGCACCGGGTGAAAGAGAACTGGCGTGGCAACCACCAACAGAAACAGCACAGTTGGCTTGTAACCAAGACAAGCATAATAGGCACAGGCACGCACGGCACCCCTTCTGGAAACCCCCAGAAGGGCCGTCGGCCAACACCGGCACACACGGCACGGCTCGAGAACCCAGAACACCACCAGCAGAATAGAGACCAAGCAACCAGAATGTGACCACAGGTGCATCGCCTTCTGAGCAAGAAGGCGACGACCATCCTGTTGCCAACAGGTCGCGGCGACTAGGGTGCCGCCTTCTGACCTGGACGCGACGTCTCGAACCGTCGCGTTCAGCATCAGAAGGCCGGACCCCAAGCCGGGCCACCGGCCCGCAGCCAAATAGCATAGAAGCAAGAAGGTGACAAGGAGATCGTCGCAACCCAACATCGGAATGCGACGAGGATCTTTCCGCAACCAGAAAACGACACACAGGGTGTCGCCTTCAGATTCAGAACGACGTATCGAACCGTCGCGTTTCTCATCTAAAGGTAGGGCCCTTGGGGCAGAACCACCCCAAATACCACACCTCAAAGGGCCACAAGGCCATGGCCCACACAGGAGGACTGGCCTCATGCCAAGTTGGAGAGATCTCCCTCTAACGACTTGGACACGAGTCATCCTCTGCCACGATCGGAACTCGGAGACTGAGGAGCAGAGGGGAACACGATGGACAACCTGTCGCCACCAGAACGCGATAGGTTGCACGTCTCCTTCTGTCTGGTGTAGCGACAGCTAACTTGTCGCGACCCCAGACAGAAGCCCAAACTAAGCATTGGGGCCATACCATGGTCCCACAAGCTACAATTCTACCTCCAAATGAAAGGGGGAGGGGAGCATACCACGAATGCAAGAAAAAGAGAGCTCGAGGGGCAATGCACCACCTCTCCTCGCCCACACACAACATGCACAAAGCTTAAACACGTGGAAGGAGACCATTGGCAAGCATCCGCCCGTGCAAAACACAAGAGCACTACGAGCACGGGGAGGATCGCTCCAAAACAAGCTCCATCCATACCAACAAGTATGGGAGTAAGAGATCCCTACCGAGAATGAAGAAGCAAACCCAAATGGGCCTTCACAAAGCCTCGGCCGCCTCCTCCTCGCTCCACGATGCTCTGCCGCTCCGCCACGAGCTCGCCGACGACTCCACCATGCCCAAGCCACCGAAGAGAGCAGGGGGAAACTTCCCCTCCTCAGAGAGGAGGAGGGAAGAAGAAAGGAAAAGAAGGAGAAGGAAGGAGGGTCGTCTGGCTTAAGCCCTCGGAACTGAGGTCGCGACAAGCTAGGCATCGCGTTCCTAATAAGAACGCGACAGGCGAGTTGTCGCCTTCCCACAAGTTCTGACAGACTTGCTGACAGGCAGATAGCCTCCAGACCACGTGTCACGCATGCAGGCGACTCAGGTGAACGTGACAGCAGGCACGTCGCCTTCACACTTACGTTGCGGACACGTGGCACACAAACCAACGGGCAACAGGAACGCGACACAAGGGCAGTCGCCTTTCGAACTAGAAGGCGACACAGAGCACGTTACGTTCAGAACGCGACTGCCAGAACCGTCGTGACCCCAAGACCAACAACAAGACAACCAGAATCCGAGATGTTACACAATTGATCCTTAAGCTGCGGCCAGAAGATGAGCCTGATGAACTCAAGCCTAGAGAAAACGCAATTGGGAGTTTAAGTAGAAATGTGATCAAATCTCAACTCCAATGAAACAACACAGAGTGTTTGCTAAATTTTTGCATGCCTTTAGCGATTTCTCTTGTGTGATTTTTCTTATTTCTTATGAATACCAAACTGCTTGGTTGTCTGCTCCAGTTGGAGTAGAAGGACCGATCCTACACTTTGTGTGTGAGGATTGTGAGATTGATACAATCTCGAAGTTGTGAATTAGATGTATGGAAGCTGTGAATCAGTAGGCTGTATGAAGTTGTGAATTAGCAGTTGTGTGAGCGTTTCACACTTTTGGGTTTTTTAGTGAAGCCTCACTTAGTTTAGTGAGGGGTGGATGTAGGTCTCCACACTGGAGCCGAACCACCTTAAAATCTTGCGTGCATTGGGTGGTGTGTTGTGCATTTGCTCAATTGCTCTGTCTGGTTTGATATAATAGCTCTTTCATATCTTAAGGTCTGGTTCGGGTTCTTAAATTTTTAAGAGGTAAATATCTATTCACCCCCTCTAGATACTCATTCCATACCCAACACGTGGTATCAGAGCTAGGCTCTCCAATTTTTGGTTTAACAACTAGGAGAGATTTGTGTGGAATAGATTCCAGAGGATATATTGCAGAAGGTCATTCTGTAAACAGACCCCCCCTATTTTGATGGAACTAACTATGCTTATTGGAAAACTCGCATGTAGGTGTTCTTGTGAGCACAAGATCATCAAATCTGGAGGGTAGTCAGTAATGGACCCTATGAGCTATCAGAAGATGAAGAAAAGTGGACTCCAGAAGAAATCAAGAAGTCAAATGCAAATTGGAGTGCTATGAACATTATGCAGTGTTCACTTCATCCCACAGAATTTTCGAGAGTCTCCTCATGTGCTAGTGCAAAGGAGATATGGAATCGCTTAATGGTCATCTATGAAGGTACGTTTGAAGTGAAAGAAACAAAAGCTAACATGCTAGTCTCTGAATATGAAGCATTTAAAATGAAGCATGATAAAACCATTTAAGAGATGTATGGCAGGCTAACCTTGTCGACAAATGGTTTAAAAAATCTAGGAAAAACTTATACTGAGCAAGAACTTGTTAGAAAAATTCTTTGATCCTTGACCTCAATATGGCATACAAAGGCCACTATAGTGGAAGAGTCAAGAAATTTGTCAACTACAACTGTCCATGAGCTAATTGGTTCTTAATGACTTATGAGTTGGCCTTAAAAAGAATAGAAGAAGATGTCAAGAAAAAGAAGCCACTCGCTCTCAAGGCAAGTCTAAGCATCAAGGAAGCTACTGATGAAAGTGAGTTATCCACTTCTGAAAATGACTCAAGTGAGTTTGCTCTTATCACAAGGAAGTTCAAAAATTTATGAGAAAGAAGGTAAGGGATTTCTGAAGAAGAAATCACAGGTGAATAATTTTTCAAAGCCTAAACAATATGTGAATAGAAGATCTGACAGGGTTGTATGCTATAATTGCAGAAAACCAGGGCATGTTAAATCTAAATGTCCTGTGCCTCTGAAGAAGACTCAACCCAAATGGACGAAGAACAAGCAAAAGGTTATGATTGGTACTTGGAGTGAAGAGGAAGATGATGATGATGAAGAAAGCTCAAAATCTGATGGCACAAATACCAAAATTTGTCTGATCGCTAGAGGAGAAGAAGGACATGAAGAAGGGGTAGTATCTCCATTTTAAGATTTTTCATTCAGTGATTGGGAACATGTCTATTTTGAATTACTTGATCAATATGATGAAATAAAAAAGGAAAACAAAGTGCTCAAAAGAAAAATGAATCATATTGTTCATGATACCTCAATGGAAGAGAAAGAAAAAAAACTTGTCTAAGAAATTTGTGTGTTAAAAGAAAATGTAAGTGAATTGAAAGTTAAGTAGATTTAGTATGTCAAAGAAATGAAATTGGTTGCTGAAAAATATGATGCCATCAAAAGTGTGAATACTGAAATGAAGAAAGAAATTGAAAATCTTCAAAAAGAAGTAACCAAGAGACAAGAGGCTCTGGAAAGATTTGTGAGTGATAAAAATAATTTAGAAGTCTTGTTGGGAACAAAAGTGAACTTCAACAAAGAAGGGTTGGGTTTCAATCTCTCAAAGAAAAAAGAAATAGATTTGAAGACAATAACATTTATTTCTTCAACAAATTCAGAAGCCTCTTCATCTAGAAATCAATTCAATGGGACAAAAACTCAAAGAAATGAGAAAAGAGAAATTGTTAAAAATTCTGAAATTGGAAAATTCAATAAAGATGGCAAGGTATGTGCAGGATTCAGATCACAGAAAATGCCTCAATGGAAATTTTTTTGGCAACTACATGACTGGGTAGGTCGACACAATACATATGGCAGGTCGACACCTTCATTCACTAGATCATAGAAAATGTTCAGATGGACTCAAACAGGTCGACACTATTCCTACAATGTTTCGACACACTCTCACAGTTTTGCTAGATCTGGTCATTCAAGATATCCCAAAAGGTCTAGTTATCATAATTATTCTTGGTTTCCTCAAAAGAACACTGGAGGCAAATCTGAAGGTAATTTCATGAAAATGAAAAGAAACAGTGATTAAAAAATTCTTGGTAACAACAGAAAGAATCAGAAACAACATGAAACCAAAAATACCATTCAACCCACTATAAAAAGGAAAGCATGAATTCCAAAAAGTATGCTTTCATATGTTCTTGAATTGGGTGATTTGAAGGGACCCAAATGTACTTGGGTTCCAAGATCTTTCTTTGAATGTGTTGCAGGTATGTTTTATAGCCAAAAACAACAAGTGGTATCTTGATAGTGGTTGTTCAAGACATATGACAGGGGATAAAGACAAATTTTATCTATTGTTTGAAAAGAAAGCTGGACATGTGACTTTTGGAGGAAACAACAAAGGTAAAATTGTTGGTTCAGGTAAAGTGGGTAAAAGTCCTTCAAATTCAATTGATGATGTACTTCTGGTGGAAAGGTTGGAATACAACCTTCTGAGCATAAGTCAACTCTGTGACAAGGGTCACAAGGTAATTTTTTATTCCCTTAGTTGTACAATTTTTTAGCCAAATTCAAACTGTGTAAAATTTTCTAGTAAAAAAATCAATAATGTTTACATAGTTGTTTTAGATGAACCTAAGAATAACAATCTTTGTTTTGCTGCCAATAAAATGATCTTGCATGTTTGTGGCATTGTAGACTAGGACATGCTAGCTATAATATGCTACATAAATTAGTTAAATTCAACATGGTAAAAGGTTTGCCAGAAACTTCCTTCAAGCAAAATTTCAAAATCTGTGAAGCATGTACTCAAGGTATGCAAACAAGAAAATCTTTCAAAAATAGATCTGAAAGTCAACCTCTAAACCTTTTGAACTTATTCACATGGATCTGTTTGGTCCCACAAGGACAAACAATCTCAATGGAAAAAGGTTTGGATATGTTCTTGTTGATGACTTTTCAAGATTTACTTGGGTATTCTTTCTTATTCACAAAAGTGATGCGTTTATGGAATTTGAAGAATTCTATAAGATAAATCTTTAGGAAGAAAAATTCAAAATAATCTCAATCATGTCTGACCATGGTGGTGAATTTGAGAACACTGATTTTGAAAATCTTTGCAGGGAAGAAGGAATATTTCACAAATTTTCATCACTCAGAACCCTTAAACAAAATGGAGTGGTAGAGAGGCACAATCGAACACTGGTTGAAATGGCAAGAAGAATGTTGATTGAGAGTGGGTTGCTTAGAAAATTCTAGGTAGAAGTAGTAAACACTTCTTGCTACATCATAAATCGTGCAATGGTAAGGCCTCTAAGCAAAAAGACTCCTTATGAACTTCTGAAAGGTAAGAAACCTTCCATTGCTCATTTCATAGTGTTTGGTGCAAAATGCTTTATTCTGAACAACAACAAAAATGATTTGGATGAATTTGAACCCAAGAGTGAGTTGGGAATTTTTCTTGGCTACTCCAATCATTCTAGAGCATATAGAGTTTATAATGTCAAAGATCAAATTGTTGAAGAATCACCTCACATAACCTTTGATGAACTCATGATGGTGTGTGCAGGGAAAGGATGATGGAGATTTTTTGGAAAAAGAAGACTCAAACGACCAGTAAGGAAAGGAATCTGCAACAAGCAAAAATTCAGGTGATGAAGATGGGCAAGAAACAACAACTGCCAGTGAAAACAGAGATTATTTGAACATCAGAATGCTAAGGGATCACCCTCAAGACAATATCATCGGTAATCTACTTGATCCCCCTAGAACAAGATCTCATTTCAAACTTATTTCTAAATTAGATCAAATGTCTCTTGTTTCACAAATTGAACCCAAAAATGTTGAAGATGCTCTAAAAGATATTTTTGGATAAATGCTATGCAAGAAGAACTGAATCAATTTGAAAGAAATAAGGTTTGACATTTGGTTCCAAGACCTTCCTCACAAAGTGTCATTGGAACTAAATGGGTTTTCAGAAATAAAACTAGTGGAGAAGGCAAGATAATAAGAAATAAAGCTAGGCTAGTAGCAAATGGTTATAATTAGGAATTTAGAATTGACATCGAAGAATCTTTTGCTCCTGTAGCTAGGCTAGAAGCTATTAGAATTTTGCTCTCATTTGCATGTGCTCACTGTATCAAATTACA
Organism: Colocasia esculenta; assembly: GCA_014218235.1. Classification (NCBI taxonomy): domain Eukaryota; kingdom Viridiplantae; phylum Streptophyta; class Magnoliopsida; order Alismatales; family Araceae; genus Colocasia; species Colocasia esculenta. Next base: position 106,730,901 of record CM024763.1, on the reverse strand, counting down.
TCAAATGGATGTTAAGAGTGCCTTCTTAAATGAATTAATAAAAGAAGAAGTTTTTGTTTAACAACCTCTTGGATTTGAATGTACAAATTTTTCTAATCATATTTTTAAGCTTGACAAGGCTCTCTATGGATTAAAGCAAGCTCCCAGGGCTTGGTATGACAGACTAAGCTCATTCCTTACAGGTAAAGGGTATTCCAGAGGTAAAGTAGATCAAACCATTTTCACTAAAGTGCAGAAAAATGATATTTTGGTTGTCCAAATTTATGTTGATGACATTATATTCGGATCAACAAAATCTTCCTTGTGTAAGGAATTTGCTGATTTGATGACGAATGAATTTGAAATGAGCTTAATGAGAGAACCGAAATTTTTCCTTGGATTGTAGGTTGTTCAAACTAAGGAAGGAACCTTAATTAATTAGTCAAAGTACATACAAGATTTGCTGAAGAAGTACAAAATGGAAAATACTAAAGCCATGACAACACCAATGAGCACAACATTGAGTTTGGATACTGATCTGAAAGGTAACTTGGTAGATCCAAAGACTTACAAAGGTATGATCGGATCCTTGCTTTATCTTATAGCATTTAGACCTGATATACAGTTCTCTGTGTGCATGTATGCTAGATTTCAGGCTAGTCCTAGAGAATCCCACATGAGTGCTGCAAAAAGAATTTTTCGATATCTGGCAGGAACTCATGAATTGGGATTGTGGTATCCTGCATCTAATGAGTATAAGTTAATATCTTATTTAGATGCTGATTATGTTGGTTGTAAATTGGATAGAAATAGTACTAGTGGTCATTGCCAATTTTTGGGAGGGTGCTTAGTCTCTTGGGCTTCTAAGAAACAACACTCGGTTGCTCTCTCTACTGCAGAGGCAGAATATGTATCTGCAGAGAGTTGTGACACTCAAGTGTTATGGATTAAACACCAACTCCAAGACTACCAAGTAGATCTTGGATGTGTCCCAATAATGTGTGATAACACTAGTGCAATAAGTTTGGCTAAAAATTCAATTCAGCACTCTAGGACTAAGCACATAGAAATTAGATATCATTTTCTAAAATATAAAGTCAGCAAGAACTCATTTGAATTGCATTTCATTGAAACAACTAAGCAAATTGTAGATATTTTTACAAAACCTTTGTGTAATGAAAGAATTTCATCTCTAAGAAGAGAACTTGGATTGTGCTTGTTTGATTCATGACTGATTATTTGATAAATTGCTTGCAAATGCCTACTTGGATGATTGCTTGTCATATGACTTGATATTGCTTGTTGGTTGATCACTTCACATCAATATTTGATGCATTTGGTGAGGGGGAGGTTGGTTCAAGAATTCAGTGTTCGGAAAGATAAGGTTCAGTGATTCAGAATGATCAGAAAAGTTGGAAGTATTGGATACATAGTGATTGCTATCTGAGAAGAATGATTCCTTCAGAAAGTCTGTGATGTGGTTTGGATTAGGTCGACTCTAATGGCAAGTGAGTCGACACTAGCTTCATTGATCCTGAATTCTCTTCAGTTTTTCCAGTGTCTAATCACTCTCTTTCTTCTCACATAGATCCATTTTCTAAGGGAGAGTAATTTAAGTGTGAATATTTTTATCTTTGGGAAATTTCTTAGGGGGAGTTAAAGTTCTTATACTAAACTCCATTATCTTTGGGAGTAAATTTAATAGTTTGTTAATTATAAACTTTTAAGTTTAACTTTAAAATTCACTAAAAACACCAAAGGGGTTAAATAACACTTTCTGAAAACATTGTATCAAGTGAAAATTGCATTCTATTCATTTCTAAAATTCCTATGTATTATGGTCTCTGTGGCTAGATTCTAAAAATCATCTGAGATGTATTGGTTTCAAATTTTTTCTTGAGAGGCAAAAGATGTTCAAGAATATTCATATAAAATTCTTAATGTTGCAGAACAATGACTAGGCTCTGAGAAACTACAAATTTTGATAAAATCAATTGATTCTATTGTATGTCATGATGAGCTAGTTAATTCTGTTCAGGGTTGATAAAATTCTTTTTGTGCTTACTGAGTAACTGGAGATTCTTGTGTCTAACCAACATGTATCCTCACATGAAAAGTTGCACACAACCCTTGAGACAAGATGATTACCTCACTTGAGTAATCAGGAGCTCTGGTATGTAAAAAGTATGAGTTCTTGCATGAAAAAAAAAAAAGGGTAAATCTGATTGTTCATCGTTTTATGAAAATGTAAATTGTCAGTCAAAATTGAAATTCAAATTATTGAAAAATCTCAAGATTGTTTTTATTTCAATACATCTTGGCTTATTATTTTTTACTATCCAGGGTCACCTTTTTACATGTGTTGAGCAAGAGTTAATAAGACTGCAATTTCATCTGAAAGAATATTTTACTTGTTATTTTTGCCTCTCAGTCTTTCATTGTCTTTTAATTAGATAAACTAAAGTTTATAACTTTCAAACCATTAATTTCACTAAGAGGAGTATAAAGTGAGGAAAGAGCATAAATCTTTTAACTTTCTCAAAGTTTCCCAAATATACATTTAATCATGGTACATTGCTCCTTTCCTGATTCTATCTAAACAGTTCACTGAATCCTTCTTGCTAGAGTCGACACATGTTTGGCTAGTGTTGACTCATCTTGTTCATCACTTATATTGGAACATGTTACCTTTCACTGTTCTGCGTGCTTACTGTATCATCTAGGATAGGTCGATGCTTGACATGTCTCTTCCCTAAATAGTCTCAACTCATGTGCTCGTTGGAACTCATTTGAATCCAACTGCTTTTCCTATTATTGTGTCCACAAACACTCATTTTTGTGCCTGCAAAATCTTTCCTCCATCTATCTAATCTCCACATGGCACCCAAGATGGCAGCACATCGGGGAGGCAAGCAGAAGGATGCTGAACTAGATTCTTCAGAACGGCATACCAAAGCCAGGAATGACCAAGGAAAGAGTTCAGCATCACAAGAGAAGAAGCCCGCATTTCCATCTTTTTCTAGCCGACATTTCTCACATCCAAGATCGGCTAAGGAGAAGACTTTCTCCAAAGGGAAGAAGAAGACTGAGTACGTTGATTTGAGTAGTTCTGATGAAGATGAAAGTGTGCAAGAATCTCATGCCGTGCACTCTGAAGATTCTAAAGAAGAGAACCCTAATGTTCAGGGTTCAATCCAGTCCTCTAATGATCAGGGATCGCACGATCAAGAAACTTCACATTCGAAGGGTTCCAGGGACAGTAATCCAGTTGGCACAGATGGTTCCGAAGATGAAAATTCTCAAGGGGTTAGGGCTGAAGTTGGAGAATTGCCTGAGACTACAGTAAGCAGTGAATTGAAATCACAGTGTGTTGGTCAACCCTCAGAATCGAAGATTGGGGGAACATATTCTGATAATGAGGCTAGCCAAGCTCAGGAGGCAGTTCCACTTACAACATAAAATAAACAGATTTTGCACCGAAGAACTGTGGATGTTCTTGATGAAGGTATGAGTTCTGTCTTTCCAGAATTGTTAGAAATGATCGAATTTTAGGGTTGGACAAGCTTTGTAAATGAACACAGGATTTTTTATCCTATTTTGGTTCAAGAATTTTATAAGAATTTGGTTAGAAAAGAACATACTTTAGAGTCTACAATTAGAGGGATACCAATAATTCTCACCATAGACTTTGTGAGTGAAGCTTTGAACATCCCTAATGAAGGTCATAATCCACATGAGTATACCTTCTGTCTACATGAAACATATACTCTCATAACAAGATTAGAGCATGACAAAGAAAACATTGTCCAGACAAGGGTGTCAAGTATAAATGCAAACAAATTCTCACCATTGAATAGAGTGCTTCACCACATCTGCACTACTATTCTGACCCCTCAAGGAGGAGGAAGACATAGAGTCACAAGCCTTCAAAGATTTCTTCTCTATTAACGTATGACATTATGAATATCTCAAATTACTTTCTAAACTAGTCATGAAAGGAAGAGGTGATGGAGAATACAATACATGGTATAACACGAGCATTGAAAATGGTAGCCCAGAATAACTCGCACAATGGAACCAATATACTCAAGGATTTTCACAGGTTAAATCCCCCTCATTTTTTAAGAAGTACTAACCCAGATGAAGCTGAGAATTGGGTTAAGAAAATTGTAAGAATTTTTAGAGTTATCAGATGCCAGGAGAAGGATGAAGTTCGCTTAGTGATATTTCAATTAGATAGGGATACCCAAGCTTGGTGGGAAGCCGTGGAGGGTACCTTAGGGGAACTGGATCAATATCTTAGGAGGAGTTTGTTGAGTTATTCAATGAATAATATTTCTTTGAGGTAGTCCAAGAGAAGAAGGCTGTGGAATTTATCAACTTGAAACAATGAGGATTAACAGTGGCTGAATACGAGGCGACACTCACTCAACAACTAAGGGGTGTCTGTCTTTTACTCGATTATCAAAGTATGCTCCTTACTTGATAACTACAGAAAAGTAAAAAACAAAGAGATTCATGAATGGATTACTCCCAATGTTTATCACTTAGCTCACACCTCACTTGATTACTACTTATTCTAAGATGGTTAAGAAAGCTTTAGCTTTTGAAGCAACCACTGAAATGGTGGAGAAAATTAAAGGGAAATCTAGTGGAAGCTCTACAGTTGTTGAGCGTAAAAGGAAGTTTGAAGCTGGAAATACATCTAAGCCTCAGCAGCTTGTCAAGAAGTCAGGGAAGACTACGACTGAAAATAAGGATGTTTATCATCATTGCCATCTAAGTGGGCATAAAATAGAGAATTGATGGAGGTGGTTTGGAGCTTGTCTGCAATGTGGAAGTAATTAATGTCGAATTCCTAATTGCCATTTCATGCCAAAGGCACCTTCCCCACAGAATCCAAGATCTAGGCAAGGACGACTGCAAGCTGTATAAGAAATGGAGTCAGAATCTCAAGAGGAAGGCGGACTTGTGGAAGGTACAATAATTATGAACTCTAAACCTACCTATGTTTTATTTGATTCTAGAGCAACACATTCCTTTGTTAGTCAAATATTTTCTAGATCATTTGTAGTACATCTAGTTCTACTGCCAGATAATTTTGAAGTTGCTATGCCTCTTAGTAAGAGAAAATAACTTGATTGCTACTGCCCAACTAGTGCAATAGTAATTGAAGGGTATAATTTTCATGGAGATTCAATATGTTTAGAAATGTCGGATTATGATGTAATCTTTGGGGCTGATTGGTTATCTAAACATCATATTGGATTGGGTTGCCATTCTAGATAGATAACAGTTTTGGATAGGGAAATTCCACCAGTAATTTTTAATAAACCCCATGCACAAAATGTACCTCTAATATCTGCAGTTAAATCATATAGGTTGGTAAAGAATGGGTGTCAAGGATATTTAGCGTTAGTAATAATGATAAATAAGAATAGTACATGCTTGAAAAATATTCCAGTAGTTTGAGATGTTTCTGATGTATTCCTTGAAGAACTACCTAGTTTACCTCCTAGTAGGGAAGTGAACTTCACTATTGAATTGGTTTCTGGAGCTACACCAGTTTCTAGAACACCTTATCGAATGTCAGTGGAGGAATTAAAGGAATTAAAAAGTTAACTCATGGAATTGATTAAAAGAGGGTTTATTAGACCAAGTACATCTCCATAGGGTGCTCTTGTCCTATTTGTCAAGAATAAGGATGGAACTATAAGGTTATGTATAGATTATCGAGAATTGAATCAGTTCACAATCAAGAACAAATATCCACTTCCCTGGATTGATGATTTATTTGATCAGTTGTCATGAGCACAATATTTGTCAAAAATTGATCTCAGAACTGTATACCATCGATTGAGAGTTTGGGAGGAAGATATCCACAAGACAGCTTTCCGAGGTAGGTATGGGCATTATGAATTTGTAGTGATGCCATTTGCATTAACCAATGCCCCAGCTGCATTCATGCGATTAATAAATGATATTTTTAGATTATACTTGGATAAGTTTATTGTTGTATTCATTGATGATATCATGATTTATTCTAAAAGTGTGGAAGAACATGAAGCACACCTTCAGATTGCCTTGCAGCTATTGCGAGATCATAAATTATATGCCAACTTTAGTAAATGTTAATTTTGGATGGAACAAGTAACATTATTGAGGCATGTTATTTTTAGAGATGGATTGGCTGTAGATTCTTCCAAAGTTAAATCAATCCAAAATTGGGAGCCACATAAGACTGTCAATGAAATCTAAAGTTTTCTGGGTATGGCTAGTTATTGTCGTCGATTTGTTGAAAACTTTTCTAGAATTGCTGCACCTCTCACTTAGTTAACTCAGAAAGAAATACCACTTGTGTGGAATGAGGAGTGCAAGTGCACATTCCAAAAGTTGAAAGAATGCTTAACATCTGCACTAGTCCTAACTTTGCCTGTACAGGGAAGAACTTTTAAAGTTTACACAGATCCTTCAACCATCGGGCTGGGATGTGTTTTAATGCAAGAAGGAAAAGTCTAGGTGGTTAAGGAACCATGAGAAAAAAAACTATCTAGTTAATGATTTGGAACTTGTAGCTGAAATGCACTTGGTACAATGTGTTGACTCCTTTATCTCCATGACTATATATTTTGGTGATAACAAAATTTATCAGAGTATTTCTACATTTCAGAATATTTAATATGTTTTACCTTAATATCATTTTAGTTATGTCTGTCAATAGGTGACTCAAAGGAAATAAATAATACTTCAAGATCACCATTGTAAGTATTCCAAGAATTTATAAGTCCACTAGTTGGTGTTCAAATTTCTTGTAAGCCTTTGTTGTCATTTAAAGTTTTCATTCATAAGTTCATGATTTACATCACTGACAACTTTTTCATAGTTTCAATCGAAGTCAAGTCTCATCATCCATAGTTTTAAACTTCATGATCCAAAGTCATGCATATTTTTCTTCTTGATCAGTCAAAGATAACTTTGTCATATCTGAAGTTTACTTCATTATATACAAAGCTAACTTCATCATATCCAAAGTTTACTTCGTCATGTACGAAACTTCACTTCGTCATGCATGTTTTTGTCTTGCACAGTCGAAGTTCACTTCGTCATATATGAAGCTATATACGAAGCATACTTAGTCATATCCAAAGTCATATATGAAGCTTCAATTCGACCAACAAAGTTTTGATCTATTTTATACAATGTTCCACTTCATTATATCCGAAATTACACTTTGTCATATCTGAAGTCCTAGTTCGACCGATAACGTTGTATTCTGGCCAGTCGAAGCTTCACTTCAACCTTTTATGTTGTTTCCTTGACCAATCGATCATCTCATATCTATTGCTGAACATTTTATATCGATTGTTGGTCTAACTCCGACTTCCAAGAAGTCAAAGTTATATATTGATTGATGACCAAACTGGTCCCACTCTGACTCTCTAGAAGTTGAAGTGTGACATCGATTGATGACCAAACCAATCCTACTCTGACTCACTAGAAGTTGAAGTATGATATCAATTGCTGACTATTTCTATTAGTCGAAGTCTTCTCGATTATCTATTGTTGTATCAATTGTTGATCTTACTCTGACTTCTCTACATTCGAAGTTTCACATCAATTGCTTTAGATATCTATTGCTTTTATAAAACATCGATTGCCTTCATAAACATCGATTGTCTTGCTTAAACATCGATTGCTTTGTAATTAAATATTGATTGCTTTGTAAAACATTGATTGCTATCATCTCTTATCATCATATCGATTGTTTCCTACATATTGACTACTGTCCTACATAGATTATCATTAATACACTGATCATCATTATCATAACGATCATCTTTATTCTATTGTTCAAAAAGGATTATGAATAAACTTTATTGATATGACCATTGTTTTCATATCATTTTATATCAAGCTATTATCCTTGAAGAAATCATATTGATCATATTGCATATCTTCTGATCAAGGAACTTTCTGAAAACATCTTTGATAAAATGATTAAAGGATCCATAGACATGTTTTAATATCCTTAGTGTTTGAATGTGAACTTCATATTTCCCACCATTTGGAACACATCTTTTCATGTAAGTATTATAAGATATTTGTTTGTGGCTTGGTTAGTTATAGGATGAAGCTCCCTTGCAAAAAGTGCTTTACTATTTTCCATCTTTATACCAAGTCTTCTTATGCTTTATATGATGACAGAATGGACATATCGATTTCTGTATAACATCTTTCTGCATCTACTCAGAACGTTGACTGTCACTGAAGACATCTCTCTCTCTTAGCATTTAATGCCTGCAGGTTTTCGATAGTCACCTGTTTCTACAACGTAAGATCTGCTGCGACTGCATGGAAACGAGCATCAAGAAATGAGAGACAATGGATATCTCAACGGTTACATATGAAGAAAGCAAGAATGCCTATAAGAAGACGATGGCTGTGAAGAACAAGTAGACCCTACCAACAAGAAACACATGCAGATACACACAAGCCTTCACAACCATTAGAAGAGCAGTGCGCCCTCACTCCAAGTCCGTCTGCTCTGAGCTCTCCTGAAGCTTCACTTCATTTTTTTATTTTGAGAACCTGTTGTTTCTGAGAGAGTATCATCATAGATCTATTCTTTTCTCTCTCAATTCACACCTTAGATCAAGAAAGGCTTTGTTGTATAAGCTTGATCTAGGGGCCATCCCTTTAACTCTTCTTTCAGAGTGTTTCTCTTCATGTGCAAAGAGAAGACCTACTATGGGTAGGTGTTTTGTTTCCCTTGTTGAAGGGAATACTTGTTGCTATAGGCGGTTGTATTGCCTCTTTGAGTTTGAAGAGAAGACCAGCTTGTGTCTGGTGGTGTAAGTGTCCATAAGGGGGATTGTACCCTTGGTTAGTAAAATCCTAAGAGTTTGCTTGGGGACTGGACGTAGGACTTCCATTTGGAAGGGTCGAACTAGGATAAAACTCTCTTGTGTTGTGTGATTGCTCTTATCTTATTCCACTGCTCACTAACTCTAACACATGCATTTAGTGTTTTTGATTGAGGTTATTTTTAATAGGAAAATTTCAAGATATATTTTAAGCAATCCATTCACCCCCCTCCCCCCCCCCCTTCTGGGCTAGGAACCTGGTCAATAAGTGGTATCGGAGACATGTTGCTTCAAACAAGTAGATCTCATGATCTGAAGAGCAAAGATAAATGGTAGCTCAAGGTTAAGCAGAGGGACAACTAGTCAACAGGCCTCCACTGTTCGATGGAGAAGATTATAACTACTAGAAGACAAGAATGGAGTTCTTTCTTCAAGGTCTAGACTATCAACTATGGACTACAATAAAATATGGAGATCTGATAGTCCTAAACTCTAAAGAGAACTAGACAGATGCTGACAAGAAAATGATGTCTCATAACAGCAAGGCCAAGAGTATATTATGCTACCCATTAAGCAAGAAGGAATTTAACAAAATATCTACATGCAAGTCGACCAAAGAAATGTGGGATAAGTTGAGACTCACCCACGAAGGAATAGATAAGGTAAGAGAAATCAGAATAGACATATTGGTAGCACAATATAAAAAAATTCCAAATGCATTCAGGAGAATCTATCTCCCAAATGTACAGTCGCTTCACCGAAATTACAAATGGCTTGGCTGGGCTTAGGAAAAGGTATGAGATAGGAGATATAGTGAGGAAAATACTAAGATCCTTACCAACCTTATGGACTGCCAAAGTTACAGCCATAGAGGAAGCAAATGATCTCATGGCTATTTCGCCCGAAAAACTCATCGGGTCTCTAATGGCTCATGAGATAAATATGTAGAGACTGGGGGAAAGCACCTTGAAGAAGAAAGTTAGCATGGCATTAAAAATTGAAAAGCTAAGCAAAGACTGTGCCACAGCCAATGTAAACAATAGTATAGATAGTGAAGAAAAAGCCTTCCTGTCAAGACGTTTGCAAATAATATTAGCAAAGAAGAAGCAACAGTCAAGAAGAAGATTCTACAAAAAAGACAACAAGAAGACAGAACCTATTTGCTATGAATGTAAGCAGCCAGGGCATCTAAAGACAGATTTCCCTAAGTTAAACAAGAAGGAACACAAGAAGGAAGAGTCATCCAAAAACTACAAGAGATACAAGAAGAAAGCTATGGTTGCTGCCTAGAACAATGAAGACAGCTCATCAGAAGAATCAAGTTCAGATGATCAAGAAGAAGAAAATGCACATCTTGCCTTCATGGGAAATCTGGACGATAAGGTAAATTATGACAACTCCTTTAATTCCTTTTCAAATTCTGATGACGATTTAGAAGATGCTTTTAATGAATTATATGAAAATTATAAAGATGTGTGCAAACACTTAAAAACCATTAAGAAAAATTATGCTTGCCTTGAAACACTAACTCAGACTTAAAATCTGAAATTGAATAAATTGAGAAAAAGGTTGAAACACTAAAGCATGAGAATAATTTGTTGTGTGAAGATATAAAAAAAATAGCAAAATAGTAATCCTAGAAAAACAAAACATTAAAGAAAACAGTAAGAAAGAAATAGAGACTCTAAAAATATAAAATGAGTACTTAAGAGCTACTATTGAAAAATTAATTAGTGGAAGATCATCATTAATAATAAAAGGAGTGAGAATATCTGGTAAGAAAAATTATGGAGTAGGCTATAAACCTCCAAAAAATGAAGAAACAATTATATATCCTGAAAAATATCCTCTACAAAATTTTTAGCTAAGCAGGAACCTGCCTACAAAGCAAAAGGAGAAAAGCACAGTCAGGTAAGTAAAACATTAAGTAATATTACTTGTTGTACTCATTGTAACAAACTTGGTCATACTAAAAGCATCTGTACAACCAAACATTTAAAATGGATACAAAAAAGTAAGTCTGTCGAAACTAACTAATTCAGACCCAAAATAACTTGGGTACCTAAATCTCATTGATTTGATTGCAGGAAAGCCTTAGAGCATCAAAGTGGTACATGGACAGCGGGTGTTTAAAGCATATGACTGGCAACAACAAGTTGTTTTCATCAATTAAGACTGAAGAAGGAACAATGACATATGGAGACAATGGAAAAGGGTTAGTAATTGGTTGTGGATCAGTTGGAAGCAAAGAAAAGACTCTCATAGAAAAAGTACTTTGCGTTGAATGTCTCAAACACAACTTAATCAGCACAAGTCAGTTATGTAACAAGGGACATCAAGTTAAATTCTAAGAATCCAAGTGTCTGATCATCAAGGAAGGAGTAACAGTGTTTGAAGCCTATAGAGAAAGGAATCTTTATGTTTTACGTATGGAAGATCTGAAAGGTCAAGATGTTTGTTTGGCGGCAAGCAAAGAGCATAATGCAGAACTTTGGCACAAGAGACTAGGTCATGCTAGTTGGGAAGGAATCAAAAAGCTAGTCAAGCATGACTTAGTAGAAGGTTTACCAAATATTAACTCAAGTCTTGATAAAATTTGTGGACCATGTGCCAAGGGAAAACATGCCAAGCATATTTCAAATCAAAGACAACTATCACCACAACCAAGCCTCTAGAATTACTTCATATGGATTTATTTGGACCTATGAGGACCACCAGTCTAGGTGGCAAGAATTTTGGTTTTGTTATTGTTGACGATTTCTCAAGATATACATGAGTCACATTTCTAAAACATAAGGATGACACTTTCGAAGTATTTGTCAAGTTCAGCAAGTTAGTTCAGAAAGATAACAAATTCAACATTATCAATCTACGATCAAATCATGGAGGAGAATTTTAGAATGACAGGTTTGTAGAATTCTGTGATGATTTAGGAATCGAGTACAATTTCTCAGCACCAAGAACACCACAACAAAATTGAGTAGCGGAGAGAGACAAAAGACAGGCCAAGCAACCGATCAATGATGAAGGTATTGTCATATCCCTCCTTGCTCTGCACAATATCAGAGCCATCCCGGGAATGGCTCCTTCAGAGGATGACAATCTAAACACACTTCATGTTGCATTTGTTGGAAAGCCTAAAGCACAACCAATAAAAGAGGAGGGTGTCCGCACCCGACAGGACATGCGCTGCATAGCCTCTAATTCTGATGTCAATACAAATAGACCGTAGGTTCCTAATATGGAACATCAAGGGGGTTGGAAATGCACAGTCCATCAGTAGATTGAAGTTTTTGAAGCGCAAGCACAATTTGTCCATTATAGCTATTATAGAACCAAAGAAATCTACTTTCTGCATTGAAGGGTACAAGAATAAACTACATATGGCTAACTATATAGCTAATGTTGATGATCATGCCCGCATATGGATTTTCTGGGAGCAAAATGTACAGATTTTGAAGACTGCTTCTAGTGACTAGTTCCTTACTGTTTCAGTTTTCTCAATGTTTTGCAAGACCTTTTATCTTACAGTGGTGCATGCTAGCTGCTCTGTTATTGAAAGAAGGACACTATGGGACTACATTATGGACCACTCTACAGCTTGCTCTCATCCATGGCTAATTGGTGGGGATTTTAACAGTTATTTGGCCCTTCATGAGAAGAAAGGTAAAAAGAGGAATTACTCAAGATCTATCATAGACTTCCAAGCTTGTGTGTCAGCTGCCGGCCTTGAGGATGCTGGCTATGTTGGGAGCAAATACACTTGGTTTAATGGCCAGCAACATAATGGCATTTGCATTCGGCTTTATAGGATCCTTTTCAATGCGGAATGGACAATCTCTTGTCCAGTTGTTCGGGTTCAACATCTAGACAGATCGTGCAGTGATCATAGTCCCCTTCTCATTTCCAGTATGAAGAAAAACATCAAGGGTCCATCCAGATTCACCCTCCAGCACATGTGGTGCTCACATGAGAGTTTCATTTCTGATTCTGCTGCTGGTTGGAGGATGGCTCCTGCCTCCTCATATCCTTTGATAAACATGGCCATGAAACTAAAGTTCATGAAGGCCTTTTATAGGAGATGGAACAAGGAAGTTTTTGGCAATGTCTCCACTAACATACAAGCTGTTGAAGCATCATTTTCCACTGCCCAACAAATTTATGATGAGGAACCCTCAAAGGACAACCATAATGCATACATACAGGCGAAGGAAAAGCTGGAACATATTCTATCACAAGAGGAAAAACTCTAGAGGCAGAAATCTAGGATTAAATGGCTTAAAGATGGTGATAAGAACACCAAGTTTTTTCATGCATATGCAAAATCCCAAAGAAGACACTCCTTGGTATCTACCTTACATAAAGATGATGGCTCTAGTGTGGAAAGAAATGATGAGATTGCTACCATGTTTATTGATTATTTTTTTGAAGCATTCACCTCAGCCCCGCATCAGGTAAAACCAAAAATCTTGGAGCATATTCCAAACTTGCTACATGACAGTGATAACACCATGCTTTGTACTGTGCCAAATTCTGATGAAATAAAAAGGTGGTCTTTAGCATGAACCTGGACAGTGCACCAAGACCCGATGGTTTCTCTGGGTATTTTTTCCATACATGTTGGGATTTTATTCATATGGATGTTACTAATGAAGTCCAAGCTTATCTCTGTGGGCACAGTTTACTAGTGAGTTTTACCTCATCTCTAATTACTCTCATCCCAAAGGTTGACAGACCTAGGAAATGCTCTGAATTTAGGCCCATAAGCCTATCCAACTTTTTTGATAAGATCATCTTCAGGGTCATATCTGACAGAATTGGTAACTTACTGCCCTCTTTGATTTCAGAGGAGCAAGGATCTTTCACCAAAGGAAGGAACATTGCAAAAAACATTCTTCTCACCAAAGACATGCTACAACACACCTGGAGACTTGTGGGGGGGGGGGGGGGGAATCTGATTTTCAGTTTGACATGGTCAAGGCATATGTTAGAATGGAATGGGATTTTTTATATGTTGTTCTTAGAAGATTTGGTTTTTCTGTTTAGGCAATCTCCAACATTGAACCTTTGATTTCAAACTGTTGGTTTTCTATCTTGCTTAATGGAATGGTTCATGGATTTTTTAAATCTTCAAGAGGGCTCAGACAGGGGATCCAATAGCTCCTACCCTCTTCATCCTGCTGAAGAACCTTGAGTCGTGGCCTCACCAACCTGTTCCACCACAACAGTGGGGGGTGCTATCAAACAAATGCACGATGTCCATCTATTTCGCACATCCTTTTTGCTAATGATACTATGATTTTTTTAAATGCTTCAGTTAGACACCTCATAAGGTTGATGGGTTTTCTTAAGAGCTATGAGGAAGCATCTGAGCAATTAATCAACAAACACAGGAGCTCATTTTATGTACATAAAGATGCTTCTGCAAGACTGATTCAGAAAACCAGCAACATTACTGGTTTTAACAGAACCAAGCTGCCTCTTGCATATCTTGGTGTTTCTATTCATCCTGGCCGGCAGAAACTAATCCACTTTGCCAATGTTATCTCCAAGACAACTAATAAACTGCAGGGATGGAAAACTGAATTCTTATCATCTCGGGGAAGACTGAACTTGATCCAGCATATCCTCTCAGCTCTCCCCATCTACACCATGACTGCACTCTGCATCCCAGTCACTGTTATGAGAGCCTTCCATAGAATATTAGCAAAGTTTTTCTAGGGTTCTTATGAGGGGTCACCAAAAAGGCATTGGAAAAGCTGGGCTTCTATATCCCAACCGAAGAACTGTGGGGAATTGGGTGTTCCTAATCTTCACCACATGCAAATTGCTCTCAGAACCAAGCTTTTATGGAGGGCCTTATCTACTAATTCTCTTTGGGCCAGATTTTTCAGAGGAAAGCATCTATTCAACTGTCACTATTCTGAAGCTCACTTCCCCTTCATGATTGCCACAGATAGGAGACTATGGCAGCAAGCCACCCAGTTAATTTATTGCAACCATAGGATTATATCCTCAAAGGAAAACGTTGAGGCATCCTTCTGGCTTGACACGTAGACAGGTACAGTACCACTCAAGACTTATCTCCCCGAAGATGTATGGAAAAACTTGGATGGAAAAGTATGCTCCATTCAGTAGGCTTTCAGTGAGCCTAATAGCAACCATTTACAAACTGTTGTTCGATATTGACCCAGACACATTCTAGCCAACATTTATATACCGATCAGACCAAGGACATTTGGATATGGTGCCCCACTACTAATGGAATGTTTTCTACAAAGTCTATGCGCCTACTGCTCCAACTAGCTGCAACCTAGAACTGGAATGTTATATGGCATTCCTATATACCATTAAAATGGTAAGTGCTAATATGGAAACTGATATCTAACTGTGCTCCAGTTGATGAAACAGTCAAAGCAAAAGGGGTGCCACTCTGTTCTAAATGTTCTTGCTGTTCCCTCCCACATGAAGAGAGTGCTCTCCATCTTTTTTTTCAGAAGCGACATAGCTAACCAAGTGTGGACAGATCTGTTCCATCTCTTATAGTTTAACAATATGGCGGCTATTACTATGACTGACGAAACTGTTGATCTTCCTATCAAACCAGAACCTTTCTAGCACAGTGGGACGGCTAGCACAGTGCATTTTCATGTTAGTTATATGGGAAATTTGGTGTAGCAGAAACCGGGCTAGATTTCAAGAGCAGATCATCTTGACCAAACACATTGTTAACAGAAGTATGCTTTCATTCCGAGCAGTTGGCACGGATGCCCCTCCCCAATAAATTCCCATATATATTTTTATTTTATATTAATTTGATGATTAACAAAACAATACTAATGAATTACTTGAGCTTGAGGACAGGAAATAAAAGAAAAAGGAAGTTCAAAAACAATCAGGTAAAACTCTCACTTCATTTCTTCAAGTCATCGCAAGGATTTCTTAAGACCTCGTAACGATTTGCTTGTCGCAACGATTTCTTAAGTTATCATAACGATTTCTTAAGACCTCATAACGATTTTTCCGTCGTACGATTCTGTAAGTTATCATAACGACTTCTTTAAAACTCCTAACGACTCTACAAGTTATCGTAACGATTCCCTTGGAGCCCATAACGACTTGCTCGTCACAACGACTCCATAAGTTGTCGTAACAATTTCTTTAGAACTCGCATCTCATAATGATTTATTAAGTGTTTCATATCGATTTCTTCAGAAACATAACGATTTGCATCTCATAACGATTTGTTAAGTGTTTCATATCGATTTCTTCAGAAACACAACGATTTGCATCTCATAACGATTTGTTAAGTGTTTCATATCGATTTCTTCAGAAACACAACGATTTGCATCTCATAACGATTTGTTAAGTGTTTCATATCGATTTCTTTAGAAACACAACGATTTGCATCTCATAACGATTTGTTAAGTGTTTCATATCGATTTCTTCATAAACACAACGATTTCATAAGTGCTTATAACGATTTGTCTTACACAATGATTTCATATAGTGCTTATAACGATTTCATTATTATGATTTAATGATTCTCTGTCATAACAATTTGCCTATCAACTCATAACGATTTCATAAGTCATAAGGCATCGGCTTTGTTCATATCGATTTCACTGTTATATCAATACTCTTTCTTATGCGTTGAATAGTCAAAGTCGTATCTCGTCTGTTTGACTGTTATGCATTCAATGCACTCTGAACGTATCTCTCATGCATGCAGACAATATCTTCCACCATTGTGCTATTCTGTCTACATCTTTATTTTGACAGAAAGGAGCTTCGCTAAAACTAGCAATATCCTTTCCAACTGTGACTAACGATCAACGACAGCCCTAGTGTCTCCTATTTATTGTTGACATGCTTGCAGATACCTGACAAATTTATCTATACAACGTTGGACTCAAAAGATACAAGATATCAAAACATTTCTTTGGCGTGTACTAAAGGATAAAAGACTGAAGATCGGAAGCTTCCTATTAGACCAGTCTAACGTACACCAGAATGAGAGACAACAGATCTTTAACGTTCAAATTTCAAGTAGAAAGCTTAAATACAAGACTACAAGACGAAGAAGACAACTTGGAGGAAGAAACAACATTCTGTGATAGAGAATAGCCAATCCTTCAAGTCTTCAGTAGTTGCAAACAAGAGCGAAGCACTCCATTCCAATAGATCTTAGCTCTTTAGCTCTCTGTGTTGAAAAAGAGATTCCTGTGAGAGCCAGTGAAGTCTTTTGAGAGAAACCAGTGTCAAAATCCTTTCTCTCTTGAGACTTATTTGCTTCAGACTATAGCTGTTTGAGCTAGTTCCTGAAGCCTATTCTTGTGCTTACTTTTATTAGTTTTATTCCCTTCTGTGTGAAGGAAGAACTGGTGGTATCCAGGGTGGTTGTATTCCCTTCTGTGTGAAGGAAGACCTGGTGGTATCTAGGGTGGTTGTTTTCCCTTCAGGTGAAGGAAGACCGGTTGGCTGGGTGTAAGGATCCGTGAGGGGACAGTACCTTGATAGTGATATCCTGAGGTATTGCTCAGGACTGGACGTAGGTCTCCTGTGGATAGGAGTTCCGAACCAGGATAAATACTTGTGTCTTGTGGTTGTGTTCTGTGCGTTTGCTGTTTCATTTCCTTTAACTCTAACCTTCGTTTAAGTTGTTGTGTAATCTTATTAGTGAACAGGTTTCAATCAAAGATCAATTTTTTAATAACCCATTCACCCCCCCTCTGGGCTAGCTAGCTGGGCAACAGGCACGTCCTTCAAACTCCAAAAGTTAGAAAGATCCTCATATCTCTGCCATCCTCATGGATTCCAAAGGTACAGCCATTGAGGAGCCAATGATCTAAAACAAAGTCATTGGAGAAGTTAATAGGATCCCTCATGGCTCATGAGATAAACATGGAGAGATTAGGAGAATCCTCCAGTAGAAAGAAGCAATCAAATGCTCTCAAGGCCAATGAAGACATATCAGAAGAATCACTGGAAACAGTGAAAGCAGTAAGGACAGTGATGATGAAGAAGTAATGCTGTCTCGAAGACTTCAAAGAATTCTAGAAAAGAAGAAGAAGTTCCAGTCTGGGAGAAGATTTTTTAAGAAAAATAAAGATTTCAGAAAATCAGAATAAATGATTCGAAGAAAGGAGAAGTGATATGCTATGAATGCAAGAAGCCTGGACACATCAAGGCAGATTGTCCAATACTTAAGAAGAATGATCACAAGAAGAAGGATAATTTCAGAAAATTCAAGAAGTACAAAAAGAAGGCAATGCAGCTGCTTGGGAGAATAGCAGTGACTCAGACAGTGAGTCAAGCTCAAGCAGGATGGAAGAAGCCAACTAGCTCTCATGGCAACACGAAGACAGGTAACTTCTGACTCTTCTTTTGATTCATGCAAGATTCAGATTGATAATCTAGAAGTGCATTTTAAGAACTTTATAATAAATATAAAGAAGTATGCAAATTATTAAAAGTCAGTAATAAAAATTCATTGTCTAGAGACACTAATTCTGATCAAAAAACAGAAAATGAAGAATTAGATAAACAAATAACTGAACTTAAAAGAAGAAATAATTGTTATGTGAAGACCTAAAAACTAAGAAAGAACAAATACAAAATTGGAAAAACAGGAAAGCACAGATGAACTAAGAAAAGAAATTAAAAGCTTAAATGAAGAAAATTGTGACGGCCCTCATTATACCGGTACGGTTATACCAACCCACGTCGGTATAGCAAGAGTCCTCACAGTGGGACATTTACCCAAACGATACAAACAGCTGAGATACACGCGAATATACAACAGAGTAGCGGAAGTAAAAGACAACTGTCTCCATTCATTCATCATCCACATTAAACACATGAAGTTTGCAATTAACGATAGGAACTAAAAGTTCACATAATTTAAATTGCTGAAATAAAATACATAATGTCCACACTTATACATTTTCATGATATTTCTAATACAATGTCCAAATTACATACTATGGAATGCAAGTCACAAAACTCCAAAGACTAGCTAATCTCCGCGCTCGGAGTCCGTCTCCACTGTCTCCTCCAAAGGTGCCACGTCACCAACTACACCTGTACGCCGAAGCAAGGAGTGAGTCCAAGACTCAGCAAGAAACACTATCCATAACATACACGTATAAGTCATAGCGTTTCTACATGCACATTTACCATTTTCAAGCATAGCATGCTAGTCATTTAAAGTTTCAACCTATCATGAAAGTTTTACAACTTTATACATGGATCATGCTTTCAGATTCTAAGAATAAAATTACCTATCACATGCTTTCTATCCATTTACTCATGAAACTGTCTTTAAAGAACCGGGACATGAGAGCTACCCCATGAACATTTGCATACATGAAAAGAAAACACGACTAGCATGGATCTACATGTTTTAAAACATACATAAACGTTTTTCACATGCTTTAGGTTGCTGATTTCACATGGTTTCATGGCTGAAAACCTATACATGAGAGCTACAATATGCGTAAAACATATCATGTGATCAAACAATCATGCTATCTTGTACCCGTTTCACCAATTATCCCTAACATGGATTCTAGACATCTTTGCACATAATAACATGATGATAATAACATAAATCACTGATTTCACATGATTTCAGATTTGTCTCACATGGATTTCAATATCATACCCTCACATTTAGAATTTCACATTTTCTTTACACAAGTTTCCTCTTTCACATGGTTGCACTTTACACATACACATTCACATTGTCACTTACACATTTACACATGAACACAACACATTACACATTACACATTACACACATTTTAGGTGCCGTGACACATAGTCCAAACCACCAAAGAAGGACATATACACATCACATTACACATAGACGCCATCTAGGCATTCCAATGGCGACTCTTGGACTGCGCAGACGGGAGAACAAGTCTCCACCCTAACCAGTGGTACTTGTCCACCTCCAGGATTCCCCCTAATGCCCTTAGGGTCACTTACACATTGAACTTTCTCAGGGGACTTTTCCCTGATACAGCTCCACTGCCCTCTACGGAAGCAGTGTCACATTGGCACAGTTACACTTTACACATTTTACCGGTTTACACATGGTTTTACACATAGCACTTTCATCTCATTCACTTTCTCACTCACATGCACATCTCTGTTTTTCCTAACATGGCACTACAGATTTCAGGAGCTTAACACACAGTATTTCACCATTCAAGTGGGTTTAAGCACTATCTAATCATTACGATATCATACGTAGATTTCTATATTTCACATGGAAAATACATAACTTCTATATACTGGTCAAATGACCTGAAATTTTAACCACATGCTTTTTCGGGTTCTAGATCATACACTCAATTTTTCAGATTTTCTGAGCTAAATGGAATTTACAGTAAATAAAACACCTATTAGCATGCTATTCACAACTTAAGTTAACATGGGTTTAACATATCATGCAATTTGCCACTTACTGTTTTAACAGAGGTACTATCATATACATGATCTGAGAATACAGAATATCCTAAATCATACAATCACAATTCGATCACACAAACCATTCTTGCATGTCCTTTTATTTACCGAACCGAATTATTAGCAACTCATCAAGCATGGACAAATTATCAAAATTGAGACACATATACTGATCTACAAATCTTCATGATCTGACAAAACTAAGGCATTCAGACTAATCCTAATCATGAAACATGGATTGGCAAGATTATCACAATCATGCTTACAAGTTCAAGGGATACATTTCTACATTCACCATCACACACCACACTCATCCACACACCACAATTGACAATATACATAGGTATAGGGTTACCATATATCCTCATCACGGAAACCATACCGAAAATAGTGTATAGGAAGGGCAGAACAGGTCACTGTTCTGTCCAGAGGAACTTGGCGGCGGTCTCTGGCCGCTGACTCAGGGTCAGCGGCATGGTCGATGGACGCCAAGCATGATATCGGCGTCCAGTGACCTTGCCGTCAAAGCAGGTCTGTGCAGAAACACAGACCCGAGCTCTCAAACTTGGGTGAATGGGAGGGTCTAGGACTCGAGGAAAAATCCATAAAAATGATAGAAACGACCTAGACACATACGGGAACATCATGGATAGGTCACTTGCCTTTTAAAAATTGCCCCAAAGGATCTAGGGTGGTGAAGCCCTCCTTGGGCAGTCCCAAGAAAGTGCAGAACTCCTCCTAGATCTTCTCCTCCGGGCTCTGGATGATCTCCACAGCAAGGGGATGTCGGGGAAGCCTCCTCTTTGCTCCAGCTACCTTCTTGTCGCAGAAGATGGCCGGATCAAGCTCCAGGAAGGTCTGATTTTTGGGTGCAAAAGTGGGGTTTTTCTCAGTTTCTCTCTAGGGTTTTTCTTTCTCTTTTCTCCTCTTGCAAAGGTGAAGAGAGGAGTGGGAAGAGGCCATTTCGGGTTCAGACATAAGGAGATCCTCTCTCCCACTCACCAGGTGACTTGACAGCCTTCAGAGCCGTTGGGGACAGTCCCCCAATGGTTGGCTTTCTTGTTTCAGAAGCTTGCAGCTCTGCTGCGCATGCAGGCCAGAGAGATTGGCGTCCATATCGTTGGACGCCAGGATTAGTGTTGGCGTCCATGTCGGGACGCTGACACCACCTCAACGGCCTGGGGTTGACACAAGGTGGAGTTCGGCCAGAACTCTAAAGTATGCAGAAAACCATGCACATCTTACCCCTATATATGCCATACTTATGTATTACCATGCACATACTATCATCAAGCAATACATACACTATTTACATCTAACATAAACATATGCACACGTAATTATACTAATTAATGCGTACGTAATTATGTATATACATACACAAGCATAAATATACACACACAATTACAAATAATGCGACGGAAATTCGAGGGCCTTACACCCTCTCCCCCTTAAAGAAACTTCGTCCTCGAAGTTAGAACGACACTACTCAAACAAAAGGGGATACTTCTTCTTCATCGCATCCTCAAGCTCCCACGTAGCCTCCTCACGTGAGAAGTTCCGCCATAGAACTTTCACCGACCACAATACTCTTGTTCCGGAGATGCTGAACCTCCGGTCAAGAATGGCTACTGGTTGCTCGACATACGAAAGATCTGGCTGGATCTCCACTGGCTCATGACTAATCACATGAGAGATCTCGGACATACTTTCGTAGATACGTGGAATACTGGGTGAACGCTAGCCAAAGTTGGGGGTAATGCTAGCTCATACACCACGCTGCCCAAACGTCTAAGAATCTCATATGGGCCAATGAATCTAGGGCTTAGCTTGCTATGCCTGCCAAATCTGACAACACCTCGAGTAGGCGATATCTTCAAGAAGACATGATCGCCAACCTCGAACTCCAAATCCTTTCTCCTGTTGTCGGCATAACTCTTCTACCTATCCTGTGTCGCAACAAGCCTTTTCTTGATAAGCTGGATCTTATTCGAAGTTTCCTGAACTAAACTCGGTCCGATCACTGCCTATCACCAGTCTCCTCCCAACATAAAGGAGATCTACAGGGCCTACCATACAACGCCAGAATGGAGCCATACCAATACTAGCATGAAAGCTGTTGTTGTATGCGAACTCCACAAGAGGTAAATGACGCTCCCAATCGTCCTTCAAATCCAGAACACACGCTCTCAACATATCCTCGAGCGTCTGGATAGTCCTCTCGGACTGTCCATCGGTCTGGGGATGAAACGCCGAACTGAGCTTCAGCTCCGAACCTAACGCATCCTGAAGACCCTTCCACAATCTCGAAGTAAATCTTGGATCTCGATCCGAAATGATCGGATCGGCACACCATGCAATCTAATGATACCACTAACGTACAATCTAGCCTAAACTCTCTACTGACTGCTTCTTCTTCATAGGCAAGAAATGAGCAGTCTTCGAGAATCTATCTACAACTACCCAAATCGAGTCATTGCCCCTTCTAGATCGAGGCAAACCCGATACGAATCCATAGTGACAGCTTCCCACTTCCACACCGGGATATCCATCCTCTGCATAAGGCCGGATGGTCGCTGCCGCTCGGCTTTCACTTGCTGACATACTAGACATCTAGACACATAATCCGCAACATCCTTCTTCATGCCGGACCACCAAAATGATCTCTTCAGGTCTTGATACATCTTAGTGTTACCCGGATGAATAGAGAATCGCGATCTATGAGCCTCCGCTAATACATGCTCACGGACATCTACCACATCGGGGAC
Source organism: Colocasia esculenta (assembly GCA_014218235.1). Classification (NCBI taxonomy): domain Eukaryota; kingdom Viridiplantae; phylum Streptophyta; class Magnoliopsida; order Alismatales; family Araceae; genus Colocasia; species Colocasia esculenta. Next base: position 106,707,815 of record CM024763.1, on the reverse strand, counting down.
ACAAACACGGTGCTGAAATCTAATCACATCGTCCTCATCACGAGCAATGCCCGCCTTACCCACTAACTCTAACAATCTCGGGTCGGCTTTCTGCTGCTCAATCACCTCATCCAAGACTGAGGATCTAAGGGATAGCTGAGCTACAAAAGCCTGACACAGCGATGGCTCTAATTCGGTCATAGAGCATGCTGCATCCTCCAACATCTTCCAATCCTGCTGGAGCGAAGACCTCTTTCTACTAAGAGCATCCGCTACGACATTCGCCTTTCAAGGGTGATACTGAAGGTCGAAGTCATAGTCCTTCAAGAACTAATCCATCTCCTCTGCCTCAGGTTTAATTCCTTTTGGGAGAAAAGATACTTCAAGCTCTTGTGGTCGGTAAACACCTCAAATCTGACACCATAAAGATAGTGCCTCCAGATCTTTAGTGCATGAACCACTGCTGCGAGCTCCAAATCATGAGTCGGATAGTTCCTCTCATGCTCCTTCAACTGACGAGAAGCATAAGCACTACCCTCTCTCGCTGCATGAGTACACAGCCTAAACCAATCTGAGATGCATCCGTATAATGGCAAAGCCCTCTAGACCACTAGGCAATACCAATACCGGAGCAGAAGTAAGCTTAGCCTTCAATAGCTGAAAGCTACGCTCACATGCCTCAGACCATACGAACTTCTCACCTTTCTGGTCAGCTTTGTCAAAGGGGCGGCGATGGATGAGAAACCCTCAATGAATCGCCGATAATAACCAGCTAACCCAATGAAACTACGAATCTCCGAAGGAGTCTGGGGAATCTCCCAATCCATAACTGCCTGGACCTTTGCTGGATCAACAGCTACACCAGCGCCGGAGATAACATGCTCGAGAAAGTGAACCTCGCGCAACCAGAACTCGCACTTGCTGAACTTCGCATACAGCTTGTGCTCACAGAGAACCTCTAAGACTAACCTCAAATGCTGACGGTGCATGGCCTTATCCGGATAATAGACCAACACGTCATCAATGAACACAACAACAAAGCTATCTAAATACGGGCTAAACACCCGGTTCATGAGATCCATGAATGCTGCAGGGGCGTTGGTCAATCCGAAAGGAAGGACCAAGAACTCATAATGTCCATAGCGGGATCTAAATGCCGTCTTGGACACATCCTCACTCCTAATCCGCAGCTGAGGATAACCAGATCGCAAGTCAATCTTAGAGAAGATTGATGCCTCTCGCAACTGGTCAAACAGATCATCAATCCGAGGTAAAGGATACCTGTTCTTCACAGTCACTTGGTTCAATTTCCTATAATCAATACACAACCGAAGTGACCCATCTTCTTCTTGACGAATAACACAGGTGCGCCCCAAGGAGAAACACTAGGGCGAATGAATCCCTTATCAAGCAATTCTTGCAATTGCTTCCTCATCTCGGCTAACTCTACAGGGGCCATCCGATATGGGGCCTTCGAGATAGGAGAGGTGCCTGGAAGCAACTCTATAGTGAACTCTATCTCCCTATCCGATGGCAATCCAGACAAGTCATCGGGAAAGACATCTGGAAAATCCTGCACCACATCGATCTCTGCAAGAGTCAGTGACGAACCAGCATCGGGTACTAGCATAACACTGGCAAGAAATGCGTCACAACCCTTGTTCACCATGCGCATCGCCTTCATGGCAGAGATAACTAACTTTCCTGCTAAGTTCTTTGGCAAGGGATGAGAGAACTCGTCCTCACCCGGAATGCGGAAAACAATCTTCTTCCGACGACAATCCACTAACGCATAGTGCTCCTCTAGCCAATCCAGACCAAGAATACAATCATAGTCCTTCATCTTTAGCAAGAAGAAACACCCATCTAGGAATCTATCCACAATGCACACAGGTAACGACGGAATGCACTTCTAGTCGACCGTACCCGCAGGGGTGTGCACAGACAAAGGGACCTCTAACTCCTCAGACTCTATGCCTGACTCTAGGGCTAACTGCCTAGCGAACCGCCCGGAAATGAACGAGTGAGTAGCACCCGTATCAAACAAAACCCGAGCGTGCACACCGAAAAGCAAAACTATACCTTCGGTGACATGCTCTGCCTGCTCGGCGTCCTCACGAGCTAAAGCAAACACTTGAGCTGGGGCTCGAGGCCTTCTGGTCTTCCTGTAGCTGGCGCGGCTGCCGCTACTGCTGGTTGGCGCTCCACGCTGAGCTCCTTGCTAAAGTCTTGGGCAATCCTTGATCTTATGGTCGCTGCTCCCGCACTCAAGCATCTACCCGCTACCAACCAACACTCGGAACCACCATGGTCTTCCCGCAGTGGGGACACTCCTTCTTCACACCGGGGGAACGTACAGAAGGTACCTGAGAGTTGCTGACTGCCACTGGTTTCTGCGCGTGTCTGGTACACCGTTTTCTTCTATCCTGCCGCTGGAATGTCGTTGCCGGCCTCTCTGCGAAGCCTTCTTCTCCTCCAGATATTGCTCCATTTCTCCTCCTGCCTACAGGTAGCGTGAGGGCCTCGTCTAGTGTGCGGTGGTCAAACGCCATGAGTCTCGTCCGCAGTGATGGCTGAGTCCCATCACGAACTTCTTGGTCTTCCTGCGCTCATCCTCTACGATATGCGGTGCATATTTAGAAAGTTCAGAAAACCTTGCCTCGTATTCCGGCACGGTCATGGAGCCTTGTGTCAGGGATAGAAATTCTTGCTCCATTTTGTCCTGGATATGCTCTGGGACGAACTTGGCTCGAAAGAGCCTCACGAACGCGTCCCACGTCACGTCTACTGCTCCGTCCTCAAGCGTGTACAAGTAGGGAGGACCACCATACATCTGCTCTCTCCTGCAATACACCTTCATAAGCACCAACTAACAAATTCCAACTTGACAAACAACATACAAGCATAACTAAACATACATGTAGCATGTAGGTGGCTAATGTCACCTTATCCTCATCAGGACACCTGATAGCTCGGAAGATTTTCTCTGTCTCCCTCATCCAGCTTTCTGCCATTAATGGATCACTCTCCCCCTTAAAAGAGGGTGGGGTCATCTTCTGAATCGCTCCATGATGGAAGGTCCACCATGGTCCTGAGCTGGTGCCTGAGCCTGCTACATTAAACAATAGACAATACACAATAAACACAATATCATGCAATTTAAATAGCAAACTACTACTTAGTTGTTTCATTATCTACCTGGGCCTCCAACTGTGCCTGAGAGTGCGGCCTGGGTATGAGCCTGCGTCTGTATGGCTTGCACCAGACCTTGCATGAATACTCCGTAGTCCACTGGCGGTGGTGGGGAAGCACAGGACCCTGTGGGGCCGGGGCTGCTGCTCCGCCGCTCCTCACGCCTTTGCTCGTCGTCGCGAGCTGGCACACCTCCACTCGTCCACGGGAAGCCATGCTGTAATAAAATTTCAGCCACCATTAGAGCTAGGTTACTAAGTTTTCTAACCATTTTCTTATCTATCTTTCACTTCTATTAGTGTTTTTCTACACATGTGGACATACTTAGCATGCAATGGGGATGTTGACTTAAGTATATTCATGTGCAATCTCAACCGGTTGCTCTGATACCATCTCTGTGACGGCCCTCATTATACCGGTACGGTTATACCAACCCACGTCGGTATAGCAAGAGTCCTCACAGTGGGACATTTAACCAAACGATACAAACAGCTGAGATACACGCGAATATACAACAGAGTAGCGGAAGTAAAAGACAACTGTCTCCATTCATTCATCATCCATATTAAACATACATGAAGTTTGCAATTAACGATAAGGAACTAAAAGTTCACATAATTTAAACTGATGAAATAAAATACATAATGTCCACACTTATACATCATTTTCAGGATATTTCTAATACAATGTCCAAATTACATACTATGGAATGCACAAGTCACAAAAACTCCAAAGACTAGCTAATCTCCGCGCTGGGAGTCCGTCTCCACTGTCTCCTCCAAAGGTGCCACGTCACTAACTACACCTGTACGCCGAAGCAAGGAGTGAGTCCAAAGACTCAGCAAGAAACACTATCCATAACATACACGTATAAGTCATAGCGGTTTCTACATGCACATTTACCATTTTCAAGCATAGCATGCTAGTCAATTTAAAGTTTCAACCTATCATGAAAGTTTTACAACTTTATACATGGATCATGCTTTCAGATTTCTGAGAATAAAAATTTCCTATCACATGCTTTCTACTCCATTTACTCATGAAACTTTGTCTTTAAAGAACCGGGACATGAGAGCTACCCATATGAACATTGTGCATACATGAAAAGAAAACGCGACTAGCATGGATCTTGCATGTTTTTAAACACATACAAAAACATTTTCACATGCTTTAGGTTGCTGATTTCACATGGTTTCATGGCTGAAAACCTATAGATGAGAGCTACAATATTGCGTAAACATATCATGTGATCAAACAATCATGCTATCTTGTACCCGTTTTCACCAATTATCCCTAACATGGATTCTAGGCATCTTTGCACATATAACATGATGATGATATGATAATAATCACTATTTCACATTTTCAATCATTTCACACATGGATTTCAATATCATACCCTTCATTTCGATTTTCACATTTTCTTTACACAAGTTTTCTCTTCACATAGTTGCACTTTACACATACACATTCACATTCGTACACTTACACATTTACACATGAACACAACACATTACACATTACACATTACACATTTTAGGTGCCGTGACACATAGTCCAAACCACCAAAGAAGGACACATACACATCACACTACACATAGACGCCATCTAGGCATTCCAATGGTGACTCTTGGACTGCGCAGACCGGGAGAACAAGTCTCCACCCTAACCAGTGGTACTTGTCCACCTCCAGGATTTCCCCCTAATGCCCTTAGGGTCACTTACACATTGAACTTTCTCAGGGGGACTTTTCCCTGATATAGCTCCACTGCCCTCTACGGAAGCAGTCACATTGGCACAGTTACACTTTACACATTTTACCGGTTTACACATGGTTTTACACACAACACTTTTCATCTCATTCACTTTCTCACTCACATGCACATCTCTGTTTTTCCTAACATGGCACTACAGATTTCAGGAGCTTAACACACGTAATTCACCATTCAAGTTAGGTTTAAGCACTATCTAATCACGTTACGATATCATACGTAGATTTCTATAATTCACATGGAAAATACATAACTTCTTATATACTGGTCCAAATGACCTGAAATTTTAACCACATGCTATTTTCAGGTTCTAGATCATACACTCAATTTTCAGATTTTTATGAGCTAAATGGAATTTACAGTAAATAAAACACTTATTTAGCATGCTATTCATAACTTAAGTTAACATGGGGTTTAACATATCATGCGATTTTGCCACTTGCTGTTTTAACAGAGGTTACTATCATATAAATGATCTGAGAATACAGAACTATCCTAAATCATACAATCACAAATCGATCACCACAAACCATTCCTGCATGTCCTCCTATTTATCGAACTGAATTTATTTGCAACTCATGCAAGCAATGGACAAATTATCAAAATTGAGAATACATATACTGATCTACAAATCTTCATGCTCTGACAAAACTAAGGCATTTAGACTAATCCTAATCATGACACATGGATGGACAAGATTATCACAATTTATGCTTACAAGCTCAAGAGATACACTTTTCTAACATTCACCATCACACACCACACTTATCCACACACCACAATTGACAATATACATAGCGTATAGGGTTACCATATATCCTCATCACGGAAACCATACCGAAATAGTGTATAGGAAGGGTAGAACAGGTCATGTTCTGTCCAGAGGAACTTGGCGGCGGTCTCTGGCCGCTGACTCAGGGTCAGCGGCATGGTCAATGGACGCCAAGCATGATATCGGCATCCAGTGACCTTGCCATCAAAGCAGGTCTGTGCAGAAACACAGACCCGAGCTCTCAAACTTGGTGAATGGGAGGGTCTAGGACTCGAGGAAAAATCCATAAAAATGATAGAAACGACCTAGACACATACGGGAACATCATGGATAGGTCACTTGCCTTTTAAAAATTGCCCCAAAGGATCTAGGGTGTTGGTGAAGCCCTCCTTGGGCAGTCCCAAGAAAGTGCAGAACTCCCTCCTAGATCTTCCTCCTCCGGGCTCCTGGATGATCTCCACAGCAAGGGGACGTCGGGGAAGCCTCCTCCTTTGCTCCAGCTACCTTCTTGTCGCGGAAGATGGCCAGATCAAGCCCCAGGAAGACTGATTTTCGGGTGCAAAAGTGGGGTTTTTCTCAGTTTCTCTCTAGGTTTTTCTTCTCTCTTTCTCCTCTTGCAAAGGTCAGAGAGGAGTGGGAAGAGGCCATTCGGGTTCAGACTTAAGGAGAGCCTCTCTCCCACTCACCAGGTGACTTGACAGCCTTCAGAGCCGTTGGGGACAGTCCCCCAATGGTTGGCTTTCTTGTTTCAGAAGTTTGCAGCTCTGCTGCGCATGCAGGCCAGAGAGATTGGCGTCCATATCGTTGGACGCCAGGATTAGTGTTGGCGTCCATGTCGGGACGCTGACACCACCTCAACGGCCTGGGGTTGATGCCAAGGTGGCCTTCGGCCAGAACTCTAAAGTATGCAGAAAACCATGCACATCTTACCCCTATATATGCCATACTTATGTATTACATGCACATACTATCATCAAGCAATACATACACTATTTACCTCTAACATAAACATATGCACACGTAATTATACTATTAAAGCGTACGTAATTATGTATATACATACACAAGCATAAATATACACACACAATTACAAATAATGCGACGGAAATTCGAGGGCCTTACAAAAATGATAACTATCAAGCACACTAGAGAAATTTACTAATGGTAAAAATTCTCTAATATTAAATGTGCTAGAAGAGCAGGTAAGAAGAAAAATGGTTAGGATATACACCCCCAATAATGAAGAAACCATAGTCTACCCTAAAACATATCCAACACCAAAGTTTACACCTGAACAAGATATAGCATATAAAGCTGAGTTCAAGTATATAGAACAGGTAACAAATTATCCTGCTGTGATCCTGCAACAAATTAGGACATATCGCAAAACATGGCCAACAAAACATAAAAAATGGATAATAAAAGGTAATATTAATGATACTAACCCATCAGGACCCAAAAAGAACTTGGGTACCTAAAACTTAATGTTTAAATTTCAGGGAAACTCAAGAACATCCAAATGGTACTTGGATAGTGGATGCTCAAGACACATGTCAGGAAACCAGAAGTTCTTTGTCAATCTCCAAGCTGAAGAGGAACAGTTACCTATGGAGATAATGGAAAAGGCACAGTGATAGGAAGTGGGTCCGTGAACAACAAAGGAAAATCAGTTATTGAAGTGTGTTGCTGGTCAAAGGATTAAAGCACAATCTCATTAGCATCAGCCAGTTGTGTGACAAAGGCCATCAGATTCAGTTCCAAGAATCAAATGCAGCATATTAAAGGATGGAGCAGTCATCTTTGAAGCATATAGAGAAAGAAATTTGTATGTACTCTATCTTGAGGACTCATGGATCAGATAGTCTGTTTGACAGCCAGCAAAGATCATCAATTGAGATGTGGCACAGAAGACTGGACACATGCAGTTTTGGATGGATTGAACAAGCTCAGAAAAAGATATCTATGAAGGTCTGCCAAAGGTCAACACAAATTGAAAGCATCTGCAGACCTGTGCAAGAGGAAAGCACACCAAGAACTCTTTCAAATCAAAGACAGTAGTGTCCACCTCAAAGCCGTTAGAACTACTTCACATGGATCTATTTGGGCCAATGAGGACTACCAGTCTTGGAGGAAAGAATTTTGGATTTGTCATAGTCAATGATTACTCAAGATTCACTTGGGTATCCTTTCTAGAGCACAAAGATGACACCTTTGAAAATTTTTTCAGCTTCAGCAAGAAAGTTCAGAAAGATCAGAAGTTCATCATTATCTCTATCCGATCAGATCATGGTGGTGAATTTCAAAATGAAAGTTTGCCAGGTTCTGTGATGACCAAGGAATTGAGCACAACTTCTCAGCACCAAGGACACCTCAACAGAATGGAAGTGCTGAGAGGAAAAATAGAACTCTTTTGGATATGGCAAGAACAATGTTATCAGAATATGACTTGCCAAGATATTTTTGGGCCGAAGCCATAACACTGCAAGCTACATCATTAATAGGGTAATGATCAGGCCAATTCTGAAGAAGACTGCTTATGAACTCTACAAGGGAAAGAAACCCAAGATCAGTCACTTAAAAATATTTGGATGTCCTTGCTTCATCCACAACAATGGAAAAAGGGACATTGGTAAGTTAGATGCCAAATCAGATGAAGGCATCTTTATGGGGTACACTTCTAACCAAAGGTTATAGAGTTTTCAATAAACATCATTATTATTGAACAAACTGTGCATGTTATCTTTGATGAATCTAACCCTTCCTTGGAAAAAGGAAGAAATTAGTGACATTGATGATGCAAATGACTTGTCCGAAAAAATAAAGAATACCTCAATTGAGGACAAGGAAGATCCACCTCTGGAAGAATTGCAGCAAACTGAAATTCAACATGCAAATCTTCCAAAAGAATGGAGACATAAGAAAGATCACCCTCGTGAGAACATTATTGGTGATCCATCTGTAGGGGTAAGAACAAGAGGTAATGTAATTCCTTGTGATTATTTAGCTTTTGTTTCTCAAATAGAGCCTAAGACAGTCAATGAAGCTTTAACTGATGAATCTTGGATAATAGCCATGCAAGATGAACTAATCAGTTCAAAAGAAACCAAGTATGGTCACTTGTTCCTAGACCATCCAATCATTCAGTTTTGGCACCAAGTGGGTGTTCAGAAATAAACTGGATGAGTTTGGGAGTAATCTTGGATAACAAGGCCAGACTGGTGCTCAAGGCTATTCCCAAGAGGAAGGCATAGATTTTGATGAAACCTATGCACCTGTGGCTAGACTTGAGGCTATTAGAATTTTACTTGCTTATGCATCTGCATTAGATTTAAAATTGTTTCAAATGGATGTCAAATCTGCCTTTTAAAATGGCTTATCAAGGAGGAAGTGTATGTTGAACAACCTCCAGGTTTTGATGACACCGAATTTTCAAATCATGTATTTAAACTCCATAAGGCTTTATATGGTTTAAAGCAAGCACCTAGAGGCTGGTATGAAAGGCTCAGTACTTTCTTATAGATCATGGTTTCACTAGAGGTCAAGTAGATAGTACATTATTTATAAAATCAAAAGTCAAACATATACTACTTGTGCAAATATATGTAGATGATATTATTTTTGGATCTACTGATGAATCTCTTTGCAAGTACTTTGAAAAGCTTATGCAGGGAGAATTTGAAATGAGTATGATGGGAGAGCTAAACTACTTCCTTGGATTGCAAATCAAGCAAGGGAAGGAAGGCACCCACATCTGTCAAGCCAAGTACACCAAAGAGCTGTTAAAGAAATTTGGTTTTGAAGGTGCGAAGCCACTGCCACGCTAATGAGAACATAAACCAGAATGGACAGTGATCAAAATGGTAAAAAGGTAGATCAAAAGAACTATAAAGGTATGATAGGGTCATTACTTTACTTAACAGCAAGTAGACCAGACATTTTATTTAGTGTATGCATGTGTGCTAGATATCAAGCAGATCCTAGAGAGTCTCATTTAATTTCTGTGAAAAGAATATTTAGATATTTAGCTAGAACTCATGATTTAGGTCTTTGGTATCCAAATCTTGTGAAATAAATTTAGTAGGATATTCTGATGCTGACTATGTTGGATGCAAGTAGATAGAAAAAGCACCAGTGGTTGTGTCAATTTCTTATAGGATGTCTGATATCTTGGTCTTCCAAGAAACAAAATTCAGTAGCTCTATCAACAGCTGAAGCTGAATATGTTGCTGCTGGAAGTTGTTGTACACAACTCCTATGGATAAAGCAACAACTTGAGGATTTCGGCATTCATATCAAGTCAATTCCACTACTATGTGATAATACAAGTGCCATCAACCTCACCAAAAACCCAGTACAACACTCAAGGACTAAACACATTGAGGTTAGATATCATTTTATTCGAGATCATGTAGCTAGTGGTAATTTAGAAATTTCTTTTATAGATACAAATGGTCAATTGGCAGATATCTTCACAAAAGCCTTACCTGAAGAGAGATTTACATCTCTTAGAAGGGAATTAGGGATGTATAATTTGTGAAAAGATTTCTGTATTTAAATTGGCATATAAATTTTTCAGATTATAATGAAATCTTCTCTCTCCCTCTGGCATTAAGCAAAACTCAGCTTATTATTGTACTTGACCGCTAATGTGTTAAAAGCAGTTTGACCCGTCAAACCTTTTGTCGCTTTCTGCCGTTACCCTTTTGGTGCCTCCTTTTCGATAAAGTATTATTAATTGGTCAAATTGTTGTGGGAACGACTCTTCTCCCACCTTTACCCTTTTTCTTTTTATTTGTTCGCCCAAAGCCGATGCCCTAACGATTCCGGCATCGACTCTCCGCAAGATTTGAAGCCTTCTCTTCTTCCCGCGAAGAATCCCTTGAGGGGTTCCATCCCTTCCATCATCTCCTCTCCTCAGAACCTTTTCTCCACTCTACCATGGCCGCTCAGTGATCTCCGGAGTGTAGGGGGCTACAGTGCTGAGTATTTGTCCCTTGAGCAGCAGGAAAGGTTCACATTCTTCAAGACGAAAATTTGCGGAAATAAAGCAGTGGATGTACCAGATCTAGAAAAGAATGGCATGAACAGTATAGCAGAAATATTGAGAAGGATGCAGTGGATGGATATTGCCACTTTCACCGAGGTAAGCTATCCCGACCTGGTGAAAGCCTTTTATGTTTGTCTAAGGTCAGAGGCGGATGGGTCCCTTGTCTCATCTGTAAAGGGTATCCAAATCAAAGTAGATCATGAGCTTTTGCACATGTTGTTTGGGGTGAAGACTTCTAGACACAGTGGAGTTCACACAGTGAACGATCAAGCAAAGGGTCTTGGCATTATAGGTCCAGGTTTCAAGCTGAGAGACGGGAAATTGGATATAAATCAGATGACTGCGTTCAACCATCTACTTCATTTTATTATCTGCCAAATCATAGTTCCCCGCAGTGCCACTTACTCAACTTGTACTAGGGCAGATTCGGATATGATGTTCTGGGTAATTCAGCAAAAGGAGATTAACATGGCCGAAAATCATGATGGAGAGAATGAAGTTTGCCCATGATCAAATCTGGGATACAAAGAGCAAGTTGAATGTTTCATTGCCCTATGCTCATCTACTTACCAGGATATTCAATCATTTGGAGTAAATCTATCTGGGGCAGTTGTGGAAAAGATGGGCCAGTCTATAAGGTCCAGGAACCTAAAGAAAAGTGGATTCTCAGTGCAGAATGGGATATGGACCAAGACCTCTGGCAGAGGAGAGAGGCCATCATCGGAGGACATCCCCGAAATTCCAGAAGAAGCAGAGAAATTAGCAGAGTAGCAGCAGCAGAATTAGTAGCAGTTGAATCAACAGCAGCTCCAACGGGGAGAAGCAGTAGCAGGTGTGGCAGATTCTTTGCCCACCTCTAGAGTTGCCTGTTCTAAGAGAAGTGTTGGACTCCGTCCCTTCCACCTCAGTTACTCAGAAGATGGTGGACTTACAGAGACAGAAGCTATGGCACCAGGCCATATTGAAAGATCCAATGCAGAAAATAGTATTTCTGAAGAGCCAAGAGTTGCGCAAGGGGAAGTAGTGATGGATGAAGCTCCTACTGAGGGGGAGAAAATTGCAAGTGTGTCTCAAGTATCTACTTCTGTGGCCGAGGGTCACATTGAAATGGTGGAAGCTCCTAGCCAAGTGGAGCCAATTGGAAGTGAGCCTCAAATGTCAGAATCAGTGGCAGAAGGCCACAGTGAAGACATTGTTTTGGAAGAAGCTCCCACTCTGGGGGAGCAAGAAAATGTTGTTAAATCTGCTCCTATTCAGGGGGAGCAAGAGCTTGGTAATGAAGAAGCACCATCACAGGGGGAGCCATTGAAAATGCCCCTGTAAATGAAGGACCTAGTACAGGTCATGGTGATTTTGAAGAACCTGTACCTCAGAGAAAAATAAAGAGAGTGGTTCACAGAAGGCAAGGAAAGAGCCACCGGAAAGTAAATTGAAGCCTGTTATGGAAATACTAAAGGCTCAAGGAGATATTATCATCAGTTCAGTCCAGTGTCCAAGGCATTCTTGCCAGTCAAGCTACAGCCACTTCTGAACTGTTCAGTCCGAAATGCTATGAGATGGTTCAACAAGGAATTGGCAGACATGAAGACCATGCTATCAGTAATTTCTAGGACAGGTGGACTTTCTCCTTCTGCTACTCAGAGCAGACCAGCAACTGTTCCTCGGCCACCAGGGCCACCAGCACAAGAGTCAGGACCATCTGGGCCATCAGTTCAAGCTTCAGGGTCATCAGGACCATCTCATCAGGAATTTAGGCCATCTGGGCCGTCTGCAGTTGTCAGCAAGGTCAAGAAAAAGGGAAAGAGCCAGTAGCAGCTACCAAGGCCCCTGAAATTCTACTCTTGCAACTCCAATCCCCTCCTCACCTTCATCTTCTTTACAGCCCCTCCAGCTCCACCAACTTCAAACACCCTATGCCTCGCACCCACACCTCATCCTCTATTATTCCATCTAACCTTCCTTCTCTCCATCCCTCTCACACCTCAGCTCCATCATCACCTCACCTTCTACACCTCTCCTGAAACTACTCCAGTTCACTCATCTACATCTTTCAATCCCAAACATCTCTTCCATCCTCTACTCATCCTTCTTCTGTCACCTTCATTCTGGACAAACCTCAAATTCACAGTGTCTTGACACTAATCTTCCGGATGACTTTGAGAGAAATACCCTCATCTCCATTCTATCCATTGCCTTCATGTCCACAGGACTGATCCTCCCAGTCCTGCAAGAAAAAGAGGAAACATTCATCCTCTGTCAGCATCCCTCCTCACCATTATTTCCTCCTCTTTGGTACTCTCTTACCCTCGAACCTCCCAGAAGATCCATCTATAGGGAATACCTTCAAAAATGCATCTTTCCACTATCTATGGTATTCCTTTCCTCACCCTCTCTGAGCATCTAAACATTGTTCTTCCTCTTTCCCAGTTGGCCCACTTTCAAAAATCCAAAATCTATGAGGGCACTGAGTTCAAACTGAAGAGCAGTGGGCCAACGTCAAGGGCAACAAGTCTATGTAGTCCAAATACTTGGCTGCCGTATAGAAACCCTTACCCATAGAGATCACCCACTCACTCTTTCTGAGTGGTTCATTCTTCAGCATAAGACCTCTTGGGGACCATTCATTCTGAAAGAGATCAGGATTGCCAAGAACTTCCAGTTGTACAGTGATTTCTGCTACCTGAGCAAGCTGCCTGAAGTACAGTTCTACCAATTTCATTCAGCTATAGTAATGCTAAGATCAGAACATTCCATCAATCTTCCCCTCACAGTGGATTTTGCAAACCTCCAAGTTGACTCTCCAGTTCTTCTGCCGAAGCTACACTCCTTAGTGTTTGACTCAGATGCAGGCTCCCATGCCTTTGATATGTTTGCTAAGCAGATGGGCAGAATGTCAGCCAAGCAGGGTAGAATGCCTTCCTTTTTGCGATTTATTTTCAGAGAATACCACTCTGGCCGCATTTCCTCCCAAGTTTTGGCTCCACTCATTTCTGAGTGTGAGAGGCTTTCTCCCACCGTATGGGAAACGCTCTACAAGGAACCCCATCTTCAGTTGCAAGCCATCAACAGTTCCTTGATCCGTCAAGCTAAGCCTATTCTATCAGCCGAAGCCTTCATGGATCTCAACTCCATAAATCCCGTTCAAGAGATATATGTTCAGTGGGGCCAGATATACTGCCTTCTATGCCTTAAAGAAGGATCTTCTTGATCAGAAGATTTCTATCCAATCTCTCTGGACAGATTTCTCCATCGTGCCAGTTTTGGAAAAAGCACCTACTTCAGATTCATACTGGACAGAGATCAGTATGAAGAATTCCTGGAAGAGCAGCGGCAGCTATATATTCAGAGGATCACTCCAGCCATGGGTTCATCCTTCTCAGTTGCTCCTGGTGTTTTCCACCAGACTTTTGAAGATATGGAGATCAAGGCATGCGCTGTCATTCCCAGCATGCCTCTCTCTTGTCTCCGTTGTATTATCTTACTCCTAATTAATTCAAAGCTTTCTCTCTTCTTTGTCTCATAGACTATCTTTTTGCTTATTGACAAAAAGGGGGAGAAGACTAAAGCAACTCTAAAAAACATGACTGGTATTATGCTATTTAGTTAGTATATTTTGTCATCATCAAAAAGGGGGAGATTGATGACCAAACTTTCCCCATATAAATTATTTACTTTTTTATATTAATTTTGATGATTAACAAAACAATACTAATGAATTACTTGAGCCTTGAGGACAGGAAATAAAAGAAAAAGGAAGTTCAAAAACAATCAGGTAAAACTCTCACTTCATTTCTTTCAAGTCATCGCAACGATTTCTTAAAGTAGTCATAACAATTTCTTAAGACCTCGTAACGATTTGCTTGTCGCAACGATTTCTTAAGTTATCATAATGATTTCTTAAGACATCATAATGATTTACTCGTCGTAACGATTCTGTAAGTTATCATAACGACTTCTTTAGAACTCCTAACGACTCTACAAAGTATCGTAACGATTCCCTTGGAGCTCATAACGACTTGCTCGTCACACGACTCCATAAGTTGTCGTAACGATTTCTTTAGAACTCGCATCTCATAACGATTTATTAAGTGTTTCATATCAATTTCTTCAGAAACATAACGATTGCATTTCATAACGATTTGTTAAGGTTTCATATCGATTTCTTCAGAAACACAACGATTTGCATCTCATAACGATTTGTTAAGTGTTTCATATCGATTTCTTCAGAACACAACGATTTGCATCTCATAACGATTTGTTAAGTGTTCATATCGATTTCTTCAGAAACACAACGATTTCATAAGTGCTTATAACGATTTGTTTTACACAATGATTTCATATAGTGCTTATAACGATTTCATTATTATGATTTAATGATTCTCTGTCATAACGATTTTCCTATCAACTCATAACGATTTCATAAGTCATAAAGGCATCGGCTTTGTTCATATTGATTTCACTGTTATATCAATACTCTTTCTTATGCGTTGAATAGTCAAAGTCGTATCTCGTCTATTTGACTGCTATGCATTCAATGCACTCTGAACGTATCTCTCATACATGCAGACGATATCTTCAACCATTGTGCTATTCTGTCTACATCTTTATTTTGACAGAAAGGAGTTTTGCTAAAACTAGCAATATCCTTTCCAACTGTGACTAACGATCAACGACAGCCCTAGTTGTCTCCTATTTATTGTTGACATGCTTGAAGATAGCTGACAAGATTTATCTGTACAACGTTGGACTCAAAAGATACAAGATATCAAAACATTTCTTTGGCGTGTACTAAAGGATAAAAGACTGAAGATCAGAAGCTTCCTATCAGACCAGTCTAACGTACACCAGAATGAGAGACAACGGATCTTTAACGTTCAAATTTCAAGTAGAAAGCTTAAATACAAGACTACAAGACGAAAAGACAACTTGGAGGAAGAAACAACATTCTGTGATAGAGAATAGCCAATCCTTCAAGTCTTCAGTAGTTGCAAACAAGAGCGAAGAACTCCATTCCAATAGATCTTAGCTCTTTAGCTCTCTGTGTTGAAAAAGAGATTCCTATGAGAGCCAGTGAAGTCTTTTGAGAGAAACCAGTGTCAAAATCCTTTCTCTCTTGAGGCTTATTGCCAGACTGCTGTTTCTAGAGCTGTATTTGAGCTAGTTCCTGAAGCCTGTTCTTGTGCTTACTTTTATTAGTTTTATTCCCTTCTGTGTGAAGGAAGAACTGGTGGTATCCAGGGTGGTTGTATTCCTTCTGTATGAAGGAAGACCTGGTGGTATCCAGGGTGGTTGTTTTCCCTTCAGGTTGAAGGATGACGGTTGTGGCTGGGTGTAAGGATCCGTGAGGGGGACAGTACCCTTGATAGTGATATCCTGAGGTATTGCTCAGCGACTGGACATAGGTCTCCTGTGGATAGGAGTTCCGAACCAAGATAAAATCCATGTTTCTTGTGGTTGTGTTCTGTGCGTTTGCTGTTTCATTTCCTCTAACTCTAACCTTCGTTTAAGTTGTTGTGTAATCTTATTAGTGAACAGGTTTCAATCAAAGATCAATTTTTTAATAACCCATTCACCCCCCCTCTGGGCTAGCTAGCTGGGCAACAGGCACGTCCTTCAAACTCCAAAAGTTATCTCAACCATGGCTAACTGCTCTTAGACAGATTGGAGGTGGGTATGAGTACTTCAAGGTCAACATCCCACTGTGGTCAAGTGGTTGCATCCTCCGTCAGGAAGACTTAAATTAAATGTTGACAGTGCCTTTAAACTTGCAGCAGGTGGTGGAAGAGGTGGGGGCATCCTCCATGATCATAAAGGAATATGTGTTTTTGCTTTTACCAAGAACTATAAGGGGATTATTTTTGCCCTCACTGCAGAGGCTCTTGCTCTGTGTGATGGCCTCACGATCTGTTGCAGCAAAGGGTTCATGGATACTATGGTGGAGACCGACTCCCTAAACCTTGTGCAGATTGTCACTGGACAGATTCCTCGTCCCTGGGAATTATCATGTATTCTCCAATATGTGGCTGTCATTACTCAAAAGATAAAGGCTCAAATCAAGCATGTGCCCCGTGAAGCCAACCAGGTGGCCCACTCCCTAGCCAGTTATGGATGTTTCGCTGAACATGTTATCATTTGGGATTTTGGTGCTATTTTGTCACATGTTTTTAAGGGCCCCTACTGCCTTGATAAGGTGGGGTGTCCTACCTTTAGGCCCTAGCCCCGTTTGTGTACTTCCCCTCTTTCATCCTTATAATACAAAATTCCAGCCGCTTGGTGATGGTAGTGGCCCTCTCACATTGTAAGAATGCCCCTATGTCACACCCCGCCAATTTAGCAGTGGAATAAATCGGGGAGACGTGAGCAAAGTGCATAGTAGTGTAAATTGCACCACAGTTAAGTAATTCAGAGCAACTAATGAACAATAAATTGGAATAACTCTTCGTTTCATTAAAATTTCACTAAGACTACTACAACCACTAATTCCAGAGCTACTACATATAGCTCAATGACATCATTACATTGGAAAAGAAATCTAATGCAATATCTTCTAGACTCCATGGTACTAGGACAACTTCATGACTTGGCTCCAGGTCGCTCATAACTCGAGTCCTGTCCCATGGTGGACTAACGTCAACGTCTGAATTACCTGAGACACAATAACAAATAACGAAGGGTGAGCGATAACGCCCAGTAGGACTTAAATCTCAAGATCAAGCATGTTTTAAATGATTAATACTTTGAATGGCAGAATAACTAATGATAGAGAGAGTCATATAAAGTCCAGAAAGTAATAGCACAAGTAACATGGTTCAAATAGCAGATGAATCAAGTATAACACGATGATTAAAGTCAAGTCACGAATGAAAATGATGTCAACACGATAGCAAGAAATGTCAATGTCAAGCAATAGCAAGCAACATGTATAGCAAGGAGAGAGAAAGTAGTTGAGCATATAGAGAGTAAATTGCACTTGATTGATTTTCATGAATCGAAATAGTATAGCACTTTCGATTAATGTTCGTCAATCGAGATAGTAATTGCACTTTGGTTATCCGTAGATAGCCGAGAGAGAATATAGCACTTTTGTTGTCAATAGACAACGAGAGAATATAGCACTTTTGTTGTCAATAGACAACGAGAGAATATAGCACTTTGTTTTGATTGTCATAGAGTATTATTGTTAAATGGCACTTTATTTTGTTTGTTAAATGGCACTTTATTTTGTTTGTTAAATGGCACTTTGTTGTCAAAGGACAACGAGAGAACATAGCACTTTGTTTGGTTTGTTAAATGGCACTTGGATGTAATACCGACATCCTGATCATGTTAACTCCCATGGGCAAATGGCACTTTTGGGCGCTCTCTCTAGGACCAGATCGGGGCCTATTGCGCATGCATTAGTTATTTTGTTTATCTTTAGACAATCAATAGATGGCCAATAGAGAGTACCAAGAAATAGATGAGAGCACTAGATGAATAGACGAGATAGTAAAGTGAACGTAAATAGACGAGTGAGTAGAGTATAGATGAAAACTAAGGGACAATGCACATAACACGTCAAGTAAACAAGCGATAGTAACAGTTGCACAACACGCACGATTGGTGTTGTCTGTCAGGTGGAATTCAATACCTTTCCGCTGGCCATGTTATGCACAAGTCCAGAGGTCCGACGTGATTCAAGATAAGAGCGAACTTCTAATAGCCGTTTGGATCATGTTCATCCCTAAAGGGTATGATAGGTGTTAAGGTACAACCAACTCGTCGACCATGTGGGAATCCATGGACAGAGGAGACTTACAGATGCCTTGAACAAGGATTCACTAGTCTGGTAGAAGGATTATCCGATGAAGAGTTTGTTCAAGTCAAGAGAAAGTGTAAATATAGAAACAAGTGCTCGACGTTCTAGAGGAATTCTAGAACAGTGGAGCATCGATATCGGTGTTCCCAAAACATCACGAGAAAACGAAGACAAGTTCTTTTAAAATAGGGTAATTTAAATATATAATTAGAAATAAACTACCAGATGTATTATGAGATATTTTCATGCCAAATTAAGCCATAATGGATGGTTCAAAGTGTGTGCACATGTGACAAAAAATCATAGATGGAAAGAGGTCGTGTGCATGTTTATTAAATCACTCAATATATATTCACTTAGAATATGTGTATTTACTGCGTGTATGACTGTTAACAAGTGTATAGACACTGTAGAAAAATTAGAACATCACAAATCATGGGTTTTTATGCAAAAACTTGAGATCGCGACGTACCCTAGTAAGGGTTGCGACAGGGTTATGCAAAGAACGCGACAGGGTGGTCAGGTCAGGAAACAAGATCGCGACAGCACTGCCTGTCACGTTCAGAACATGATAGGTACTGTGTCGCGATGGACCCTGAGAACGCGGCCTATCGGGCCGTCGCATTCTCAGGTCCTGTGCCTGAGTCCGAGCGAGAAAAAGGACAAGTCTTGGATTGCGGTCCAAACCTTCCTTGTTTTGACATAGGGCTGTTCAAAAATTCATAACTAAATGTACAGGTGATGAAAATTCATGAAACCAGTTCTAAACGACTCTACACATGCAAGAGTACTTCCAGTAAATAGGAATTTGAAATCTGACATGGTCTCGACAAGTTTTACACAAGAACAAGCACAAAGAACTCAGAGCATGGTACAATGGTGGTAATGATTTAATTCGTGCAGTATCATGGATAGAAATTAGGGCTTTCAGGGGCGGAAGATTTCTAACAATCATCAGTATCTCCAGTAAAAATCTCATGGTATGGGGTCAGTATACATGGAGATCTAGATTTCAATTGAGGATTTAGAGTCATGGTGTTTGCAGAACTTCAAAATTCAAGATCAACATATTGGGTGAACGAAAAATTATGAAATGAAAGGGGTTTTGTTCCTGATGCATGAATCAATCTAAAGACAAATTTAATTATATTTTGCTCGTGAGAATGCCTACCTTTGACTCTTTTTCTCTTCTAGGGCTAGAACTTGAAGAAAAACGTGATGAAGCTTGATCAAGCCTTCTCCCACGAATTCCCCTGCTCCTTGGCCTCCTCTCTACAAGCAACGTGATAGGGGCGGCCATGGAGGGTTAAGGTATTTAAGCTTGTTGGGTTTCTATTCCTAATAGAACTCTATCTCCTTTTAATTCCAAGATTTCCATATTTCTTTCCTCCTTCCAAGCTTGCCAACTCCTAATGGGTTAGGATGGGATCTAAATTTGTGTCCAAGCAATTGGGGTAGGTTTATGAATCAAATTCCAACTCAAATTACTTATTTTAATACTTTAATAACTATTTTCTATTTAGGTAATATTTAAGTTACGAATTTAGGGTATTTTCCTATTATTCTCTTTTTAAAAAAATCCCTATTTTGGCCCAATAATTTTTAGAGGGTCCATTTATTAAAAACCATTATTTAATGGAATTAACTTATGGGAATTTCTCTTTTTAATTAGGGAATAATAATGTTTCAGATTTATTATATTTTTCCTTACTTGAATTTATTCATGGGCTATGGAAGTCCATTGGTCCAATTTCGATAATGGGTCATCAATGCATGATGTTGGAAGTCTTTCCGACATGCACATTTAATTTATGAGCACGTTATATTTCCGTGTTAACGGTGTTTCGACTTAGTTTCCTAATTTGGATAATAAGTCACATTGTGACGTACACTTGGCCAACCATATCTTTCGTTGCATGAATTTCTTAGTGGAATACTTAGGAATAATGTTTTGGGGTTGATTTATAATTTTTATGAAATTTTCCTATGTATTCTTGCACATACGATAGGGTACGTATGTTTCTATTATTTGATTTTAAAGAAATTATTATTTCGAATTTTTAAGTATTTAAATTTTTCGGGTTGCTACACCCTACCTTCTCCTTTTGGTCTGGCTACATTTTAAAAAAATGGAGTAGCTGAGAGGAAAAATAGAACATTGTTGGATATTGCAAGAACCATGCTATCTGAATACAACTTGCCAATGTACTTTTGGGCAAAGGCAGTTAATACAACATGTTATGTAATAAATAGAGCCATGAAAAGGCCTATATTGAAGAAAACAACATTTGAATTGTACAAGGAAAAAAAGCTCAAGATCAGCCATCTCAGATATTTGAATGTCTTTGCTTCATTCAAAATAATGGTAAGACAAATAGTGGTAAGTTAGATCCAAAATCCGATGAAGGTATTTTTCTGGGTTATACTTCTAAACATAAAGGATATAGAGTTTTCAATAAAAGAAATTTACTAATTGAGCAAACCATACATGTTATATTTGATGAATCTAACCCTTCCTTGAGAAAGGAAATTATTAGTGATGATGAAGGTACGGAGGACCAATCCAAGAAAATGCATGATATAAGGATAGTGAAGATCCATCCGTGGAAGAACTACAACAGAAAGAAATAACCCATGAAGATCTTTCTAGGGAACGGAGATATAAGAAGGATTATCCCAAAGAAAATATTATTGGAGATCCAAATGTAGGGGTAAGAACCATAGGTGATACTATTCCTTGTGATATTTAGCCTTTGTTTCTCAAATTGAGCCCAAGACAGTCAATGAGGCACTGATTGATAAATCTTAGATTTTAGCCATGCAAGATGAACTGATTCTGTTCAAGAGAAACCAGGTTTGGCCCCTTGTGCCTAGGCCATCAGATCATCCTGTTATTGGCACCAAATGGGTGTTCAAAAACAAAATGGATGAAGTTGGTGTCATTACTAGAAACAAGGCTAGACTGGTAGTTCAAGGGTATTTCCAAGAGGAGGGCATAGATTTTGATGAAACCTATGCATCAGTATCTAGACTTGAGGCTATTCGGATTTTATTAGCATATGCATCTGCATTGATTTAAAATTATTTCAAATGGATATGAAATCTGCATTTTTAAATGGTTTTATAAAAGAGGAAGTCTATGTTGAACAACTTCTTGGCTTTGAAGACATAGATCATCCTAATCATGTTTTCAAATTGCATAATGCTTTATATGTTCTGAAACAAGCACCTAGAGCTTGGTATGAAAAACTAAGTGCAATTTTTTTAAAAAATGTGGTTTTATAAGGGGCAAAGTAGATAACACTTTGTTTATTAAATCATGCTTAGAATACCTTAATTGTGCAAATTTATGTTGATGACATCATTTTCGGAGTTACTGAGGAATCTGTTTGCAAGTACTTTGAAGAATTAATGCAGGGAGAATTTGAGATGAGTTTGATGGGGGAATTAACTTACTTCATTGGACTCCAAATAAAACAAGACAAGGAGGTAACTCACATCAATCAAACCAAATACATCAAGGACTTTCTAAAGAAGTTTTGTTTTAAACAAGCAAAGTATCTAACCACTCCTATGAGCACTTCCACCAGGTTAGACAGTGATCCTCAAGGTAAGAAAGTAGATCAAAATTCTTGCAGAAGTATGATTGGTTCTCTACTATACTTAACTGCTATTAGACCAGACAATTTATTTAGTGTATGTATGTGTGCTAGGTACCAAGTAGATCCTAAAGAATCCCATTTAATTTCCAAAAAGATTTTTAGATATTTAACACATACATGTGAATAGGTCTATGGTATCCAAGATCATGCAAGATGAACTTAGTTGGTTATACTGATGCTGATTATGCTAGATGCAAAGTAGATAGGAAAAGCACCAGTGGTTCCTATCAGTTTCTTACAGGGTGTTTGATCTCGTGGTCCTCAAGAAAGCAGAACTCTGTGTCTTTGTCAACAACTGAAGCTGAATATGTTGCTCCTAGGAGTTGCTACACTCAACTACTGTGGATCAAACATCAACTGGAAGACTATGGACTAAACATCAACTCTATACCCATGTTATGTGACAACACCAATGCAATCAATCTCACAACATTGCTTGATAGTAAAGGAATGGAAACTTTTGGAAGAATTCTCTACATTAAACTTAGAAACCAGACCGTAGGTAGAAAAGGCCATGATAGTGAATTTAAAAGTTCAAGCTGACCTTTTGAAGCAAATCGGAGAACAACAAGACAATGATCCAATGCTGATAGAGATTGAAGAGAACTTAAACTCTAAACCTGATTTTTGTTTGGATTATCATGGAAACCTTTGATTCTAGAAAAGATTATGTGTCTAGATGATTCATAAATTAAGAAGCAGATACTGTCGGAAGCACACCCAACTTATTACACCATACACTCTAGACCTATCAAGATGTACCAAGATCTCAAGAAAAATTTTTGGTGGTGTAATATGAAGAAGGACATTGCGAATTTTGTTGCAAAATGCTTAATCTGCCAAAAGATTAAGGCTGAGCATCAGAAACCTGTAGGAAAATTGAAACCTCTTGAGATACCAAAATGGAAAGGGGACAACATAGGCATGGACTTTATCACGAGATTACTCAAAACTCGTGGTGGATATGATGCTATATGAGTATAAATTGATTGACTCACCAAGTTAGCCCATTTCCTAGCTATGAAAAACAAATGGTTTGCCAATGTCCTTGCAACATTATATTTAAAGGAAGTTATTCGTTTGCATGGAATTCCAAAGGATATTATCTCGAACCGTGATGCAAGATTCACTTCACATTTCTGGAAGGAACTACAAGAGACATTGGGAAACATATTGAAATTGACCACAACTTTTCATCCCAAAATTGATGGACAGACTGAGAGAGAGAACCAAGTTGTTGAGGACATGTGCCGAGCATGTGTATTAGAATTCGGAAATGACTGACACAATCATTTGTCAATTATGGAAATTTTCTTACAATGACAACTACCATAGTATGATTCAGATGGCACCATTTGAAGCACTGTATGGTCAGCAATGTAGATTTGCTAGATGGAGTTAAGTAAATCACAAATTCTTGGACCAAAAATGATACAAGAAATAATAGAAATTATAAAGATAGTACAAGGAAAAATGAAGGCCGCTCAAGATAGACAAAAGAGTTATGCCAATCAGTGAGGAAGAGAACTGGAATTACAAGGGGATCATGTCTTCCTAAAAGTATCACCTCGAAGAGGAATCTGAAGATTTAGAATCAAAGGAAAGCTCAGCCCGTAATATATTAGGTCATTTGAAATCTAAAGAAGAGTAGGAGAAATGACTTATCAATTAGCTTTACCCCCTCAATTGTCTAATATACATAATATATTTCATGTATTTATGCTACGGAGGTGTAACGACCGCGAGAACCCGACCCTCGGCCCAAGCCGAGGACCCGATTTTCGCAGTCGCCGCCCATGGATCCGGAGACCCGGAAGGGCTATAAACACAAGTCTAACAGAATATGTAAAGGAAATAAACGTCAACTGCTAACTAGGAGCACACACACAGAAGCAGAAAGAAGAGCGAGACCGCTGCGTATCGCTTTAGGTACAATCCCAACACACACAACTAGTACAAGTAAAGATAGGGGAAGAACAAGTCCCTTAGAGGCATACCCCGAGGGTGGCGTACAACTGAGAGGGGGAACCACTGCTAGCTACGGGGACGACGACTACTGCCCCGTCTCCTCCGCCCGGTGCGCACCCTGCCGCTGTTGAGAAGCCTCACCTAGAAAAGGAAGGGATGAGCTTCACAACTGAAGCTCAATAGGGACTACCAATCTTCTATTGGCTCTAACAAGCAGATGAATATATATATAAACAATTAAATAACAGCAGTTATATCTTCTACCCTACGAAGGAAAGTGCGGAAGCAAAGCTACTAACTAGCAATGGTACGAAGAACACCACGGTCGGAAACTCCGTAGAACCTACACGTCGTGACCACCACACGGATGGCTATGCAGACAGGGAGAACCCCGGCTGGATAAGAGACACTAGCTACGGGAAACACTACCACTAGTCAACCGGTCAGGTGCACCCACTGACGTCTTATCCTCGACTCAGGTCCAAACCTCCAATCTCGTCAGAGTGGGGGCAGGAGCACAAAGTAGACGACAGTAACTGCCGTAGTCTGGCCGGACTACGGTCCCACGCCTGGCCTCTCTAGATGGTTCTGAGGCCACAAAGAGCAAGGTAGTGAGAAGAAGGATTGGCTGGTCTGAACTGGGTAGAACTTCGGTCGTCCTCGGTGTCCCAGACCAACCAAGAGAGCTCTACAAACAACTCGACATCGCTGTCCTAACCACCGTTTTCCCCTCAACTCCAGAGTCTGTGACTTGAGTACACTCGTTGTCCCGAACGCTCCCTCTAACGTGCACAAGAATGGGGGTCTCAGGCAACGGTAACAACCTCTCTCAAGGGACAAGCCCTCAGGTGCCGAGCACCGAGCGAACGACTAGTGTAGGACCGTACTAGGAAACTAGCACTGGTGCCACGGGTATAGTAAGAAGTGGAAACGGCGAAGACTCCATGGAAAATAGAACTCTGCAAGACCTACATGTCTCTGCTGTAGTCGTGATGCGTCGGGCCGTCGCGACCTTGTCGCGACGCCCAGGGCTATCGCGACACTGTCGCGACAGCTCAACCTGTCGCGATGTAATAGAGGGTCGCGATGATGTCTTGGCGGCCTAGCTGGTCGCGACATCATCGCGACCGCTATACAGGTCGCGTTCACAGCTGAGGGGGGGTCCCGGTGCAGTCCTCCCGGAGACCGCCCCAAAACGATACATTCACATCCACGCGGGGGAGGGGAGCTTGGGAAACATAAAAGAAAGCTCATAAATCATACAAACCACCCTCAAACCCCACAAAACATGGATTTACAACGAATCTACGCTCGATGGAATCCTCACTCACACGAGCATGATTCTCATGCCCCCACAACTCCAAACCACGGAGAAACCACAATATCAAGGGGGAAGGGAGCATGTTAGGGCGAGAGGAGTCGAGGGTCCCTACCTCCAAGAGTAGAGCCGACCCGTTGGGGCCTTCATGTCGGAATGGCCACCTCCTCCTCGCTCCAAGCTCCACGATCACGTCGCCTGCATGAACGGGGCGTCACGTCCCACCACGAGCACCTCAAGCACGCCAAGAAACTGCCGAAGAAGAGAGAGCTCAGAGGAGGAAGAAGAAGGAAGAGAAGAAGAAGGAAATGGGGAGAGGGGGAAATGGGGTGTCGGCATCAGTTTTAAACCGATGGGCTCCAAGACGCGACGGGTCGGCCGGCGCGAACAATGAGCATGTCACGACGCCCCCAGACATCGTGACCATGTCACGATGGCCACCCACGGTGCGACACTAAAAGCGGTCAAACCTAGAAGACCGGGAAACAAGAACGCGACGACTGACCAGGTTGTGTCAACGTTGTACCCACCTGACACCCGACAAAGCCGTTCTGACAGACAGGACAGTGGTCAAGTCGGTCAGAAAAGCAGTCGCGACGCCACCAGACGCCGCGACAAGAACGCGACGCCCACCCCCGCCACGACCATGTCGCGACGGCCAGGTGCGTCGCCACATAAACCCTTTCGCAACGGGCTCCCCCGTCGCGACCTTGAGGACGGGGCCAATGGCCCAAGGGGGCCGGGTCTCACAGGAGGTATGTCAATGACTCATCCCATGTCATAGAAATTAAAATTTTGAGATTTCAAAGTAATCTGGCATACGAAGAGAAATTGGTAAAAAGCCTCGATCGAAAAGTCAAACAACTCTGGAATAAAGAAGTTCCATTACTAAAGATTTAATGGAGCCGGCGAGAACAAGAAGAAGCAACATGGGAATTAGAAGATGATATTAAAGCCAAATATCCAGAATTATTTGTAGGTTAGTAATTGGTAATTGTTATCCTTATACTAGTTGAATTTAGAGAACCAAATTCTTTTCTTAGTGGGGGAGAAAGTGCAACACCTCAATTTTATATTATGAAATTAGATAATTAATTTAAGATATGTGAACATTATAAATATTATTTTAGACCAATGTATTCCACTAGGTCGACACCAAGATTCTGAAATCAGAGACAAAATTGAATGCAACATAATTTGTAGTACATTCATATTAGCTTATGTATGAAATTCTATCTTAATCAGTCATCATTTGGATGATAAATAAGAAAAGTGAACAATTAAATTTATTTGCAAAATAAATAATAATATAGAATACATTAAAAAAATTAAACTTACTTTCTTATGCAGGTGAGTTACGTAAGATAAATGTTACCTTACAAAATTTTCAACACATATTTGTATACGTGTTAACCTATGGTAAAACCCTTGCGATGTGGTTAGAATCAGTGCCCGATCGAAATATGGGAAATCACGGTCGTCCAGATGTTCTGCAAAAATCTTTCCCGCACACAGTCTCAACCTCTATCAAAGCATGCTACATTTCACCTCGGCCAATACTTTGAATGTTGGATATTGCTCTGTGGGTTGCTGCCATCAAATTTTGGAGACGGAGGCCGTGCAAGGGTGAGGAGGAAGAAGGTTTCTAAATGAACTCTATTTACTATTTTAGGTAGGATACTTACCTTCTCTTGTAGCTTCGCTCACTCACCTTCTCCCATTCAAATGATATGTTCTAGTAAGTCATTTTAAGTGTTTAGCTAAGTCCAAACCCAAGCTTGCCACAGATTCACCACAGACAAAAGAAACTATAATCAGTTTTCGGCAATGCCAGAATCGGTTGTCCGATTCTCTCAATTGGTTGACCGATTACCCTTCAAGTTCGACAACCCGAGAGAGAAAAGAGGGGGGGATGAGGGGCTTGGAGAGTTCAAATATGTCTGAAAAATATATTCAACTATAGAGTAGGTTCTCCTCTTCTATTCCTGATTGTTTATTTCCATTCCCAGGCCAGAAAAGTTGGTGCGATGTTAACCTATCAGATTCTGATTTTTTTCATAATCTGTTGACTGAAAACTAATATTCGGTCGACCGGTTCACACATACCTCAATCGGACAACCGATTTCATCTTTATGTTCAACCAATTTCACCTTAAATCCAAGATCAAGCTATTGGGAAAGTTGGTCGACCAATTTTGTCTTTCCGGTCGACCAATTACACTTTAAAACTAGAATTGAGTTTCTGTGAAATCTGGTCGACCAAAAATCACATTTCAGTCGACTGATTCCCTATCCTGTCAGCATTCAATTCGGTTGTCAATTTATTTTCTTAATTAATCAATTTATCCTATATCTTGAATATCTTTACACTATCATTGGGCATTCATGTAGAACAACCTAGATATTAATTAAACCTCCTTTTGGAATCTCAATTGTATCTACTACAAGTTTTTGAAGTCATCTTTTTATCCTTGACTTATTATCCTTGTTATGTCATATCTTATAAGTATCCAAAGACCACACTAGTATGGTGGACAAATGGAAATGGAATGACATATTTTTGTTCTTTGGATTCACTTGAATTAATGCTTGTGCAAATGGGGCTGGTCCAGTCCTAGAAGGAGCACCCAAATTCGTTTACTGACTGTACAGAACTGTACTGGATCATTTGGGTGTTTTGGCATGACACCATTACATGCTATATCTTGGTCCACATTTTCATGAATTGTACCATGAACTGTACTAAGAACTTAATTATACTTGCTTGACACTGATTGGTTCGGAGCAACTCTTTTATAGTATTATCACCTTACCAACATTACTGTGTAATTTTATGTACCAGTTTGTGCTCTCTTATTGCATGGTAGGCATATCGTTTTCTCTTTCTATGCTACCATTCGTTCCTTACTTTTTTGTGTATAGAAGGTAAATCCTACTGAGCACAACTACTCATGCATTCCTACTTTTCTTTCAGGAACTCAAGATGGGGCAAGCTCTTAAGGGAATTGTGTGCTAAGCGACTCTTAGAAATTAGCAACCCGAGATTTTCCTTAGACTTTAGCAATCTAGAGTATTGTAAATGTTAATTTTAAATCCTTAGTTTGTGTAAACAATTTCGTATGATTCTGCTGCACTACTTTGTCAATGTAATTGAAGGCATGGTTTTGCATGGCGAATCGGATCGGCCCGATTCGACCAAATCGGATCGGATCAGGGGAGATCTGATCCATGATTCGGCTGATCCGATCCGATTCGCATGGGTACATACATACATACCCTTTCTTCTCCTTTCTTCTTCATACTTATTTACCTAAATATAATTTAAGTAAATGTTACTAACATTTACTTAAGATATTACATGTAAATAAGGAAGTACCCCACATTTGAATCCAATAAAAACATTAAAAAAATCATATCTCTTACCAATAAAAAGTCAACTCTCCCATCGAAGAAGAAAATCGTGATTTGGTGATTTTAGATAAATGCTAACTTTCTAATCTCTCATAATTTAGCCAATCTAAAAAACCACATAGAATACTAAAAATCCAAAGTTCTGTAAAAAAAAGTCAAACGTGTATGTGACTTCTCCAAGGGAGCCACTCTCCTACTAAAAAAAGTGTTGTTCTATGTGGTTTATTTGAATTATCAAATTTTTAGATTGGCTAAATTATGAGAGATTAGAAAGTTAGCATTTCGCTAAAATCACCGAAATCACGATTTTCTTCTTCGATGGGAGAGTTGACTTTTTATTGGTAAGAGATATAATTTTTTATATTTTTATTGGATTCAAATGGAAGGTACTTCCTTATTTACATGTAATATCTTAAGTAAATGAAACTATAAATACTAACATTTACTTAAATGATATTCATGTAAATAAGTATGAAGAACAAACTGTGTTTCCCATGGGTAATATACATATATATATATATATATATATATATATATAATATTACTATGCGAATTGGACCGATTCGGTCTGATTCCATGCGAATCGGATCGAATCAGGGTGAACCTGATTCGGTCCGAATCGCCGCTCCAGCAAACCATGATTGAAGGGTTCTATTTCCTTGACGTTAAAACTCTATCATTTCTAAAAATTATCAATTATTAGGACGTGCCATAGACTGTCGTTAGCACATCGATGTCGACATGAGCCAATCAAATTCTTGTTCACGATGAGTTAGTCTATCGTTAACTAATCTTGACGTCAATATGGACTGCCATTAACTTTAACGGTGATATCTATGATGCTAACACATATTAATGACAAGATCGATTGTCCTCAAGATGTCTTTGATGACATAGTATCTCGCCGTCAACATGGGCTTGGTTGCATGTACTATTTGGCCATATACAACATGGGATGCACGCCCTACTCGTCATTTGTGGCCAAACCCTCTATATCAAGAGGGAGAGGGCTCCGAAATCACCTCATAGGCTAAGGTTTTGGAGCCCTCCCATTTCTCCCTTTGTCTTCCTCTCCTCCTACCCCTCTCTTGAGTGGGAGAGATGAGATCAAGAGGGTGAGACCCTCTCTTCCCTTGTCTTGCTGCTGGTGCTTCTGCTGTTGCACCTTGGAGGTGCACGAGGAGTGCCTTGAAGTGGTGGAGAGATGTTCCGATGAGGAGGAGCCGGTGCCGGCCGCCGTCGTGTGTACACCGCTAGAGAGAGGTTGCATGAGCTCCTTCATCCAGCAGGCCAGGTTCTGCACGTCAGGAGATCTACGAGCTCTCTTAGGTGAGAATATTTCTGTCTCACCCTTGATAGATTGCACAAGAGTAATGCACCTGGACATCATCTCGGTCTAATATGTTCTTGTAGGAAATGTGATTATTTTACTTTAAACTTTATTTCACTGTGTATTAGATACTTTTACACATTTTCCTACACAAGTAGCATCCCTAGTCTCTTGGTGCAATTATGACACGACCAAGGGGATGAAGTGACAAGGGTCCAATATTGGGCTAAATAGTGGGCCTGTGATTGTATTTTACTCATCAAAATCATGCGTACGCCATCGATTTCTTCATGATTGCCTTTTTTTTCTTTTCTTTTTTTACAATAAAAATAGTTTACAAGGCTTTCCAATATTCTCTCTTGAATGAATTGTTTCGGGAATACACAATAGGGGGGGGGGGGGGAATTAACCAAGATACATTTAGTGTGTTTATCCTCATGATTGGAAGGCCAAGAGGTCTCATAAGCTTGTTATAGTAGATAAGAGAATAATGTAGGGGAGTAAAAGAAGACGGCGTGTCAGTAATCGCCCTTCCTGCTGTGAACTTTGTTCTGGACTGTCTTGTGGGTAATCGGCTGTGTTTCCTTGAGGTTGGGAACCATACTTGATGTTGTGGCATGAAGAGTCACAGGGGTAAGGACAGTCGATCCTCTTGAAGTCACTCCTATCATAAAACCATCCTCCAACAGCGCTGGCAACTGTCATGTTGTCAAGGACAGGGGAGTTTGCAAATTGCCACATCTCTGTCAGCTCAGATTGGCAGTGAGCAAAACATGAATTTATGAACATGCCCGTAGATGAGCTGTTTCCAAATCTTCCAAGCGCATTCAGAAACTCCATCCTGAATACTTGCATCGCTTCTATTTGCTCCACATTACACAGACTTATATCTGTTCTACAATCCTTCCAAACACCAGGAGGGTCAGAATCGGGTGGAACCAACACATTTCTTATCTGCCATGAATCATAGGCTGGGTTCAGAATGAAAAGTTGCGTTTGGATCTGTTCGACCACATATTGAGGGAAGAAACACTGCTTTGATTTATTTTTTTCCTCTTTCAATTGTGTCAGTACTTCCCTGTAATGGTAGAATGCCAAAGTTTCAAGAAGAGATTGCACAAACCATGTCGGGGCTCAGATTTGAAGTGCATGAGATTCTTTGCAGAACCCCGGGTTGAGTTGCCTGTGGTCATTTAAAATCCCTGTGAAACTTATGCTTCCCATGGCCTTGGATGAACCAAGTCTCCCCCTTCTACTGCGATAGAGACAATTTGAAACATTGTGGCACCATCCTCCCCCCTGAGAAAGAAAACAAGACCCAATGAAAGAGCATTCCCCAAGTCTAATCATCCACTTCTCATTCTCTGTTACTGGTTACAAGCCCCCCCCACTGGGCTACAAGGAGCTTGGGTGGAAAACATGACCACATCTTGATATCTGTTAAGTTCTAGTTACTCTTTAGGTGCATACACAGGCATGTTTCCCATAAGCTCACATCTTCCATGTCCATAACAAACTCAAAGTGTTTCAGATATCAATGCATATATACATAACATTATAGCAATGAGCATGTATGGTGTAATTGATTACTGTTTCCGGACCTCAAAATGGACCAACCAATTGTTCACCCCTGAACCGAACCCGGGGGCGAAATGATAAGCAGGTGGGCTCCCATCCAGGCAAACTGCAAACACCAGAGGATTGGGCTGGTGTTTAGAGTCAAGAAATGTTGGAATACCACAGAGCAACCTAAAGAAATGAACTGTCATGATACTGAATGGAAACAGTGGTACTAAATTCATGATTGCCGATCAAATGCCCGTGCTTGTCATCTTGACCAATACCGTTCCCAAGGAAGTCTTGCCTCATGGTTTGCTAGAATAAGCAATGAGCTAAAGATAAAAGAGAACGGGTTGGTGCAAACTCCCAAGGGAGTTTGCAACCAGCGTGGCTGCAAACTAGCAGCTCATTGGGGGTGGGTACAACCCCAAGGGGGGGGCCCACCCCCAAGATAAAATAATGCTATACACACATATATTCAGGTTTTGTCTCGCCAGTAGTCCTAGGTATCCTGGATCCCTTTGTAGGCAGAGTCCTCGTGGAAATGACACCTAAGGTGAACCCGAGTGTATGCCAAGGCGCACATCTTAGAGTTTGGGGCCATCCTGAATGTTGTGGATAGGCACCCATTTACACACCCCTGACAAGACAATCCTTAAGGAGGGGGAAATGCTGCCAATTTTTCACAGACTTTTCTGTTTATTTAAATTTCATAATTACATTTGGACAAACATGGTGCAGTCATGCGCGATGAAACAAATGGACTCGCGACATGGTAGTTGGCCTCCTCTGCATGGTTAGTGGTAGGCCCGGATGTTCTGATGCTTGCCAAGCAGGTCAAAGACTCATGTGGACAATAATAATGAACACCAAATAAATAAATAAATAAAACAATTAAACATCAAAGGGGGTGAAAATAAAGGAAATAAAATAACAAATGACATTTCTAATTACTCAAAAAAAAATATGGAGGATGGTTTGTGTCACGGTGCGCCAGATCCCCAGTGCGTCGGACCCTTCATCTCACTGGTTCATCCACAAGAAAATGCAACAAATTAATACTGAGATAGAAGTGAATAGATGATAATTGATAAACAAAACAAATTAAACAATGAAAAACCAACCCAATTAAATCCATGGGAAATAGGACACAATCAATTTAAAGCCAAGTTCCAACTTAAGTTTAACAATGTTCAAATCAAACCAAATAAGCTAAAATTAAGCCAAAACCTAAAATTTTAAAAAAAGGAATCCAAATTTCAATTAAACTCAAACCTAAAATCGAGTAAACCAAGTGAAAATAAATTCAAATAAAGCAACTTCAACTCAAATCCAATAACTTTAAGTTAAACTCACCAAATGCAACATCTTCTTTCCAAGTTCAATGACTTAAGTTCGAACAAATTCAATTCACATAAAACAACCTTAATCAAACTCTAAGCCAAATTCAAAACAAATAAAGCAATTTCGAGTTAAATGAAATGAACTCAAGTCAAATCAAATCTAATAATTTCATAATTAAATCTAAAAATAAAAAATAAAAAATAACTTCAAATTGAATGCAAAAAAATGAAACAATTTTTAACCAAATCCAACAATTTAAATGTCAAACTCAAATCAAACAAATGCTCATCCGGATGATATAATTTGTTCATTCCATGTCTCCATGTGACTCTTTATCGGATGTCTTGTATTTCTGGTCATAAGGCTCTTTATTCTGACAATTAATCAAAAGTTTTCTCTTTTCAAAGGGAGATGTAATTAATGCCATTGCACTTGGGTGACGATGGGTCTTCGGTCCCAACTTGATGCCCCTCTTGTTTGATGAACTCGAACGATGCACCTATAGGCTTAAAGCCCTCTGTCCCTTGGAGGTAGGACATATTGTCACCTGTGTGATTGGAGTGGCTGCGTTATGATTATGGATTCATCTACCATCGATGACCCAAGATTAGCACGCTTGACAAGATTTAGATTTGCAATACATATACATGTCTAGTCATATGAACATAATATCTTGGGGATAAAAATTCCCCATCCTAGAATTGGCCTTATTAAACCTCTGTTAATTTTGTAACAAGCCGCATTCACTGCCTCTATCTAGAAGTACCGTGGCAAATTCCTTCCAACTATCATGGTCTAACCATATCAAGAAGTGTCATGTTTTTTCCTTTTAACTACTTCGTTCTGTTGCGGTGTTCTTGGTGCTGAAAAATTATGCTCTATTCTGTGATCATACAAAATTTTTGGAATTTATCATTTTGAAATTCTCCTCCATGATCACCTCTAATTCGTATGATGTTGAATTCTCCATTTTTCAGCACCTTCTTACTGAATTTGACAAATGCCTCAAAGGTCTCTGATTTCTAAGCCAAGAAAGTCACTCAAGTGAATCTGGAATAATCATCTAATATCACAAAGCCATGGTTCATTCCTCCAATGCTAGTCATTCTCATTGGTACAAATAAATTCCTATGTATCAACTCTAATGGCTTAGATGTAGTTACTATATTCTTCACCTGAAATGAATTCCCGATTTGCTTTCTCTTAGCATATGCCCTACACACTACTTGATTCTTAAATTTATGTTTGGGCAAATTGACAACTAAATCATACTTAATGAGCTTAATAATCAGATCTTGACAGGCATGTTCTAGTCTTATGTGCCATAATTCCATCTTATTCTCATCATTTGCAAATGGAGATACATTCTGATCTATAAACTCTTATAAACATAACACATGCATGTTCTTCTCTTTTTGTGCTCTAAAATTGACTATCTTTTGATCAGGTTCTAATACTATACACTTATCAACCTCAAACTTAATGTAATTGTAACATCGTGGCCATTTGGATCTGAGTTTGAGTGCTTTGTGGGCCAATGTATGGCTGATGTGCGGTGTTTTGTGCTTTAGCAGGTTGTGTGGGTGTTGTGGGCCGAAAATCCAGACCCAACAAACCCACTAGTTCTCTGTTTGAGAACGTGACGGGGGAGTGCATCGAGTTCAAAATGTGTCCCCCACCTACGTCATGTTCTCATCACCGCTTGTTTTCAGTCTTTAGTTGCATGCACAACGCGTGGCGCATGCATGGTTGACATGTGGTGTCGGGGTCATGAATGCGTCGGCCAGGTACGTCGCGTTCTAATGTGACGGTCACCTGTGTCGTATTCTGCACTCTGAAGGTTTAAGGCTGTAGGTTGGACAAACAGAGTAGAGAGCTTTGTTTGGCCAAGGGAAGAAGTTTTTTATGGTGTTCTGGTGATTCTGATCTCGTGGTTCGTGTTTCGGTGTGTTCTCAGTGCGAGGAAGATGTTCGGAGCATGAGGAATGCTGATCGAGCGACATTCTTCTTATTTCTTGTGTGGGTAGGGAGATTCTTGCTTGGTTCTCTATGTTTATAGTGGATTTGACAAATTTAAAGCATGTAGTAGCTTCTTTGTAGTAGTATACAAGCTAAGGTAGCAATTTTACTCTTTGTGGTCAATCCATGAAGGAAGATAGGTATGATTTGTGGGTTTTATGGGAAGATGGTTTCCATATTGGCATTCTGTCTGTAAACGCGATGGTCTAGGGTGTCGCATTCTTAACGTGACGGTCGGGTCTGATGCGTTCACATCCAGAACGCATCGTATCAGGGTGTCGCATTCTTAACGCGATGGCTTACCCTGTCGCTTTCTGGTTTCTAAAACCTAAATGTTGTGTTTATGGAATGTGGGCCCTCCAGACTCTAGTTTAAGGTTCTTAATAAATTGTGAAGGTTTATGTACATGTTTTAAGATTGAAGGTTAGTGAGATTATGTGGGTTGTGTGTGTGGTCGAGGTTGACGATACGATGCCTACCATAGTTATCTCTCGAGTTGGGTACCCTAGGTTCTCTGTAAGCTAGGAACGTTAGTCCTCAGGCTTTGTCCTAGTACCGTGTGTACCGTAGAGGTTTGTGTCGTCTTCTTGAACACCCTCACTCATTTGTTAAGTTGTGCGTTCGGCTTAGGGAAGGATGACAGTGGGGCAGCGACTTGTGGTGTGTTGGTTCTCTGTTCAGTTGCTTTTAGCGTGCTCGTGGTTGGGGGACGGACACCAGTAGATGTACTGGTTGGCAGCTAGTTCCGTGTTCCACAGATCAGGCGTGGGTGTGTAGCATGTGTCATTGCAGGTGTGGTGTTGGTTGGTCTCCACAGCTTGTTGGAACTGTAGAAGTGGAGCTGCAGTTGGACCTTCTATCCGTGACTGCGAGACTGAGAGGTAGTCCTGTGTGGTTTGTCCGGGCAAGTAGCTAGTGTCGCAAACCAAACTTCATGACTCGAGTGTGGCATTAACCTTCATTAGCTCGTAAATTAGTATGTGATTTATCGTTTATTTATAAATGTTCAGTACATACAGTTTATTGACTTGTCTATTTAATTTTAGCATTTAGTTATGTACTTGTTTAATTATGTTAACTGCTTAATTATTAACTGTCCACTCATGCTTCTCTTGAGATTTGTGTTGTTCTAGTTTTAAGGGAGTTTCCCTACTGAGCCAGTGACTTGTGAGGCTCACACCCCTACTTCCCCTTTTAGGTGAAGGAGAGCAGGAGAGTTCCCATCCCTCGTATAGCTCTGAGCCGCATCATAGTGGAGGCGGGCCCACTTCACCAGTAGTGTAGTTTTCTATTCTTGTTTTCACCTCAGGGTATACCCCAGGATGCTGTACTTTCACTTTTTGTATTAAGGTTAAGTATTATTTCATTAGAGATCATGTAGCAAATACTAATATTAGCATTTCATTCGTAGAAACTAAAAATCAGTTGGTAGACATTTTTACAAAAGCCCTTCCTGAAGAGTGGTTTACCTCTCTCCGAAGAGAGCTTGTCATGTGTAATTTGTATTTCTGCAATAACTGAAGAAAATTAGTCTTTCAGAGTTCCTTGGAATAATGCTTGACTCCTAGTCACTGCATTTCTTGTAGTCATTGACTACAAAATGTCTTGTATTTCATGTTGGGTTGACTTACTCTTCACTCAGGTCGACACATCTTTCATGCTTTGTCGACATTTTTTTTTAACACCTTCTTACATAAGGTCGACACATCCTTCCTATAGGTTGACCTATATCATCATCCTGTTGCAACATCTACTCTCTTTATTTTGATCCAATATTTAATTTCCAATCTCACTATTCTTCTTATGACTCATTTTCATGCTCTACTTTCCCTGACCAAGTTCCCTACATTTAACTCATTTATCTCTTTAAATTGGTTTGAGCTAAGGGGGAGCCTTGAAGTGAGGGGGAGTCTTAGACTAAGGGGGAGACTTCATTAATCCTTCTCCACACTTTTCCTTTTGGTTTCATCATTCCTATTCCACGAACATTTTTTTTAGTCATTGATAAAAAGGGGGAGAAATACTCTGAAATACATACATACTCTGAATAAATACCATCATATCATTTTTTAGAATTATGATTACGGTTAGTTTTGTCATCACCAAAAATGGGGAGATTGTTAACTCCTTTATCTCCATGACTATATATTTTGGTGACAATAAAACTTATTAGAATATTTCTACATTTCAGAATATTTAATGTGTTTTACCTTAATATCATTTTGGTTAAGTCTGTCAACTGGTAACTCAAAGGAAA
The DNA here is from genome assembly GCA_014218235.1 of Colocasia esculenta. NCBI lineage: Eukaryota > Viridiplantae > Streptophyta > Magnoliopsida > Alismatales > Araceae > Colocasia > Colocasia esculenta. The sequence goes on along the minus strand of CM024763.1, from coordinate 106,670,386 downwards.
TAAATAATACTTCAAGGATCACCATTGTAAGTATTCCGAGAATTTCTAAGTCCACTAGATGGTGTTCAAATTTCTTGTAAACCTTTGTTGTCATTCAAAGTTTTCATTCATAAGTTCACTATTTACTTCATTGACAACTTTTTCATAGTTTCAATCGAAGTCAAGTCTCATCATTCGTAGCTTTAAACTTCATCATGCATGCTTTGCTTCTTGATCAATCACAGCTAACTTTGTCATATTTGAATTTCTACTTTGTCATATCCAAAGTTTACTTCGTCATATACGAAGCTTCATTTCATCATGCATGTTTTTGTCTTGAGCAGTCGAAGTTTACTTTGTCATATATGAAGCTATATACAAAGCAAACTTCGTCATATCCGAAGTCATATACGAAGCTTCAATTCGACCGATAGCATTTTGATCTATTTTATACAAAGTTCCACTTCATCATATCTGAAGTAACACTTCATCATATCTGAAGTCTCACTTCGACCGATAACGTTGTATTCTGGCTAGTCGAAGCTTCACTTCGACCATTTATGTTGTTTCCTTGACTAATCGATCATCTCATATCGATTGCTGAAATTTTATATCGATTTCTGGTCTTACTCTGACTTCCAAGAAGTCAAAGTTATATACTGATTGATGACCAAACTGGTCCCACTCTGACTCTCTAGAAGTCAAAGTGTGATATCGATTGCTGACCATTTCCATCAGTCAAAGTCTTATCGATTATCGATTGTTGTATCGATTGTTGATCTTACTCCGACTTCTCTATAGTCAAAGTTTCATATTGATTGCTTCAGATATCGATTGCTTTTATAAAACATCGATTGCCTTCATAAACATCGATTGTCTTACTTAAACATTGATTGATTTGTACTTAAATATCAATTGCTTTGTAAAACATCGATTGCTATCATCTGTCATCATCATACTAATTGTTTCCTGCATATTGACTGATGTCCTACATAGATTATCATTAATACCCTGATCATCTTTATCATAACTTTAATGATGAAGAAGGAGAGTGACACTCCCAAGAAGATGACATGGTCAAAGAAACTCCTTATCAAGAAGATTGAAGCTCATCATGAAGAGGAAGAAATATCAAGGAACAAACTATAAGAAGCCTAAGAGGAGGATAGTCAACGAAGTTGTCTGTTATGAATGCAATCATCGTGGACATCTCAAGTCTGACTGTCCAATGCTGAAAAAAAAGGAACATATGAAGAAAGAGAAGAAGAAGGAGCACAAAAAGAAGCAAAAGCACTTAAAGAGCCATGCCATGGCAGCTACGTAGCAGGATGAATATAGCTCAACCTCTAGCTCTTCGGATTCAGAAATCAGGGAACAAGAAACTAACCTAATGTTTATGGCTAGATCCAAATATGAGGTAATCTCTACTTAGTTATCCCCTAAAGAATTTTTTAATTTAGAAGAAGAAATGGATTTAGAACATGCTTTCAAATATTTATGTAAAAGGTTGAAAACGGTTAAGAAAGAAGTGAACCTATCTAAATAAGAAAATGAGATATTGAAGGAAGAAAATCTTATAAAAACCAAAGAGATCAGTAAATTGGAATACAAAGTAAAAGAATTAATAGTAGACTTGGAAACAACAAAAATAAAATTAAATTTTAGAGAAATAGAATTAATTGATATTGTTGAAATCAGTGAAGAGTCACATGAATATGTAATGGATTTGATTAAAGATAGAAATAAAACTAATATCAAATTAAAAGAAAACCAAAACAAGATTGCAAAGTTAACTATAATCATACAAAAATTTACCAAGGGTACTGAAAACATAAAATTGGTAATTAATTCACAGCACAAAAATCACAAGAAATAAGGCATTGGATATCAACCTCCTGATAATGAAGAAGATGCAGCATATCCTGAAACCTATCCAACATCGAGGTTTGTTAAAGGACAAATTGGACAAAATGATGCATGTAAAAACTATGGAAAAATCAAACATGACTACTGAAGCTATCCAATGAAAAATAAAAATGCATAATAAAATCAAGTATGAAAGCTAACTGCTCAAGACCCATGAAAGCTTGGGTACCGAAAACCAAGACTTGATTATATATGCAGCGTAATCGTGAGTCATCTAAGATTATGAATAAACTTTATTGATATGACAGTTGTTTTCATTATCATTTTATATCAAGCTATTACCCTTGAAGAAATCATATTGATCATATTGCATATCTTCTGATCAAGGAACTTTTTGAAAACATCTTTGATAAAATGATTAAAGGATTCATAGACATGTTTTAAATATCCTTAGTGTTTGAATGTGTGAACTTAATATTTCCCGCCATTTGAAGCACATCTTCTCAAGTAAGTATTCTAAGATATCTATCTGTGGCTTGGTTAGTCACGAGACACAACTCCCTAGTAGAAAGTGCTTTACCGTTTTCCATCTTTATGTCAAGTCTTCTTATGGTTTATATGATGACAGAATGGACATATCCATTTCTGTATAACATCTTTCTGCACCTATTCAGAATGATGACTGTCACTGAAGACATCTCTCTCTCTTAGCATTTAATGCATGTAGGTTTCCAATAGTCACATGTTTCTACAACATAAGACCTGATGTGGCTGCATGCAAATGAGCATCAAGAAATGAGAGACAACAGATATCTCAAAGGTTACAACTGAAGAAAGCATAAATGCCTATAAGAAGACGATGTCTATGAAGAACAAGCAGACCCTACCAACAAGCAACACATGCGGATACACACAAGCCTTCATAACCTTTAGAAGAGTAGTGCGCCCTCACTCTAAGTCCATCTGCTCTAAGCTCTCCTGAAGCTTCACTTCGTTTTTTCTTTTGAGAGCCTATTGTTTCTAAGAGAGTAGCATCATATTTTATTCTTTTCTCTCTCAGTTCGTGCCTCAGATCAAGCAAGGCTTTGTTGTATAAGCTTGATTTAGGGGCCATCCCTTCAACTCTTCTTTCAAAGTGTTCCTCTTCCTGTGCGAAGAGAAGACCTGTTGTGGGTAGGTGTTTTGTTCCCCTTGTTGAAGGGAAGACCTGTTGCTACAGATGGTTGTACTGCCTCTTCAGGTTTGAAGAGAAGACCAGCTTGCGTCTGGTGGTGTAAGTGTCCATAAGGGGGACTGTACCATTGGTTAGTGAAATCTCAAGAGTTTACTTGGGGACTGGACATAGGACCTCCATTTGGAAGGGTCAAACCAGGATAAAATTCTCTTGTGTTGTATTATTGTTCTTATCTTATTCCACTGCTCACTAACTCTAATATCTACATTTAGTGTTTTTGTTTGAAGTTATTTTTAACAGGAAAATTTCAAGAGTTTTAAGCATTCCATTCAACCCCCCCCCCTCCCTTCTGGGCTACAACCTGGTCAACATAATGTACAACCAAGAGGGGAGGGGTGAATTGGTTGACTACCAAATAAAAATTTAAACTAATTTGATATGCCAAACAAAACGATCGCACCAAAGGCATTACCACAAACCAACAATGTATGTAGAAAAGGTAGAAGAAAATGAAACGCACCACAGTACGCAGTTGTTTAGATGGTTCGTCCAGACAAGGATTGTGCACCGATGTCTACCCCTTACTTACGTGAGGTGGCAACACACTACTCTAAACTTGGCCGGAGATACATACTACAACCCCTCCATACACATACACAGGCACACACACACACACACCACACACACACACACACACACACACGTCTCCACAGCGACAAAGCCTCGCTGTCAAAACCCTCACACATACATGCTCGTAAACCACGAGCACAACTCTTTCACACACAAGGATATGTAAAATAAATGTTGTGAGAAGTTTCTCAACCCAAAGAACAAGAGAATAGAGTAGAAACACAAGGTTCAGATTTCCCCTATTTGCATTGTTGAGAAACGTTTGAGTAAAAGTCAAACAGTTACACTGGCTTCCCTGGACGTTGCACTATGGTTACATATCATACTTGACGTCCAAAGCTTTGACTTCAATCAGAAAACTTTAAGGAAAAACCTTGGAAGTCGTTCTGGTTCACTTGTACATCCTTTGACCTAGCCGGGTGCAGAAAACGCTTCTCCAAAGATGTGTGTGTTGTAGACACACAAGGATCGACCTCTCCCCTTATACCCACGACCTAAGGACTTCATCTTGGCCATAGATTAAAAGACAAATTCAAGCAAATCCAAATCAGGAAAGAGTCCAATTCAGAAGAGGAAACTAGATTTCCGTAGTCGGTAGACCGACTTTACCAGGTTGGTCGTCTGATTCTAGACTTAGCTTTGACTGGCCTTTCTTTTGTTCCAAATTAGTCGACCGAAATTCTCAGGTCGGTCATACGACTTTTCGATTGTCCACTACAAAACAGTACTGGGTAGGTCGGTCGACCAAAATCCCTAAATCAGTCATTTGATTTCCTGCTTGGCCATCAATTGATTGATCCCTATTCTTCAATCGATTGACCTTGTTGTTCTTCAATCGATTGGCCTTGTTGTTCTTCAATCGAAAGGGCTTCACATAATCGGTCGACTGATTCTTACAAATCGGTCGTCCGATTTCCTGACTGTTGTAGTGCCAAATGGTACTGGCTAGGTCGGTCATCTGATTCCCCTATATCGGTCGACCGATTTCCTGCAAAAGTGTAGAAACTCAAGTCAGTTCAAATTCTAACACTTGAAAAGACTAAGCACTCACCTTCGCCCTTTGTTTGTGGACTCTAGACAGCATGCAATCCTGTGAAGCTCATTTATCATGAATATTTAAAATAAATCCACATAAAATCCATAAAAACAAATGGCCATATGCTTCAACAAAACCTCATTTTGTCGATCTCAAAACAACATATTGCACATGGAAACAACATTCTCCCCCTTTTGATGATGACATAATATATAGCATTTAACATACTTTATGAAGCATCAGACATACAAGGAAAGCACTATTTTTGGATTTTTGAATATTCCCTTTTTTGTGTTTTCATTCATATTCATTTTTTTTTACAAAGGATGGACTTTGATGCACACTCACTTAGACACTTCTAGCCTCACATAGCCTATGATGCATCAAGCAAGCGCGCATCCATACAGTAAAAAGGAAAAATAAAAAACACACATAACATAAGTATAACTAGATAACTTCTCCCACTTTGTCACAGCAAAAAGGTGGGAGTGGGATAACAAAGAGAAAGACACTCCAAGACATCGTGTCAAACGAAGGATCACTGAGGTGGAGGTTCATCTAGAGAAGGACGTAGGAAACCCATGACTTTCTAAAGAACTGAGCTTGGGAGTCCATAAGGCTCTACTGGTTAACCCTCATCTCAGCCAAATCTCTAGAGAGAGATCTCATCGACTCACCCACTTGGCGGACTTCCCCTCTCATAGAGACCATCTATAGCACCTTGATTTCTCAAAAATAAAAATTTAATAAAAAATACAAATAAATAAAATTGGAAATCAGGGAAAAGGGAATTAATTCAAACCCATTAAATGAAAGGAAGTAATGGGCTTTGTTAAATGGACCCTATAGAATTTATTGGGCCAAAATAGATATTTTTGTTGCCCAGCTAGCTAGCCCAGAGGGGGGGTGAATGGGTTATTAAAATTTGATCTTTGATTAAAACCTGTTCACTAAAAGGATTACACAACAACTTAAACAAACGTTAGAGTTGGACAAAATAAGACAGCAAACGCACATAAGCACAACCACAAGACACAAAGGTTTTTATCCTGGTTCGGAACTCCTCTCCATAGGAGACCTACGTCCAGTCCCTGAGCAATGCCTCAGGATTTTACTAACAAGGGTACTAACCCCTTCACAGATCCTTACACCCAGCCTCAACTGGTCTTCCTTCAACCTGAAGGGAAAACAACCACCCTGGATACCACCAGGTCTTCCTTCGTCCAGAAGGGTACAAACCAAGGAAATGAAGTTTAAGAACAAGCTTCAGACACTAGCTTAATCAGCTGCAAGCTGAAGCAAACAAGCCTTAAGAGAGAAAGAGAATTTGACACTGGCTTCTCTCCAAAGACTACACAGGCTCTCACAAGAAATTCTTCTATGAACACTGAGAGCAGAAGAGCTAAGGAAAAAAATTGGAATGGACGCTTTGCTCTTGCTTGGAACTCTGGAGACCAGAAGAATTTTTTGTTGCACTCTTTTCTGTATCTCTCTTCTCAGTCTTGAGTCTTGTATTTAAGCTTCTTCTTGAAATTTGAACGTTAAGAGAACCGTTGTCTCTCATCCAGGTGTACGTTAGACTGGTCACCAAGGAAGCTTCTGATCTTCAGTCTTTTATCCTTTAGTACACGCCAGAAAAAATGTTTTAGAATCTTGTATCTTGTATCCAACGTTGTACAGATTAGTCTTGTCAGATATCTGCGAGCATATCAACAATAAATAGAGGACAGCTAGGACTATCGTCGATTGTTAGTTACAGATGGAACAGATATGCAATATATAGCAAAGCTCCTTTCTGTCTAAAAAGGACGTAGACAGAGTAGCATAAAAATGGAAGATATTGTCTGCATGCATGGGAGATACGATCAGAGAGCATTTAATGTATAGCAGTCAACAGACGAGATATGACTTTGACTTTTCAACGCTATTAAAAATATTATACTGATACAGCAGGAAAGTTGATATGAATACTCCCGATGACTTATGAAATCGTTATAAGAACTGAAGAAATCGTTACAGCTATCAAGTCATTATGAGTTTCAAAGAAATCGTTACGAGATTTGAAGAAATCGTTACAGCTATCAAGTCGTTACGAGTTTCATAGAAATCGTTACGAGATTTGAAGAAATCGATATGAAATGCAAGTCGTTATGACAGTACAGAAATCGTTATGAAACTCTTAACAAATCGTTACACGAAGCAAATCGTTATGAATACTTATCGAGTCGTTATGAGTTCTGAAGAAATCGTTGCGCAAAGCAAGTCGTTATGAATCCTAAAGAAATCGTTATGGCTTGCAAGTCGTTACGAGTTTCAAAGAAATCGTTATGAGAACTAAAGAAATTGTTATGACTAGCAAGTCGTTACGAGTTTCAATGAAATCGTTACGAGAACTAAAGAAATCGTTACAATAAAGCAAGTCGTTGCGAGTTCTAAAGAAATCGTTATGATAACTTATGAAGTCGTTACAACAAGCAAGTCGTTGCGAGTTCTAAAGAAGTCGTTACGAGGTCTAAAGAAATCGTTACGGCTAGAGAGTCGTTGCGAGTTCTAAAGAAGTCGTTACGAGGTCTAAAGAAATCGTTACGGCTAGAGAGTCGTTGCGAGTTCTAAAGAAGTCGTTACGAGGTCTAAAGAAATCGTTACGGCTAGAGAGTCGTTGCGAGTTCTAAAGAAGTCGTTACGAGGTCTAAAGAAATCGTTACGGCTAGAGAGTCGTTGCGAGTTCTAAAGAAGTCGTTGCGAGTTCTAAAGAAGTCGTTACGAGGTCTAAAGAAATCGTTACGATATCGATTTATTTTGAACTTTTCGGTCAGAGAGGAAATCGTTCTGCTTATCAAAGAAGTCGATACAAAGACTTGGACAGAATGTGAGATGAGACTTACCTGATTGTCTTGAACTTTCATTTTTCTTTTATTTCCTGTTCTCAAAGCTCAAGTAATTTGTTAGTACTATTTTGTTAATCATCAAAATTAATATATAAATAAATGAATTATTTATTATGGGGACAGTTTGGTCATCAATTTTTAAAAGGGGAATAATAGAATAATACCCTAAATTTGTATTTTTATTATTGCCTAAATAGAAAAGGGCTATTAAATCATTAAATAGCTAGTTTGTGTTGGAATTGGATTCCTAACCCTACCCTAATTAGTTGGCCACGAAATTGCATCCCATCCTAAACCAAAATAGAGGTGGAAAGCTTGGAAAGTTGAGAGGAATTAGAAAATCTCGTAATTAAAGGGGAATTAGAGTCAATATAGGAAAGGGAAACCAAGGGAGCTTAAATACTCCCCAATCTCTCCATGGTTGGCTCTAACTCATTGTTGGGGCTTGCTGGATGTGGAGAGGAGGCCAAGAAGAGGAAGAACTCGTGGGGAGAAGGATTACTCAATCCCCAACCTTCGTTCTTCAAGTTCTAAATCCTAGAAGACAAAACGACACAAACGTAGGCATTCTCACAAGCTAAATGCAATTAAATTCGTCTGTAGATTGTTCCAAACCTCAGGAACAAAAGCCCTCTTGTTTCATGATTTTTCGTCAACCCAATCTTTTGCTCTATATCTTTGAAGTTCTGCAATCACCATGACCCTGAACCACCATGTTTAATTTATATCCCCATGTATACTTGACACCATGCTACGAAATTTTTACTGGAGATACTGATTGATGTCAAGAATCTTTTGCCCCTGAAAGCCCTAATTTTCATCCATCATACTATGTGAATTAAATCTTTTATCTTCACTGTACCACACTCTAAGTTCTTCATGCTTATTCATGTTCAAAACCTATCAAGGCCATAGTTTTTTTCAAATTCCTATTTACTGTAAGTTCCCTCGCATTCTAGATTAGTTTGCAAGTGATTTCGTAATTTTTCATCTACTGTATATTTAGTTCTTGATTTTTGAATGAACCTATGTCAAAATAAGGCAACTTGGACCGCAATCCAAGGCTTGTCCTTTTCCCGCTCGGACTCAGGCACAGGACCTGAGAATGTGACGGCCCGATAGGCCGCATTCTCAGGGCTGATCGTGACAGAGCCACCCATCGCGTTCTAAACGCGACAGGCCCTAGCGTCGCGTTCTGAACGCGACAGGCCCTGGCGTCGCATTCTGGCAGCCTACTCTGACCGACCCGTCACGACCTTTGATTGAACCTGTTGCGTTCTAACTGTACCCCGTCGCGACCCTTACAGGGGTACGTCGCCTTCTGGAGTTTTGCATCGAAACCCTATATTTATGTAAATCTTGAATTTCTACAGTGACTACATGCTCTGTTATCTATCTTAAATGCAGTAAACGAAGTTGTTAACCTTGGATATGTTTTAATTAATTAAAGTCATTCACATGATCTTTCATATCCATGATTCTCCATGACACATGCACACACTTGTAACCATCCTATCATGGCTCAATTTGGCATGAAAATATTTCATAAAATATATGGTAATTTATTTCAATGATGTATTTAAATTGTCCCAATTTTTTTAAATGGACTTGTCTTCGTTTTCTCACGATGTTTTAGGAATACCGTTACTGACGCTCCACTGTTCTAGAATTCCTCTAGAACGTCGAGCACTTGTTTCTATATATACACTTTCTCTTGACTTGGACAAACTCTCTGTCGGATACTCCTTCTGCCGGACTAGTGAATCCTTGTTCAAGGCCTTCGTAAGTCTCCTCTGTCCATGGGTTCCCACATGGTCGACGAGCTGGTTGTACCCTAACGCATATATACCCTTTTTAGGGATCGGTAAAATCCAATCGGCCTTAGAAAGATCACGCTCTTATCTTGAATCACGCTGGACCTCTAGACCTATGCATAACATGGCCAGTGGAAGGGTAGTGAATTCTACCTGACTGCCAACACCAATTGCACGTGTTGTGCACCTGTTACTATCGCTTGTTTGTCCTTGTCTTACGAATATGTCCCTATTCTCAGCTACTGCCTCTGCACTCTCATCTGTTCACGTTCTCTCTAGACTCTCGTCTATTTCGTCATGCATTCTCATCTATTCTTGGTACTCTATTGGCCATCGTGTGATTGTCTAAGATAAAAACATGACTATGCTAGGCAACATTATAAGGGCCCGATCTGGTCCTGGGGAGAGTGCCCGAAAGGCTATAACTCGCGAGGGTTTAATGATCAGGGTGTTTGGCATGCACCTAATGCATGAACTTGCAAGATTTAATCTTTGACAATCATTCATTCATTCATAATATACATATATTACTTGAACTCGTGGTTGAAAGAATATCGACCAATACGTGCTATCGTGACTTGTGCACTATTGTGCAACTTTACTTGTTATCTCGTTATATGGCCAATCCGTTATCATACTTGTTGTGCTATACTCTCGTGCTTTGTGCTATTGTTCTCGTTATCATGTGACATTAATCTCTAGACTGTACTCATCATTCTCTCTAGTTATCTTGTTTGATAAGACATTAACCACTTTAAGCATGCTTGGTTACATGAGATTTAAGTCCTACTGGGCGTTATCGCTCACCCTGCGTTATTGTTATATGTGTTCTCAGGTGAGACCGAGGATGACACTTACATTCAAGAGGACGGGAACAACCAAGAGTGAAGTCAAGAGTACCCTAGCGTATTTGTACTATGGTAGAGTCTGAGTTCGTCTTTTGCTTTTATTCAATGAAATTGGGCCCTATAGATCGGCTCTGATATTAGTGGTTGTAACTAGACAGTTGAAGAATTATTAATGAGATACAATTGCTTTAGTATTTATTCTTTGTCCAATGGTTTGATGTCTATTACATGCTCTGTACCCGTTTATTTGCAACTACCTCATGTTTCGATATTCCGCGTCGTGGCATGACACCATCTCCCCCTCAATCCTGGTTAGGCTATCTTGGAACCGCAGTGAGAAGTCTTCACTTCCGAGACCAAGAGGAGGCAAGTCTTGTTCCATGGGAACCGGATGCTCTAGATCTTCATTTCTATCTCTGGAGCTTGAGCTTCACCTTCCCTTTCTTCCTCATTTTCAGTTTCTGCATTATTCATACTATCGTCACTGTCTTCAATTTGATGAACACCCAGATTTCCCCTAAATTGTCCATTAACAATTTTGTAATTCATGAACTACAGAATATTCATTTGATTGTAGATTAGTGATAATGGAATATTCTCTGCTCTTTCATTTGTGAGATCAATTCCCACATGTGCAAACACGGCTGTGAGAGTGGCTGCATAAGGTAGAGAGCGCCTTGGTTGATTTTTCACCAACTTGATTAGAGTGATCATCATTGCAAGCAAGCACAGAGGTACATTATGAAATAAGCAATGAAAAATTCCCTTGTGCACCCTGATGACTTCAACCTGACTGCCACCTTTTGGAAAGATTATAGTGGTGATGATGTGGTGAATGATCCGTTGAAGCGGTGGAAAATCATTAGCATTGATCATAGCATGATGTGCCACCCAATCTGATAGATCACGCCCCAACATCATTTGACATAAATCACTATCATTATGCTGAACATGTTTCACAAAATAGCCAACATCGGGAATGCTCAATGCCTGACTGAAAATTGTGTCATTTATCGGAATCTCTACACCATTAATCGCAGTAAACAGTCAATTGTTGCTGGTATAAAAATTTGCATAATATTGTTGTACCAACTCTAGATAGTATACCTTATGCCTTGACATGAAACTAACCCATCCTTGAGTTTGAAGCAGGAGAGACAACATGGGCTCGACTTCATCTAGATCAACAAAGTCTACATACTGGGGAGGGAGTATTTTCCTCCGACGCTCAACTAAGAACTCTCTTATTCCATTGAACTTGTGCACTTGCTCCTAAACGTTCGTTGACCTCCCGGTGACGCCTCGAGTTCACACGACCACCGCGGACCCATGGAGCCATCTCAGAACCTTCAGAGGAGTGGATCTCGTGAGGTTGGGATGCCTCTTGAGTCTAGGATGAGGAGTACCTCAGCAAGAATCTGACTGAGAAGAAGAGACTTGCGATGTTCATGCCAAGGAAGGTGGGAAGGACAACGTCAAAGATGATGGATCTCTCAATGACTCTAGGGCTAAGAACTCTTGAAGAAGGAAAAATGAGCTCTAGGGCTTGAAGGGGGCTCTTGGAGGCTGAAGAAATGAAAATGGAAAGTGTGAGAAGCATCCCACAAAACCCCAAGGCTTTATGAAGCCAGGTTAGGTCGCTCCAACAAAGTCAGTTGCAATCAGAACGAACCAGTCGGGTGTGCGATCAGAATTGGTCGATCAACTTTGATGAATCAATCGGTCAATTTCCAGATTTCAAGGGAATTTGGTCCAGCCAGCAGTGAACTGACATGAACGCCCTAGGATTGGCAAATCAGAAGGAATTTGTCAATCAACAACATATTCATGTCGTGGTTTGAGACCTATAAGATTTTCTAAAGCTATTTTTCATGGAGACACAAAAAATTTAAGGATAATGACAATCGATAGATCCTCCAATTTCCTTAATATGACAGCTCCAACCAAGTGATTTACTATGTATACCACGCATCTGGAGACTTGCTTTAAATACCAAGGATTTTAGTCTTAGAAAGTTCAAGAATTATGGATATACATATATATACACATGTAAGCAATAGTTTTTTTTAAAAAAATTAAAATAAGGCATGTAGAGAAATTAACATGCAAACATGGAACTATCTCACATGCAACTCCCCCTTACTTAATGCACATATATACTTTTCACAACCCCAACTCTCTTCTAAGTGTGGTAAACTTATCCTCACTCAGAGGTTTAGTGAAAATGTCAGCAATTTGTATATTAGTTTCAATGAATTTTAACTTAAGATCGTCTTTCCCAACATGATCTCTCAAGAAGTGATGTCGGACCTCTATATGCTTGGTTCTAGAATGTTGAAATGGATTCTTTGAGAGATTAATTGCACTTGTATTATCACAAGTGATAGAAACATAATTAAGTGAAATATGATAATCAAGCAACTGTTGTTTAATCCAAAGCACTTGGACACCACAACTACCGACAACCACATATTCGGCCTCGGCAGTGGAGAGTGCCACAAAATGTTGTTTCTTAGATGCCCAAGTCACCAAGCAACCTCCTAGAAACTGACACATGCCACTTGTGTTTTTTTGATCAATTTTACATCCAGTATAATCCGCATCGATATATGCAACTAATTCAAATGAGCAACTGATAGGCCTAAGTCTATTGTGCCCACAAGATAGCAAAAAACCTACAGCCATTAAATGAGAATCTTTAGGACACGACTAAAAATGGGCACAAAGATCGACGCTAAACTGGATGTCCAATCTAGAAGCAGCAAGATATAATAAAGATCTGATCATGCCTCTATATAAAGTAGGGTCCATGGGTTTACCTTTTTCATCGCTTTCCATTTTAATTGATGATGACACAGGGGTAGGAACGATTTGGAGTTTTCAAACTCGTACTTCTTGAGTAGTTCGATGGTATATTTGGATTGGCATATGAATAGTCCTTCCTTGAATTGATTAACTTGCAGACCAAGGAAAAAATTCAGCTCACCCATTAAGATCATTTCGAACTCCCTTTGCATGAGATCTACAAATTGTTTACATAAGATGGAGTTAGTTAACTCAAATATGATATCATCAACATACACTTGAACCACAATGATATCTTTACCAGAGTTTTTGGGGAATAGTGTTTGGTCTGCCTTACCTCTTTTGTAATTCTTATGCAGTACGAAATTACTTAACCATTCATACCATGCCTGTGGAGCTTGCTTCAACCCATACAATGCCTTCTAAAGCTTGTAAACATAATGAGACTTATTGACATCCTAAAAACATGGGGGTTGCACTACATACACATCCTCTTTAATGTATCCATTCAAGAATGCAGATTTTACATCCATTTGGTATATTTGAAATTAAATGAGGAAGGAAACATAAGAGAGAAGAATGTGGACTGCTTCCAGCCTAGCCACTGGTGTGAATGAGTCATCGAAATCAATGCCCATTTCCTAGCTATACCCTTTGGCTACAAACCGGGTCTTGTTCCTGACTTTAGTTGAGATGTGGCTATGTAAACTTCATGTAAATATGCGTGAGACTGTATAAAAATGTGCAATCTTATGGGTATTTAGATATTTCTTATATGCTCTCACAGACTCAAGTGATGGTATCCCTTGCGAGGCTTTGGCATGTTCACGGGAGGCGGAGTCGGGTCGGGCTTGTTATTAGGTTAACGGGTTTGAATGACGAGGACCGCTACAGTTGATATCAGAGCAAGGTCCGTGTGAATATAAAAGAACAGGAAGATCTACATATCCTTGATCTCTACTTAAGTCCACTGCTGGTAGTTGCTCTGGGTTTCGTATTGATTTGTTGTTGTGCTGTGTGGTTTGGAATGATGAATGTTGCAGGATTTGAAATGTCTAACAGAAGAGATTGGGGAGGTGGAGGAGATGAACCAGAGGAGTCTACTTATCAATTAATTGAGAGATTCTATCAAAGTATTACTGAGATTTAAACGAGGTTGGATCAGCAGGTACTGGTTCAACCAGCAGTAGTAGAGCCTCAAGTTGGAGAGGAGGTAGTACTAGTACCACCACCACCACCACCACCACTAGGATTTACGGTACCACCAAGCGTGCCTGTACCCCCAGTAGCATTGGTACATCCAGTTAGTGCGGAGGAGCCTACGACATTAGTAGATAGGTTTCTGAAGTTGTAGCCACCCACATATTCAGGAGGTTCGAATCCAGATATAGTTGAGCATTGTGTGCATGATATTGAGAGAGTATTTGTTACTATGAGGTGTTCGTCGGCAGATAGGGTGATTCTAGATACATATCAGTTGCATGGCTTTGCACAGGAATGGTGGAGATTGAAGATGCAGACAGTTTTTGCAGGAAGGACTGAAGACTCCACTTGGCTTGAGTTTTTAGGGGTGTTTAATGATACTTTCTTTTCAGTTCAGATTCAACAAGCGAAGAGGGAGTCATTTAGAACATTGCAACAAAGAAAAGTATCAGTTTTGGAATATCAAATGAGATTTATGGCACTGAGTAGTATGGTACATGGTTAAAAATGATGTAATGATGGTGGAGTATTTCATTAGAGGATTGAGGTCAGAGTTGCAAGATGCAGTGATACCCCTTATATGTAGCATTGTGGAAGAAGCATCCCAGCGGGCAGCTATCTTAGAGATGATTGTTCAAGCTAGACAGTCAGGTGAGATAGGCATATTTCGACTTCCTCAGCGCTCTCCAAGTATTAGAAAAGGTAAGGCACCATCAGGAACATCATCTTCAGAATTTACCAAGTGGGGTTCTAAATTAAAGAAGCTATTCAGAGGCAGGGAGGTGGAAGGCAGTAGGCATTCCAACAAGGTAGGGGATTTAGGCCAGAGCCAGAGGAGTCTCAGTAGAGCAGGGATAGGTAGTTAGTGATTCCTCTAGGTTATAAATGTTATAATTGTGGGCAATCAGGAAACTTAATCAGGAATTGTCCTTACTCCAGAGAGTATAGCTATGGCAGAGCAGCAGCACAACAGCAGCATCAACCCCATCTGCCACTGGCAGATCAAGGCAGAGGTCCGCCTTTCTAGAGGGGTCGAGGATGGGTTATGGCCATAACCAAGGCACATGCAGAAGCATCTAATTTGATTGAGCTATATTGCCTATTTTTGAATTTTTGTCAAGAGTCTTGATAGATCCAGGTGCATTTCATTCATTTATTTCTAATGATTTTATGGATAGTATGGTTCATCCTTCCACTTCCAAGAATATATGACTTATTTGATCAATTTCAATCAGATAAAGTGTTTTCTAAGATTGATTTGAGGTTAGGGTATCACAAGTTGAGAATCAGAGAAGAAGACATTGATAAAACATCTTTCAGGACCACATATGGTCACTATGAGTATGTGGTTATGCCTTTTGGTTTGACTAATGTACCAACAACTTTTATGAATTTGATGAATAGGATATTTCACCCATATTTAGAAAAGTTTATTATGGTATTTATAGATGATATATTAGTGTATTCAACATCGAAGGAAGAGCATGAAACACATTAATAATTACTTTGCAGATCTTGCGGGAACGTTAGTTGTTTTCTAAGTTTAGTAAGTGTGAGTTTTGGTTAAAGAAAGTTAGCTTCTTGGTCATGTGATTTCTGGAGAAGGGGTAGCAGTGGATCTAGCCAAAGTTGAAGCAGTAATGAAATGGAAAGAGCCAAATGAAGAGTGAGGATGCGATGGACAACCAAGAGGGGAGGGGTGAATTGGTTATCACCCAATTAAAAATCTTTTGCACATAATAGATTAACTCAATTAAACAAAACTATTGTGTGATACGCACAACGGAATATAACAAGTATATAGATGAAACCGACTATCCTTATGTACATAGAACAGAGGTAGAAGAAACAAATCAAACCACACATGCACGTAGGATTTAGAGTGGTTCAGCAAACACACCCCTTTGTGCGCCTACGTCCACTACCCACCACCCCTATGAGGATTTCTACTAACTTGTTTCCCGGGTGCAAGCGTAAACCCTCACACACATGGTTGTTTCCGAGGAAAACACAACCCCACCTCGTTTCCCTGGGATGAGACAACCTGATATGTATGCGCAACACACACTACACACCAACCAAAGGCGTGCTCACAAACCGAGCACATATACACGTGATGTTTGTGTAAATAAATTGAAATACAATTTTCAACGCAAGAACAAGAGAAGAAAGATGAAAATTTGCAGTTCAGAATTCTCCTATTTTGGCGAGGTTGAGAAATGTCGGAGAAGCACACGAAATCTTGCACAGGCTTTCCTCGACGTTGCACTATGGATGCACGATCTTTTGAACATCCAACACCTTGAACTCGCACAACAACCCTTGAAGAAATCACCTAGAAAGTACTCTGGTCTGTTGGTTCATCCTTTGCCCTAGTCTTGCTGCAAATCATTCTCCAACTATGTGTGTTCTTCTTTATACACATGGAAAGGCCTCCCTTTAAATACCAACTTGCCAAAGACATGATCTTGGCTATGGATGACAAGGAAATCTCTTCCAAATCCAAACTTGGAAAGTGACCTTCAAATATGGAACGTGTGTTCCCGTAATCGGTTCGACCGATTTCACCAGGCCTTTCGTTCATTTCTAGACTTAGCTTCATGGCTGGCCTTCTTCTTCTGCTTCAGAAACATCACCAAATCGGTCGTCTGACTTTTTATGACTATCCCAACGCTAAAATGCACTGGCTAGGTCGGTCGTTCGATTTTGGGAAATCAGTCGTTCAATTTTCTTCAGCAATCGAAAGTTTGGTGTTCACCAATCAGAAGCTTGATCTTCACTAGGTAGGTCGGTCGAACGAAATCTCCAAATCGATCGTTCGATTTCTTGCTTGGTCATCAATTGATTCTCCCTTTGTTCTTCAATTGATTGCAGCCTTACTTCACCAATCGGAAGCTCCTTCATCAATCGGTTGGCTTCCCATAATCGATCGACCAATTATTGAAGGTCGATCTTCTAATTATTGCAATGCCAAGTAGTATTGGCTAGGTCGGTCGACCGGTTTCTTCAGGTCGGTCGACCGATTTCCTGCACAATTGTAGAAATCAAGTTAGTCTTCTATTCCAACTTTGTTCAAGCCTTGACCTTTGTAAAGTTCACTTCATGTGCGACTTTTGACATACTTTGCTACACACTTAACACACAAGTTAGACCCTCAAATCAAATATAAATAATTCAAACACTTGGATCATCAACATGAATTATACTTAATGTTTTGGTGATGTGTGAGATATGATTAATAGGCATCACGCATGATGATAAACAGAATTCCCAATTCACACTAATGGATACTCTCAATCTTACCCATGTATGATAGACCCCCAATTTTTGGTAGCTATCACACTGCCCTTTTATTTTACTTTTGAAACCAATGATGTCAAATTCTTTTGATATCTTTCCGTTCATTTTTTAGGAAAGTATTATCATTTGACGTGAGGCTCCTCACTTTTCAGTGGAAGGACTTGGTTACTAAGCTCAGTTCCTCTTTCCTTGGGACATGTAGCTTTTTCCTCATGAATTACTACAAGTTAGGTGGATTTTAAGCATCACACAGTGTTAAGAGAAATTTTCACCTTTCATCAAAGTGATATCCGTTAATCACAAACATGTGCATTAATGTGTTGACTTCAACTTCAAATGTATTTTGAGAGGCAAAGTTAAATGCATAACTATTTGGCTCCCCCTTAATGTATGCACACACCAAATGCAAAAATCTCCCCCTTGATGGCTGAATTAATGCACAATAAGTCTCAAGCCAATGCAATAAAATATCAAGGGAGTATTAGGCCATAGAAAGAGTCAAGGAAGTGTATTTACATATATTTTACATGCAAGCATACAAGGTGTAACGTCCTGACGCGGAATATCGGAGCGATATTACAGTTATTAAATAGTACAGAGTGATAGATAAATGTCAAACCATTGCACAATTGGAATAATACCACATGAAATCCAACTTCATTAATAATTCACCAAATAACTATTACATCCATTGATCAGAGACAAAACTAGGGCCCAGAGTACTTTATTCAAATCCAAACTATTACATAATGGCTAACTACTGACTGACTCATAACTATACCAACTAACTACTAAGCAGTGATTGCTGGAATGGGTCACTCCTGAGCGTCCTCCTCGGTCCCTTCCTCGTGAGTGTGGTCATCTCCATCAGACTCACCTGGACACATGAAATAATAACGCAGGATGAGCGAATAACGCCCAGTAGGACTTAATATCTCATGATAACAAGCATGCTTTAAATGATTAATATCTTAAAAGGGCAGGGTAACTAGAGAGAATAGTCATGCAAGTATAGTAACGATGGCAAGAGAATACTAGCACTTGTACAGGGAAATAGCTCAACAAGAACGATAAATGGAATGGCCATGTAACGATAATAGCATGTAATGATAGCACTTGTATAGCACTTGTATTGATAGCACTTTGATTATCATAGATTAATCTTGATAGTATAATAGCACTGAGTGCATGCTGTATACACCCTTGATCATTTTAACTCCCATGGGCACTGGCACTTTTTGGGCGCTCTTCCCAGGACCAGATCGGGCCCTATTGCGTTGGCATAAGTCATTTTCTTATCTTAAACAATCACACAAATGGCCAAGAGAGTACCAAGAATATATGAGAGTATAGAGTGAAAGTGAACAGATGAGAGTAACGAGATAGTAGATGAGATAGGGGTATAATCGTAAAACAATGTTAAACATCGATAGTAACAGTTGCACAACACTAGGTCGGGTGCTGGCAGTCTGGTAGAAGTCACCATCGCCCACTAGCCATGCTATGAACACAGGCCAGATGGTCCGGCGTGATCACAAGGTAAGACGGATACACACTAAGGCTGGTTGGATCGTACTGATCCCTAGGGTGTAACGGGTGTTAAGGGTACAACCTGCTCGTCGGCTAAGGACGTGCGCCAAAGCCAAGAAGACTTATGGAGGCCTTGACAAGGAGTCCCTGGCCCAGTCGAGAGTATTCCCGGTGGAGAGGTGGTCCATGCTAAGAGAGTGTGTAGAAACTAGGGTCCGTCATGCCTCGAGTGCTCGAAGGCTGAGGGAAATGATCACGGTATTCAAATCATGCGATTAACTCGAAGACAAGTGTAAATAATTAAATAGGGGAATTTAGTAATTAATTTCACTTAATTACCAGATACATTATTGAGTAGTTTAATAAGGTTTAATGGCAAACATGAATGTTAGGTGTGTGCAAGTGTAAGAAATCAAGAGAGCATGTAAGGTTGTGCTCATTGCTTTTAAATTAATGAATTTCATGTATTGAAAAATAATCAGTCGTTAATAGTCATGACAGTGTTTAATTAGGGTTAAACAGGGTTTAAATACCACATATAGCAGAGGTATAAGTGTAAATTTAAGTTCTGGCCTCAACACTGAGGTCGCGACGTAGGTGGTTGTCGCGTTCAGGTCGCGACGCCAGGCCCGATCGCGTTCTGCTAAACCGGCCACTAGGGTCAACCCAGGCAGGTCACGACATGTCGACCCATCGCGTTCAGAACGCGACGGACCCCCGTGTCGTGACCCCCTCTGAGATCGCGACGGGTCGGGCCGTCGCGACTCCAGAAGGTGACCCGAGCCCAGAAAAAGAGATTTTACCCTTTTCCAGGTGGGTTCCATCCCTCCATACTCGATACACTCCACTTCTAAATTTGATATAAAATCGCACGATGCTTCAAACTTCATGAAACCACTTTTCTACGGAACTAGACAGGCAGATCTATCACTGAGCATGATTAATTAGAAAACAGACATGTATAGGGCATGCTTTGATTAGGTTACTTTTCGGTGACCTAACAATGCATAGTCATGAATAAACGAATTAATTGGAAAAGGTCACATGATAAAACTTAGGGCAGATAGGGGCGTTTGAAAGCTAAGAGCATGTAGTATTTATGAGAATATTTTCAGGACATGGTATCATACACACGCATGGATTGAGGGCAATCATAAAGGTTCGGGTACATGGAGTTAACAGGGTTTGAAACATTTAATACTCTATTATGGAGCAACGAAAATTGGG
Organism: Colocasia esculenta; assembly: GCA_014218235.1. Classification (NCBI taxonomy): domain Eukaryota; kingdom Viridiplantae; phylum Streptophyta; class Magnoliopsida; order Alismatales; family Araceae; genus Colocasia; species Colocasia esculenta. The sequence continues at coordinate 106,650,086 of CM024763.1, read as the reverse complement.
CAAATCATAGGGCTTTGCAAGAGGGGATCATAGTCTACCTAGGGTAAAATTTAATTAGTTCGTGCTTGAGAGATTGTCTACCTTTTCTTGTCAATAAGAATCCTAGGGTTTGATGACGAGGAAGAAGGTGAAAGCCTCTTGCTCCAAGCCCTTCCTCCACTTGCTCCTCGTCCAGAACTCCTCCTCTCCATCCTCCAGAGCTCCAATAGTCGTTCTAGGGTTGATAGGGGCGAAATTGGAGTGTTTTGTATGTTTAAAGAATCCACACAACTTAAAACTCTTCTCTCTTCTTCTAACTTCGAAAATCCCTATTTATCGCCTATTTTTCCTGCCATTATCTATCTAATTGGATAGGGGAGAAGTCTAAATCCAGGGAAAATGGGTTAGGATAGACTTAGGACCCTTTTTAGGATATTTACAACCTATTTTTAGTGTTTATCTTACACTTATTTAATTAATTAATTATTAACTCCGAATTTAGGCTAAAATATCTCTCATCCCATGATGGGCTCTTCACAATTGGGCCCATTCTTTCATGCTTGGGCCATTAATGCAACCCATTTCTAACTTAATCTTAATGGGCTTTGATTTACTTCCTTTTTATTTCAATTATTCTCTTATTAATCCAATTTAATTCTATTTATCACATTTATTAATTAAAATTTTATTTTATTGAGATTAAAAAAAATCGAGATTGCTACACAAGGGATAGATATACCAAGGACATTACATTCGAAGACACTTTTTGTGTTTTTTTTTTTTTAAAATTCTGATAGAGAAAACAGAAATAGTGCCTATATACATAATCAATAAGATTAAAAATTTAAACATATAAGAGTATTCATGTGTTACCTTGAAAACTCAAAACATAAGTACATGATACTCACAAAGCAATTTTGGTGCCCTGAAGTTCACTTTGACGCTCTTTCATCTTCAGGTTTCCAAGGCACCCGTAATCATATATCTCAGGTGGATTTCTTTGGTACCCAAATAATTTTGGTCCAACAGTGTTAGTCCTAGAAGGGAGCAAATCCTTCCTTATCCACGCAAGGTTGAGTTTTTGCATGCTTTTCTTTAAAGAGTAATTGTAGTTCATATGATCATACTCATCACAAAAATAACATGTGACATTAGAAATGCGTTGTGTGGGTTGTGGCCTATGAAAAACATTGGGTGTAACATGCTTGGGTTTAATTGACTGTTCATGCTTCTTAGCCTTCATAAAGTATGTACCATATACTAGTTTTTTGTCTTGCTTAGTTTTCTTAGTATGAACTAGTTTTTTAACATGAGCAATTATATTACCATATGATTGTGAAGTGCTAGAAGCATTGGAGGTATGAACAAATGATGTCATCATTTTAGACTCAACAGATTTGTTCTTTTTAGGGGAATAGCCTAAACCATTTCTATTAGTGTTCACTTTAACACTAAAGACTTCATCAAGTTTTTGCTTTCCCTTCACGAGTCTAGAAAATAGTTGATTTTAGGTCATCTATTGTTTCATGAATTTTCTTGACATAATTTTTAACATTCTCCTCAAGCACATGCACTTGGTTTTCCAGTTTTTCATTTTCAGATTTCAAAGATATGTTTTCCTTTTCAAACATACTAAGTTTTTCTAAAAAACCACTATCATGAAGCATGCATTCCATTTCTTCCTCATACAATGAAATTTTACTTTGCAAGGTTTCTTTTTCATCATGAAGGTTCTCATATTTCAGATTAAGCTCATGACATGACATGCAGGGAATTTCATTATGAAGAAAACCTTCAACTTTCATTTTCAGTCCTTTATTTTCCTTTTTTACTTTCTTATATTTTCCATACAAGGCAGAATACATTGATTCCATCTCCTCAATTGAAAATGATTCACGATCACAAGTTACCTCGGGAGATTCATCCTTAAGAGCCATAAGGCTGTATTAGACATCCTATGCTCCAAAGTTTGACTCATAAGAGTCACTCCATGTGGCGACCATGCCCTTGGGCTTCTTTGACTTCTCTTTGTTCTACTTTTTGAGGAATACTGGACATCGGTCTTCATGTGCTCAATGCCTTGGCACTCATAGCAGATAATTTTTGTTTTTCTGCTAGAGTCCTATTTCTTGTTTTTACCCTTGTAATCTTTATGGGATGTTACATGATGTGTCCTTTGCTTCCTCAGGAATTTCCTAAAGTTTCGGGCTAGCTTTGCCACTTCCTCCACATCTTCACTTGACGAACTTTCATCTTAACAAACAGCCTTTGACTTTTTGAATTTGAGAGCCACATATTTTTTCTTAACAATTGGATACTCGGCTTCCTCCCTTTCTACATTGATCTCATATGCCATGAGACTACCAATCAACTCCTCCATAGTGAATTGCTTGACAGGTTTTTGGAGTCCTCTATGACTATGGCCTTGGTGTGCCATGCTGGTGGGAAGGATCTTAGAATTTTACGGACTATCTATGTGTCTGTGTAATTCTTCCCAAGTGCCTTCAGTCCGTTTGTGATCTTGGAGAACCATGCAAACATGTCAGAGATTGTTTCAATAGGGCTCATTTTGAACATTTCATATTCATGGACTAGAATATTTGCTTTAGTTTCCTTGACTTCTGAAGTGCTTTCATACATCAACTTGAGCTTATCCCACATCTCCTTCGTAAGCTGCACATGGGGACACGAGAGTATTCATCAGGATGAATAGCACATTGCAATATATTCAAAGCATTAAAATTAATCTTAGATTTTTTTAATATTATCCTCTGTCCACTTTCCCTCATCCTCTAGCAGTGTATATGGATCAATATTTACACTTTTCCAGATCTCATAATCTTGAGCCCTGAGAAAGACGTGCATACGGTTTTTCCAATAGGAATAATTACTGCCATCAAAGAACAATATACGTTGGATAGAGAAACCTTCAGGCATGAATCCCTTATCAGCCATCACAAATAGGATCTCTCTTTAAATCAAGAGCTATGCTCTGATGCCAATTGAAGAGTGAGGATGTGATGGACAACCAAGAAGGGGGGGTGGTGAATTGGTTATCTCCCAATTAAAAATCTTTAGCACATAATAGATTAAACTAAATTAAACAAACCAATTATGTGATATGCACAACATAATATAATGAGTATATATAAGAAACCGACTATCCTAACATGCATAGAACAGAGGTAGAAGAAACAGATCAACCATACATGCAAGCAGAATTTAGAGTGGTTCAACAAACACACCCCTATGTGCGTTTACGTCCACTACCCCACACCCTTGTGAGTATTTCTACTAACTTATTTCTCGGGTACAAGCGTAAACCCTCACACACACGGTTGTTTCTGGGGATAACATAAATCCCACCTCATTTTCCAGGGATGCAACAACTCAATGTGTGTGCACAGTACGCACTACACACCAACCAAAGACGTGCTCACAAACCGAGCACACACACATAGTGATGTTTGTGTAAATAATTGAAATACAATTCTCAACCCAAGAACAAGAGAAGAAAGACGAAAATTTACAGTTCATAATTCTCCTATTTTGGTGAGGTTGAGAAACGTCGGAGAAGCACATGAATGCTTGCATAGGCTTTCCTGGACGTTGCACTATGGATGCACGATCGTCTGAACATCCAACACCTTGAACTCGCACAACAACCCTTGAAGAAATCATCTAGAAAGTACTCTGGTCTACTGGTTCGTCCTTTGACCTAGCTTTGGTGCAAATCATTCTCCAACTATGTGTGATCTTTTTTACACACATGGAAAGGCCTCCTTTTAAATACCAACTTGCCAAAGACTTGATCTTGGCCGTGGATGACAAGGAAATCTTGTCCAAATCCAAACTTGGAAAGAGACCTATCCAAATATGGAACCTACATTCCAGCAATCGATCGACCAATTTCACCAGGTCGGTCATCCGATTCTGGACTTAGCTTCACGGCTGGTCTTCTTCTTCTGCTGCTTCAGAAACAACACCAAATTGGTTGTCCGATTTCTCCAAGTCGGTCGCCTGACTTTTGTGACTGTCCTAATGCCAAAACGCACTGGCTAGGTCGATCGTCTGATTTTGGGAAATCGGTCGTCCAATTTCCTTCAGCAATTGGAAGCTTGGTCTTCACCAATCAGAAGCTTGATCTTCACTAGGTAGGTCAGTCGACCGAAATCTCCAAATCGGTTGTCCGATTTCCTGCTTGGTCACCAATCGATTGGCCCTTTGTTCTTCAATTGATTGGAGCCTTACTTCACCAATCTGAAGCTCCTTCATCAATTGGTTGGCTTCCCATAATAGGTCGATCGATTCTTAAAAGTTAGTCGTCCGATCTTCTGACTACTGCAATGCCAAGTAGTACTGGCTACGTCGGTTGACCGGTTTCTTTAGGTTGGTTGACCAATTTCCTACACAAGTGCAGAAATCAAGTCAGTCTTTTATTCCGGATTTGTCCAAGCCTTGACCTTTGTGAAGTTCATTTCATGTGCAACTTTTGACATACTTTGTTGCACACTTAACACACAAGTTAGACCCACAAATCAAATATAAATAATTCAAACACTTGGATCATCAACATGAATTCTACTTAGTGTTTTGGTGATTTCCTCAACATGAGTTAAACTTAGTGTTTTTGTGATCATCAAAATCTACATAGTACAACACCAAAGTCGGTGCCAATGATTAGGTTTGGCAAGATATTATAGACGTTAATTTTTCCGAGATTGAAGCCCCAATGACCAGGTTAACCAGAAAAGTTATACCATTTGTCTAGACAGTATATTGTAGTAGAAGTTTCATGGAATTGAAAAGGAGATTGACTACAACACCCTATTAGAGTTACCGTTGGGCAGCGGAGGATTTGTATTGTACACAGATACTTCTAAGAGAGGGCTTGGGGCAGTATTAATCCAGCATGGCAAGGTTGTGGCATATGCATCCAGATAGTTAAAGCATTATGAAGAGAATTACCCAGCACTTGATTTGGAATTAGCAGCAGTGGTTTTTGCATTAAAGTCTTGGAGGCATTATTTGTATGGTGAAAGATTTGAGATTTTCACAGATCACAAGAGTTTAAAAAATATTTTCTCTCAAAAAGATTTGAATGTCAGGCGGCGTAGATGGATGGAATATTTGAAAGATTATGACTTCAGTTTGGCCTATCTCCCAGGTAAAGCTAATGTAATTGTGGATCCATTAAGTTGAAAGGCAATGTTGGGTCAGATGATGATAAGGGAATCGAAATTGTATGATGATGTAGCAGAGAATTCTCTATTTGTTCCAAGTAACCGACAACGAGTTGTGTTAGCCAGTAGTGCAGTAGAACCATCATTGTATTGGCAAATTGTTGAACCCCAAAGAACAGATGAGAATTTGGCTGAGATTGTAAAGATGGAGGATGATACTATTAATAATGATTGTGTGGTCAAGCTCAAAGGTCGATTATATGTCCTAGAAGAAGCTGAATTAAAATAGAAAGTGTTAGAAGAAGCACACAGATCCAGATAATCAATTCACCCAAGCAGTACAAAGATGTATCAAAATTTAAAGAAGCACTTTTGGTGGCCAAATATGAAGAAGGAAATAATAGAATTTGTGGCGATATGTTTGATTTGCTAACAAGTGAAAGTAGAACACCAACGACCAAGAGGGTTGTTACAGCCATTGTCGATTCCACAGTCGAAATGGATGATATTGCTATGGATTTGGTAGTAGGATTGCCTAGAACATCAAGTCATAATAAAATTTGGGTTTTTATTGATAGATTAACAAATGTGTGCAGGTTACTAGCTGTAAGCATGTCTTGGACAGTCGATCGGTTAGCCACATTGTATGTGGACAAAATTGTATCACTACATTGCATTCCAGTTACTATAATTTCAGATAAAGATCCAAGGTTCACATCCAATTTTTCAAGGAGTTTGCAGCGAGTAATTGGCACTGAGTTGAGGTACAGTTCGACATATCATCTACAGACTGATGGTCAGACAGAAATGACAATTCCGACAATTGAAGATATATTGTGAGCTTGTTGTTTGGTATGGGGAGGCAGTTGGGAGCATCACATAGGAATGGTAGAGTTTGCATATAATAACAGTTATCATGCAAGTATTGGAACCATATGGAGATTTACATGGAAGACCATATAGGATGCCCCTAAATTGGCAGAAGGTAGGAGAAAGGCAAGTTATGGGACCAGAATTAATTCTACAATGTACAGAAATGGTCAGGTTTATAAAGGAAAAGCTCCAAGTAGCCCAGATTAGGCAGAAAAGGTATGCAGATACAAGACGCAGGCCACTACAGTTTGAAGTTGAAGATTATGTGTTTTTAAGAGTTTCTCCCACTAAAGGTGTTCTAAGATTCAACAAGAAGTAAATTAAGTTCAAGATATGTGGGTTCATTCCGGATTTTAGAAAGAATTGGAGAAACAACTTATAGAATAGAACTCCTAACAGATTTCACATATGCTCATGATGTATTTCATGTCTCCATATTGAGATGATATATCTAAGACTCATCAGAAATAGTCAGTTATATCTGAGACGAGCTGAAACCAGATATGTCTATGCTAGAGTTTCAAGTTCAAGTTACAAGAAGAAGAACACAAAAGTTAAGAAACAAAGAAATTGAGTTAGTAAAAATCAGATGAGAAAATAGGCAAGGAAGTTAAAACACTTGGGAATTGGTAGATGAAATGTGAAAAGTGTATCCATACTTGTTTGAGTAAGCCTTTATTTCTTTTTAAGTGATGGTTAAGTAGTTCATTAATTATAAGTTTTATGGTATGGCTTCTTTTTGAATTTTGAGGACGAAATTCCTTTTTTAGGTGATAGTAATGAAATGTCGTGGCCGTTCGATTTGAGTTTGCGTGGTTTATGGGCCAATGTGTGGCCAATGTGCGGTGTTTTGTGCTTTAGTAGGTTGTGCCGGTATTGTAAGCCGGAAATCCAGACCCAAGTAACCCACTGGTTCTCTGTTTGAGAACGCGACAGGGGAGTGTGTCGCGTTCAAAAATGCGTCCCCCGCCTGTGTCACGTTCTCATCACCCTTGTTTTCGACCTTTAGTTGCATGGCGCATGCATGGTTGACGCGTGGCATCAGGGTCATGAATGCATTGGCCAGGTACATCAAGTTCTTAACACGATGGTCACCTGTGTCGCGTTCTGAATTCTAAAATTTTGGGGTTGTGGGTCCGCCAAACAGAGCAGAGAGCTCTATTCGGTCGAGGGAAGAAGTTTTTTAAGGTGTTCCGACGATTCTGATCCCATGGCTCATGTTCTCAGCGCGAGGAGGCTGTTTGGAGTGTGAGGAATGTCGATCGAGCGACGTTCTTCATGTTCCTTGTGTGGGTAGGGAGATTCTTGTTTGGTTCTCTGCATTTATGGTGGATTTGATAGATTTAAAGCATGTAGTCGCCTCTTTGTAATAGTATGCAAGCTAAGGTAGTAGTTTTACTCTTTGTGGTCAATCCATGAAGGTAGATAGGTATGATTTATGGGTTTTATGGGAAGATGGTTTCCAGATTGGCATTCTGTCTATGAACGCGACAGTCTAAGGTGTCGCATTCTTAATGCGACGGCCCGACCTGATGTGTTCACATCTAGAACGCGATGTATCAAGGTGTCGCGTTCTTAATGCGACGGCTGACTCTGTCGCTTTCTGGTTTCCAAAGCCTAAATGTTGTGTTTATGGAATGTGGGTCCTCTAGACTCTAGTTTAAGGTGTTTAATAAATTGTGAAGGTTTATGTATATGTTTTAAGACTGAAGGTTAGTGAGATTATGTGGGTTGCATGTGTGGCCAAGCTTGATGGTACGACACCAACTGTGGTTACCTCTCGAGTCAGGCACCTCAGGTTCTTTGTCAGCCAGGCAACGTTCGTACTCAGGGTTTGTCCAGGTACCGTGTGTACCGTGGAGGTTTGTGTCATCTTCCAAGACACCCTCACTTATATGTCGAGTTGTACGTCCGGTTGAGGGAAAGACGACAGTGGCGCAACGACTTGTGGTGTGTTGGTTCTCTGTTTAGTCACTTGTAGTATGCTCGTAGTTGGGGGGTGGACACTAGAAGATATACTGCCCCCCAGCTAGTCCCGTGTTCCACAGCCTCACTCTAGGGATCCCGGAACCCTTAGAGGTGTGTCAGGCGTGGCTGTGCAGCGTGTGTCGTTGCAGGTGTGGTGTTAGTTGGTCTCCATAGCTTGTTGGCACTGAAGAGGTGGAGCCGTAATTGGACCTTCTATCCATGACAGTAAGACTGAGAGGTAGCCCTGTGTGGTTTGTTCGGGCTAGTAGTTGGTGTCACGAACCAGACTTCGTGACCCGAGTGTGGCGTTAACCTTCTTTAGCTCATACACTAGTGCTTGATTTGTCGTTTATTTGTAAATGTTCAGTACATACAATTTTGACTTGTCGATTTAATTTTGGCATTCAATGCTATACATGTTAATTATGTTAACTGCTTAATTATTAACTGTCCACTCCTACCTCTCTTGAGATTTATGTTGTTCTAGTTTTGAGGGAGTTTCCCTACTTAACCAGTGACTTGTGAGACTCATGCCCCTACTTCCCAATTTCAAGTGATGAGATCAGAAGAGTTGTCATCCCTCGTCTAGCTCTGAGCCGCACTATAGCGGAGGCGGACCCACTCCACTAGCAATGTAATTTTCTATTCTTGTTCTCACCTCGGGGTATGTCCCTAGGATGTTGTACTTTCATTTTCTGTTGACTTTAGTTGAGATGTGGCAATGTAAACTTTATGTAAATATGCATGAGACTGTATAAAAATGTAAGGCCCCGAATTTTTCCTTTCCCGCTTATACTTTATGTATATGTTGTTTGCTTGTTCTTGCATAAATGACGTACATGAAAATGGTGCATATTATAATTGTAAATTTTGCATGTGTATATGCGTGGATGTATATTATTATATGTGAATATAAGTAATTGGCCAATTTTGTGTATAAGGTATCTATTCAAATATTATGCATGTACTATCTAAATATTGAAGTATACCTTATATTGCCCATCTCATAGGTATTGTGTGCGAATATATGAAGTGCATATGTGTATGTACGTATGTAGGGTATCTTATGCGTGTAATAATTGTATACTTAGTTCTACATACATAACACCTTGGTATATTTATGTATGCATGTGTATATTTAGTTGTAAACGTTGTTCATTTGCATGGTGTAGTTAAGGTGTACATTGTACTTATATATTGCATGTACATATAAAGTGCAAGTATGGTAGGTGTATTTAGTAGGGTATATGGAAATTCTATATTCCTCATGAATAACATGCATGTATTTTTATGATAATTAGGTGAGAATAGGCAAGTAGCTAAATTGTGCATACGGCGTATATTGAAAATCCCATGCATATAGTACTTAAGTAATGTTGTGCAAGTTTAGTCTAATTACCGGTGTGCGTGTTATTGTATCTATCTATTTCGTGCATAATATACATAAGTATGTTACATCCGTGTACGTATGCTATATATATATAATATATATATATATACATTGTATGTGTATGGAGATATTCATGTACGTGTTATTATCTTGATGTACCTATGTATGTATGTGTAGGATTAGTAGTAATATTGGATGGTTATCTGGTGTAGTGGTGTATACACTATACTACATAGGTTTCATGTGTTATATGTGTGGATTAATATGGTTCTACATGATTTTAAGTTCTGGCAGAAGAGTGTCTTGGCGTCAACATGGATGGACGCTCATGATATGTCAGCGTCTATATCGACTGACGCCAACCTTAATGTAGCCGTCCATAGATATGGACGTCAATATCCCTAATTTTCTGTGCGCAACAGAGCGCAGAGAGCACTCATTGGGCCAGGCTTCTGGTTGGGGAGATGTCTTCCCAACGGCTCTTACCTGTCCCTTCAACCCCTGCACGAGCCCCTCTTGTCCCCTAGTCTACAAAACACATCCCTTTTGCAACCTAGAGAGCTCTCTTGGCTCTTTACTAGAAAGGAAACCCTAACTGAGAGAGAGAGGGAGGACTGACCTTGGAGGGCTTGGATCCGGCGACTGGAGGCGTTTTCTGGTGATCTTCTACAACAAAGAGGAAGGCCATACGTAGGAGAAGGCTTCCCTGGCGTTGGACTGCAGCATGCAACCCCCTAGAACCCGGAGCAAAGGATTTCTGGAGGCTTCTTAGCGCTAACCAAGGAGGGCTTCATCGGCTTATTCCGATCTTGTAGATTTAATTGAGAGGCAAGTAACCCATAGATCTCAATCCTATACATGTGCCCTAGGTCCCAGCAATTTTTGTGGATTTTAAATCGTGTCCTGGACCCTCCCTTTCACTCTATATTTGGAGTTCGATCTGTGCCCTTACACAGACAGGAACTTGGCGTCAATACCCTTGACGCCAAGATCTCCCGTCGGCGTCTAGCGATCATGCCGTCCAAACCCTTGAACGGCCAGAGACTGCCGCCAAGTTCTTCAGGATAGAACAGTGAGCTGTTCTTCCTGGTAGATGATTATTTTCGATGTGTTTTTCACAATGAGGATATAGTGTAATTTTTATATGCTATAAGAAATAGATAATGTGATGTGTATGGAATTTTCAGTGTTTTTCTATGGATGTCATGAATTTTTAGATTATTGAAATACATGTTGGGAAAAAAAATGGATTATGCATGTGAACCTACTGTCTACATGATTCCTGAGGAATTAAATGTCCTAGATTTTTCTATACCATGTGTATATGTATCAGTCCATGCCCTGAAAATTTGAGAATTTTTCCATGACTGTGGGATTTACTGTAATTTCTGTTTTGGAAATAGAAGACATGCATAGGATTTGTAAAAATTACAGTAAATTATGTGTTGTGCAATAAATCCGGAGAAAATTTCTGTGATGATGAGTATGTCAGGTTCAAGGCTGTGAACTGTCAAATTGGATATTCATGTTATGTTCCATGTTAAATCAAATTATGAACGGCATGAGGTTGCATGTTTTAATTTCTGTAAATGTAATATGATTCAGAAAAATATGAAAATTTGTATGTGTGATTATAAACCTGAAATGTGTCTGTGGTTAAAATTTCATGTTATTTTGATAACAATAAGTATCGTTATGGATTTTTAATGAGAAAAACGACTATGTGAGCATGTTAATTGTAATTTGATGTGATTCAGTAAATTTCAGTATGATTAAATCTATATTATGATTATTTGACAGTTGTAACAGTGATTAAAATCAGTGAATGTGGACTTATGTGTGTGTGAATTATGTATGAGTGTGTGCATGAGACGTGAGAGAACAAGTGGTATAGGTGTGTAAAATGGTTAATGTGACAAGATAAACAAATATGCCCATAAGACACTGCCACCTTAGATGCTTGGAGCTGTACTTTAGTAGTGCCCCTACGGGAAAGCTCAATGCGTTATGTGAAACCCTAGGAAAGGGTCTTGATAAAGTGTACACCCTGGCAAAGGGTCTTGTAAAATCCTGGAGGTGGACAAGTTCCACTGGTAATGGTGGGAAGGGCTTTCCCCGGTTTCTGCAGGAACTAAGACTTATCACTGTGCTGTGATTAAGTAAGTGAAAGTGAATGTGTGTGTTATGTGATCGTCTAATGGTGGTTTGGGCTGTGTCTTGGCATTATGTGAAAATGAGCATAAGTGTGATGTGAAAAGTGATATGTGTTCATAGCACAAGGTATGTGCAAGATATGTGTAAATGTGGCACATGTTATGTGCAAAAGTGAATGATAATAAGTGTGTGAATGTGAAAGAGAATTAATGGAAATGTGTATAAGTATTGTGTGATAGAACAAAGTGAGTGTATGTGAAAGCCAAGGTTCATCATATGGTTGTGTGTAATGAGAAAAGTATAAGTGTAAATGACAATAGTGTTAATTGATAAATTGTTTATTGATGTGTACAAATGTGTGTGTGTATGTGTTTATGTATAACTTGTCAATTGCTAAAAGTGATGTTACCATTAGTACCAAAATGTAAGTATATGCTTTCATATTCATGGAATTTGAATGATTGGATGCACATGTGGTTTAGTATCATGTTGTATAGTTAAAAGTGATCCATATGCAAGGGTAATATGAATGTCATAAAATTTGTATAAAATCAGCAAGCTAAATGTGAAGTAAATTGTTATGATTGCATGCAAGGTGAGTTAGAAATCATGCTAGGAGTGCAACCTATCTTGTATATGTTTTCCATGACTTAGTTGTGAGTTTTACAAGGATGTGAGTAAAGTATGAAGGTATGTGAATGTGTATTTGTATTGTTAATGACACCATGTTATTAGTAACCTTGTTTAGACTACAGTTCTACATGTGTTAGAATAGTTGTTTAATACAATTCCATGTGAATTTATTTTGTTATAGCATAAGCATGTACGATTTAATTGTTGAAATTCGATTGTGTGGGATTGTTAAATTGTTAGAAAAAAAATATGTATGTATTGAATCTTAAGTTACTTGCTGAGTCTATTGTGTAGACTCACTCTTGCTAAACATTTCAGGAAATTAGCAGCGGAGGAGCTAGCAAGATTGTAGTGGAGTTGGACTAAGTGATTGAAGACTTGTAATTTATCTTTCATAGTATGTAAAACTATAATTGAAATTTGAGTTTTGTTCAAATGTACTTGGAGTCGGCTATGTATTTGGAACATTTTGCACTTATGTTATCGCTTGTTGAACTATACAGACTGTGGTATGTGGATTTAAACGTTGATGGAATAAGATTCATTTAAATTCTGTTGCATCTATTTAATTCTATTTGTGTATATCTCAGCTTATTTGTTACTTGTTGGGGTATTCTCCCCTGTAGCGGATTGCTCTCATCCGATGTGGGTTGGTATCACCGTACCGGGTGGAAGTGGGTCGTTGCAAAAAATGTGCAATCTTATGTGTGTTTAGATGTTTCTTTTATGTTCTCGCAGACTCAAGTGATGGTATCTCTTGCGAGGCTTCAGCCTGTTCGCAGGAGGTGGAGTCTGGTCAGGATCATTATTAGGTTAATAGATCTGAACGACGAGGACCACTACAGTAGTACTCTTTATCATATAGTTGATCGATGAGATTATGCCTTAAACAATCTACATATAGAACTTCTTCAATCAAATTTGACCCATTTGTGCCTATAGTTCCAACTCCTAATACTTGACTCGTTCTATTGTCTCCATATGTCACTATCCTTGATCTCCAATCCTTTAATTTGTTAAACATATGTACATCCCCTATCATGTGTTGTGAGCAGTCACTATCTAAGTACCATTTCTGTAGCACAGAGTCGATAGAAGAGTTATGCAAACTAGCACAGGCGACCGCTTGAGTTTCAGGTTGGGGACCAGGTGTTTATCAGAGTGTCCTCCATGAAGGGGGTGATGAGATTTGGTAGGCGTGGGAAGATGAGTCCCCACTATATCGAACCCTTTGCCATCTCTGAGCGAGTTGGAGGCCTGGCATACTGACTACAGTTACCTTCAGAGTTGGCAGTGGTCCATGATGTGTTTAATGTGTCGATGTTGCGGAGCTACCTTGCAGATGAGTCTCACATTCACCCAAGTTCAGAGTAGACTGAGGTGACACCAGTATTGACAATACCAAAGTTCTCGCTATATATTGAGGATCGCTGAGTTCAGAGGTATAGGAATAAAGCGATTCCACTAGTTCGTGTTGCGTGGCAGTAGCACTCAGGCGGTGAGTCGACCTGGGAGAGGGAGGACAAGATGCGCAAGTAGTTTCCGTACCTCTTTGGTGAGTTCTCTTCCCCTCATATTTGTTCAAATTTCGGAGGCAAAATTCTTTGGGGGGGGGGGGGGGGGGGGGGAGGTTGTAAAGCTATGGGCCTTATTAGTCCCTTAATGGGCCTTCTCGGAACAATGTTGGTTGACGTCAAGGGGGCTTGACGTCAACATTGTGTTGATGGAAGTATAGTGTGTCGTCTACTTGGTTTTGACGGCAAGAGATGTTGTCGTCTACCCGGGTTTTTGGAATTTTTCGAGTGTTGAACTTTAGGCCAATCGATGTTGACGTCAAGTTCTTGTTGGTGAAGTTGACGACACTATATGTTGACGTCAACTACCGCCGAGCTTGTTTTTATAAGGCAACCCGAGGCCCCCCATTTCCACCTTCTCTCCCCTTTTCACCCACCACCTCCACCTCCTTCTTTCTAAAGTACTTTCGGTGGCCGATGGGAGCTCGTGGGGAGATCGTGGTGCACGTGGCGGCCTTGGATGTGCCAAGAAGATGACAGATTTTGGGGATTTGACCTCGCGGAGTGTGCGTGGGCAACGACACTATTTTAAGGTTTCTCTTGGGGTTTTTGGAGTTTTTAGGTAGGGATCCTACCCCTAAACTCCCCGTGGTCTTCTTATGTGTTGAATGTGCATGTGAAATATGTGTAAATCGAGGTTTTGGGGAGGGTTTCTCCATGCCAAGTTTTAAGGGTGTATTGTTCGATCCAAGCATTGGTTTGGTGTTTTCCGGCTCTATACTGGTCTCATTTGATGGGGCGAAAGTGGTTCCCATCATTCGATCATGTTTTTCTAGTCTGGATCACCCTGGGAGTGGCCTAGGGTCGTATCAGCTACTGGAAGCCAAAGAACTTGACGGCAAGGGTTGCTGTCGTCAAGCTCTTTAGGATGAACTTGTTGGCAAGGCACCTTGCCGTCAAGGTGAGGTTAAAGGCAAGTGTCGCTGCCATCTACTGTGGTAGACGGCAGGGGCTGTGCCTTTACCTTGGGTTAATGGCAATCGGGTTTGCCGTCAACCCCACATGTACGTCCCAATAATTTGAACCCTCTTATGTGTGTGAGGCTAGGACACGAGGTGCCTGCCTCTTGGAATGGTACACCATATGTGGAGAGCGTCTCTGTCAGTGTGTGTGTTGTGCTTTGTCGCACTTGTGCTTGTGTTGCGCTCTTCTCGGGCATTGAGCTAGGCTCTTTCTAGATGACTAGCATTGAGCTATTCCGCCAATGAGCTTGGGCGTCAACTGCGACTCCGCCCAGTGCGTGTCCCTTGTGGTGGTTATGAGCCGGCCTCCGTGGGGCCCTTTCTCCACCCTTTGAGTCCAGCATAGGGGAAAATCAATCGAGGACCAGACGCAAGGGAGAGCATGTGAGTGTGCACACGTGGATAAGGTTTGAGGACTCTATGGTGTCGAGGTGCCAAGCCACAAGCCCTACCTGGTCCTACGTTCCTTTGTAAGTGTGACTGTTTTTGTGTTGTGTATTGTTGAGCTTGTGAGGTTCCAGTCTTTTAACGTGCTCTTGTGTGGAGTTGGGTGTCGTACCACCGGTTCATGTGTGTTTTAGTGAAGTGTTACTTTGGTGTAGTTTACTTTCCTGGAAGTATGGTTGAAGTCGGTGGGAATCTATGATGAGAACAAAGCTGGCCTTCTCTAGGTCGGAATAGCGCAGCTCGATGCATAGAAACGCCTTGCTAGTGTAGTACATAGGCAAATTCTGCCTCTCGTCCTCTCGAACTAGCACCGAGCTGATAGAGTGGTTGGTAGCCGAGAGTTACAACAGAAACTTTTCACTAGGTTGAGAATTTCTGAAGGTGGGAACGCTCACCAAGCACGCCTTCAGCTCGTCGAACGAACGTTGACACGCGTCATCCCACTCAAACCTTCTTTTTCTCAACACATCAAAAAACTATTTACACCTCTCCGCCGACCTTGACATAAATCTACTCAATGTCGTAACATGGTTGTTGAGCCTTTGCACCTCCTTGATAGTCCTCGAGGTGACATATCAAGAATGGCCTACACCTTGTCGGGGATGATGTCAATTCCTTGACTAGACACAAGGTAGCCAAGAAACTTTCTCACTCGAATGTCAAAGACACACTTCTTGGGTTTGATCCACATCTCATACCTCCATAAGACCTCGAAGGTCTTGGCCAGGTTGCGAATGTGTTCTTCCACACATTGGCTTTTGACCAGCATGTTGTCGATGTAGATCTTCATTGTCTTGCCGATCTGAGACTCAAACATCCTGTTGACGAGTCGCTGGTACGTCACCTCTGCATTCTTCAAACTGAAAGGCATACGAGTAAAACAATACAAACCCTTCTCGGTTATGAAGGCCGTCTTCTTCTCATCCTCGAGTGACATCCTGATCTGGTGATACCCTGATTAGGCATCGAGGAAGCTAAGGAGCTCATGCCCCGCCATGGAGTCGATGAGCATGTCGATGCAAGGTAGGGGGAAGCTGTCCTTCCGGCATGCCTTGTTGAGGTTAGTGAAGTCGACACACATCTGCCACTTCCCATTGGCCTTCCTCACCCAGAAAAAGTTCTCTACCCACTCCGGGTAGAGCACATCGCAGAAGTCCCCGCTCGCAGGTACTTCCCAAGGCCCTCATCCACAGCCTTATGTCGGTTGTCCGACAACGACTGCTTCTTATGCTTCACCAAGCGGAAGTTGGGGTCGACATTCAAGTGATGTTGAATGAACTTTGGATCTATCCGTCGCAAGTCAGCTTCCGACTTGGCAAAGAAATCGGTGCTGGTTTTAAAAAAAATCCACCAGGTACCCCTCTAAGCCTCGGAGCTTGACCACGACGACAAGTGCCTTGTTAGCCAACACATACACCTCTTGGTCTGCTCAGTGGCACCTCTCCATCTTGCGTGCCCCACACTGCACACCCTCCTCTTTGGCCCCTAGTGGCCCACTTTTTCCCTTCTCTCCTTCGGCCCTGCCATATTCTTTTCCTCTTTCAGGGCACCGCGCCCTCCTTCTTCTTCAAATCCCTCCGGCCTCGCCGGAGTCTCCAAAGTCTTTTCGCAATTCCCTCCTCTCCATCTTCAATCAGGTCATCCAACCTTTCTCTCACTGCTTTCGGGGCTTCAGTCCCCATGTATCGTTTTAATTGTCAAATAAAACTGTACATTCTTCGTAGACCCTGGAGTCTCGCCCCGACGCAGGGCATTCGTGCTCTCTTTACCCTCTTTCGGGGTTTCAGCCCCCATTTGTTTTTTCTAATTTCCGAATAAAAATGTAAATTCTTCATAACCCCGGAGTCTCGTCCCAAAGCAGGGCATTTGTCCTCCTTTTACCTTCCAAACTCTTATGTTGAAAACTCACTATATCTAGCAGCGTCAAAAAAATCCATAAAACGATGAATATTTCAATATTGCCATACCATCGCAGCACTTACGTTATGAGAACTCTGCGCCAGGAGTACTCCCTCCGGGTCATTAAGGTTCGCCCTTAGCATGGGCACCTTTCACACACTTCACGGCACTCTAAGCCAATTACTCCCGGAAGACACCGTCACTGTCACAGCCATGCCTAAAAGGCACAAAAGTCTGTTTCTCCTCCTATTCAGCCAAAGTATGGGTAATAGAGGTAGTCTGGGCAAGGCAAGCAACCCAAAGCACTCCGTCATAAGAGGATGTCTCCAAAATGGGCAAATCAAATATCCAATAAAAATCAAGTCAAATGCATGTCAAGAGTGGCAAAGTCTCCACAGAGATCCAAATGGGCCTGGTCGTATGCATGCAAAATCAAAAATCAAAATCAAGTCACTATAATAGGGCATGGCAAAGAGTGGCAAAATCCCCGCGGAGATCCAAATGGATCCGGGCGTACGCATGTCCCTACAAACAAAATGGTCATCAAATTAATTCCCAAAATCACCAGTGCTTAAATGAGATTGAATCTTCTGACGGTGGTGCCAAGGAAGGAAGTCTAACCCAAACTCTTTAATACCCACACCAAGCTTATCTCCAAGTTTTCTTCCCTTCTCCCTACTAAGACTTAGTCGCCTTTTCAAGCATGGCTGTGGTAATGGCACTGTTAACTATGCAATTAGCCGTGGGCGCCATGTTAAAACGCACGCCCTACTCTAGGCATTCCTTAATGAAACGAGAGGTAACAAAGACCACTCGTCAGTCAATTTTTTTAACCCTAATGTCGCCATGGCATGGGAATACTTCCAAAACCAGCAAAAAAATTCAAATACTTCCAAAAAAAATTCAAATATTTCCAAAATCACAAAAAATCCAAATACTTCTAAAACCAACAAAAAATTCAAATATTTCCAAAAATCCAACAAAAATTTAAAATATTCCAAAAAACCCACAAAAAATTCAAATACTTTTCAAAATCCCACAAAATTCAAATAATTTCAAAAACCCAAAAAAATCATGATGGTGCTGCACATGGCACAAGTTGCATCTCCTTTTGCATCAGATAGATGCAATTCTTCCCCTTCATGGGTTCCTCCCATCTTGAACTCCAATCTCCTTAGCCAAAAGATCACTTATCCTCATGGTTAAAACAAACCAATTGGATGAGCCATGCTTGTTGTTTAAAGCTTTATCCATGTTGCATGCTCCATGCTATAAATGTGTTATTCCATGATATCTGTGTTTCTTGGCTAATGAGTTTTGAGCGCAAGATTCGAGTTACCTCATCTGGCGCTACATCAGGCCGCAACTGCTACCGCCACCATCAGTTATCTATAATTATACCTTTAAAGCATACCAATGACCTTGTGGCTCTGAGGAATTTGGGATTTGAGTTTCCCTCCATCAAAAACAATGATTATCCCAGAGGATCCTTAGCTGCACAGATAGGTCGTTACGCTTGGCACCTAAGGATGACGGACCCATGCATACCCCCCGGTCCTGACTCAACGCCATCGTAACAATATTATCTTGGTTATTTCCTACTCCTTTTTAACCTACTTTTCTTTTTAAACCCAGCATACATGCATATTGAAATCACTGTGGAAAACCACTCTTCCAATGCAACTTGAGAGCCATTTGCACTCCAACTTCAATGCAATTTGAAATATTCCATTCCGGGTCAAGCACCCAACTCCCTTTGTTGTCGCCTCCGGGCTGATTTCCTTAAGAACCTTTGTTTGGATTTATCCCTCTACATTCCGTCTTTACTCCCATAGATCCACCTGTGGCAGTGACAGACGCCCCCAATGGTGCAACCTAACAGATTGTGTCCTTAAGTACTTCCCCTTCGCTGGAAGTTGATCTCTCCTTTGTGCCCCACGTGGCACCTTTCCTTCGTGTACCACGTACACATCTCTTATCGTGCCCCTCGTGCGCACACTTTCTTCTTTCCGATCCAAGAATTTGTTTCTTTAGGTCTTCTTCCTGGTGGTGACTTCCTTGGGTGTTGGTGAAAGACTCTCATCGGGTGGTAGTCACCCAAACGATCATGCGTGTCTAATTTTCACCTTGGCGTCTACTTTTCAGTCCGCCCCACTGCACTCCACTTCGCTACACTTCATTTCTTTCATTCCATTTCATTCCACTCACTCCATTACACTCCACTTTGTGTCCCTTCGCTTCACTCCCCTGCAATGCGGATGCCAAGGCGTGGCAGCTGTAGATACGCGATTTTGACTCCACCGCGGGCAAATTTCATATTGCGCCATAATGCCACAAATAGTCCTCATTTTTCCTTGCAAGAGTGTTTTCCTGACATTTCTGGATCTCACCCATCCTTCCCCGGTGCTTCCCCTCCATTTCCAAGGCTGGCCAGAGGTCATAGGCAATATTTTCAAGTCGCAACGGGTCTTCGGGGTGCGTTCATAAAGTCACGACGGGTCTGGTGGTCGCATTAGAAACGCGTCTGGCATGTTCGCCGTGATTCCACAGTCGCTCCGGCCATGTGGGACGCGACAAGGCCAACTGGTCCTTATCGCGGCGGCCCTCTGTGACGTGACAAGGAATTTATCTATTTTTATTTATGGAAAATGTCGGTTTTGGCAGGTTTTTATAAATAAAATTCATAAATACTTTATCGCGTCGTGCCGTGCCGACACGTTTCAAATCAGAGATGCGTCGGACCGTGCCGACACAATTAGGCCCTAGGCTCCAAAAGTCGTCGCACCCGAGCTCTGTTGTTCTATGTCCAGTTTGTCCAGTTTATGTTCCACATTGCTTGGGCTATGTTACCAAGGTAATGTAGAGTCTGTATGGGTTGTGTGGACTCATACCGTGATTAGTAACGAGGTGTTTTACGTGGAATTGTGTGCATAGCAAGTTGGGTGTCACGTCTTCCGTAGTTACCTCTCCAGTCGGTTACCCTAGCACTGGGTGCTTAGGGCTTGTCCCGGTACAAGAGTACTGTCGAGGTTTGTGTTGTCTTCTGGACACCCTCACTCTTGTGTTTGAGTTGTACGTCTGGCTGAGGGAAAGACGACAGGGGACAACGGCTCGTGTTTGTGGGTGTGCGGCCGTTTGTAGTACGCTCTTAGTTGAGGGACGGACACCAGTAGACGTACTGGTCCTCAGCTAGTCCTATTCCAATGCCTCACTTTAGGGTTATCGGCCGGAGTCTCTAAAGGTGTCAGGCTTGGACCTGCAGCTGTGTAGCTTGCAGGTGTGTTGTGGTTGGTCTCCACGGTTCTTGTCTTGTTGAGGTGGAGCAGCAGCTGGACCTTTCGTTCGTGGCTGCGAGGCTGAGAGGTGTACTTGTGTAGTTTGTCCGAGTCTGTGGCTGTTGTCGCAAACTAGTTCTCGTGACTCGTGTTCGGCGTACCCTTCCTTTAGCTTGTACACTTTTACGTGTGTTGCCATTTATTTACTTACAGTTGTAGTATCATGTTTAGATGGTTACAACTGTTTCATGATTTACAACTTTGATATAAATTGTATTACTTGGCTTTGGGGGAGTTACCCTACTGAGCCAATGAGTTGTGAGGTCACCCCTTTTTCTTCCAGGTGAGGGAGAGTAGGAGGATTCAAGACCCTCCTCTAGTTCCGGTCAGTGCCGTAGTGGAGTCAGGCCCTCACCACCAGCAGAGTAAAGTTCTTACTTGTGGAGCCTTGGGGGTTTGTCCTAGGCTATTGTACTATGTATGGTGACTATGTATGGAACTTGGTATGTACATTTCATGTGGACATGAATGAGCAATGTATCTTATATGTGCCTCAATGTGTTTCTTTTATATTTTCACGGACATATGTGATTGATATCCCTTGCGAGGCTTTGGCCCGATCGCGGGAAACGGTGTCGTGTTAGGCTTGTTATTGGGTTAACGGGTTTGAACAGTGTGAACCGTTACATAGGGTGTTACAGAACCCCACCTATCCTACCAAGCACACCCCGACCAAAAATCATGTTGTAGGCTAACTTGACCTTAACAACCAAGAAGTCAACCTCAACCATTACATGACGGGGTCGGTGCCGAGGGTGACTTTTAACTTGATCGATCCCTCAGCATTCACCAGAGACCCATTAAACCCAAACAAAGGGGTGACCACATGCTTGAGCATAGCACTTAGCTTAATCCTCTTCTCAAAAAAATCATAAAACAACATGTCAGGGGCAACTCCATTATCAACTAAAATACCGTATACATCACACCCATCGACGTTGGTGTGAACAATCAGCACGTCATCGTGGGGAACGTTGACTCCGCCAAGTCCTCGTCCGAAAATGAAATTACACCACCCAAAGCTTGGGGTTGCTTATAGCTCAGCCCAATCGCCGATAGGTACGCCTTCCTCTTCCTCCCGCTATCACCACCTCCAACCGACCCGCCAGCGAGCACCAGCACTGCTCCCTTGCCACAAGGGGCGGCCTTCTCTTTGTCTGAGTCGGCTAGCTTGGGCTTCCCGAGGGGTGGACACAGGATGAAATATAAGGGGGGGGGGGGGGGGGGCCAAAATAAGAAGGTGTGAAAAAGTAAAAGACCTTAAATTTTATCACATGTGATCTATCAGAATAAAGCTCTTCATTCTTTCAAGTCACAAAAATCATCTATAATTGAATCGATGCTAAAAGTTTCAGCAATTTCCTTCTCAATATAGATGATCAAACAATCAGATAAAAAATCATCTTTCATCTTGTTCCGAAGCTTGTTCTTGATAATGTTCATAGCTGAAAATGGTCGTTCTATTGTAGCTGTGAAAACTAGAAGAGTGAGAATAAGAGTCAAGACTCTGTACACAAGTGAATAGATTTCTGATTATCTTGTTTTCACCAGCCACTGACATAGATCATAAATAGTGGACAATCTTTTAAATTCCTGATGTTGTCGTACATACTCAAAGTGCTATAATTGTATCCTCAATTGCATCATCTTTTATTCTAAGAAGTCTTGTGGATAAAATTTTTCTGCCAACTTACAAACATCATTAACTTTGAATGATACATACATCTCTCTTGTATCTAAAGCTGAGCTAAGAATGAGTAACTCCACAACATGATAATTAAATTGATTATTCAATTCTTGAATTTGAGTGTCGATCACAGCATTAAAAATGTCCACTTTATAATGATGCTCAAGTGTAATTTCATCTTGTTGATGTCGAGCTCTACCTCTTCTTAAAATATAAAAAGTACTAAGATTTAGCACATCAATATTGTGCATTGCACAAAAAGAGTTCATAATAGAAAGTAATTTATCCCATCTTTCGTCTCTTAATTTTTGAATGAGTGCTTTAGTACATGAAACAAGATGTATAACATTCAAAATATCATGAGATTTCCTCTGCAAAGCTTGACAAAGTTGATCAAAAATATCTAAAATTTCTTTCATAAGATGCAAAATGAAGACAAATTCGTAAGAGATTAATGCCTCATAAGCTGCATCTGCATCTCCACGTTGGGCAGGTGTAGCTCCATCATCAATAATATTGAGCAGAACTGTACATGTGGCACTAAACATTTTTATCAAGCTGGAAGCCGAATTTAAGTGTGAACTCCAATGAGTGTCACTTGCTCTCTATAATGTACCAATTTGATTAAGTCATTTTCCAGTCTCAAGCTCATTGATAGTAATTAAATGAGCAATATCTGCAGCCTGAGCAGCTTTTAATTGATCATGACGCTTACATGAAGCTACAACAATATTGATGATGGAGGTCAAATTATTAAAAAAGTGATGAATAGGAATCACCTCCTTTAAAGCAGCAACTAATGCCAATTGTAGACGATGTGCCATGCAATGAATGTAATAAGTATATGGACATACAGTGGAAATTAAGGCCTGTAAACCATGTCACTCTCCTCGCATATTGCTTGCACCATCATAACCTTGTCCTCGAATATTCTGAGCATCAAGATTATAAGTCCAAAGAAACGCTCTCGTACAAATCTATTTTTGTCAACAAATCTCAAAACTACAGACATTTGCTCTTTTTTGGATTCATCTCGAGCTTCATCAACTATCACACAAAATTTTGCATCACCAATTTCTCCACGAGTAACAATTTTGATTTTAACTGATAGAACTTGTAGAATTTCTTTTTTCACTCTTGGTGATGTGTACGAGGAATTTTGTGGAGCTTTCTCTAAAACTTCTTCAATTTTATCATTGTATGATGATACATAACTTAGTAATTCGTGAAAATTTCCATGATTCTTTGATGTTATACTCTCATCATGACCTCTAAAAGCACATCCTTGAAATGCATGCCATCTGATTACATCAATAGAAGCATTTAATCTAAGTCAATTCTCTATGATTTGTTGAGTTGTAAACTTAGAAAAACTTTTGTCAATGTGTATAGCTTGATTCATAAGATCATCACATGCTTTTTCAGCATTTCTATGAGGAGAAGAATCTTGTCCAACATGAGATGAAAAAGCACAGTTCTTGCCATATCTCACTTTCTTCCAATTTTTGAACTCATCAATAGTAAATGCATTTGATCCAGAAGGTCCATCTTATATATGGAATAAATAGCAAGGTAAACAAAATGCCGCATCTTTCTTAGGAGAATATTCCAACTATGATGGAAATAACTTAAACCATGATGCTTGAAAACTACGAAGATGACTTGCTTGTCCAGACTTTGGATACCTTATAAGTTCACATTGATACGGACCAAACTTTATATAGGCTCTTCGAATTTCATCACACTGGTTAACAGGATATTCCCAAATCTGTGGACGCAATCCTAGATCTCGTTCTAATGAATGTATATCAAAATCATCTTTGATTTCAATTCTCGAAGCTTTTGAAATTTTTTCATTAACTTCTGTAATTTTCACATTCTTCCTTTCGAAAAATGACTCGATTGTAGAAGATTTTCCCATCTAAAATAACAAGCAAAAAATATATGCATACATATTAGTAGTGGCAACATCTATATTCCCACACATATTAAAAGATAAAATATAAATAGAACCAACATCAAAACTTGCCAAATCATTCTATGGATAATGAAAACAAATTAAACTATATATAATAAATGAGCCATCACTTGGATTTATCATAAATATAAGGAATTAAATATTTTATACAATAAATAAGCCACCACTCAGGCTCACTGGATATAGTATAAGAAATTAAATGTCTTACATAATAAATGAGTCACCACCTAGGCTTGCTGGATCATAGTATAAAAATTTAAATATTTTACATAATAAATGAGCCACCATCTAGGCTTGTTAGATCATAGTATAAAAAAAATAAATATTTTACATAATAAATGAGCCACCACCCAGGCTCGCTAGATCACAATATAAAAAATTAAATATTTTACATAATAAATGAGCCACCCCCCAGGCTCGCTGGATTACAGTATAAAAAATTAAATATTTTACATAATAAATGAGCCACCACCCAAGCTCGTTGGATCACAGTATAAAAATTTAAATATTTTCTATAATAAATAAGCCACCACCCAAAATCACTAGATCTTAAATAGAAGAAATTAAAAGACAGATATGTTATCTTGGTGTCGTGAGGTGTCGACTCATAAGGGCTGATAGGTTGGAGACTCGTAAGGAATGTCGACGTGCTATTGGTTGGCCATTGGCCGTCGTTGGATAAATAATCCAAACAAAAATCAGGCTTTGCGTAGCAGGTGGGACACGGAGGCGACTGCCAAGATATGGCTGCCACACTGTAGAGGAACTGATGATATAACTTACTTTGAAGTGGTCATATAACTTACTTCGAAGATATCTCTTTACCTTGGCTCCCATCTTTTCAGTCCACTCCGCGTCATTTCCGCTTCACCATCATTTCATGACACCTCCGCTTCACTTCCGTTTCGCTCCCTTGCAAAGTGGAAGCTAAGGAGGGGCAATCTGTAGACACCCGATTCTGGCCTATAAGTCGAACCACATTTCTTGTTATCTTAATGGGCCCCAAGTTGGTCACTCACCTTGAGCCCACCATTAGCCTTGCTTTGAGCCCATTAAAAGCCCAATTTTCATGATATCCTGTCCATTATCCTTTTAAAAGAGTGCACAAACCCCATTGCCCATTAGAATGGCTTTGATATTAGTGGTTGTAACTAGACATTTGAAGAATTATTAATGTGATGCATTTGCTTTAATATTTATTCTTGTTCAATGGTTTGATGTCTAGTACTCGCTCTGTACCCGGTTACTTGCAACTGCCTCACATCCCGATATTCCACGTCCGGGCGTGACAGAAGACCTACTATGAGTAGGTGGTTTTTGTTCCCCTTGCTGAAGGGAAGACTTGTTGCTACAGGTGGTTGTATTGCCTCTTCATGGGTTGAAGAGAAGGCCAGCAGGTGCTGGATGTGTAAGTGTCCTTGAGGGGGACTTTACCCTTAGTTAGTGAAATCCCAAGTAGTTTCTTGGGGACTGAACGTAGGAATCTTAGTGATAGGAGGTCCGAACCAAGATAAAATCCTTGTGCATTTTGTGTGATTGTTTTTATCTTACTTCTACGGCTCACTAACTCTAACACTTGCGCTTAGTGTGTTTTTGTGTGAAGTTATTTTAAGCAGGAAAATTTTTAGACATTCTTGAAGTAACCCATTCACCCCCCCCCCTTTGGGCTTGCAATCTGGTCAACAAGAAGGACAAAGACGAGACAGTAGAAGCGATCGAGATCATCTGCTCCCGGTTGCCCAACGTCAGGTTTTACTTCCCTATGGAAACGAGCACAATCAAACAAATATAGAGGAACTCCAGATCGGACCCCACTGACCCGTGCACCTTTTTATACATGTATATAAAAACAAAAACTTTGGTGGGCACGAAAAGGCGCTGCCAGGAGGTCTGCCCCTCGTTTATATGGGCCAATTACATAACACAATTGGCCCATTATAAGGGGCGATGGATATACACCTGGAAAAAAAAAGTTATTGGGGGGGGGGGGGGGGGTTGACAATGACGCCCCTCTTTAGCAAGTCTACAATCTAGGCCTTCAGGCTTTGGCACTCGTCAGTAGTGAGCCCGAAATCCTTGTGGTAGTCATAGTATTTTTTGGCGCCTTGCTTCGACGAGGGTTTCTTCATCGGCTCAGGACGTCAGAAACCCAACACCTTCTTAATGATGGGGAGGATCTTAGAAGGAAGCCTACCAAACTGAGGCAGGTCTAGGGCCCGACGTGATCTGGACGACGCGGGGTGTCTAGTCTGGGAGCCTCATCCTCCCGCTTGTTCTCCATGGGGGCCGGCGCGCTGCTGGTCACCCTTGTTCAACAGGTCCGCGCAGCTTTCCGGAAGCCCCAAAAGTCGACTCCAACCAAGAAAATTTCTAGGAGTCTAAAATGTTAAATGTATGATTGATATATAGATCGCTCAACGCAAGCAAGATTTTTACATACTTCTACATGCGAGAGAGGAGGTTGTCCAATATCACCGGGAGCTTGTTCGCGATCGACGCGACGAAAGGCATGTTGGAGCACACCCGCGTGAGAATGTTGACGACGGTGTGGAGGTCGAGGTCGACCACTGTAACATAGCACGTTTTTGGATCTTCATAGATCATCGTTTAATGGTCGTTCGGATCTACGTTTACTGGCTTTGGTGTGGTGCTCATGACCAATGTGGGGTCATTGAGTCTTGCTCGTGGTTTCCAAGCATGTGCGAGACTTAGTGGGCCGGCAGGTTAGGCCCGTAGTGCCCGTTGGTTCACTAGATGTGAACGCGACGGGGGTGTAGGTCGTGTTCTGAACGCGACGGCCTTGGTGGTCGCGTTCTGGTTACCGCTGCTGGGGTCGACGTCTGCATGCGCGCCGCGTGTCGCGCATGGAGTGGGGCTTTCTTGTTAGGATCGGATGGGTGGATGGATCAGATCTAGAAGGGGGGGTTGAATAGATCTAACACCAATTAACGTGGAAGCTTAAGTAATTCAAAATTACTTCGAATCAGAGATCAATTCACCCAAACAATTTACTGATCTGAAGTGTGATTAGTGTGTGTGAGCAAATCAATTAGTAGTGTGAGCGAAATCCCTATGCATGCATCTAGCGAGATATAATGGCAAACCTCAATTCAAACCACTGCACAGAGGATTTTTAGGTGGTTCGTAAATCACCTCCAGTGACTCCTACGTCCACCCCTCACACAGTGAGGCCACACTACTCAAAACCTTGAGTACAACTCACACTGGAGCACGACGACTCCAAACACCCTTGAGCACTACGACTCAAGAAATAACCGGAGCACGATGACTCCAAACCCTTTGAGTACAATGACTCAAAGAAAACCCAGGAGATAGATACGACAATCTACTCCACAAACCACTTATGAGTACGATGACTCACAAGCACTTGAGCACAACGGCTCAAAAACAGAGCACTATGGCTCCAAACCTTTGGACCACGAAAGATCCAAGTTCTGCTAGAACAAGCTCAGTTAGAGAATAGATCCTCTAGCTCGATCTATCTCAATACAATGATAAAAATAGAACAAACAGAATTAAGTGATCCGTGTAGAACACATACACAGATCACACAATGAAAACCTGGATGAACACTCCAAGAAAATAAATGAAATAGATGAGACTTGGATGTTCCTTGATGAAGAAGACTTTTAGAAGCTTGGATTGAAGACGCTTGAAGGAATTCATTGGAGATCTTATTCAATCCACGATGCTATGCTTTGATGGCATCTGAAATGCCAGAAGTTCTTCTTCTACTGCTCCTCTTCAGTTGGATCTGCTCCCTATCTCAGCACAGAAAGCTTCTCTCCAAAGATGCCCCTTGATTCCCACATCCTTCCTCTTGAAAGGATGGTCTGCAACTTCTGGAGATGGAGCAAGAGCTGGAAACCCCCTTGTAGCCGCTAAAAAGGTTCTTCAGGAAGTGTGTGGGCTCTCCTACCTTTGGGGTACAAGGAGCATGGGTATTTATAGCCCCATATGTCCATAAAGTGCCTTGGGGAGCATGGGCACGGAAACCTAGGTCAAATCCCTTGAATCCCAATCGGCCACGTGTCCAGACAAAATCACGATTTTGAGTTTCAGCCGGAGTGTGTCGACACCACCAGGGAGTGTGTCGACACACTGTCCCAAACTGGCAGAATTTGTTCTTTGGGAAGGGTAACTAGTGTCGACACTACTTTAGGCAGTGTCAACACACTGTCCAGAACTGCCAAACAGGTCTTCTGGAACTGGATCTAGTGTCGACACCACTTGAGGTTGTGTCGACACACAGTACAGACCTGTCAACTGGGATCTCTGGGAGCGGGACTAGTGTCGACACTACTTGATTCTGTGTCGACACCACTTGACCATTTCTTCTATTTTGCCTTGGGTTTGAAAACCTGTGTCGACACAGTAGTGGGTGTGTCGACACTACCATGACAAAATCTGTATACATCTACAGAATTAACACATAAATCATTAGTACAAGATATTATCATTAAAATATGAGATGTTAAACATCAAAAACATGTTGTTTAAGCATTATTCTGTTATGTATAAAATGTATAACATGTTCAACATTTCATCATCAAAATCACAATATGTCATCATTAAAATCAAAGTATGTCATCATTAAAATCACAATATGTCATCATCAAAATCAAAGTATGAGTGATGTTCATTGGTCATCATTAAAATACAATTTTAGGAAATTCCAAAACACACTCAACCAAACATTTCTGACGTCGGGAATGGGAAGGCGACAGTCACCTAGGTCGCGATCAGGTCGCAACGCGGTCCCACGTCGCGTTCTTAACCGCAGGGTGTTTTTAAGTTGGTTTCGGCCGGACAGAGCAGGGGAAGCTCTGCTCGGCCAGGGGAGGTTGCTGTGGTGGATTTCGGGGTGATTCGGCGTTTCGGCGTGGTTTTCGACGCGCTCTCGACGCGAGGACGTCGCATGGAGCGGGGGAGACGTCGTGCAGTAGTCGGTTTGCGCATTCTTCACGGAGGTAGGGAGGTTCCACCACGTCTGATTGCGTGGATTGCATGTAGTGCGTATTTGATTAGTTTAATGCTTTAAGAACAATAGATAGCATGCTAGGTTATACATTAAAGCATGAAAAATGGAAATTAAAGGTGATTTGCATGGAAATCCAGAGAGGGTTCTCGGGTTAGGGTTTTCGCCTGAGAAGGCGACAGACCCGGCTGTCGTGACCAGGTCGCAACAGGCCGACCCGTCGCGACAGGATTCCTATCGCGCCATGTCAGGGCGACGCGATCAGAAGGCGACATTGTCCTCTATCGCGACCACAGCCGAGTAGGCTTGTGGTGGTTGTTTTATCCGATTATCGTTTAATTATTGTGCGTGGCAATGCTAGTGATGCATTGGCACTTGTAGCGCTCTGTGAGCATGGTTAGCGTGTCGCTTGTGTTGTTTACATGGAAAGAGTGGTGCTCACGAAGTGAGCATGCTTTTACGTGGTTTGAATGTCGTGCATGTGTTGCATGGCTAGCGGCTCGACGTTATGATTATTGTAATATACCTTGTATAGTTAGTTGAGGTAATTGGGCAGTGAAGGTCATGTGTGGACCAAGCCCTAGTCTATTGTTTCTTTTAAAGAGTATATAATAATTATGTATTAAGTGGTGTATGTGGCAAGGAGGTCACATGGTGACCAATGATAGGCTAGTTATGATTGGTTATCGTGATTATATGTGGTTGGTGTGGGGTAGCTTGTAGGTCACAGGGTGACCGGGGTCAAGCTATTCTCGACACTTGTACCGTGGTTTGTAATAAAGAATATGTAAGTATATATATGTCGTGGTTTGTGCATTGCCGAGTGTGGCGGTCTGGCGCCTATTCTGGAATGCTCTTCAGTTGGGTGCCCCAAGTTCTGTGTGAGCCAGGTATGTGTGTGTGTGCTCGGGGCTTGTCCCGGTACAGTGGTACCGTTGAGGTCTTGTCGTCTTCCTGGACACCCTCGCTCTCAGGGAGAGTTGTCGTCTGGCTGAGGTAAAGACGGCAGAGGGCAGCGACTTGTGAGAGTTTGTTGTTTGGTCGCTTGTAGCGCGCTCGTAGCTGGGGGGGTTACGGACACCAGTAGACGTACTGGGCCCCGGCTAGTCCTAGTTACCAGTGCCTCACTTTAGGGAGTTTAGGCCAGAGTCCCTAAAGGTGCCAGGCATGGGCCTGCAAGGTGTGTGACCTGCAGATGTGGTGGTTTAGTTGGTCTCCACAGTTCTTTGGCTTTACTTGTGGTTATGGAGCGGCAGTTACATCTGTGGCTACGAGACTAAGAGGTAGTTCTTGTGTTGTGTTGTCCGGGTTGGATACTGGTTTGATCAGCCAGTAGTCCGTTCTCGTGTGGTGGCGTCGTTCCTTTCCGACTCGTGCTTTGCTACTAGTGGTGGCTTGTGTGTGACACTCGGGTTGTGGTTTTACCTGTTCAGGTGTGCCCTGGTGTTGGCACAGTTGTAGTTGTGGTTAGTGAGCGGAGACTCACTGGTTGTGGTTTGATCCGTGTGGTGTGCCTATCGTTGGCACATGCGTTAAGGTTTTACCTGTAGTGGAGTGCCTTGTGTTGGCACTAGTTCGGTTGTGGTTTCCGTGGTGGTACCTCGTGGTAGTAGGTACCTGTACCCTGTGTGGGTAGTGCTTTGTGGTGGTACGCTGTGTACTGATCTTTTCGGTTATTGAGGTGGAGGTCGTGTGGTGAGACCTTCCACTAGTCGTGTTTATCCTTTCTTGAGTAAACATCTGAATAAGGTTTTAAGGTGTGATGGATTGGCCTCTTGGTGGCCAGTCATGTTACTTAAGTGTGACATTCGATATATCGTGATTTAAGAGTATAAAAGATTAGCTTTTAGTTAGCAGTCCTATTACCCATGTGTTTGAGGTTTGCCAGTGAAGTTTGTAGCTTAGGCAATGGTTTTCCTGTGTGGCTTACAGCTTAGGCGACCAGCTGTTGAGGTGGTGTGCCCGTGAGGCTTATGGCCTAGGCTTGGCAGTTGGTGGGCAGACTAGTAGCGTGGTGCTAGTTCTGCCGTCTCTTCTTCTTTCCGGGATTTGTGTGAATTGATATAATTATGCTTTGTTGTGAGCATGAAATGGTTTGGCTATCGATGTTGCCAGTGAGACCCTTTGGGGTTGAGGTCCTTCAGTGTTGTCTGTGGTTTTGGGTGGTCCCCTACTGAGCCTGTGACTTGTTGAGGCTCACTCTCCTACAATTCTTTTTAGGGTTTACCGTTGGTGTGGCTTGCGGAGGTGTCGTGACAGACTTGTACCACCAGCAGTAGTGTTAGTTGAGTTGTGTAAGCTTGTTTTCCCTCGGGGTATGCCCCAGGTAGTTGTACTCTTTTTAATTTGGACATGTAATAATGTACTGGGACAGTTGTAAATTATTATATGCAGATATGAGCACATGTACTTCCTTGTGTCTCTTACTATTGTGGTTTGTCTTTTATATTCTTACTGGACACGTGTACGAGCTATCCCTTGTGAGACTTCGGTCTGTTCGCGGGAGGCGGATCTGGATATGGAGCCTTATTGGGCATAAGTATCTAGGGCCCTCACAACTGGTATCAGAGCAATGGTCCAGTTAGGATATGAAAAGAGATTAAGGTTACAATGTCCCAATACATGGTTTAATGTCCACTGCAGGTAGTAAGTTTGTGATTTCTTGTGCTTTTTAGTACGGTTTGCACATGAGTTTCGGTATATGAATTGTGTGTATAGCTGGTTAGATTAGCAGCTGTGAGTAATAGTAGAGAAATGGTATGGTTGGTGGTGTAGTGTGAGTAGTTATTGGTGTGTCAGTTGTGGTTAAGGTATAATTGATTAGAGATTCTTTGTTATAGAAATTGAAGTAATTGATGAATTCAGTTATGAAATTCAGTAAAAAGTGTTTTAATGAGGATCAGAGTTGATAGAGATAGATATAAGGTAGTGATGTGACGGAATGATAGAGGGAATAGTGTTATGATGAGGAATAGGGTTCTGTGGTCAGGACTGTTAAATGGGTGAATTGTGGCTGAGAATTGTAGCAAAGATAGTCATTGTGTTTGAGATTTATGTTAATAAAGTGTTAAGGAGTTGCTTGGATAATAATATGATTAATGGCATGTTAGGTTTGAAATGATTAAGTGAGGTAGTCTAGCTTGAGATGAGATGTTGGTAAGCAGAGGAGCAATGATCAAGATGAGCCTTAAGTGTGATTGTGATTAAGAATAATTGCAGTAGTAAGAGTTTAAAGGCAGTGCTGATATGAATAATGAGGATAATAGAAAATTGATATAGAAACCTATGTAAGTATGCGCAGAGGTGAATGGTGTTGGCTAAAGAAAGGGTAAGGAAAATAATGAGAAGTTAAATTTCTCTTGAGAATTTTAAAAGGGATATTGCTTAGTGAATGGCAGTTTATGAAGATTTCGTAGAAAGATTTGTATAAGGTTGCAGTGTTAAAGATAAGAGTGGTGGTGTCAGCATTTGTGTGTAGATTGTGGGAGCAGAGAAGGGACATTGGTGTCAGAGGCAGATTGAAGTTAAGACTAAGTAATTAAAGTAAGTTGGAGTTATGCAAGTTAGAATAGAAAAGGTTAAGTCCATTGAGAAGCAATGGGGAAGAGCAGGGTAAATTGTGAATGGATATTTGTGAATGAGCTGTAACAGTGAAATTGTTTATGATTGGCAGTAAATTAGCAATGTGGAATAAAGGAATCAAGTAGAATAAATCATTGTGTTTAAAGGAAATAGTTTTAGTTTATAGCTATGTCAGTATTTTAATAAGAAGGATTGCGGGATAAATGACACCTTGAGATTAGTCAGTTAGTAGACTAGTTAAGAGAAATATTTTGTAGAAATGGTATTATACCATTGATAGTGAAGATAAAGTTTAGTATTAATGACCAGATGTGGAGAAAGAATATGGCAGAATATAGAACAACGATAATCAAATGGTTTAGGAAATGTGCAGTAGGAATTTGTGTAATGGTATGCAGTAAGGTGGTCCAGATGAATAAATGAATTTTGTTATAAGAATATTTCCAAAATTTGAAGTAAAGTTATAATAACTCAATTAAAGAATAATGAGCAGATTAAGGTATAGCAAAAGAGAACAGGAAAAGGTGAGGAGCAGTATAATCAGTTTAATGATAAAGAAATTTTGAGATTTGATGTCATATAATTGAGCAAGGTTTGGGTAAAGGTAAAAGTAAATCTTCGGATATATGTAACAATAAAAATAGAAGATGTTAAAAGATATGAGTTTGGTTTGTTGAGTCAGTCAGGGAATATTGTTGGAATATGTCAAGATTTAGAATCCAGTATAATACAGATATAGCAGAAGAGAGAATATGGGAAGAGTTAATTAAATGGTGTAATTATATGATAAGAGAAATGTAAAGTTAGCCAGAAAGCATGATTTAAAGCAAGATAAGTTACTAGTGAATTAATGGAATCTATAATTCATGAAATATTTTGTAAAATGTTCAGTATGATCAAAGTAGCACTGCGGAAGCGTGGAAGGTTTAATATTCATAAGGTTATACAAAGTTTAAGTAATTAAAAAAAAATTTAAGGTTTGTGTGCAGTTAAGCAAAGAAGTAAGGGTTTCTAGTTAGATATGAGTTGAAGCAGTTGGTGTAGAATGGTCAGAGGAGGCAGAAAATCCAAAAGTGATAATACAAATCTTGCAGGAAATAAGCAATTGAGAATATGAAGACAGATAAAGCAAAGTAATGGTTAGTGGTGATAAGTAAATAGTGGAATGGCACCAAGAAATTTGAAAAAATTTAAGCAGGGTTAGTATAGTAGAGTATCCAAAGATAACAATGTAAAGTGAAAGGATTTAAGCAAGAAAATGGCCCAAAAAAGAAATGTTGCCAACACATCTAGGAAAATGTGGAAGTATGTTGAGTCTAAGGAGATGAAGCGCCATTAGCAGGGTAGAATCGCCTATAGTTGAAAAGTAAGGAATCGCAAATTGAATCCACGGAATAAAGCAGTTGTGGAATAAGTTAAAAAGGAAAGGAAAGGCAGAACATGCATGGAAATGGATAGATGGATCGGTTAGTATAGATGGTTTGAAAGAACGATGCAGAGGAAGCTCTGTATATGGTTTTGTTTCTTTTTAGGTGATAGTTCAGTTTATTGTGGTTCGTTTTGAATGTCGAGGACGACATTCTTTTTTAGGTGATAGTAATGTAACGTAGCGCGTTTTTCGGATCTTCGTGGATCATCGTTTAGTGGTCGTTCGGATCTACGTTTACTGGCTTTGGTGTGGTGCTCATGATCAATGTTGGGTCATTGAGTCTTGGTCGTGGTTTCTGAGCGTGTGCGGGACTTAGTGGGCCAGCAGATTAGGCCCGTAGTGCCTATTGGTTCACTGGATGTGAACGTGATGGGGGTGTAGGTCGCGTTCAGAACGCGACGGCCTTAGTGGTCGCATTGTGGTTACCGCTGCTGGGGTCAACGTCTGCATGTGCGCCGCGTGTCGCGCATGGAGCGGGGCTTGCTGACATCGGTGTTGTTTGAAGAAAGATTATCTAGAGGGGGGGTGAATAGAGAATCTTCAGAATTTTTAAACACAGATCAGCAATTAGAAATTCTTGTTATGATCAAGCGACTAAGATGCTCAATTCACGATGCAAGAAGGGCACAAACCACAAAGGAGAAGAGAATTTTAAGGTGGTTCAGCTCCAATGAGGAGACCTACATCCACCCCTCACCAAACCAGTGCGGTACCACTATAAGAACTCCTGAAGGAAGTTCTCAAACACCCGCTGATTCACAACTTCTTCACATTCGCTGACTCATAGCTTGAGTACACAGCTGATACACAGCTTCAACTCAATTGATCCAATCACAACCCGTGACTGATCAATTCAATCTACTTCACAAAGAAGCAGATAGCACACAATTCAACTTCTCAGATTAAATTGAAAAGATAAAAATCGAAAAGGTGCCAAGAGGCGATTGAAAAATTTCGAAACTCCCTGCTCAGGATGCAAATGCGAATTGTAGGATTTCTGGTCTTCAAATTTGATCCCTCTTTAGATGAATTCCTTATGAGCTTTGTTCCAATTGGATTGAGGAATAGATGTTGGAGAAGCTTTCTGATCCTCTGTTCTTGAAGGCTCAGCACAGGCTTTTCGAAGCTCCAATTCTTGCTTGATTCAGCAAATGCATCTGTCTGGCCGTAGCTCCAATCTGAAGTTGCATCTTCATAGGTGAACACAGGACCTCTGATCTCCTTACTTTGAGATGCTCTGCAATTTTTCTCTTTTTTTGGCTTTCTGCAAGCTCTCCTCTTCGTAACGAAACGAAGCACTCCCCTTTTTGTTATCTGCTTGCGCGGGATTCTGTGCAGTGGGCCCCTCAACAGATTCACTAAAAAGTGGAGGAATCTTTTTGCCGCCAAACATCGGCACCTTCTAGAACAGCTGACGTGTAAAGAGATCCCAGGCACTTGGCCTTGGATTACGTGCACGCGTGATGGCTTCAGTTCTCTTGAAAATTTAAGTGTAGCAGTGTCGACACTTCCAGGTTAGCGTCGACACACACACACACATAAGTCTTGACAAACAATTGGTGTCGACCTTAGGTCCATCTAGTGTCGACCTTAGCTTCAATTTCCTTCACAGTGGATTCTGCCCTTGCCTAGTGTCAACCTTAGCTTCATAAGTGTCGACTTCTTAGGTTACAACCGCTCAGAAGGACTTGTAACCACTCTGGTGTTGACATGCTCTCTGAATAGCGTTGACCTGACTCGATCAAATCTCTTCATCATGATAGCCAGAGACATGTAGTGTCGACCTATGTTCCGGATAGTGTCGACCTTATCTGAACTTTCATTGTTGTAACTGAATTGTACATGTAATGCAAATATTGTTTGTCAAATATCTATGTTTTATACTTCAAGTGTGACCATCATCAAAACCAGGGACACAACAATCTCCCCCTT
This sequence comes from Colocasia esculenta, assembly GCA_014218235.1. Taxonomy (NCBI): domain Eukaryota; kingdom Viridiplantae; phylum Streptophyta; class Magnoliopsida; order Alismatales; family Araceae; genus Colocasia; species Colocasia esculenta. Next base: position 106,614,082 of record CM024763.1, on the reverse strand, counting down.
TTTTATGATGGAAACAATTTGTCATAGATGTTTGAACTTTTTAACATTAAGAAACAGTGATTTGTCCAACCCTTGTACACATATATGCGTTCCATTGAAATGGAAGAGACGACAAGTGAACAAGTTCAGTTGCAGATGCCATTCTCAAATGATTTCATTAAAGAACTGAGATTTTTACAAAAAGATCTTAGTCATCATAGTTCAACAGCCAAGATTAACACAAATAAACAAAAGCATCACCATACAACGAACGAACAAATCAACCAACCATCCAATGACATCCCTACGTCTGACCATAGCTATAACTATAAAATCAAACATCTGACCACCTTCTCCCCCTTTGACATAATCAAAAAGAGGACATCATAAAGGAGGTGGTGGAGGTTGTGATGGAAAAAGTCTGTTCTCAATTCGTGATAGTCGAAAGTTTAGGTCATCATAGTTGTCCCGAAGATATATCTGAACTGCATTGAATCTGACATTCAAAAAATCTGTCAACTTTGCAATCTGATGCTCCATTACCACAGGTACATTGTCAACACCATGAGGCATAGTAGGTGCTACTGTTGAGGAAGTGGCTTGATTACTGTTATCAGATTCATTAATATCATGTAGCCTCCAGACTTGGTTAAACTCATCTCTCATCAACTGCAACTCTTTAGAGATATCCTCATTAGTAGATCTCAGAAAATTCATTCGATGAAGAATCAATCGAACAGATTCAACCAAACCAGGAATTGCAGTGAAGTTGTCAACATTTTGATGAAGTTCTTGAGCAATGGATTCAATCTTGTCAAAGATTTTAGCTTGAGAAAATGCAACTTTATCAAAAACATACCCAATGGTATGAACCAACTTATCTGATCTGACCTTTGTAAATCTTGGATTTGCTCTTGCCGATCAATATTAGCTTGAAGGTGTCGCTCAATGAGTTCCAACTGACTATCAAAATAGAAGCTTGTTCCTCCATTTTCATATTCAGTAAGGCAAGTGACTTATTGATAGAAGCAAACTGCTCTTCCAGAAAAGTTATAAGAGTAGGAGGAATTGAAGCTTCTGCAGAGGATGTTGAGGGAATATCATGTGCAAATGGAGCAAATTCAGAATAAGGAACATGAGGAGGAGAAATTTATGGAGGATCAAGATCAGGAGCATCAAAATGAGGAACTAATGGAGGAGAATGGATGGGAAGTGATTGTTTTGGTAAAAACTCCTCGTGAGCAACATATCTGGCCTTGTTGATCTTCCTCTAGACGTGCCTGTTCGTGCTTCAAAACGACATTGACATCCTCTTGAGGATCCAAATTTAGCTTCATGAACTTCACAATGTGGTCCAAATCATATATATGAAATCTGGCAAGCTTTTGGACTTTTGCTCCAGCAAGTGGAACACCTAACAGCTCAAAGATTGTAGATAGATAAGCTGCATATGCAAGCTCCTTCTCAACTTTGGTAGTTTACTTCATGAATAAGCTGGCAGAAGATAGTAGCCAAGTTGATTTTCACTTTCTTAATCAAACAGAACATGATACATCTATGTAAGCTTGTAACTCTTTGCTTCCTCCTCCCTGAGGAGTTAAGATGGCTGTACACCAATGGTGCAAAAGCCGATGAGCAGGTGGAAATCTGTTGGCATTCAGATGAGACACCTTTGCTTGATTTTCATCAAGTACATTGTGCGGCTGACCAGTCAGGATTGAGAAGGCTTCATGTGCACAAAAGTTGAGAGTTTGAGGATTGCAACCCTCATCTGGTATCCCCAACAACTGACTCATAATAGAATTTGTGAGTACAATGGGAACCCCTCTTACACTGGATTCAAGAGAATGCCTTTTGCTAACAAGATTTCTAAAGAACTCTTGAACCAAGAGAGGATAGTGTGTTCTATGCACACTAACAAAATCTATCCATCCTTGAAATTCCAACATCTCCAGAAGTTCAGGCACAAAGCTAGACATACTGTCACGCCCCTCCAATTTAGCAGCGGAATAAATCGGAGGGAGACGCGAACAACGAGTATGGTAACGATAATTGCGCATACTTTCGCAAACATCAGAGCATCTAATGAACAATAATTGAAATAATTCTTGATTTCATTATAAAATCACTAAGACTATTACAACCACTAATTCAGAGCCACACATAAGGCTCAATGACATCATTACATTGAAAAGAAATCTAAAACAATAACTACTAGACTCCATTGTGCTAGGGTGACTTCATCAACTGACTCCAGGTCACTCATCACTCTAATCCTGTCCCATTGGTGTGCGTAACGTCACTGTCCGACTTACCTGAGACACAATAACAAATAACGAAGGGTGAGCGATAACGCCCAGTATGACTTAAATCTCAGGATCAAGCATGCTTTAAGTGATTAATGTCTTATAAAGTAGGATAACTAGAGAGAGTAACGAGAAACATATAGAAAGTACTGGTACACGGTAACGAGAAACAATAGCATAATGCACGAGAGTATAACACGACAAGTGTTGATATCGGATTGGTCGTATAACAAGATAACAAGTAAAGTTGCACAACAGTGCACAAGTCACGATAGCAAGTGTTGGTCGGTATTCTTTCAACCACGAGATTCAAGTAAAACAATAATTTACTGGTTGATTAATTGATTGCCATAGATCAAATCTTGCGTGTTCATGCGTTAGGTGTATGCCATCACCCAGATCATTAGACCCCCGCGAGTTATAGCCTTTCAGGTGCTCCTCCCAAGGACCAGATCGGGCCCTTATAATGTTGCCTAGCATAGTCATGTTTTTATCGTAGACAATCAATCATTTAATGGCCAAATAGAGAGTACCAAGAAATAGATGAGATCACTAGATGAATAGACGAGATAGTAGAGTGAACGTGAATAGATGAGCGAGTCGAGTATAGATGAGATCTAAGGGACAATGCACGTAACTTTCCGAGTAACAAGCGATAGTAACAGTTGCACAACACGCGCACATGGTTTGGCAGTCAGGTGGAACTCACGACCCTACCACTGGCCTTGTTATGCACAGGTCCAGAGGTTCGGCATGATTTAAGATAAGAGCGAACTTCTAATAGCCGTTTGGATCATATCGATCCCTAAAGGTGTAATGGGTGTTAGGGTACAACCGGCTCGTCAATCATGTGGGAATCCATGATCAGAGGAGACTTACGGAGGCCTTGTGCAAGGGTACACTAGTCCGACGAAAGGAATATCCGACGGAGAGTTCACCACAAGCCAAGTAAAGTGTGTATATAAAACAGGTGCTCGACGTTCTAGACGAATTCTAGAACAGTGGAGCGTCGATATCGGTATATAAACAACACAAGAGACGAATACAAGTCCTTTAAAATAGGGTAATTAATATACTTTATTGCAATAATTTACCAGATACATTATGAGATATTTTCTGCCAAATTTCAGCCACATATGGATGGTTCATATGTGTGCATGTGTAAGAGAAATCATTGCTAGAAATAAGTCGTGAATATGTATTTTAAAGCATTCAATATTGTTCCATGTAAAACAGGTGTTTTTACTGCGTGTATGACTGTTAAAAAGGCGTAAGGATATTTTAGAAGGCCAGAGTAACAAATTTTATGAGTTTTCATGCAAAATCCTGTGAAGGCGACATAGGTCTGTAAGGATTGCGACAGGGGTAGGGCAGGTAGCGACAGGGCCTGCAACGGGTCGCGACAGGGCTGTAAGGACAGAAGGCCAGAACGCGACGTAGGGTACTGTCGCGTTCAGAACGCGACAAGAAGGGCGTCGCGATGGTCTTGAGAACGCGACAGGTGGACTGTCGCAATCAGACCCAGAAGGCGACATATCGGCCCGTCGCAATCTGGTGGTTTGCGCCTGGCTCTGACAGGAATCAGACCAGGCTTTGGATTGCGGGCCAACTTGAATCAAATTGATACAGGGTTGTTCAGAAAATCATAACTATATGTATACACGATGAAAAATCATGAAACTAGTTTTGAATTAACCTAGACATACAGGGGTACTTCCAGTAATTAGAAATTAGAAAGAGAGCAGGGTTTGAACATGGTTTGAGCATGAACAATAACGAGTAATATAGAACATGACACAGAGAGCAAGTTTGATTTATTTCGAGCAACATGCTCAACAAAAATTAGGGCTTTCAGGGGCAAAAGATGCCTAACATGCATCAGTTCCTACAATAAAAATTTCGTGGCATGGGATTAAGTATACAAGGAGATCAAGAGTTAAGAAGAGGGTTCGAGGTCATGTAAGTTGCAGAACATGAAAAATCAAGAACTAAAGATATGCTCGATAGAAAATTATGAAACTTGAGGGTTTCGTTCCTGATAGATGAGACATCCTAAAGAAAAAGTTTCATCTTTTATGCTTGTGAGAATGCCTACCTTTGACTCGATTTGTCTTCTAGGGTTTAGAACTCCAAGAATGAGGAAGAAGCTTCAAGAACTCCTTCTCCCCATGAGATCCTCTCCTCCTTGGCCTCTTCTCCAAGTCCAACAACCTTTGGCAACGAGCTAGGGTCGGCCAAGAGGGTTTAAGAGGTGTATTTATGCATGTTATGTTTCTAATTCCTAATAGTACTCTAACTTCTATTAAATTCCGAATTTCCTCCTTTCCTAGCCTCCTCCCAAGTTTTCCACTTCCTATTTGGGTTAGGATGGGAGCCAAATTCGTGGCCAACCTATTAGGGTAGGTTTAGGTATCCAATTCTAACTCAAACTTCCTTTTTAATGTATTAAATACCCCTTTTCTATTTAGGTAATAATTTAGTTACGAATTTAAGGTATTTTCCTATTATTCTTCTTTTAAAATCCTTATTTTGGCCCACTAATTTCTAATGGGTCCATTTAACCAAGCCCATTATTTATTGGAATTTATCTTATAGGTTTTCCCTTTTTAATTAGAGAATAATAAAGTTATGAATTTTATTACATTTTCTTATTTGAATTTATTCATGAGCTATGAGAGGTCCATTGGTCCAAACCCGATAATGGTTAATCATCACATGATGTTGGAAGTCTCTCCAACATGATCGTTTAGTTTATGAGCGCGTTATTTTTTCGTGTTAACGGTTTTCTGACTTAGTTTCCTAATTTGGATAATTAGTCACATTGTGACGTACACTTAGTCAATCAGATTTTTCGTTACACGAATTTCTTCGTGGAACACTTAGGGATAATATTTGGGGTTGATTTATAATTATTATGAAATTTTTCGGTGTATTCTCACACATACGATAATGGTACGTATGTTTCGATTATTTCGTTTTTATAGAAATTTATTATTTCAAATTTTGTAAATACTGAATTTTCTGGGTTGCTACACATACCTTTATCGTGAACATTGATAATCCTGGGATGTAACAGAGATTTATTTCCAATAATCAACCTTTTTGGTTTTGAGGGTGTATGAGCATCTTCTTCATCTTCTGAATCAGTGACGTCATTCTCTGATGCGACTTCTTCTTGTTCTGCTTCCATACTTTGCTCTTCAGGACTGTTGGCTTTGAGCTCATCTTCATCTATTTTCACTTCCTGCTTTGAACCGACAAATTCTTCTTCTTTTTCCTCAGATTTCTCAGAAGCCACTGTCTCATTATTATTGGATTGTTGAGAGGAATTAGATGATTCCTCCTGTACATTTTGACTACTAGCGACATCATCCGATTCCTGGGAATTAGTGCTTCTCTCTTGTGATGTCTTCGACCCTTGCTGGCTTGAGGTAGCCTCTCCAGAACTACTGAAATCAACAAATTCCAACTTTTTCTTACCTTTAGAGAAGTTCTTTTCTTTTGCAGTGCGAGGATGTGAATATCTGCGGCTTGAAAGTGTAGGAGCAGCCGCCTTCTTCTCACGAATCACAATGACCTTTGCAACCTTGGACTGCCGTTCTGAATCAGGAAGCACTTCTTGCTTTCTCTTCGTGCCGCGACTAGACTGTAGTTTAGGAGCCATGAGAAGATGAACAAAGTATCGGAGAAGGAATGAAGATGGAGTTGCAGAGAAGCTGGTTCTCCTGGAAAGGGTTGAGGAGGAAGGAGGAGTTTTCAAACCAGCTTTTGGGAATAGCGACGTTTGAAGAGACGTAACTTTAAGGCGTCGACCTTCTCGAAGGTATCATGGACCTACAGAACACTGATTGTGTATCGTGAACCAAACCGCAAGGTGGAGTAGTGTTGACTCTATGCTGAATAGTGTCGACACTAATGAATCTGAGACTAAAACCAGACTACAATAAATTCGAGGAAGTGACATTTCACTATGATTCACTTAATTCCTTGAGGATCCTGGAGAAGTTAACATCACTTACACATTCTTTACACTCTTTCCCATTATTCTTCAAATTAATGGTTCGAATATTATAAATTTTTGTGTTAACCATTAAAGAAAAACTGAAGAACTCATGAGAGTAAATAACAGATAAGAGGAAAGGATCTTAGATAAAGAATTTACATCACTACAAACCCATTTACTCATTACATGAAGCAAGGACACATTGGAAGATTATCTAAGCAGGCCAAAAACTGTTTAATATGGTAAATCTGTCTTGATTCCACCAAAAAAATTACTCCTTTGAATATTATTTTCATTTCATTCATTAAAAAAAAATTATTTGATACAAATGAACAATCTGATCTCCATCATATTTCATGCAAGAGCACATGTTTTGTACACACCAGGACTCTTGATTACTCTTTTAGGAAATCATTTTGCCTCAGGAAAAACAAATGTTAGATGCATCCTTTCATGTGAGGAAACATGTCTATCAAACACCAGAATCCCCAATTACTCAGATTTCATCAGATTCATTTTAGCATCCTGAACAGAATTAACCAACTCATCATGACATACAATGATACTTCTATTTTTGTCAGAAATTTGTAGTTTCTTAGAGCATAGTCATTGTTCTGTCATTTGTAAAGACTGTATCAACCAATTTTGTTTCTGGGTCAAGAAGATTTTTCAAATCAAAGGATTTTAGATGCCTTGAGAACCTATCCAATGAAACCAAGTTACAAGATAAATTTCAAGGATTAATAGAGATGCACTTCTCACTAAAAGAATTTCTTTCTGCACTGTTAGTTAATTGAAATGAATTCTTCATGGAAGTTTAATAGTTAGCCCAGAATTTTATAATATTCTTCCCACAATCTTTTGAATTCTGAGATTCAGGAGTTTTCAAAGAATGTGAAATTGAAATTAACTCCCCCTGAGAAGATGCCTAAAAGATTTGCTTTTCATAATGAAACAACTTCCTTTTAGAAAATGAATTCTTAAACCAAGAAGGATAGTTGGCAAAAGAAGAACTCCCCCTCAACAAATGCATACAGACCTTTGGTACTTGGCGGAGACATATACTCTCGCATAGTGAAAGATTCTAGACAAGCTTAACTTGTCCTTCTTCAAGTCACCATTTTATATACCATATCGGTTAATGCAGGGTATGAATCAAGGATTTGATTTATTGGAGGAAGAGGAATTTATTTTCTAAATAGAATCAAGGATGTGTGAGTTGACAGGAATGACAAAAGCTTTTGGAGTGAAAGGAAACAATGTCGACTCTGTTGTCAATAGAGTCGACCTTAGACAGAGAAGACACCTTAGAACCACATTGAGATTATCACTCCACCATCTGCACAAGAATTGATTGCATTCCAACCACTTCAACTGACAAACTGAATCATCAACATATATACTTTCACCCAATTGCCACCTCACATTACTTGACGAAAATCACACAGGAAATTTATCAGCAAACAACAAGAGCTCATTCCAACACAATCACCCATTCAAGCACACTAACACAGCCATTTCAATTCAGTTACTCATGGATCAAGCAAGCACAACCCAAGTTCTCTTCTCAAACAGGAGAATCTTTCATTTGACAAAGGTTTGGTAAAAATATCAGCAACTTGTTTTGATGTTTCAACAAAGTGCAGTTCAAAGGAATTTTTGCTAACTTTATCTCTTAAGAAATGGTGCCTGATTTCTATATGCTTTGTCCTAGAATGCTGGATGGGGTTTTTTGCCAAACAAATTGCACTCGTGTTATCGCACAAAATTGGGACACATCCAAGATCTACTTGGTAGTCTTGAAGTTGATGTTTATTCCATAACACTTGAGTGCCACAACTTCCTACAGAAATATATTCTGCTTCTGCAGTAGAGAGGGCTACTGAGTGTTGTTTCTTGGAAGCCCAAGAAACTAAACATCCTCTCAAAAATTGACAATAACCACTTGTGCTTTTCCTATCTAACTTACAACCAGCAAAATTCGCATCAGAATAGGATATCAAGTTAAATTCACTAAATGCAGGATACCACAGACCCAATTCATGAGTTCCAGAAAGATACCTGAAAATTCTTTTCACTGCACTCATGTGGGTTTCTTTAGGACAAGCCTGAAATCTTGCACATAGGCACACTGAAAATTGAATGTCCGGTCTAGATGCAGTTAAATAGAGTAAGGAACCAATCATACCTCTGTACACTTTTGAATCTACATGATTGCCTTTCAGATCAGCATCTAGGCTCAAAGTAGTGCTAATCGGAGTTGTCATTGCTTTGATGTTCTCCATTTTGTACTTCTTCAGCAAATCTTGAATGTATTTGGATTGGTTTATGAAAATTCCCTCCTTTGATTGAACAACCTGGACGTGGTCACTTTTGCATAAGTTTTTCTTTCCTACCAGACACAAATCTCTTACCTAGTATAGCAGGTAGTCAGCAAAAATGTGGATGGTAGGTAGAAGAGGTATGTGTTAACTGACATGTGATATCTTTCCTTCTCACTATCTTCTTCCTAGCATTTATTGCCTGCAGGTGTCCGATACTCATGAAAAGCTAACGTTAGACACTGCTAACAACAACCTTAGAAATATGAACACGTTGAAGAAGACCTAGAAGAACACCTATTGAAGATTTATTGGTCACTGAAGGTGGTGTAGACACGAATTTTGTGACCATCCTCGCAGGGCTCATTTTCTTAGCCCATTAGGCCCATTATTCGGTAGGTGCAATGTTATCTCCATTAAGATCTCTAGGGTAGCTCATGCTCTTGTTGGCGGGCCCGGTTGTCGTTGCTCCATTTATGATGGCAAGAGGTTGGTCACCTGTCATTTTGAGCTGCAAAATTCACTGTTGTCAAGATCTTTTGGCGACACAGTCGTATGTCACCTACACTTTTCTTAGCGACAGCCTCTTCTGTCGTTATCTCTTGCCTAGCCCGTGGTGCTTGTGTGCTTGCCATTTCCGCCACCTTCCAACTGTCCCCTCTGTGTGTTTACCTAGTGCCATGCTAAAACCCCACTTAATCTCACCTTAATCAAGTCCATAAAATATTAATTAATTAAATAAACAACAATTTAAATTCATAAAAACAACAATTAAAATATAGCTCACACATAAAACCAATAAAACTCAATAAATAAACTAACCATACCCATCAACTAAAACCCCACTTAAAATCTAAATAAAATGAACTAAATAATAAAAAAATCACATAACCCAAACAAAACCCACATTAATAACTCAAATAATAATAATAAAACATACTCATGTAAAATCCGTTCAACTAAAAACCAACACCAAATTCTTAAACTCAAACCCGAATTAAGCCCACCCACACTTAAAAATGGACCCACATAATTCTAATTAAAACTCAACAACTAAAAATAATTAAAAATCAAATCCATAAAACCTCAACCTCACCACTAGCCGTAAACAACCAACCATACCCACATAACAAAATGATGATAATAAACCATATCCTACGTAAACATACCCACTTAAATAAACTTACCACACCCACAACATAACTTCCGTACCCCACCCCACTTAAATCCATTTAAAATCCATTAACAACCCAACCCACTAAAAGAGAGAAAAGAAAATAAATAACATCGTAACTCACATATATTCATTTACAATTCAACCCAATTAAAATATAGAGTAACCTAAATCCCATCCAACCATGCCCATTAATTAAAACCCATTATATATATATATATATATAATATATATATATATATATATATATATATATATATATATATATATATAATATATATATATATATATATATCAACAAGCCATATATACCCACGTAACCCATGTGAAGCATCCCATCCAAACCTAGCTAAAAACACGTAACACTTAAATCCAACTCTGCCCATTTAAAATCCTTAAATAAACCATCAACCCAACCCACGTAAAACAATGCAAAATATGCTAAGTTTCACTAGCCATTTAAAAGTCCGCATAAACCTCCCAAACTCCACACCACACTTGCACACGGCAACCACCCCAACAAATAAATCTGTGAGGCCGGGTCCCCCTCTCCCATGCATCCCATGCACAAACCCCTCGTTGTTATCTCCTCCCTCATCTCACGCACTCACGCCCAGCAACGCCCACCATCCTCCTTCGGCGCCCTGGTCGCCGTGAGACCCGTGCAAGCCTCTCCCACTCTAACCGCCCACAGCCCCATCTCTTCAGGAGGGCGATGCGTGCGGCCAGGTCATAAGGACCCCACCTCCGTTCCATCAGGGGGAGGAGACTGATTTTTTCATCATGGCAGCCACCCAGCAGCCTACACACACCGCACTGTTCTCTCTCTCCTCGAGGACGCTCACACCCAGGCCAATGCTCCCATCTGCTGCAAATCCATCGCAAGGATCTCATGGATGTCGTAGTTCGCTAGACGTGGTCGCTTAGGCACTCGTCAGGAACTAAGAGACGATGTCCGACGTGAATTGAAGGTGTGGTCACTTCGGCACACGTGAGGCGTGTACGTCGTAGTTTGCTGGACGAGGTCGCTTAGGCACTCGTCAAGAACTCAGAGACGACATCCAATGTTAACTAAAGCCGTGGTCGCTTAGGCACACGCAATGAACGTTGACGAACGATTTCTCTTGTTCCATGACACTTTAAAAAGATCTTACCCGACCTCAAAAGTTGTTTTGGCGGGTATGGGCAAACTAAGTTGTCAAGGGGCCATAATCTGGTTGATGCCAACCAACGTTGATGACGAGGTCGCTTCGACACTCGTTGAAGATGAAATTCCGACATACTGAAAGGCTAGGCTCGTCGTGATAGAGTAGCAATGGCCTATATAGTTCTATGTTCTCGGTAATGGAAACTGTTCAAAGGACAAGTTCTCGGATAGGCCGACGACAAATACGGTGCAACCGACGACAAAAGGTTTGCAAATTTCTATTGATAGAGAGAAGGGGTACAGTGTGCGACGAGGCGCCATGTACAAACACGAGGCACCTAGTCCACGACGATGTTGTCAGTACCGACCTGAGCCTCGTCAGGCACTACTGGTTGGTCGGCTATAACGGCGGCGGTGACAGCCTCCAAGATACCTTCGACAGTAGTAGCCAGCGCGTCGACGACGACAGCAGCTGTCATGCCCCGATGCAGAATATCGGAACGCGAGGCAGTTGCAAGTAAACGGGTACAGAGCAAGTACTAGACATCAAACCATTGCACAATGAATAATACTAAAGAAAATCTTTCTCATTAATAACTTTCCAATGTCTAGTTACAACCACTAATATCAGAGCCGTTCTATAGGGCCCAATTACATTGAATATAAAGCAAAAGACTAAATTAAGACTCTATCATAGTACTAGGATGCTAGGGCACTCTTGACATCACTCCTGGTCGTTCTCGTCCTCTTGAGTGTATAGTTCATCATCGGTCTCACCTGAGAACACAACGACAAATAACGCACAGTGAGCGATAACGCCCAGTAGGAGTTAAATCTCAGGCTCAAGCAGGCTTTAAATAATTAATGCATTAAAGGCAGAGTAACTAATGATAGAATGAGAGAGTCAAGTAAAAGATAGTAGGATAGTACATGATCGAAATAGCAAGGCTTTCCAAATATAGACCTTCCAAACATAGCACAAGTGTCGGAAATAGCACAAAAATAGCAAGATGGCCATAGCACAATGGCACAAAATATAGCAATAGCACAACGAGTATAGTATAGCACTTTTTGTCAATAGACAACGAGAGAATATAGCACTTTTTGATTGTCATTAGATTAATCTAGATAGCATGGCACTTGGATGTAATGCCGACATCTTGATCATGTTAACTCCCATGGGCAAATGGCACCTTCGAGCGCTCTCCCCAGGACCAGATCGGGCCCTATTATGCAGGCATTGGTTATATTGTTTATCTTTAGATAATAAGTCAATGGCCAATATAGAGTACCAAGAAATAGATGAGAGCACTAGATGAATAGATGAGATAGCAGAGTGAACGTGAATAGATGAGCGAGTAGAGTATAGATGAGAGCTAGTGGACATTGTACGTAACACGTCGAGTAATCAGGTGATAGTAACAGTTGCACAACACGCGCACTTGGTGTTGGCAGTCAGGTGGAACTCACGACTCTACCACTGGCCATGTTAAGCACAGGTCCAGAGGTCCGGCGTGATTCAAGATAAGAGCGAACTTCTAATAGCCGTTTGGATCATATCAATCCCTAAAGGGGGTAATAGGTGTTAGGGTACAACCGGCTCGTCGACCATGTGGGAATCCATGGACAGATGAGACTTACGGAGGCCTTGAACAAAGACTCACTAGTTCGGCAGAAGGAATATCCGACGGAGAGTTCATCCAAGTCAAGAGAGTGTGTATATAAGGAAACAAGTGCTCGACGTTCTAGAGGAATTCTAGAACAGTGGAGTGTCGGTATCGGTGTTCCAAAGCATCGCAAGAGTCGTAAACAAGTTTTTTTTTTAAATAAGGCAATTAATTGCAATAATTATCAGATATGTTATGTATCATATTCATGCCAATTAAGCCATATTTGGATGGTTTCAAAGTGTGTGCATGTGTCATGAAATCATGGATGGAAATTAGTCATGTGTATGTATTTTAAATCACATATAAATATTCAATTTATATTAAGTGAACTTACTACGGGTATAACTGAGATTAAAGGGTATAAGCACAATAGGCAATTAGAGCATTTCAAATCAGGGGGTTTTCTGGAAAATCCTATGAACGCGACGCACCCCAATAAGGGTCGCGACGGGTTCACGGTAGATCACGATAAGGGCTTGCACTGATCGCGACAGGCTGTTCAGGACAGGCGCTGAGATCGCGACAGAGGCATGAAGGGATCGCGACGGGTCGGTCAGGTCAGGCACATAGAACACGACAGCACGGCCTGTCGCGTTCAGAACACGACGTGCCTGTCTGTTGCGACCAGATCCCAGAACGCGGCCTATCGGGCCGTCGCGTTCTCAGGGCCTGCGCCTGAGTCCGACAGGAATCAGACAGGACCTTGGATTGCGGGCCAAACTTAACATATTTGACACATGAGTCTTTAGAAAATAAGAACAAATAGCACAGTCGATGAAAAATAATGAAACCAGTTGCATATTGATCTAGACATGCATGAGTACTTACAGTAAATAGGAATTTGACAATAGATAGGGTTTCGACATGATTTATTCACATCAAACATGAAGTACATGATACAGTGAACAGTAGAGATGAACGATTTAATTCGCAAGATAGGATGGACTAAAATTAGGGCTTTTAGGGGCGAAAGAAAGCTAACAACCCTCAGAACCTCCAATAAAAATTTCGAGGCTTGAGGTTAAGGGAACATGGAGATCAAGAGGTATGAAGGGGGTTCGGGGTCATGTAAGTTGCAGAACTTTGAAAATCCATAACACAGGATTGGGTTGCAGGAAAAATACAAAATTTTAGGGCTTTGTTCATGATGATTGGAATAACCTACAGATAAATTTTCATAGTTTATGCTCGTGAAAATACCTACCTTTCACGTTTTTCCTCTCCTAGGGTTTGAAGATGAAGAACTTGGGAAGAAGCTTGAAAGATCCTTTCTCCCCACGATTTCTCCTCCTCTTGGCCTCTCCTCCTGGTCCAGCAACCTCTTGGCACGAGCTAGGGCCGGCCATGAGAGTTTTAGAGAAGTATTTAAGCTTTTCCCCATTCCTTTCGTAGTTTAAGTCGAATTCCCATTTAATTCCGAGTTTCCTATTTTTCTCTCCCCTTTTTAAGCAAGAGATCTCCTAATTGGGTTGAAAGAGAGGGGATTTCGTGGCCAAGCAATTGGGGTAGGTTTAGGATTCCAAATCCAACTCAAATCAGTTTTTACTGTAATAAATACCTCTTTTATTTAAGTAATATTTTAGTTACGAATTTTGGATATTTTCTATTATTCCCCTTTTTAAAATCTCTATTTTAGCCCACTAATTTCTAATGGGTCCATTTAACAAAGCCCATTAATTCTTTTCTTTTATGAGTTTTATTTAATTCCCTTTTATTTGATTTTCTAATTGTTTTTATTTTTTTATAAATTATTAAATTTTATTTTCCAAAAATCCAGGTTGCTACAGCAGCAATGCTGTCGTCTCCGTCATCGGCTCCTGTCTCCTCCTCGTCATCTTCCGCTTCGAGTACAACCTCGGAAAGGTCAATGCTCGGAAAGTGTTCTCGAACACATTTGAGGCAGAAGTCGTACCCTTGTCAGAAGAGCTTGACGGCCTAGGCTTTGAGCTCGTCAGACTCACGGTACTCAGCCATAGCCTTGGTGATTGCCTTCTCATGCTCGTCGGCCACCAACTGAGCAGTGGTAGCCTTGGTCTTTTTGTGAGACTGGAGCTCAGCTTGGTGGGCCTCCTTCTCGGCCTGAAGTGACTTCAGAAGTTTGTCGACTCTAGCCTCGGTCTTGTTTGCCCACTCCGCCTCCTTGGCTCGAAGGTCCTTCTCGGCCATGAGCTTCCTGCCAGTCTCGGTTAGGCGCGCCTCAGCAGAAGCTCTAGAGATCTCGACCCAATGAAGAACTGCTTCAAACTGGGCCATCACGCCTTGAACCGACGAGTAGAAGTCCTCGATTATCTGGCCTGACCTCACACCCGAGGTCGGAACCTTCGCTTCAGCAGGAAGCGCTTGCCTTTCCCACTCTGTGGCACTGAGCCCTCCGGAGAGCCCAGATGACCTCAGCTGAGAGGCAACCGAGGTAGTGACGTCGGACGACTTGTCTGCTGCTGGCCGAGGACGTTTGGTCGGCCCCGTCGTCTCGAGGACGTGCGACCCTTTGTAAGGTGCCGAGGAGGTGGGGGCGACGGTCAGCACGTCAATCTCCGCAGGGTGAGCGCGCTTTGCCCCTCGACTCACTTTCTATTTCCCCCGAGACATGACCTCCCATTCGGCCAGCTCGGAAAGAGAGAGGCCGCTTCTCCCCTTAGCGGGGGGAACCGATGACTTTCCCTTGTCGGACATTGCTGCAAGAAAAGATGGTCAGTTATCCTAAGGTTATAGCAACAATCAAAGATAAAAATCACTGTCCAGACCTCGGCCGACCTCAGCTATCAGCTCGAACAGCTTCTCGGAAGGCTCGAACAGGTCGGAGGCTCCACCGCCTGCAGAGACTCGAACTCCGAGAGCTCGGATTCAACAAGGTTCAGGGAACGGAAGGCCTTGTCTCAAATGTTGATTGTGGACCATGTGGTCGGAAAGGGCCATCCAGACGGACAGTGGATGAAGACGAACTTCCTCTTCCAGTTGTGGACAGAGGACAATATTCGACCAAGTATTTGACGACCTGACCGAGCTGCGAAGTATAGCCAGTCGCCAAATGCTTTAACCGAGAAGCAATAGAAGAAGAGCCGAGTGGTCGGAAGGACCTCGGCCAGAGCACATGCTGCTAGGAAGTCGACAACCGACCTCCAGGAGTTCGGGGTCAGCTGCGATGGAGCGGCTCCTAGCTTGAGAAGAAGAAAGATGATAAGAGGATGGAGAGGCAGCCGAAAGCCTGCTCGGACGGCCTCAGAATAAAGACAAACTCCGCCCTCCATGGAGTAATGGGCTCGGAGTTGTTTGTTTGAATAGACGGTGGAGTGCTCGGGAAGGATAAGACCTGGATGGTTCTTCATCCATTGGAGGGTCTCGGAGTCAATATCACATCGGGCGTCGGCAACATTGTTGGCTTGCCGACGAGAACCCGAGGTGTGGGATGATGGTTTCCTGGGGACATACGACCCGGGACTGACTTGAAGAACGAAAGACTCCTCGACAGGCCCCGACGCCTGGACATCGGGCCAAGAAGCCTCCGGAACGGTCATCCTCTCAGAAGGACAAGAGGACGAGGACCCCTCAGACGAGGAAGAAAAGTTCTCAGAAGGAGAGGTCGAAAACAAACTAGATGAAGACATTGCTTACCTTTGAAGGAAGCAAGTGAGGAGCTAGGTCGGACGTCGAGTGCTCGGACGTCAGTGTGAATGTCGTCAGCACGTCGACTGGTGGTTTGAGGACAGATCGCGCATAAGAAAAAGGGTGGTTTTTCGGCAGCAGACCCCACTATTTATAGTGTCGGGGTATCAATCAAATCCAACGGTGGACATCCATCTTCCATAGTAGCGGTTGAGATCCGCATGCGTGGCGCGACAGGGTTGGCTAACGAGCGTCTCCTTGGATTCTAATAGGACAGTTGACGAGGATGGCTAAGATCGCACGTGGGAGTCGAGGAGGCGATGTGACAACTGACGCGCCGTACAGTAGTCGAGGCGACGTTCGGCGTAGGGCGGCTCTGACAGCACTATGATGCGTCTTTATGGCAGGGGCGATGTCTGGCAGGGGAGTGACGCGGCACTGAGCAGCCACGTGGGCTAACGGAGCTACGTGGCCGGACATGTGCTTTCGGCGAAGAGATTCAGCTTCACCTCGGCCTTCGTTCATAGTCCAACGTGAACCTAGGGGCCCAATGATATGGGGATATCTCGGCAAATCGGCTTTATCCTCGGGGCCAGCTGACCTCATTGAAGGCGTAGGTCAACGTCATTGCTTTCTCAGGCAGAACATCAGCGATGTGCGGTCCGACGAGTCTAGTCGGCACGGTCAAACCACAGTACACCTCGAGCCATCTTCCGAAGCTCGGTCGAGGTCACTTTTGGCTCGGGCTTAGCCGACCTGGGGACCGAGGAGCTCGCGCGTGCCCTGAAGCGGTGCTCACGTGGCTGGCAAGGCAGATGAGGTAAGGTTCGAGAATTACAGAATCGATAACTGCGACTATTAAGACCACGATCACGATGACTTGGCAGGCCGGTGGCAACTTCCAATCTGGCATCAATCACGGAAACCCCCAGCGAGATTGGCGGGGTCGTCCAGCTGTTACACAAGTGTCCTAACAATATATAAGAGGTAGACACTATACAGGCGCAGGTATGCTGTTCTACCCCAAGCTAGGTCATTCTGCTCGGCTAGCGACTGACAAGAGCGTTGGAGTGTCACCCCGCCGAGACTTCTCGGCAGACTTTGCAGGTCAGGTCGGGAGCTCGGAACCAGCGTCACACGTCGGCCAAACGCGTCTCAGACGGGATTCATCAGTTTGGTAGTCTCGGCTCACTGTTGGCAAGAAACACATCAGCGGTCACCTCGACGTGAGCCGACCTATGTTACAATTACTGTAACACACCTTTTCCACCCTTCTTCTCAAACATTATCTTATTTTACATATCCTCGTGTTACATATCCTCGTGAGGTGTGGCTGATTAGATTATTAATATATTTAGTTATTGAAAATTACTTATTAGAAGATTCATCTTGCAATAGTATTAATGTGAATTACAAGAAAAATAATTCTATTGATAGAGAAAGAAAAGGGTCAGCATTATTGCAACCAATAGGAGGCATAGGTTGCTAGCATATGAACTAATAACCTGTCAAAAAAAACATATGAACTAATATGATTTATTTTCTTACAATTCACATTAGTATTGTTGCATACCAATATTCTCTTAATTATTTTATGAAAGTGGAAAAACAGGAAGGATACAAATAATTTTAAGGTGAATAACAGCTATCTTTTTGAGTTTTTTTTCTTTGATGGGTGAGAGATGTAGCACATGAATCTATTAAAAATCTTGCCCTTCTTTGGCTTATAGAAGGTGATAAGTTCCCTGGACATGAATTTGTAAATCTTCTTGTTCCGTTATAAGAAAAAAAAAAGAGAGAAAATCTTTGACATTTTTGTCACCACCATCTCTTCTCTATGCTTGTAGTGTTGCAACTCTTTGATCTATCGACTTACTATGAAAAAGAGACTTTAACAATTAAAAAAATGATTAGCATCTGCCGTGGATATAAGGGGGGAGAAATAAGTAGGGATTTAACAATTAATAATATCTCATTTACGACTCTATTCTTGACATCCTACATTATGAAATATTATTTTAGCATGCCATGTTTGTCCATGATTGTTTTTTCTCTGTTTGATTTTGGTAGTCTAAATTTAATATTATTAAACCCAACGGCAATGAAAGTGTATTACAATTAGATCACTCAACTTAATCATCTGTTTATTTGATTAAATGGCTAAAGCAAAAGTGAAAGAAGAGACTCCCAAGTCCCCACATTTCTCTCCTCATGTTTGATACGAAATTGGCCACATCGAGCATCGCTAAAGATGGGAGACTCTGAAACCCCACTGTCTTGATCCCCGAACTCCTTCCCCACCCCTCCCCACGCCCACAATCTCAACCGTTAACGTTGCTGGTGCGACACCGGAATTCGGTCCTCGAGATCCGCGGAGCCACGCATCCCCAAGAAGCCGCTAAAAAGGCAGATGCCGGCGATGCCCCCTGCAAATATGACCGTTGATTCCAGTTAGTCGCCACGTCGGATGCGCGGGCCCCACTGAGTCCCTCAAAGCTCCACAGTGCCGACCTTTTTTTTTCCCCCGCAAGTTTGCAATTTACGCTCGAAACGACACACAAAACGGCTACAATTTACAAATCAGCTCCGCCTCCCAGGCTGCAGCAGTGCCCGGCGCACCGCCTGGCGGTTCCCTCACCGAGGCCCAAACCCCACCCTCGGATGAGGCATACCCGCCGTCAGATTGCTGACAAAGCCACGTGATGCGTGCACTGTGAACCTGGGACACGACAAGTGAGGCGCGACCCCACCCGACCATTATAAACCCCGTTCTTCACATCTTTCCTTTTATTTATTCCACCGCCGGTTTATTCCATCCACCCCCCTAAATTTGCTCTCTGCTAGAAGAAATCCCTCTTTTCTCTCCCTTTCCTCCGATCCTCTGCTCCGCCAAATCTTCCACCAAAGCCCAGCCATTTCGCTCGGGCAGGGTAGAAAGCTTGCACTTGCGCTATTGGGTTTTTCACACCGCGTGGTTCCCTTCTGATTTGCCCGTGTTTTGGGGCCATCTCCGGTTCCCCGTTTTTCTGCGCCTCCGGCGTCAATAAGCTCCCGAGCTTTCTCCGTCGTCCTTGGTCTCCCTTGCTGGGTCTCCATCGCTGTGGGTCTTGCTCCACTCGTGGTGCTTCGATCGGCATGGGTCTCGGAAGAAGGTGTTCTTTTCTTGCCGGAGGATCCATGGGTGTCTTCCTTCTCTTGCTGCTAACGTCGCTCTCGGTTGCCTCTGCTGATCAAGGTATGCGCACTCCCCGCCCCCAAGTTGCCATTTTTTTCCAACCCTCGAAGTGCTGTTCCAAGTTTGTTCGTTCCCCCTGCCCGTGTTCATATCGAAAACGCTGGGTGGCGCGCTTTTCACTGCCTCTGTTCCCATCCAAAACCTCTCCTCAGTGCTTGCGAAGTGTGGTCTTTCCGGAGTAATGGTGGAGCTTGTTCCGCTGCTTCCCACTCTTCTCTTGCGTCTGCTGCTTCCCCTTGTTCTCAAGGCAGATAATACCCCACCTGCGCTGCAAAGTGAACATCCCCTCCCCCACCATATGTTTGTAGTTCGTTCGCCACTTGGATATCTGTCTATATGTTCGTATTAAAACCCTCCTTTACATCTTCTGCCTTCGTTGTTTCAGATGAAGCGGCGGTATGTTTTTGCACAGTTTCACGCTAGTGCTGAGCTACCTTTTTGTTAAGTTTTCCTTATATTTGGGTCTCGTAAGAAATGATGATAGTGGGTCTCAGATGTTTACAAAGTTGGTCTCATTTGAAATGGGAACTATACTTCATGGGTCTATCCTTACTTTTTCTTTTCTAGTCATGGGTTTGTTTTTCTAGTCCTCTCCTTCATGGGTTTGCCGGTCTAACAAGAGAGATAAAACTGTTATTTATTCCTTCTCTTTTATATTATTCGAATTTTGTGTCCTTGGTTGGTGGGAGTTTATTGTCGGACTCACCCACTGCCCCTGCAGCTTGATGCCCAATACGTATGATAAACTCACCCCTCCCCCATCCCCCCCCCCCATGGACGGACCCATGTAAGGACGTGACCTTACTCAAATTTTTTTTCCTAAAATAATCATATAAATTAGGGATTTGAAGAGGTTTTATATAAGAGATCTTAAATTGTTGTATAATATATTTATTTATATTTTTAATTTATTATTTATATAAATATTAAAAAAATAAATGATCTCCCCCCCCCCTTCGCTGTAAAAGCCGGATAAAACAAGAGAAATGTTTGTTAGGTAACAAATACTGTGTGTTTGTCAAATAATTTTATTAATTAAATTTTTTATTATTTTTATTTCTTTTTAAATTAATAAAATTATCTAACAAATAATCTACTTAAAACTTATTATCAGACTCTACTGGAAACAAGTATTTCTCAAAACAAACTACGAAACTATGAATAATTCATTCAATCTTCTTTCATCCTTTCTCGCAACTTTTGATTTTTCTAGTCACTTGGTAAGGTCATGGTAATTTATGGAAAGACTCGTGCGCTCCAGCGCATCCTCACCCCCCCCCCCCCCTTCGCCACCCTGTCCCGTCACATCATTACTTTTCTTCTGCCATTCCTCGCAACGTGGCCGCGGCCGGTGGGATGGTGGGTTGGGTTTTGTGCAGAGTGACGATATCCCGTTGTGGACTCGGAGTCGTTACTCGGCCGAGTCGACGGAATCGCTCCCGCGACCCGCGTCACAAGTACCAACGGGTGGGTTATTGTGTCAGGCGATGCAGTGAGGTCCGGCCGGTCATCTGAAAATTTTTTTCCCCCACTGTGTTCTCTTTCATCATTGGGTTGTCTCCCCGTCGAGCGGGTGCTCTGAGGCCCCGAGTTCGATAAAGGCTGCAAAGCTCCTGATGCCTTCTTATGTTTGTCGCATTTAAGTAGGTATACAACCCTGAGGCGTGGCGTGTGGGGTCTTGGGCCATTCCGTTGGGTTGGGTGAGCTTCGCCGGTGACTCGGTGAGCTTCCTCACAATCTTCCGAGGGCCCCTTTTTACTGATAGAGGGGCGTTGTGGCGCTGCGTGGGGTTTTCGCACCACCTGTGTGGCGTGGTATGATGGAAGGGTGTGTGCTTACGGTCAAAAAGGCCAGCTAGCGAAGCGTACGGGGTGAGGGATAACTGACGCTTATTTATTGCTCAATCAGTACGATAAAGTTGCCCGGCAGTAGTGTGTGTGTTTGTTTGTTTGTTCCTTTTATTTGTCTCCCCCTCACCACCCAGACATGCGATCGCTCTGTATAGATGCCGAGGATTCGATTATTATTGAACCGGAAGCCGCCAGGATACGTGGATTTTGCAGACGTGGAAGACTCTCTACGTTCACATTGGCCTACGATGGGGTCACATTGGCCCAGCCGTCTACGACGTTCCTGCTACGAGAGGTGTCGTGTCGTTCATCCACAGCCAGTCAGCCACCCTGATCGCATGACCAATACCCTTCTTGACTGGTAGCTGAATGAATAGAGAAAAGATAAAGAGTTGGAGCACATGTTTGCTAAGAGGATGCATTTTTTTTACCGTTAAACATTCATCACATTACATGTTTGCTAAGAGGATGCATTTTTTTTACCGTTAAACATTCATCACATTAATATGATTGAGCATTCAATCAAAAGGGATGATTGTTTACACCACCCCCATCGGTTGTGGCCTAAGTCTTCTCCAATTGTGTTCGTGGAGCCCCTCCTCTCTCTTTGTTTCTTGCCCTTTCTCATGTGGGTTGGTAGGACTTGTGCTGTGTGGAATGATGCCGCGCGCACATGCTGATGCAGGGAATCTTGTTCTTAATATGAGTTCACCGTCCTAGCAAGTGCATCCATGGGCGTTTGCTTTTATGCATATACTTGATGCATGTTTAATGTCGTTTCAGAAATTTTCCCTTACTGCCGCACGCACCATTGTAATTGTATTATATCTTACCATGTGCTTGCTGTGAAAAACCCTTGCTATATGTATCTGACCTGGCGAGGTACAGCGTTCGTCGGTGTGAACATAGGGACGGCACTCTCGAACATGCCAGATGCGACGCAGGTGGTGGCGCTGCTCAAGTCCCAGCAAATTCGGCACGTCCGCCTCTACGATGCCGACCTCGCCATGCTGACGGCCCTCGCCAAGACCGGCATCCAGGTCACCGTCACAGTCCCAAATGAACAGCTTCTCGGTATCGGCCAGTCTAATGCCACGGCCGCGAACTGGGTCGCCAAGAACGTCATTGCCCATGTACCCGCCGTCAACATCACCGCCATCGCGGTCGGGTCGGAGGTGCTCGCGGCGCTCCCCAATGCTGCCCCGGTCCTCGTCTCGGCCATGCGGTTTGTGCACTCCGCACTGGTTGCTGCCAATCTCGACCGCCAGATCAAGGTCTCCACGCCGCATCCATCATCCATCATCCTTGATTCCTTCCCACCCTCGCAGGCGTTCTTCAACCGCTCTTGGGACTCTGTGCTTGTTCCCATGCTCAAGTTCCTTCAGTCCACAGACTCGTACTTGATGCTCAACGTGTATCCGTACTACGACTACATGCAGTCCAATGGGGTAATCCCATTAGACTACGCACTCTTCCGCCCGCTCCCCCCCAACAAGGAGGCTGTTGATTCCAACACGCTTCTGCACTACACCAACGTGTTCGACGCTGTGGTGGATGCTGCTTATTTTGCCATGGCCTATCTGAATGCCACTAACGTCCCCGTTGTTGTCTCCGAGTCCGGCTGGCCGTCGAAAGGCGATTCGAATGAACCCGATGCAACGGTCGACAATGCCAACACCTACAACAGCAATCTGATTCGCCATGTGCTCAACAACACTGGCACCCCGAAGCACCCCGGCATTGCTGTTAGTACGTACATCTACGAGCTCTACAATGAGGACTTGAAGCCCGGATCGCTGTCCGAGAAGAACTGGGGACTCTTCGATGCGAACGGCGTGCCGGTGTACACACTGCATTTGACAGGGTCGGGACTGATTCTGGCAAATGACACGACAAACCAAACATACTGCATTTCGAGAGAAGGGGCGGACGAGAAGATGCTCCAGGCAGCACTGGATTGGGCGTGCGGGCCGGGGAAAGTCGACTGCTCGGTTCTGTTGCAGGGGCAGCCGTGCTATGATCCAGACTCGGTTTCGGCGCATGCAACATATGCTTTCAATGCCTATTATCATCAGATGGGGATGGCATCTGGAACGTGCTTCTTCAATGGCGTGGCCGTCGTCACCACAACAGACCCAAGTATGTCTTTTAAACCCGAGTTGTAGTCCTTAATTTATTCTTGTTTTTTGGCAGTCAGATTGTGCTACTACCACCAATGTGTTGTGTAGTACTCTGCCCTGTTAACAGGAATCTTCTTAAGTTGTGTGACTAATATCTGATCTTTACTTGAGATAATCCTTGTTCGCCCATCAGAAATTATGGTTCTAAATTGTGTTTCTAAGTTCTTGTTTTGCCTTTTTCTTTTCTTCCTTTCCCTTCTTCTTGTGGCTGCAGGTCATGAGTCCTGCGTATTCCCGGGGAGGTACGCTTTAGTTTATTTTTACATACACACAACCTTCTGTTTTCTCCTTTTGCTTCATCTTCTGACTTCATTATTTCTGGCCCATTTAATTTATTTGTCTTTGCAGCGGGGGCAAGAACGGGGTCTTCTTGAACGGCACATCACTGGCTCCTTCGTCCAACTCCACCGCGGATTCCGGATCGGCATCGCTCCTGCACAATGCTGTAACCGGTCTCCAACTCATCGGGTTATTGCTATCAAGTTGGATTTTCTTGTAGGTGGTAGTGGTACCTCTCATTATATATTCTTCTTCCCTCCATTCACTTGTCATTCTGAACTCAAATTCAAAATCTTTGGAGACTTGGAAGATGATCTTTTTGGATGATGGTTGGAATGTGTTCTGGGGGTGGCGGCTCGGGCTGAGGGTTGTGCTTTCACTCCCAATTTTGTTTGCGGTAAATTGTGATATATCTTCGATGCCCTGATTCAAAGGCTTATTTAATTATGATACACCCAGAGTGGGGAAACTCGTCTGGTAATATCTCCGTCCACACACACAAACTATTTGATATTGGCAACGATAATATGAGAGCCCCGCAAGTAGGCACATGGTAGAGACTGTAAGTCTATGGTGGTGCTTGCCATGCAGTAAGTAGTCTCAAAACATTTTTAAACGTATTCCCTCATCCTTAGTTGGCGCGTACACCCGCTGGTCGTTTCTATGCTTTTATTATTCTCTCAGAAACCTCTGTTCATTATTGCTGTTAGGTTTCCTGAGGAATCCAAATTGGCAACGTTAAGTTGTCAGTTTGGATTTAAAATAGTTAAGAGGCTAGTTGATTGGAAAAAAAAATGCCCATTTGAATAAAGAGAGAATGTTTGGGAAAATCTGTTATGTTCATGCCTATTTTTATAAAATTTATCTATCTAATCTCTAAATTAAATAACTCAAATTATTTACTGTCGACGGTTTTGTCATTGTTATTAGTAACTGAGGTGCTAGCTAGTGGAATAGACTTAAAAAATATAGGTTTTCACTGTGAGATTTCATAATCTCACGATGAGATAATTGAGATCTTTCCTTGTTCTGTTCTTCGTAGCCGTCTGCTTGCCTCTGTTTTCTATTACCGAGGAAGTCGGCCAGTCATAAGATGCCACAGCGCCCGAGACACCAAGGCTTAGGCTGCTACTTCTCGGACCAACCCGGCGGGAAGCAATCGCTGGGGAGCCTCGAGCGAGGGCGCCATCTTGTTCTCCACGTTGTCGAGGAAGTGACAGTGCCTTAGGCGGGCCAAGATCTCTGGGCCACCTGTCCAGGCTCGACCCAATAGGGAAGTGCATGGAGGGGGGGCCGCACCCCTCCCACACTGGGTCCAAGTCTCTATTTGAGGGATCTCCAATCTCCATCCAAAAGTGATTTCAAAGGAAGGTAAAAATAACCATGCATATAAAAAGCCTCTAGTCAAGTGTTCTTGCCAACATTCTCTCTTTGATTTGACTATGAAAGAGTTGTCTATGAGGAGCTTGACTAAGAAGATAGATAGACCTAAGTAGAAACTTGTTCTCCACAATTAGACTTGCAAGCCGAGGTGACTAAAGTGACGTGCCCAAGTTAAGACGACCAAGTTGAGGTGATCAGGTCGAGATCTGCTTAGTCGATGTAAACGCATGTTCCGAGCTCTTGACCTTGATGATTGAGGATTTGTAAAACCCACCGAGGGATCTCAGTGGGAAGATACTACGACGTTCAAGTTAGTTGTTAGTCAAGAAGAATGACCTAGGCCCAAGAAGCAGAACAGCGTATCTATGCATGTTGAGTGTCTACCTCTTATATAGAGATATGTTATCCATGACCACTGTTAGACGACCCCGCCAATCTCATGTTAGGTCTCGTTGTAACCGTCACACCAGATCATGTAGATCGTGGCCTTCATGGTTGTCGTTATCGAGCGCACGACCTATGGCTATTACCTCAGTAGTTAATGCTTCGACCGTTATGCGAACCACGTTCTCGAGAATCCAACGGAGAATCTAGCGGACTCGTCGTGCTCCGGATCGGTTACAGCCGAGCTGGGTAAACCCATCTTTGGGCGAGCTGCTGTTGTCGACCCAAAGAGTATAAAGAGGTCGGTCTAGCCGACCTGAGTCATCAGTCTAGACAACTCTAAGATATTTGATCCAAGCCATGTCAGAGCGTCGGCTCTGGTACTCTAGGAGGTCGGCTGAGCCGATGCTCCAGCCGACCTGTGAGAGCTTCCCGTGTCATTGGCCTCAAGTTCATGACAGACTATGCCAGTGGGCCAAGGTGAAGTTGATGTCCCGAACTCCTTGGTTAACGACATGTGGCTTGCCATGTGACTCTGCTAGCCCACATGGTCTACCACGCGTTCCATCGCCATACTAATTGTGTCGGCGTCATGATGGCAGAGATTCCTCAACTGCCACGCGCGATGTCAACCGTCGCTTCATCGCCTCAACTCTCACGCGCCATGCTCCTTGCAAGTTGTGCCGACCATAACCCGAGGCAAAGCTTGGTAGCCAATCGAGATCTAAACTCCCTGTCGGCGCCTCCCTTTCGCCTCTGCCTTTGAGTTCTGAGAAATAACCCATCTTTTCTTTAGCATCAATGGCCGACAAGGGCTAGTCATTGACTTCTCGGGAAACCACCAAGGGGAAAGGTGGGGGTGTAAACAAGCCGATACATTCGACGAGTAGTTCGAAACTCGACTCGATAAAAGTTCGGTTTAATGAAGCCGAGTTTTGAAAAAAAAAAAAAAAAACTCGGTTCATAAACGAGCAGAGTCTAAACACATGTGAGCTCGGGAGTTTATATTCGTGAAAACTGCGTTTAAGAGCTCGATTTAATACTCGTTAAGAGCTCGTCTAATTATTCATAACAATTCATTAAATAATTATTTAAATATAATAATATGAGATAATAAATATAATTATTATTTCATAGAATTATATTCAAGTTGAAAGGTTATGAGGATCAAATATAAAATATTAAATATCAGAGATATGTACACAAATTATGTGGATAAGATATATGAAAAAAATGGTTTGAATCAAAATATGAAAGAAAAGTGTATACACAAAACCATATTTGGCAAGGTTCCTAGGACCGCTAAATGTCATCTCTTCTTCCTCTCGACCGCGCACAAGTGCTGCGGAACATTGCTGGCACGACCTTCTGGCGGACCATCGGTGGAGCACCGTGGACCCTTCGAGGCAGAGGCGGAGCGGCCACAGTGCGGCCCGTTGTTGTGCCTCCCAATTGCTACCCTCGGGTGGGACGGTCGTAGTGCGGCCTATTGTTGTGCCTCCCGGTTGCTACCCTCGGGCGTGGCGGGGAGGCCTGTCGTTCGCTGTCAGATAGACCTCTGGCTACCCACCTCTCATCCCCGAACTATCCCGACGATTAGACGAAACTTCTGCCGGCGGCCGGGCTTCCACCCTGCGCCCCCTCCCCTCTTGACCTGTCCCCCCATCCCCCGCCCCCTCACCGGCCGACTACCCACCCCCTGCTTCTCACACGCCATAAATCCCATATCGAAAATATAAAGACCGTGGATGGTGTTAGCCCATTATAAAAGAGAGTCCTGACTCCCCATTTCATATATTTCCTCATGTTTGGCAGAGCTCTTGAGTTCGAATGGGTTTTCCAATTTTAAACCCCCCCCCCCCCCCCCCCCCCCCACCCCCCCACCCCCCCAAAAAAAATTATTTTGTCTATTGAGTTGACAAGTATGGCTGTTTAAGTTTGAATTCAAGCTTTGTTTAAATATTCATTAAATATTATTTAAATATTTAATTTAATTTGGATTTTGTGCTTCAGCTCGAGTTGGACTCGAGTTTGAATTGAGCTCGTTTAATAAACGAGTTGTTCAACGAGCCGAGTTCGAGTTTCGAAAATATTAAACGAGTCGAGTTCGAATAGTGGTTAGGAAGCTCGACGAGTTTCGAGTCAAGTTCGAGCTTGTCAAAAGTAAACGAGTTTGAGTTCGAGCAGAGTATAACTCGGCTCGACTCGGATTATTTTACACCCCTAGGGAAGGGTCGCACCTCCCTCTTTGAGCTAGCCACACAAGAGTTGTCGCGAAGGAGCAAGAAGGTCGCGAGCTGACGCCCCAAGCGTGCTCGCGCCGAGGATGTCGATGTGTAGATCATTGTCCGTCTAGCCTCCACCCTCGAGACGAAGTCATAACTGCCAGAGTCGAGCAAGCCATCCAAGCCTCCTCATCCAAACATCGGGGTTGGTGTCGACTGAGGTCATTGTCTCGGGATCCTCCTAGCCTCCGTAGTCGTCATGGCTAAAAGAGGAGCCCAGTGTCACGGAGTGGGGTTGCCAGTCCATCCTCACTAGACCCAAGGCATGCGCCTCAACCCTAAAATCCAACAAAGTCATCGAAGACTTCTACAGGGCGGTATACAACTAGCTGGAGTCATTCAAGGGTCTCCCGAGCTACCTCCGAGGCATGACTGGCCGAGGCCAAAATGAGTAGCTCCCGTATCAAATAGAACAAATGCGAAATGGGATAGAATAGTAAGTGTACCTTCAACCACACCACCTTCCTCTGATGTAGTTGGTTCTTGCAACGCTTGTAGTCTACCTTGGCGCTTTTAACCCCCTTAGTGTGTTACCAGTGTCTGATTATTCATCCGTGGGCAGTCAGAGATCTTATGGCTCTGGCTTCCACAGTGTAAGCACCTCCTTAGTGCCTTCCAATAGTCCTCAGACCTGTGACTAGCCTTGTCACAGTGTTTGCATGGCTCTCTATTGATGGGGGCTTGTTGATAACCTCCATCCCCGTATTTCTTCACTGGTTGACTTCCAGCTTGGCCCATCGGCCTCTTTGTTCTGACCACAGCTAGTGGCCTTTTTGATACTGTTCCATGTTCCTTCTTTATCATGTTGTTCTTGATATTTTCCGCTATAGCTAGCGAGTCCTCTAGTAGTAGTGCCTTCCTCACCATCTCCGGGTAAGTCTGCAGATCCATCGGTCCCAGTTGTGCAATGTACTGGGGCCCTAGACCGCTCATAAACCTCTTGGCCTTCAACCGCTCGGTTTGGACCAAGTGTGGGGCATAACGAGCCAATTTAGAGAATTGGGCCTCGTATTCAGCTACGGACAGACTCTGTTGCTTCAGATTGACGAACTCCGCTGCCTTCCTTTCTTGTACTCGGTCAGAGAAGTACTTGTTGTTGAAGTACTCCTAAAACTGTGCCCAGGTGGCTTGGGCATCTCCCAATGTAGCCTCGATCGACTCCCACCAGGCTCGTGCTTCTCTCTCTAGCTGATAGGTAACCTTGTTTGCATCTGTGCATCCCATCACACGGAACACACGCTCCATTTCCTTGAGCCAGTGCTTAGCCTCATCGGGGTCTGTGCTACCACCAAACCTTGGTAGGTTCATACTCTGGAAGTTTCTATGAAGATCTTCTTGGTTTTCCGCTCTTCCCTGGGTGGCCTGAAGAAGTGCTTGCGTGAGGGTCTCAATCGTCCTTTGCATATCTCTTTCTCGTGCAGTAGCCATAGCAATCCTTCGAGATAATAACATCATTATCACTAGGTGTTACCTCAATTTAGTATAGTCCTAAGTAGGTGATCTTAACCCGTGTTTCTACCCCAATCTCACGGTTGATTTCAAACATGTTTCCATATGGGGGTTTGGTTTTGGTTAAGCCTAATAGTTTCATATTTCCCTAGTACTTAAGGGAAAGCCTAGGCTCTGATACCAACTGTCACGCCCCGACATTTAGCAGTGGAAATAAATATCGGGATGCGTGAGCGATACAAGTATGAGTATCACAGTTGAGTAATTCAGAGTAATGAATAAGTATAACAAAAGATTTAAGACCATAATATTGCCAGCCAAATACTCTTCATTTCATTTACATCAGCAAATTTAGAACCTCACATAATTAGAACAACACAGGACCCATATGTATTTCAATACGTACGACATCCAGAAAATAATCCTAACAATTACAGGCTCTATGGTCTCTATCTTGAAGGCTGACATGACAAGTACGTTTGAGAAGCTCATCACTCCCCCCAATCCCATCATTTTCCACTTCTTCATAATCATTACCTGAAAATAAAGGAGAATAGGTCTGAGCGCACTAGCGCTCAGTAGGATTTACATCTCATGGTGCGGGTATACTTTACGTAATTAACATGTTAACATGTAAGATGCTATCATGCAGTCCTCCTGACAATAACGATAATGACAAATCCATCCTATGACATGTACGAGGATGGTTCAGTAATAATTTTCATGACAAGTCTCATGTAGGACGAAATGATTATCAATGAAAGGGATAATAGTACAATCATTTATCAATGGAAGAGATTCAATAACATGTAGCATGAACAATAGATATCTCAAGTTGAATTCTATAGAATTCTAGTGGACAATGACATATTGGATGCAATAACGATGACATGTACAATAGATTTGGTCATTTCACATATAACAGTTCAATCAATCAGTCGTTCAATCAATCAATCATTCAATAACAATTTGAAAATTACCCAGATCAATCTTGCATTCAATTAGGTGATTTCCAGACACTTCAATGGATCATATACTCTCACGATTTATAAGTATTTCGGGTGCTCCTCCCAGGACCAGACTGGGCCTTATTTGCACAGGCACGGTTGTGAACCGAAGTTCCAATAAATTCTAGTAATTCCATTCATTCATTTATGGCCAATACAAATTCCAATCAATGGACAGTATGTACGAGAGATCATGTCAATGATTTTAGAGAACAAGGTAAATGGACATGATCCTGAGTAAATTTTGGCAGCATAACGGCTTGATTACATTAGTTCAATCTTTACACTTAATGGCTTAATTTCGATGTCAAATCACTCTCACGAGAAGACGATAAGAAGAGGAGTGCATTCTATTACATGGTTGTTGTACTTTTAGCATATAATCACTTTCCAATTATGGACCAGGCAGATTTTAGCTCATATCAATCACATGTAGATGGAGTAAAACAATCAATTAGAACTCTTAGAATAGATGTTCATATTCTTATGACTTTCATGTTGGTTGATCATTTTTAGGCCATTAAATAGCTATATGACATGATATAACAATAGGACATGCATATGGTTGACTATACAACTCAATAAAATAGTATCGGGTTGGTCTTTAATCGTGACGGATTTCAGTCATCGCACTTCAAAGAGCCGTACACGGTCAAAACAAGACTTTGTACAAAGTTCCTAAATCGTGATAGACTTAATGGACACGTTTATAGACAATCGATATGAATGATCGATTCGAAATAGAAACGCGACGGTTTACACTAACGTGTTCATGGTAATCGATGCAGACATCAACTCGTTGACACAAAAACACAAATCGATGTTGGAACGACTACTACCAGAATCGATGTATAACTGGAATCGATGTGGATCGATTACTGTCAGAATCGATGTGGGAACGATTACTGACAGAGTCGATGTGGGATCGATTACTGTCAGAATCGAGGTGGGAACGATTACTGACAGAGTCGATGTGGGAACGATTGCATCCAAAATTGATGTATAATCGGAATCGATGTGGGATCGATTACTGCCAGAATCGATGTGGGAACGATTATTGACAGAGTCGATGTGGGATCAATTACTGTCAGAATCGAGGTGGGAATGATTACTGATAGAGTCAATGTGGGAATGATTGCATCCATAATCGATGTATAATCGGAATCGATGTGGGATCGATTACTGTCAGAATCGATGTGGGAACGATTACTGACATAGTCGATGTGGGATCAATTACGGATAGAGTTGATGTGGGCCCAGAAACGCGTCGGTCACGATGGAAGTATTTAAGGCAATCAGTATAGACATCGACTCATCGACACAGAATCGCGACGTATATGTACGCCGCGTTCATGCACAGAGAAACGCGACGTCTGGAGGGGTCGTGTTCTTGGATCTTGCCCAAAACCCAGAAAAAATGCTACAACCTTTCATGATAGACTTATAACTCGAAATATAGTGATCTTTAGATAAAACTGTGAACATGAAAAGTGTCGAGGACAACAAGTAGAAGAGAACCATGGTTTTGGTTTGACCCAATTTTGCCTCAATTCACGTGAAACACAGTAAGAACACATAAAGCCCTGAACATGTGCGACTCTTGGAAAACGCTTAACACGACTCACATGGTTTATAACAAACGGGGAAAACACATGCATATGAAACTATACTCGATGCTCTTTCCATTGGTATGTGCAATGTTTAGATTAAGCCCGAGAACACCTACCTTTGTGTAGTTCTAAGAGAGGTCAATGCACAGGTCGCAGCAGAGAAGAGTCGGGGAAAAAGCTATTGTTCCTGGCCGATCTCCTCTCCTTCTGGTGCCCAAGCTCGTCTCCACACGACCCCAACTCAATGGTAAACCTTCCCAACTAGTCTCATGATGATTATTTATATGGTTAGGGCTAATTCCAAGTCCTATAGAGACTAGGAAAGAGGGTTACGGTTTTGGCTTGGCCCCTTCCTTGTTTTGGGGATTCTTCACCTAATTGAAGTAGGAATGCCATTAGGAAAGCTCCTAACAAGGCTGGGTACGAATTGGGTTGCCCAATATGGCTAATTACCTTTGTTTTAACCCTAATTTATCCTTTACTATTCCTGCATAATTATGGTTACGAATTTTTTGGGGTTTAATGTCTTTGGCTTTGTTCTTTGGCCCAAGTAGAGTTGTCTTGGTCCAATATATTTTAAATGGTTGATTCCTTTCTTTGGGAGTTTAACCATGACTTTTATTGTATTTCTATTCACCATTTTTATTTATTGCTATTTTCTTACATTTAAAATTATTTAAATTTCCAAGACGTTACATCCTCCCCCACTTATGAAAATTTGGTTCCCAAATTTATACACGATGATATAGCATCATACCTGAGAATAATTCTGGGTGGTTTTTATTCATTCTTTCCTCCGATTCCCAGGTAGCATTTGTAACTCTGTCTCTACTCCATTGGACTTTAACCATTGGTATTGTACAGTTTCTTAGTTGTTGTAGTTTCCGATCCAATATCTTGATCGGTTTCTCTTCATAGGTTAAGTCCTCTCGAATCTCTAGGTCTTCATGGGGAATCACATGGTCAGCATTGAACGCGTACCTCCTCAGCATGGATATATGGAAGACGTTGTGCACATTTGCTAGTTGTGGAGATAGCGCAAGTTTGTAGACTACTTGCCCAATCCTTTCCAGGATTTCAAAAGGGCCGATAAATCTGGGACTCAGCTTACCCTTGATCCCAAATCTTTAAATTCCTCGTGAAGGTGAGACCTTTAGAAACACATGGTCGCCTACCTGAAATTCCAGCTCTCTTCTCTTTTGGTCCTCATAACTTTTCTGCCTTGACTATGCTATCTTCAGACGTTCTCGAATCACTTGTACCTTCCTAACAGTTGCTTCCACCAGGTCGGGTCCAACCCATTGATTCTCTCCAACTTCCTCCCAACAAAGAGGTGATCTACAACTCCTGCCGTATAAGGCTTCAAACGGTGCCATCTTGATACTAGCCTGGTAGCTGTTATTATATGAAAACTCAATTAAAAACAATGATCATCCCAACGTCCCCAAAAATCAAGCACATAAGCTCTGAGCATATCTTCCACTATTTGATTTGTTCTTTATGTTTGTCCGTCTGTCTGTGGATGAAAGGTAGTACTAAAATTCAACTTGGTACCCAATGTTGTTTGTAACCCTCTCCAGAAGTGTGAAGTGAATCTAGGGTCTCGATCAAATATGATAGTAGATGGAACCCCATGCAACATAACCACTTCTTTGATATAGAGTGCAGCCAACACATCTACTGTCCACGTGCTCTTAATTGGCAAGAAATGAGCTGACTTAGTCAACCTGTCTACTATTACCCATATTGCATCTAAACCACCTCTAGACCTGGGCAGTCCCATGATAAAGTCCATACCAACACTATCCCACTTCCATTCTGGGATTTAAGTGGTTGTAAATAACCCGCAAGTCTGAAATGCTCAACTTTGATTTTCTGGAAAGTTAAACATTGTGCCACAAAGTTAGCCACTTCCCTCTTCATATTCGGCCACCAATAAGACCTCTTTAAGTCTTGGTACATTTTTGTTGATCTAGGGTGAATTGTGTATTTGGATTGATGGGCTTCATGTAGCAGCATCAACTTGAGTTTTGCGTGATCTGGTACACAAGTTCTGCCTTGGAATAACATCCTTCCATCGTGTGCCATAGAGAAATCTGGTCTTTGATCTAACTTCTCCTTAATGTCAACTAGGAAAGGATCTGCTCCTTGCTTCTCTTTGATTTCAGTGAGTAGATCGGACTGTACTTTAATATTAGAGATCATCACATGTTTCTCCTTCTTTCCCATGTCTAAATTCAGACATGCAAATTGTTCCAACAACTTCCATTCACCCAGTATCATACTTGATAGCATAGCTCCGGGTTGTCTACTTAGAGTGTCTGCCACCACATTGGCCTTACCTAGGTGATATTGAATGGAAAAATCAAAATCTTTGAGATATTCTAACCACCTTCTTTGCCTCATGTTGAGTTCTTTATGTGAGAATAGATATTTCAAGCTCTTGTGGTCAGAAAAGACTTTAAATTGTTCCCCATAAATAAAATGCCTCCATATTTTTAGGGTGAACACCACAGCTGCTAATTCCAGGTCATGTACGGGATAATTTGCTTCATGGGTTTTCAACTGTCTTGAGGCATATGCTATTACCCTTCCTTGTTGCATTAGGACACATCCTAGACCTGTTCCAGAAGCATCTGAATAGATTTCAAATCCTCCCTCTTTAGTGGGTAAGGTGAGGACAGGAGCAGAAGTCAGACACTTCATCAAGCTATTAAAGCTCTTTTCACATTTATCGGTCCACACAAATTGTAATAACCGGTACATTCGGATCATAGTTTACTAAGTTTGGAGGTCAGTGTGTGGCCCATTGGTTGTATGAGTATGTTCATATGTGTCTTTACAAGTTGGTTTGATAGGAAGGGAGGCTGGTGGGTTGGAGTTCCTAGCCCAAATAAGCCTTTATCGGGTTCATTAAGAACGTGACGTAACCAGACGTCACGATTCTCACATGAACGTGACCACCTTCCACGTCGCAATTTCGCACTGTTGTTACGTGAGCACCGTTGCATGCACGCCGTGTGGCGCATGCAGGGACGTCGGGTTTAACGCGTCGCTTTGGTACGTCGCGTTTCTAAGCGCGACGGCCCGATACGTTGTGATTTAGACTCAGTAGGTTTTGGGCTTCTGCCCTAGGCCGAACAGTGCAGTTGCACTGTTCAGTTGGGAGAAGCTGTGTTGCGGGTTTTGCAGGAGAATTGGGGTGATTTTGGGTGATTAGTGGTACGCGCGACATTGTTGAATGTGCATTTTCGTTGTCCAGAGTTTCTCGCACAAGTCAATATGCGCACTTCCTCTAAACTGTCTCACAAACTTAAATCATAAAGAAGAACTAGCACAATGGTGAGAACAGGTCATATCCACGGAGAGGCAGAATAGAACTTGAATTTAAAACTACTTTGACTTGAAATCATTCACATTTCTTTCAAAATCATATTGTATTAAATTCAATTGTGTAAACAACACCAATCAAATCCCCCACAGCAGTCGAAATCTCAAATGCTCGACAAGAAGAAAAGAAAGATTCAAACTCCCAGATGTCGAACTCCTCAGCACAGAATAAAAGAAATTAAATGTAAACAAGACCACCAGATCAAACCATGTAAAAACAAAAGAAATGGACAGTAATTGTAGAAGAAATGTAAGAAGCAAATTCCACCAGATTGATCTAACCAAACATAACAGGAATGGTAATAGACTGTCCCTAACAGTAGCCGAGATCCACCAGATAGCAAAGAACAATTCCAAAGAAAAATTTCAAGCTCATCTCCCCTGCAGAACCAGAGAAAGGAAGAACAAGCCAAAAATTAAAACCCAAAAAAAATCCAACTCTCCCAGATGCTAAACCCCAGCCCAAAACTTCACAGAACAACCCAACCCCGCAGCTATATGAACAGAAGAAACAAACTAAAATATCTAATTCTAAAACCTCTCCATTCGAATCTTTGGAAAGAAAAGAAATAAGCTAAAATTCTCAAAAATTCCAGCAGTAAGAACAGCAGCAACAAGAGAGGTAGGAAAATAGAACAAAATTCTAAAAGAAAACAATTCCAATTAAACTCCGAATCTGATCTCCCTCTCCACAGCAGCAAGCCCCCTCCACTGCTCTGCAGACCTCTCAGATGGCATCACTGCTGAGATGAAACAAGAGCAGTGGATTGAACTAATCTGAGCACAGATGAAATGGAAATTATCATAGAAGAAAAGAACAACGCAATTGCCCTAGATCAGCCTCCAGGCAGCCAAATCCAATACATAGAAGAAAAGAAATGCCATTGTCGTTTCAATTCACCACCCAGCAGTCCTTATAGCCAAAGAGAAAAGAACACAAAAATTCTACTGGATCGATCTCCTAAACATAGATGAAATGAAATTAGCAGAACTGAAACAGAAATGCCACTGGATCATCCACAACATAAAAGAACGAACTACAAATTAACTTCCATCAACTGCATCAATCCCCCTCCAACTTCAAAGAAGAAAATCAAAAGAAAATGTTGCACTCGCCATCCGAATGAACACAGAAGGAAACAAAAACAAAATGGAACCCAGCCACAAATTGAACATAAGAAAAAAAAAAGCAGTAGAAAAATCTTAAGAATTGCACGACTCCTCACAGCAGTTAGAGAGGAAAAATGGAAGAACTGGATGAACACCACTGAATTGAAAGGAAAAGAGCACAGAAGAAATGGCAGAAAATTATCTAAAAATCTCCATAAAACTCTGCTCTCCCGAGGAACATGGAAGAACATGAACTAAGAAAATCCCAAATAAAATCTGAACTCGCCAACCCGTCAAACCCCTCACTGCTCTGCAAAACAGGAAAAAAATACAAGAAAGACAAAGAACTGAGAAGAAGAACAAGCAGAGAACCGGCCAACCCGTCTCCCTCACTGTTCTGCCAAAAGGAAAATACAGGGAAATGGTAACTAAAATCCTAAGAAATTCCTACCAACTAGCGAAGACCCCCTTGCTCTGGACCTTGGGGTCCTTATATAGGCCTCACGGCCTCAGCATCAGCTTCTTCCCAGCTCCGCACGAACTCTGCACGAACTTTGCACAGTTGGCCTCTATCCGGCCATCTCAGCACTGCTCAGCACCTCAGCACAGCACCAGCCAACCACACCCGCCCAGCACCTCAGCAGACCAAGCCCTGGCCGCCTCCATTGCATGGCCCAGGTGCTTCCATCACCTTCCCGCGGAGATCTGGCCGCACCATCTCTCTTGGCCGCACCAGCTCTGGAGCGCCATCGCCCCTGCCAGCTCACCGCCAGCAGGTCTGCTTCCCTCCTTCGCACCACGCCGCGCCCCTGTGCACTGCCTCCTGCATACCTTAGCCGCTGCGCACCAGCTGCTCTGCACGATCTCCAGCGCCATCGCGCACAGGGCGCCTTCGCACGCAGGACTGCCTCCACCTGGACTGCACCCAGCAGAAGCCACCGCGCCCCTGCTGGTTCACCTCCTACATCGCGCCTGGGTGCTGGCCGCCCAGCCCTCCAGCCGCACAGCACCAGCTCCGCTTGCCACCTCAGCTGGGCTCCCCAGCGCAAACCGCCTCTAGATCTGGTCTCTGCTTCGCCAGCCATCAGCAGCCGCTCCAGCCTCGCATGCGCACCTCAACTGGCCGCCCTCAGATCTGCCTCATCTGTTGGGGAGATTGTGGAAACACCCAAAAGACTTTTCCCGAAGCTTCTCCCCTCCTGTGAGATGAGGCAAAATGTTTGGAGAAATGAAAAAAATGATATCAGGTTTATTAAAGGATGGTGAGATGGGGATGCCATCGTGGCACAATGTGATTAAAACAATGTTTTAATCAAACATTTATTTATTTATACATTATTTACAATTATAATGTTTCTAAAATTATTTATGCATAGAATTTACATAAATTTTCATTTCTAAACCTCTAAAAAAATAAACCTAATTGGTCAATGACTTATTTGAATAAATCTAACATGTGTATTCAACTTAATATGTTCAAAAATTTATTCCTGAATGAAATGAAAATTAAAATCAATACGCACCTTATTTACAGACAAAAGATGTCTAAAATTACTATATGTATGAAATTTAACACTAAAAATTTAGTAATTATCACTCTCCCCTACTTGAACATTGCTAGTCCCTTAGCAATAAAAATTATTCTAAATATAGGACTAGAAGATACAATGTCTCATGCTAAATTGCCATCATGTAAACGTTTGACGTAAGATAAGTCTTTCCTAATTGTAAAGACTTATGACAAGAAATTAGTGCACAAATGGTAGCACACTTAAGAGTTCACATCAGCCCTTCTGAAGCTCCTCTGTCTCAGCTAGTAATTGAGATTAGATTAATTCGAGGGAGAAGAAAAGAATTGTGGAATAAGATCCTTGCTCAGTCAGATCGGGTTGTTTCTCTCAATTCCATTCTACCCATCTTCCTTGAGGATTATTTCTCTGAGTTGGGAACTTTGCCCCTTTATTTGCACTTTGTGCACTCAGAATTTTTTTCTTTTTCATCCATAATGCTGCACAACCCATCACTTTTCAAGAGTAGCGAGTCCAACTTTACTCAGATCCGGGGCATTTTTCATGGATATATTTTTCTTTAGCTTTTGCTTTTTGCTCTTTCTTTTCTTTTCCTCTTAAAGGAAGGATGAACAGTCAGGTTCCTTGATCACATGCCTTCACCTCCTTCACAATTCACTTAAGGGGAAGGGAGAAAATCAATCACCTCTCTCCTACTAGATTTAACAGATTTGCTACATTTGGGTTCAGCTAATCTAAGTGGCTGTGTAGTGTGTGTATGAAAACTTCTTGCCATAAATCCTTACATAAGGTAGACAAGAAGTACATGTAATCATTTGATGCTATCTAACATGGATGTTTGCAAAGGAGTGTGACAACCACAAAATTTTAATGGTTAAAGATCAGACACATAGTCTGTGAAATGACAAGCATTTTTTTCAAAGATTTATTTAAAGATGAAACATTGTGAAATTTTTATTTTTGTATGTACAAGCTAAGAAAATGAAATGAAGCAATGTTC
Organism: Colocasia esculenta; assembly: GCA_014218235.1. Lineage (NCBI taxonomy): Eukaryota > Viridiplantae > Streptophyta > Magnoliopsida > Alismatales > Araceae > Colocasia > Colocasia esculenta. The sequence continues at coordinate 106,575,187 of CM024763.1, read as the reverse complement.
GGGATGTGGACTATGAATGCATGCTTTATTCTACCTCTCCTCCCTACTTATTCACAGGAAAAGAAAGTAAGACAGAAATTACCTGATAAATAAAATTTGTACACTGGGTTGCCTCCCAATAGCGCTAAGTTTATCGTCTTCAGCCAGACGCAATTAGGCTCCATTAGGCTCAGGTAGCTTGGTAGAATCAAATTTCAAGAAAAGTGGGCTTTCGACGAAATGCTTTAACCTCTGCCCATTAACAGTGAATGATTGTCCAGTTTTAGGATCAAGAATGATGACAGCACCATTATCATAAGCCTTGACAACAGTGTAAGGACCATCCCATCGGGACTTCAATTTTCCACGAAGCCTAGATTAAAGAGCCAGACCTTATCATGCACTTCGAAAAATTTTCTGTGAATGTGCTTATCATGGAATGTTTTGTTTTGGCTTTATAGATTTTGGAACTTTCATAGGCCTCATTTTCTCCCTTAAACCCTAGAGCACAGGTTGGTCTACTGCTTCTTTCTCACAAGCTTCCTCCAAGGAGTCTACCACTAGACAACTCTCTCCTTCATCCTGATGCCAGATGCCTTAAAAATGTTGATACTAACCCGCTCATCCCCAAATGATATATCCATCATCCCGGTAGCACAATTAATGTTGGCTCTAGCTGTGGCCAAAAAGGGTCTACCCAAGATGACTGTGGACTGAGTTAAATCTTGAGGAGTGTTCATCTCCAGAATGATGAAATCGGCAGGGAAGTAACACTCATTGATTTTTATGATAACGTCCTCAACTAGGCCTTTAGGAGTGGTGACAGAACGATCGGCTAGTTGAAGGACAACAGAAGTGGGTTTCAATTCTCCTAACTTGAATTTCTCAAAAATGGCATAAGGTAGGAGATTGACACTGGCTCCCAGATCCACAAGACTGCTCTCAAAAGTGACTCCACCGATGCTGCAAGGAATTAGTGGAGTGCCTAGATCCTTGAGCTTTTTAGGGAGTTTGTTCAAGATAATGGCACTCACAATTTCTAGAAGAATGATTGTTTCAGTTTTATTTCTCATTTCACATTTTGGAGTGCACATTTCTTTTAAGAATTTGGCATAAGCAGGCACATGCTTAATGGCATCCAGAAGAGGAATGTTGACATGAACTTGCTTAAACAATTCCAAGAGTTCTTCATTACCAGTTTGTTTGTTTTGGATTTTGGCTTTAATGCTTCAGGAAAGGACTCTTGGAATGTAGCAGCTTGGATCCTCATTGGCTTTGATTTTGTCTAGAGGTTCTTCAATCATTTTCTCTTTTCCCTGGATTTTTCTTTTTCAATATTTTCTTCACTCTCTTCCTCAATTTCAATTTCATTTTCTTTATCCTCATTCAATGTTGACATGTGAGGGTGAGGATTTGTTCTGATTTTCCCACTTCTTAAGGTTAACACAGCTTTCACTTTTCTACTTGGGAGCCCCCAGCTTGGGTAGGAGGATGGTCCTCTTGTATAGGTTGATTTTGAAATTGTGGTGCTGGAATATTCTGGACAAAAGCTTGTTGTTGGTTTTGTGTGGAGGTACATTTGGTCTAGCAGGTGTGGTCTATACCCCTAGCCTTGATGGTATTGATAGAATCCGGGAGGGTTGTTCCTTGGGTTTGCTACAGCTTGACTTGGCAATTGCCCAGACTCCCTCCTTTGACATACGTCAGCAATTTGGGACTCTAACCTTGCAAAATTTTGTTGAAAATTTTGATTTTGATTTGATATTGAGTTTGTTGTTCTTGCACGTTTGACATAGAGTCGCCATCATGTTTGGAGTTGGTTCATTTTATCATCCCAGTTAGGTTGAGGAGGTGGTGGTTGACATGAAGGTTGTTGGAAATTTGTGTGAGCAAATTGATTGGAATTTTGATTTCCTGGTATTGTGGAGGTTTTGAGTTAGAAGATTGGCCAATCCCGAATTTTGATTGGGATAGGATTGACCGTACATGGATTGCTTGAAAGCAGGTTGGGAAACTTGCTCAGATTGATTTTTCCATGAAAATTTTGGATGGTTTCTCCAACCCGGATTGTATGTGTTGGAATATGGATCATATGAGGGTTTTTGAAAACCTTGTGCAGCTTGCACTTGTTCTTGAATGAAAGGGGTAATTGGGCAGTAGTGGGACAAGCATTTGTGGAGTGAGCTGGGCTAGCACACACAGCACAAGTTTCAGATGTTTGAGAAAATTTGGGTGTGGCTTGCCCAGTCAAAGACAACAATTGATCGAATTTTGTTCCCACTTCTGCTCCAACCTCTGATCAAGTTTAGCTATCAGATCTTCTACCCTGAATCTGATTCCCCTCTTCCTCTTACTTCATACATCCCTGCCTTCTTCACAGGTCCTAACGCTCTCTCATAAGAGTAGAGTGAGGCATGATTGATAGAGTTCTCACTCAATGTTTCAAAAAGATTATATGCCTCATCCTCACTCTTAGTCATGAATGCTCCCCCACACGAAGCATCAACCATTTGCCTATTCGATTCTGTCAGACCTTCATAAAAGCTTGAACTATTTGCCACCTCGACAACCCATGTGGGGGCATTTCCTAAGCAACTCCTTTAGTCTTTCCCATGATTCATGCATTAATTCTCCCGGGTGTTGGGAGAATCCAGTTATTGCCCTTCTCATGGTATTTGTTCGACCAATCGGGTAAAATTTCTTTAAAAATTCCTGCTGCATTTCTGGCCATGTTGTGATAGTTCTCCCTATGGTTCCCAACCAATGTTTGGCCTTGTCTTTTAATGAGAATGGGAATAGGGTCATCTTAAGGCATTTTTGTGAAATTTTGGATCCTCACAGTGGAACAATCTCTATGAATTCATCTATATGCCTGTAAGGGTCTTCATTAGGATTGCCATAAAAGGATGGCAACATCTGAATGGTTCCGGTTTGATCTCAAAATGATTGCCGAAATTTCAGGCCTAATGCAAGTGGCAGGTTGATAGTCAGAAGGAATGAGTATATCCTTCATCTGTCTGGGTGCAGCCTCTTCTAAGTTTCTACCAACTTGGTTCTGTTTTTGGTTGGCCATCCTATGGAAAAATCTTTCAATCTCGTCTATAGGTTGGGCCAAATCTAAATCCTGGGAGCGTCTACCAAGCATGCACAGATGAAAGCCTCTCTATTTATGATTTTTGAATTTTTAAGATTTTTATTGATTTTTGATGATTTTTAATCAAACACAAACAAACAACACTTTCAAATCAAATTAACCTACCACTAAGTGTTCCTTGGACTTATGTTATTTTTCTCAAAATCAGATTTATGCTTGCTTAAGTCAATCCTAACTCTTTTGTACTGGCCAGGTAAGAGGTGGAGTAGAGGGAGGCCCCCCTTGCTTTCGCAAGGACCCAATTAAATAACCTCTAACCCACTTAAGCGTAAGCTTTTTAGCATCTAATCCTAGACACCAGACTTAAGAGAAGTTTTGAATTCAAGAAAGGATAAATCTAATGATGAACCCTAGGGCCAGTCTACTGGTTTTTATTGAAAGTTTAGGACAATGCAAGAATGTGATTTTTTTTGTGATTTTTTGGGCAAAGGAAGGGTGATGAAATCCCTCACCTTATCTTTTTATCTAAGGGTTAAGCCCTTAAACAGTCCCTTATTCAAATATGAAATGCAAAGATCAAATTCAAACAATGGATTTTCTAATGCTAAGTTTAATGCATGAAACGAGAGAGAAATCTTACTTTCCCCCGCACTCTTCAATGCAAGAACAAAAATGAATTCAAATGTCAATTAAAGTGATGAATGTCCTAAAACATGGATCCTAATCTTGAGAGATGAAATTTTTAATTACAACAAACGGCTAACATGAGAGAGCGATTTAGAAATTTTTTAGATTTTTTTTTTAATTTTTATTTGGTTTTTGATTAAATGAAATGAAGCTAAGAAATATAAAGTGGTACTATATAACTAAATCCAAGCAAACCACCAAGAGGCCAATTATTACATGCCAACGTGAAGAAATCTCTGTACATGCACAGAGAATACAGAAATCCTCACTACAACTTCACTCACACTCTTCTATCTACAATGACTGAATTAAAGAGAATAAGAAATGAAATCAGCAAGCTCCCTCCAATGGGCTTCAAGTGCCAAGCCCAATCTCCATGGTCCTCCTTATGTGCAAATCTGAAATAAAAGCCCAATAACAAGTCAATGTAAAGTCCAAAGCAAATGAAATCAAATCAAAACAGAATTAAATCAAACTCTAATGCCTCACCGACAACGGCGCCAAGATGGTACGCGCGACATTGTTGAATGTGCATTTTCGTTGTCCAGAGTTCCTCGCACAAGTCAATATGCGCACTTCCTCTAACTGTCTCACAACATAAAATCATAAAGAAGAACTAGCACAATGGTGAGAACAGGTCATATCCACGGAGAGGCAGAATAGAACTTGAATTTAAAACTACTTTGACTTGAAATCATTCACATTTCTTTCAAAATCATATTGTATTAATTCAATTGTGTAACAACACCAATCAAATCCCCACAGCAGTCGAAATCTCAAATGCTCGACAAGAAGAAAAGAAAGATTCAAACTCCCAGATGTCGAACTCCTCAGCACAGAATAAAAGAAATTAAATGTAAACAAACCACCGATCAAACCAGTAAAAAACAAAGAAATGGACAGTATTTGTAGAAGAAATGTAGAAGCAAATTCCACCGGATTGATCTAACCAAACATAACAGGAATGGTAATAGACTGTCCCTAACAGTAGCCGAGATCCACCAGATAGCAAAGAACATTCCAGAAAAATTTCAAGCTCATCTCCCCTGCAGAACCAGAGAAAGGAACAAGCCAAAATTAAAACCCAAAAAAAATCCAACTCTCCCAGATGCTAAACCCCATCCCAAAACTTCACAGAACAACCAACCCCGCAGCTATATGAACAGAAGAAACAACAAAATATCTAATTCTAAAACCTCTCCATTCGAATCTTTGGAAAGAAAGAAATAAGCTAAAATTCTCAAAAATTCCAACAGTAGAACAGCAGCACAAGAGAGGTAGGAAAATAGAACAAAATTCTAAAAGACAATTCCAATTAAACTCCGAATCTGATCTCCCTCTCCATAGCAGCAAGCCCCCTCCACTGCTCTGCAGACCTCTCGGATGGCATCACTGCTGAGATGAAACAAGAGCAGTGGATTGAACTAATCTGAGCACAGATGAAATGAAAATTATCACAGAAGAAAAGAACAACGCAATTGCCCTAGATCAGCCTCCAGGCAGCCAAATCCAATACATAGAAGAAAAGAAATGCCATTGCCGTTTCAATTCACCACCCAGGAGTCCTCATAGCCAAAGAGAAAAGAACACAAAAATTCTACTGGATCGATCTCCTAAACATAGATGAAATGAAATTAGCAGAACTGAAACAGAAATGCCACTGGATCATCCACAACATAAAAGAACGAACTACAAATTAACTTCATTAACTGCATCAATCCCCCTCCAACTTCAAAGAAGAAATCAAAAAAAATGTTGCACTTGCCATCCGAATGACACAGAAGAAACAAAAACAAAATGGAACCAGCCACAAATTGAACATAAGAAAAAAAAAAAGCATAAAAAATCTTAAGAATGCACGACTCCTCACACAGCAGTTAGAGAGAAAAATGGAAGAACTGGATGAACACCACTGAATTGAAAGGAAAAGAGCACAGAAGAAATGGCAGAAAATTATCTAAAAATCTCCATAAAACTCTGCTCTCCCGAGGAACATGGAAGAACATGAACTAAGAAAATCCCAAATAAAATCTGAACTCGCCAACCCGTCAAACCCTCATCACTGCTCTGCAAACAGGAAAAAAACAAGAGACAAAGAACTGAGAAGAAGAACAAGCAGAGAACCGGCCAACCCGTCTCCCTCACTATTCTGCCAAAGGAAAATACAGGGAAATGGGAACTAAAATCCTAAGATTCCTACCAACTAGCGAAGACCCCCTTGCTCTGGACCTTGGGGTCCTTTATAGGCCTCACGGCCTCTGCATCAGCTTCTTCCAGCTCCGCACGAACTCTACACGAACTCTGCACAGTTGGCCTCTATCGGCCATCTCAGCACTGCTCAGCACCTCAGCACAGCGCCAGCCAACCACACCCGCCCAGCACCTCAGCAGACCAAGCCCTGGCCGCCTCCATCGCATGGCCCAGGTGCTTCCATCACCTTCCCGCGGAGATCTGGCCGCACCATCTCTCTTGGCCGCACCAGCTCTGGAGCGCCATCGCCCCTGCTAGCTCACCGCCAGCAGGTCTGCTTCCCTCCTTCGCACCATGCCGTGCCCCTGTGCACTGCCTCCTGCATACCCCAGCCGCTGCGCACCAGCTGCTCTGCACGATCTCCAGCGCCATCGCGCACAGGGCGCCTTCGCACGCAGGACTGCCTCCACCTGGGCTGCACCCAGCAAAAGTCGCCGCGCCCCTGCTGGTTCACCTCCTACATCGCGCCTGGGTGCTAGCCGCCCAGCCCTCCAGCCGCACAGCACCAGCTCCGCTTGCCAGCTCAGCTGGGCTCCCCAGCGCAAACCGCCTCCAGATCTGGTCTCTGCTTCGCCAGCCATCAGCATCCGCTCCAGCCTCGCATGCCCACCTCACTGGCCGCCCTCAGATCTGCCTCATCTGTTGGGGGATGGTGGAAACGCCCAAAAAGACTTTCCCGAAGCTTCTCCCCTCCTGTGAGAGAGGCACAATGTTTGGAGAAATGAAAAAATGATATCAGGTTTATTAAAGGATGGTGAGATGGGATGCCATCGTGGCACAATGTGATTAAAACAATGTTTTAATCAAACATTTATTTATTTATACATTATTTACAAATTAAATGTTTCTCAAAATTATTTATGCATAGAATTTACATAAATTTTCATTTCTAAACCTCTAAAAAAAATGAACCTAATTGTCAATGACTTATTTGAATAAAATCTAACATGTGTATTCCAACTTAATATGTTCAAAAATTTATTCCTGAATGAAATGAAAATTAAATCAATACGCACCTTATTTACAGACAAAAGATGTCTAAAATTACTATATGTATGAAATTTACACTAAAATTAGTATTATCAATTAGCTTCCCGTTCGACGTGGTTCTGGCGCGAGGAGGACTTCGGAGCGCGGGGAACCTTTGAGTAGCGTCAGTTTTGCGTTTCATTTTCCGGTAGGGGAATTCTACCCTGTTTTCCTTTGTGTGGACTATGTAGGTTAGGGTTTGAGTTTAGGTTGTGGAAATTGGATGAGCATGATAGAAACCATGTTTAGGGTTTCATTGAATAGTTATCTCTCGCTTTACACACATGTATGGCTTTGTGCTGTGATTTCCGGTATGGTGTTACAGTTGTGTTTCTGTTGTCTGAAAGATGACGGAACCAATCGTCGCGATTCATGTGAACGCGATGACTTGGCCCGTCGCGAATCAGACTTTAAGGCGACAAGTAAGTCCGTCGCGATTTGAGTCGATAAGCGTCTACTGTGTTGGATACCTTTTAGATGTGGCCACCCGAGCTCTGGGGTTCTATGGCCAGTCTACCCAATTTCTGTCCTACATTGCTAGGGCAGTGTTGGCCATGCAATGTAGAGACTATATGGGTCGAGTCGGCTTACACCATGGTTGATAACGAGAGGTTTTGTGTGGAAATGTGTGCATTGCAAGTCGGGTTATAACGCCTTTCGAGATTACCTCTCTAGTCAGGTCCCTAGCACTGGGTGCTTGGGGTTTGTCCCGGTACAGTGAGTACCGTCAAGGTCTGAGTCGTCTTCCTGGACACCCTCACTCCTGAGTTTGAGTTGTACATCCAACTAAGGGAAAGACGGCAAAGGGCAGCGACACGTGTTTGTGGGTGTGCGGTCGGTTGTAGCGCGCTCTTGGTTAGGGGACGGACACCAATAGACGTACTGGTCCCCAGCTAGTCCTATTTCCAGTGCCTCACTTTAGGGTTCTCGGTCGAAGTCCCTAAAGGTGTCAGGCTTGGGACTGCAGCAGTGAAGTCTGCAGGAGTGGTGTTAGTTGTCTCCATAGTTGTTGACCTTATTGAGGTGGAGCGGCAGCTAGACCTTTCGCCCATGGCTGCGAGATAGAGAGGTGGACTTGTGTTGTTGTCTGAGTTTGTGGCTGGTGTTGTAACGACCCAACCTCCCGAACCCCCGCAGGGACCCTGAAGTTCGCGTCGCCACCCACGGATCCGAAGACCTGGAAGGGTTAGAAGAAATAGTCTAGTGAGATATGTACTAAATTTAAATAAATATAACAATTGTACAACGTGTCCCAAGTAAAAGCAAAAGTACAAGAAGAAAGGTGCAGCCCTTAAGGGGCATACCCCGAGAACTTGCAAAGCACAACTCTCAACTCACTCAGGTATAATAGCTCACAACACTCGCTCTCACTGCTGTTGACAACACACGGCGCCATAGTTGCCTCCGCAACCTGTCCGACACCGAGCTCCCATGACGACGAGCCCCTAACTGAAGGAAGTAGGGGGGTGAGCCCCGTGAACAAGGCCCAGTAGGGATTACCAGTCCCTTACCGGCCCGAGCAGCAGGAATTCCGAAAATAGGAAACTACCATAGAAAGCTGTAAAGTGAGGAACACCTACAGCAGGGTACCACTAAGCAGCAGAACAGAACAATGCAACGCCACTGTAGACACCCGTTTCTGACTAATGAGTTGAACCATATTTCTTGTCACCTTAGTAGGCCCCTAGTTGGTCACTCACCTTGAGCCCATCATTAGCCTTGTTTTGAGCCCATTAACAACTCAAATTGCCTTGAAATCCCGCCCATTATCACTTTGAGAGAGTCTTTGGACATATATAAGTCTTATCCATTCACATGATTGGCTGATAATTCGCAATTATTTGATTTCCTTGACGCGTCGTATCGTAGCGCCGCGTCTTAGTGTCGCGATGCTACGGGCTGCCACGACAGTCCATGCATATCCATTTACGTGGGCATACTATCGCGACGCTCCGCCCCATCGCGTCTCCTTGTCGCGGCCCTACGATACGCCGCGACAGCAGCTGCGCATGCAGGCCTCCGCAACCACCTCCTATTTATCCTCCCATGGGTTTATCTTTATCTCCAAGCAATATCTGAACCCCTTGGGCGAGGTTTGGGGCTAGGGGACTCTTTAGAAGGCCTATATGACTCTCTCACATGAATTTTAATGGGATTTATCTCTCATTTAGATTATTAATGATTTTAAGGGGATATTCTCTCTCAATGGCTCTATAAAATCAAGGCCCTCTCTTCATGCAGAGGGGAGCTCCGATTTTTACCCCGAAGGGCTGCCGAATTCTCCACTGATCTGGACTTAGCCACGCAGCTCTCCCATTTCCTCTCATTCCCTTACATTCCACCTCAAAAGCTTGCTCATTTCACATCCATGGAGCATGGAGCGTGAGGAGGGCGACCCCCACTTCATCCAGGAGCTTCTGCACGATCATTGGAACGTCATCCAAGACAAGGAGTCGCCCTAATGGGGCTCATTCTTCTCTCCTCCCCTTTTCCTCTATTTCTTCATGCATTTTATTTTATTTCTAGATAGGTTGCATTCCTTCCCATTCCCACGTTTTCCTACTACCCAAGGGGTTTAAAACCACCCCCAGGTTCGTTCCCACCATGTTTCCCCTTTCTTTTCATATTTGGAGTAGATACTACGCTTAACGTGTTCTAATAGGGCTTTTCTTGTCTCTTTTGTTTTGGCAGGCATCCAAACTTGTTTCCACGAGGAGCTCTCGTCCTCCGGCCGGCTAGAGGGTGGGAAGAAGGTCCACATCCAACATCTCTCGCAAACAGAGAACGCGACGGTAGAAGGCGACGCGACAATAGATGCGTTTGGATCGAGTGACGCGTTAGCAGCATCGTCGCGGCAGGTATGACGACCGCGACACCAGGTCCGCCTCCTTTCTCTCTCCTTTTCCTAGAATAGTTAACCCCTCATATTTTCTACTCATTTGGCAACTATCTAGGTGGCGATCACTCCCTATTTTCCATGCTATTAGATTTAATACGTGTTTGCGTGTTGAGGGGGGCACAATCCCCCTGATTACACCTTTTGGCGATCACGGTGGGACCTTCAGTGCTACCCTCGTGGATTTGAGTTTGCTTGCTTGCCATGTCTTCTCCCTTATTTGTCTTTTTAGAGCCTTGTTAGTCTTTGTTCCTTTGTTTTCTGTGATTTCTGTCTCTCTGTTCTAGTCGCGGTGTATCGCGTGGACGCGAACCTAATGCGTCGTCCGAAACCGACGCGATAGCAGGCCAGTGCAATTCTTTCCATATCTGCCTTATCCTGCTTCAATGAGATCATGCATCCATGTTCCATGTCCCTGTACCATGTATTGTAGTGTTTTTGGATGTTAGAATCCTGTTAGGGTTCGGGTTTTCCTTTTCTTTTCATTTGTAAGTTTTCGGGACCTGTCGCGGCATAGAGCGGGGACGCGACAGGGTTGTGTCGAGCATAAGTGTCGCGTCATCAGGTACGCTTTGTGTGTGTTAATGTTTTGATCCATGAATCGTTTTCTGAGTGCTTCCTGATCCATCCTGTATTAATTTAGTGTTTTTGTGCTTTCATCATCTGTTAGGGTAGTCTGTTTGAGTCTGGTTGGTGATTTACTTTGTTCCCGGGGCTCTGTTCTTATCGCGGCAACCCACCCTGTCGCGATAGTGTCGCGGTGTACACAGCCGCCGCGACTCTACCCAGAGCTTGGCTGTCGCCCTGCTGATCTTCATTTGTTACTCTTACATTCATTTTGGGCACTTAGGCCCTTGCATACACTATTCATCCCATTTGTTCAGGTTTCCCCTTGGTTGAGTGAGCCCTCTCACCTATGAGCACTCGTAGGCTGACTCGGGCCTGCCTTCCGAGGACCTCCGTAAGTCCTCGTGACCGTACGCACGTTGCGGTTCACCGGGCCGGTTGTACCCGTTGTTCCCCCTAGTTCAAACCATCCCCCACGTGTAAATTGTGTTCCCCCTTAGTCACCCTAGAGTACTTGAGTACACACCCATTAGGGTTCCTCTTTAGCCGAGCGCAATTCAATTAAATCAATCTATTAAAAGGCTAAGTGATAACCCTAAAATTCTAACGCTTATCATATCAACTTGGGTGTTGGCTTGAAAACTTTTTTCTCATCGCCTTCTTGTGTAATTGTAATTGTTGTTGTATCCTTATTTGTATTTTAGTGTATCCTTTTTAATTCCTCCCATTTTATCATCCTCTCATGGCTCCTTTCCACTTCACCTATCCTCCAACCTCTCCTCCTCATGTAGACCTCTTGTCTCATGAGTCTATTCCAAGTTCGGCCCAGTCTAGGGCCCATCAGGCCGATGAGAGTGCCCATTCCCAATCTAATCCGTCACAATCCTCTTCTATCGAGGCCGCTGAATTGGAGCGCCTCCTGCTTGAAATGGGCCCTGACCAGGCCCGGAATTGTTGTCCACCTTTGCTCTACGATCTTCTTCCAAGATGGGCCCAACAGGCCACATTATCCTGCTCATTCTAGATCACCTCACATTGTCACTCCTGGATCGGAACATCCTTTTGCTCAGCCCACATCATTGCAGCCGCCCATTATGCTCAATCTGGCCCGGACCTTGACTCTCGACTCCGCTCTCATTCCCAAGCTGGCCCTCGCTATCCACTTCGGCTCAGGATTTCCAATCTAAGTTCGAGTCCATGAAGCGAGAGCTCAGTGACCTGCGGAGGCAGTTAAAGCCAAAACCTTCCTTCAATGATACTCTTCCTGATTTCCGTGGTCTCTGGATCCCTCCACCTTCTCAGCTCCCTGTTTATCGCAAATTCAATGGGGTTGGAGACCCTTACATCCATCTGAAGGATTTTCTCTATGAGTCGGTGTCCTATCAACATGATCGCCGCTTACTGGCTTATCTTTTTAGGCGGTCATTAGACGGGCCCGCTCTGGAGTGGTTCTATTCCCTGCCTCTCAATGAAGCCGATGACTTTGAAGTCGTCAAGGCCAGATTCGTGCAGCGATATCAAGACCGGGCCAGGGTCGAGTATTCAATGGCCGATCTGGTGGTTGAGCAGATGAAGCCCAATGAAGATTTTGCAACCTATGCCGACCGTTGGCGTTAGATGTCCGCGCATGTCCAGATGCACATCCCAGAAGAGGAGAAAATCAAGCTTATCATTGCTAATGCAACGCCCATGTACCGCCACATCTTGGCTATGAACAATATCACATCCATGCAACAATTATACAGTCGTGCTCGCTTTGTTAAAACCCAACTCCTTGACTCCCCCATGCCATCCATGTTCGAGGCCAACAACCCAGTTGCACATTTCAAGGGCCTACTTATGAGGGAGTCCAAACCCATGCCCAGTTGATGTTATCCACCGTACCATGCTTACCCACTCCACGGACCATTATGCATCCTCACCACTTCCCCAAGCCAACTCGCACCGCTTCCACAAGAACAACCACCTCGTCCATGCCACAGCACCCTGCCATCCACTACCCAGCCATTAAAGTATCCACTTGGCCCAAAGCGAGCCCATTATCATCCGTTGCCTAAATCCCTCTCTGATGTCTTCACAGCCCTGATGTCCATCAATGCATTGCAACTCCCTCCAGAAAGGCCAAGCTGGGACATGATGGTGGACCAATCTGAATATTGCCCGTATCATCGCCATCCGGGGCATACAGTCGCAAACTGCGGCGAATTCTGGGAGGTAATATGTAATATGGATCTAGAACACAAGATAAGTTGGACTGAAATGCACAGACTCATCCTACATTGTCAAGATAAGAGCAGAGTACAAAGCCAGGGGCAGCAGCCCTCCCCATCCTAGGCAGGGGAATAGCCGCCCGAGCAGCCAGCAGCGCAACCAAGACAGCCAGCACAAGTTTCAAGGTAGTCATCATCTCCACCAGTTCAAGGCCAAAGGCACTTCTTTACTTATCCTCCAAGTGCACCACCCGCTCCGTCACAACCTCAACAACTCCCTCTACCAAGCCTTGCTCAGGCTATCACCACCACACCTGCCCTTGACACCGCCTCGCACCCTGATGACAAGCTATCGGCTCGACATATTGTGTCGGTGCGCCGCTGGTCATCTCCCCAAGCATCAGCCATTGATCCCTCACCTCCCACGAACCCTCCATCCTTACCCCTCACCATCATCTCCACCCCGCTACCACTTGCACCTGAGCAAGCCATTACCACCACACCAAGGCTCGGGCAAGCCCCACTCGCTTCTGAGGTAGGGCAAGAGTTTCTTACTTCTAAGCTTAAGCTGATTCAGCCCCGAAATGGAACAGGAGCTCTCTCCTCCGCACGAGCCTATCCTTGCCACCACCCAGTCACCTCACTCAAGCCCTCCACATCCGACAACCCACCATAGCCCCATACATCCCATACCTCATCCCAATGAAGCGGGTGTGCATCACCAACAACATGCCTTGAAATTACTTCCCCTATTCAAGATGGACCGAGTCAAGGTAGCCCAGTTCCGGTCATGTGTTTCGACCCTTACAACTACATCAGTCGCATGCCGATCTGTGTCCTTATCTCAGGCACATTCGGGAAAGATGAGCATTCATCTCCTCAGAAGAGCACTGTCAAGAAGAGTTCCCAGGCCCTAGTGCCAGCCAGATCCAAAGAGGGGACGGTATCCATTACGTTGCTTATTGGAAATGCTACCATTAATGCCATCATCACTCCTCGCTCAGTTATTTTGCATATGGCTGGTCAAGAGAAGGGGTTCTCTACAAATGTCGTGCTATCTCACGCGGCTGCTAAGGCCATCATGAATCAGCTATCACTTAAGGGGCAAGAAGTCACACTGCCCGAAGCATCCAAAGCCCTCCTTGCCATGTTTCAACCTAACCAGGGGCACATTGCTATGTCACCAAGAACACTCATGGTTTTGCCAAGAGTCCTTTGCAATTTGCCTCAGCCTGTCAGTCAGTTGGTCATGCTAGTGCCACCCATCACTCTCCTAGAAGCCTCCCCTCTTCAACTGTCAAGGGAGTTAGTTTTCATGTCGGACTGTCAAGCCAATGTGCCAAATCTCAAGCTTATGGTACCAAGCGTCAAGTTCCCATAGGTCTGCACTATCTACCTGTCAAAGGAATCCTTCTTAATGAAGATGCCAATTTATGGCATTCCCCCATGGGTGTCTATAAAGGTTGGATATGAAAATGATAGCCAAGGGGCAAGTGCGCACACGGCAGTCATGACGACTATAATTGATGAGAGAGCCGTGTGGCTGCAGAAAAGAGCGAGGCCATCTGCCGCCTGGTCCCGCTATTTAAGAAGACATGTCAAAATGAAACCGTCATATCTGTTTGTGAGGGCGAAGAAGCTGTGGCGTCACAAGAAGAAATCTGCCAAGAAGCAAAGGAGGCTGAGATCAAGATTGAAATTCTTCAAGAAAAATGTCGATCTCCCTATCCTCGCATCCTCTGACCTTGATCTTTCAATGCTACTCATCCTGGTCAATCTAGTTCCCAGAGGAGGCGCCCGATCTCTCAATCCTAGACTGGTGCCGCATTATTCCCCTCCTACTCCTTTAGGGTCTTTGGACCCTCACCTATCTCCTCCACCTGAGCCGCCCGATCACCCTCTGGGTACTCAGGGTTTCTTTTCACCTTCTCCACTTGAGCTCCCTGATCATCCTCTGGGTACTCAAGATACCTTTTCATCCTTTCCTCCTGAGCCACTCGATCACCCTCGGGGTTCCCAGTTTTTCTCTCCATATCCACTTGGGTCACCTAACTTTCTTCCTAGTGCTCAGGATTCCCCTTTTACTCTTCCACCCGAGCTTCTTGATTGTAGGCCGGGCCCACATTCTTCAGGGACATCCAATCTTGGTCCTGATTCCCTTCCTTCCACTTCACCTTCTAATCCACCAGATCCTCCACCCTCTATTCTACAGTTCCTTCCTCCAACCCCTCCTGCTCACGGGCCTGACCCGATTCCTCCCTCACTCCCTATTCAGGGTCCTAACCCTTTCTCTCATTGTTTCTGAGGTTTCAGTCCTCACTAACATTCTTCTCCTTCTTTATAAATCCTTTTGTTCAAGGGTTCTTATCCCTCATATTCTTGTAGAGTCTTGTCTCCCTCTTATTTGTAATTGAGTTGACTCCAATTCTTGCCATCCCTACATTTTCCTGCAAATGAGCTAAATAAAATCAACCAAAATCAAAGTTTGAAGACTAATGCAGGTCGTTCTTTCAATAAAGGGGTCGCATTGTGCACCAAATAACCATGAAAATATTTGTTTGAACATAAACAAGATATCAAAGAGAGTCATCTCAGTTCACAACAAGAGTGGTCGAGTCGGTCTTAGGTTGATTTTGCTTCTGCAGCACTCAAGCTAGAGGTTGCTCCGCGCTAGGAGTTCAACATTTCTTCCCATGTCGTTGAAAGTCACTTTAAGCAAGGATCATCACACACTCACATGGCAACCTTAGTCGGCTCCTCTAGTAAACACCGTTGCTACTCAGGCCATACCTAGGAGGTACAAAAATTGTTCTCTTCTTTACTCAGTCGAAGTGTAGGGGCAGAAAAGGGCTAGTTGGGCAAGGCGATCAACCTAAGCACATCTTGATGAGAGGAAATCTCAAATAGGGGCGGTCAATCAAGCCTGCAAAAGAAAAGCCAAATAAAAGTGAGAAGAAGAACAAAGGAAAGAAAATCAAGGAATAGG
Source organism: Colocasia esculenta (assembly GCA_014218235.1). Classification (NCBI taxonomy): domain Eukaryota; kingdom Viridiplantae; phylum Streptophyta; class Magnoliopsida; order Alismatales; family Araceae; genus Colocasia; species Colocasia esculenta. The sequence continues at coordinate 106,559,489 of CM024763.1, read as the reverse complement.
GGCATGGCAAAGAGTGGCAGTACAGTTCCCCGCGGGACGCCCTTGAGCCCGGTCGTACGCATGCCCCAAGCAAGAAACAGGCAAAAAAAATATGAAATGACCTAAAAGTCCCTCTCAACAGACCGAATCTCTAAGGGGTGTGCCATGGAAGGAAGCTAAACCTATTTTGTCCTTTAAAACCCGCACTAGACTTATCCACAAACTTTCTTCTCTTTCTCTCTATAAGGCTGCGTCGTCTCCCGGGTATGGCCTTTGTAATGGCACCGCGAGCTAAGGGCAACCATCTACAGGACGCCACCATCTTAATGCACATCCGACCTTTTTGGTGGTCTTTAATGAAAGGAGAATGAATGGGGACCCCTTGCCAGTAGTATGATCTTGCTTTAGTGCTGTAGTAGCAAGGGTGAGCACCTTCCATCTCATGTATTTTTTTAGGAAGGGCTAACATCGGCTTTAGGCATATTCAAAAATCCAAACAAAAATCAAATGCTTCCAAAATCCAAAATAAAAACAAAAAATCAAGTACTGCCAAAAATCCAAAAAAAAAATCAAATATTCTAAAAAAAATCAATATATCTAAAAATCCAAAAATCAAATATTTTGAAAAATCTAAAAAAATCAAATAATTTCAAAACTCCAAAAAAAATCAGATGTTTTCAAACTAAAAATAACAAAAATGAGCAGATCTAATCATGCATGCCAAGTGTGCAGGTACATTGGCTCCCAAGCATTGATCGCTCGGATCTCCACATTTTTTCATTACTTTTGTCTGAGTCTTGCTCACATCATCTTACGATCTGTCTCTTCTCCTCACTCTCATCCATGATTTGAATTTCAAGCTTATTATCCCACCAAGTCCTTCCCAAGTCTTATACATATTTTCCCTCGATGGCTCCATGAGAGGACTCTCTATATGTGAACATGGCTGTTCTTCAGTGCTTTGTTTCAATCATGTGGATGACTGAGTTGTTTATGCTTGTTGTTGTTAGCTTGTTTAGTGCTTTGATTATTGCTTCATTTACACCAAAAAAAAAAAACCCAAAAATGGCGAGTTCTGCGCTCCACAGGTAAGTTCATGTAAGTATCCCTATCCCTTCTCCCTTGCATTACTATATGGTATTCTACCTATTATATCACTTCAAGGACCGGCTGGTTCTCAATGTGCTCTGGGATTTGAGTTTCCCTTCAACAAAAACAGTGATAATCTAGGTGCACATTGTTAATCGTCGGATAGGCCATTGAGTTAGGCAAGTTCGGGGACGATAGATTTAGGCCTGCACTGCATTTGTGGGTAGTCTCTTGACCCGTTCTTATTTGGCTTAACAATATTATCCTTGATATATTTTCTATTTTCTCCTTTTCTTTGTATTTGTTTTGATGATTTCTTTTATTTTAGCCCAGCATGCATCATGTAGGACTTTGAGCTTTCACGACTCATTCCTGACTATTGATGAGCCCTTGTTGAGTGCCCAATCATCCTTCATATTCCAAACCAAGAAATCCAATTCCACTCCGAATCGGAAGGCTTGCCTCCGAGTGAGTTGTTCCCGTCAGTTTGACAAGAATTTTCCTGTCTGGATTCTCTATCCAATTTTCATTTATTCTTTGATCCGTTTTGGTTGCGAACCGCTCCCAGGGCAGAGTCATGAGTTACCTGCCTGGCACGCACACGTCCCTCCAAAACGAAACCTGCAGGCCAATCGGCTAGGGTACCTCTCAATCAAGGGGTTGATCGTCCTCTTCTTTTTCTCCTTCTCGTCCAGACTTGTGCTTTTCTTTACATTCTGCTCGAGCAGTTAACTCGGGGCTTTCACGAAAATTCCAATTGCTTCTTAGTTAGACCGGGTGTCTCTTTACCTTGGCTCCCACTTTTCAGTCCACTCGGCATCATTTCTGCTCCGTCGTCACTTCGTGACACCTCCACTCCACTTCCGCTTTGTTTCCTTGCAAAGTGGAAGCCAATGAGGGGAAATCTGTAGACACCCGTTTCTGACTAATTAGTTGAACCATATTTCTTGTAACCTTAGTAGGCCCCTAGTTGGTCACTCACCTTGAGCCCATCATTAGCCTTGTTTTGAGCCCATTAACAACTCAAATTGCCTTGAAATCATGCCCATTATCACTTTGAGAGAGTCCTTGGACATATATAAGTCTTATCCATTCACATGATTGGCTGATAATTCGCAGTTATTTGATTTCCTTGACGCGTCGTATCGTAGCGCCGCGTCTTAGTATCGCGACGCTACGGGCTGCCGCGACAGTCCATGCATATCCATTTACGTGGGCATACTGTCGCGACACTCCGCCCCGTCGCATCTCCTTGTCGCGGCCCTACAATACGCCGCGACAGCAGCTGCGCATGCAGGCCTCCGCAACCACCTCCTATTTATCCTCTCATGGGTTTATCTTTATCTCCAAGCAATATCTGAACCCCTTGGGCGAGGTTTGGGGCTAGGGGACTCTTTAGAAGGACTATATGACTCTCTCACACGAATTTTAATGGGATTTATCTCTCATTTAGATTATTAATGATTTTAAGGGGATATTCTCTCTCAATGGCTCTATAAAAGCAAGGCCCTCTCTTCATGTAGAGGGAAGCTCCGATTTTTACCCCGAAGGGCTGCCGAATTCCCCACTGATCTGGACTTAGCCACACAGCTCTCCCATTTCCTCTCATTCCCTCACATTCCACCTCAAAAGCTTGTTCATTTCACATCCATGGAGCGTGGAGCGTGAGGAGGGCGACCCCCACTTCATCCAGGAGCTTCTGCACGATCATTGGAACGTCATCCAAGACAGGGAGTCACCCTAATGGGGCTCATTCTTCTCTCCTCCCCTTTTCCTCTATTTCTTCATGCATTTTATTTTATTTCTAGATAGGTTGCATTCCTTCCCATTCCCATGTTTTCCTACTATCCAAGGGGTTTAAAACCACCCCCAGGTTCGTTCCCACCATGTTTCCCCTTTTCTTTTCATCTTTGGAGTATATACTACGCTTAACGTGTTCTAATAGGGCTTTTCTTGTCTCTTTTATTTTGGCAGGCATCCAAACTTGTTTCCACGAGGAGCTCTCGTCCTCCGGCCGGCTGGAGGGTGGGAAGAAGGTCCACATCCAACATCTCCCGCAAACAGAGAACGCGACGGCGGAAGGCGACGCGACAATAGACGCGTCTGGATAGAGTGACGTGTTAGCAGCATCGTCGCGGCAGGTATGACGACCGCGACACCAGGTCCGCCTCCTTTCTCTCTCCTTTTCCTAGAATAGTTAACCCCTCATATTTTCTACTCATTTGGCAACTATCTAGGTGGCGATCACATCCTATTTTCCATGCTATTAGATTTAATACGTGTTTGCGTGTTGAGGGGGGGCACAATCCCCCTGATTACAGCCATGACCACCAACTAAGGTCGTGACACACACATGACTCCCGCAGAAACCAACGGAGTCGGGCACAAAGCAAAAGCAACCCTCGGCACACCCGCCGAGACCACGCAACAACCAAGTGAGAACGACGTCTCACCTCAAGCACGGCCACCTCAGACCTCCACAAGGTCATGGGCCCACAAGAAGAACCTCCCCAGACCCCAAACACATCGCGAGGTCGGGAAGCCACACATGCCGGTGCCACCACGAACTGGCACCCAAGAACGGGACTATGGAACCGAGAGGACGCCGAAGCAGAAAACCACCAGAAGCACGGGTCTGCACAAGGCCAGACCAACGACGCCCACGAAACTAGGCACAGCTAGGCTATAACCGCCGTGCAAGCTCGGGCAACGAGTCGTACTTGGAAGCGTTGTGAGGAAACGTTGTCACAACAACAGAAACCAAGCCACCACCACTGGCAGCTAAGAGGGGGACATGTCGTCCATGCCCTCTGCTCGCCAGCCTAGCCCCTGCCTCCACCTCCGCGGAAGAGCGAGATAGAGCCGCCACAGAAACACACAAACGCACGCAACACCGCAACCTGGCCAAGCTGCGACCCCACACCTAGCACCACTACGTGGCTTCAGAACCAATGCAAAGAGAGGTAGTGAGACAAAGGACTATCTAGGCCGCGCCGGGAAGAAAACACCTCGACAACCTCGGCGTCCCGCCCCAGACAAGAGAGCTCTACAAATGACTCAGCGCCGCTGTCCAAACCTCGTTTTCCCCTCAGCTCCAGAGTCCGCCAAGTCGGCTGCCAACTCGGGCACGCTCGTAGCCCAGAGCACTCCCTCAACAGGCTCCCAAGGATGGGGTTCCCAGGCAACTGAGACAACCTCTGAACATGACAAGCCCTCAATTGCCAAACACCAAGCGAACAGGCAGGGCAAGCACAACAAGAACCATGCCAAACCGCTGGCTTGTAACCCACGACAAGCCCAGCAAGTGAGAGGCACACACAGACCCTCAAGAGGGCCGTCGGCCAACCAAGGCACGCACAAGAAATCCAGAACCTTGGAACACTACCAGAAGTACAGAAAGCCCGTCGCTCTGCTAATAATCGATTGACCGTTGGTCAATCGATTATTAGACAGACACGACCCTTCTGGCACCGCCACTAGGACATGGCCACGAAGGTGTCACCTTCAGTCATTGAACACAGCCAGGTAACCTGCCGCGTTCCCCACCTGAAGGTCCGGAGGGCAAGCCAGCCCTAGGGCACACGCCGACACCCGAACCGGAACCACGGAAACACCTGAGGCAACACAGGTACTGTCTCGTCCCCCTAGGCCATCGCGACACCATCGCGACGGGGAAGGGCACCGTGACAGCAACCCTGTAGCGACGGGGCAGGGCGTCGCGACATCAAACCATGTCGTGACAGGAAAACGCATCGCGACAGTGATCCTTATCGCGACCGGCCAACGCGTCGCGATAAGGTCGCACCTGACCAGGCAGACTCCTCTTCTGGTGTCGCGACGCGCACCGCGGTCACAACACCAGCAGAGAGGTAGACGCACGGGATACTCCATCCCGGGGCCGCCCACAAGCCACACACATACCACACGGGGGAGGGGAGCATGGAGAAGCAGTAAACACTAACTACAAACCCCGAGGGGCTCCCAATCCACCCTGATCGAGAAGAGTTCAAAAAATCCCTACCTTAAACGAAGAACGAACCCCAATAGGGCCCTTCACGTCGGATTGGCCACCTCCTCCTCGCTCTACACAAGCTCCACGACACCGGAACACCACTGACGGCCCTCCTCCTCGCCTGAAACACACAAAGGGGAGAGAGGGAGGCGGAGCACCGTCGGAGGGAGAGAAGAGAGGGGAAAGAGGGAGAGAGAGGGAAAGGGTCGTCGGCCAAGGCCTTAAGCCTTCGGCACCCAAGACACGACAGGGCAACGCATCACTTTAAGACCTTAACGCGACGGGTCAATGCACCGCGACAAGAATGCGTCCCCCAAGGACGCCGCGACAACGCGACAGGTCGTACTGACACACCTGCCACCCTGACAGGCGTCAGATGATCGAAACGACAGAAAGCTATCGTGAACCATTGACCGGGCATGACACGAAGACACGACGGAGAAGCCGGGCGCGACAAGAATGCGACGCACACGCTCGTCGCGACAAGGATGACTGTCGCGTCGCACACGCACGATGCGACGCTAACGCCTCACCCAGCCTGGACGCATTAGTGGCCAGTCATCCCAGACATCGGACGGAAAGCCAGAAAGCTGAGTCTTACAGATGTCTTGAACTAGTTCTCGTGACTCGTGTGCGGTGTGCCCTTCTGTAGCTTATACACGTGTTTGTGGTTTGTCGTTTACTTACCTTCAGCTGTAGCATCATGCATAGGTGTCATTTTATATTAACTGCTTACATCTTGTTATTTATATCTGTTGTACATTGTGTTTCTTGGCTTTGGGGGAGTTACCCTACTGAGCCAGTGACTTGTGAGGCTCACCCCTTCTTCTTCCAGGTGAAGGAGAGCAGGAGGACTCCCGTCCCTCTTCTAGTTCCGGTCGGCATCATAGTGGAGTCGGGCCTTCACCACCAGCAGAGTAATACTTTTACTTGTGAAGCCTTGGGGGTTTGTCCCGGGCTGTTGTACTTGTTTAATGACTATGATGTGGAACTGAGTATGTACATTTCATGTGAATATATGTGAGAGGCAGAGTCGTGTCGGGCACGTTATTGGGTTTACGGGCCTGAATGGCGAGGACCGTCACAGTTGGTATCAGAGCAAGGTCCGTGTAAATATGAAGGAATAGGAAATGTACATAGTATGTTCCTTACTATAGTCTACTTCTGGTAGTTGGCCCTGTTTTTGGTAATGATATGCTTGTGTGTTGTGTGGATTTGGAACAGTTGTGTGTGCAAGTTTATAAATGGCTGATAGAAGAGATTGGGGTGGTGGTGGTGATGAACCTGAGGAGACCACACACCAGATGATAGAAAGGTTATGGGACAGTATCACTCAGATTCGGACACGGCTAGATCAGCAACCACCGGTTTAGCCAGCGGGAGTACCACCAGTACAGGAAGAGGTAGTGTCAGCACCCCTAGCACCAAGTTTGTAGTAGAGGTACCACCTGTTGTACCAGTGCCTCCAGTTGCACCAGCAAGGTCAACCAGTGTGGAGGAGTCCACAGTGTTAGTGGAGAGGTTCCTGTGGTTGCAACCACCTACATACTCAGGAGGTCTGAATCCGGATACAGCTGAACATTGGGTACATGAAATAGAAAGGGTGTTTGCTATAATGAGATGTCCACAAGCGGATAGAGTCATTTTGGCTACTTACCAGTTGAGAGGATGTGTGGGACAGTGGAAGAGGCAGCCCAAAGAGCAGCAATATTAAAAAGAACAGTGCAATCCAGCAATCCAGTGGATCGGGATCAAGTGGGGGTAGTTTTCGACTTCCACAACAATCATCGGGTGTTAGCAAGAGCAAGGCACCTTTGGGAGGAGCTTCTTCATCGGGCTTTGACAAGTGGGGAAACAAGTTGAAGAAGATATTTAGAGGCCGAGGAGGCGGCAGGCAGCAAGGATCTCAGCAAGGTAGAGGCTACAAGCCAGAAGTGGAGAAATCGCAGCAAAGTACGGCAAGGCAGCCCGCAGAATTCAGATGTTACAATTGTGATCAGCTGGGGCATTTGGCGAGGAATTGTCCATATCCAAGAAGAGCTAGTTATGGAAGAGAGGCACCACAGTAGCAGCAGCCACAGCAATAGCCTTCAGCTGAGCGAGGTAGAGGCACGCCTTACCAGAGAGGAGGAGGATGAGGTCGAGTGATGGCGATCACAAGGGCTCAAGTGGAGGCGTCGAATCTGATTGAAGGTATTATACCACTTCTTGAATTCTCTGCTAGAACATTAATTGATCCAGGTGCGTCACATTCTTTTATTTCCAAAGATTTCATTGATAGTATGGTGCATCCATTTAGGGAGAGGCAGTGTGAGCTTGTAGTAGAGGTCCCTTCCAGGGATTTCATGCTTACTACATGCTATTTGGATGAGGTTCCTGTTATGATCCAAGGCAATCAATTGCCAGCAAGATTGTATGCATTGCAGTTGAAAGAATATGATGTAATATTAGGCATGGATTGGTTGGAAGCATATGGGGCAGTTGTTGATTGCGGAAAGAAGAGAGTAAGGTTCAGCCATCCAGGAGGCAGAATATTTGAATTTCAAGGTATGCCATTCTATACTCCTAAGTTTATCATTTCTGCTCTTAAGGCTAGGAAGTTGATTAATGCGGGATGTGTAGCTATTTGACATCGGTTAGCTTGGTTGAGACAGGTAAGACAGTGGATATGGTACCAGTGATTAGAGAGTTTATAGATGTATTACCGGATGATTTACTAGGTTTGGCACCACACAGAGAGGTGGATTTTACAGTAGAGTTGCAGTCGGGCAGCATGTCAATCTCCAAGGCACCCTACAGGATGGCACTTTTAGAATTGAAGGAGTTGAAGAAGCAATTGCAATAATTGCTTGAGAAAGGTTTCATTCGGCCTAGTCACTCACCGTGGGGAGCACCGGTTTTGTTTGTAAGAAAGAAATATGGCAGAATGAGAATGTGTATTGATTACCGCCAATTGAATCAGGTCACAATAAAGAACAGGTATCCACTTCCACGGATAGATGATTTATTTGACCAATTGCAGTCGGCTAAGGTGTTCTCCAAGATAGATTTGAGGTCGGGGTACCATCAATTGAGGATCCAGGAAGAGGACATTGACAAGATAGTATTCAAGACCAGGTATGGGCATTATGAGTTTGTGGTTATGCCATTTGGGCTAACCAATGCACCTGCAACATTTATGAATTTGATGAACAGGATTTTCCACCCATATCTAGATCGGTTTATTGTGGTGTTCATTGATGATATCTTAGTGTATTCAGCCTCAGAAGAAGAACATGCAGCTCATTTGAGGATTACTTTGCAGACATTGAGGGAGCACCAGTTTTTTGCAAAATTTAGTAAGTGTGAGTTCTAGTTAAAGGAAGTTCAGTTTTTGGGGCATATCATTTCAGGTGAAGGTGTTGCAGTGGATCCAGCTAAGATGGAAGCGGTTATGAAATGGGAGGAACCAAAGTCCGTGCCAAAGATTAAGAGTTTTCTTGGCTTGGCAGGTTACTACAGGCGATTTATTCAGGATTTCTCCAAGATTGCAGCACCTATGACAAAGCTTACCAGGAAAGAGGTACCATTTGTTTGGTCATCAGATTGCAGGTGCAGTTTTTTGGAATTGAAGAAGCGGCTCACTTCAGCTCCTATATTAGAAATTCCGTCAGGCCGAGGCAGTTTTGTTTTGTATACAGATGCATCCAAGAGAGGACTTCGGGCAGTGTTAATGCAACATGGAAAGGTTGTGGTATATGCAGCCAGGCAATTAAAGCGGCATGAAGAAAATTACCCCACACATGACTTAGAGCTGGCAACAGTGGTATTTGCATTGAAGATATGGCGGCATTATTTGTATGGTGAGAGGTTTGAGATCTTTACGGACCACAAAAGTTTGAAGTACATCTTCTCTGTAACACCCCGGCCCCCTTGGGCCCTTGGCCCCGTCCTCTGGGTCGCGGCAGGGCGACTGTCGCGACGTGGTTCTGATCGTGAGCAATGTCTGGTTCTGCTTCATATTGCGACAGGGGGTATGTCGCCTTCTTGAATGCGACATACCCTATGTCGCCTTCTGGTTTGATGGATTGCGACAGGGGGTGTGTCGCCTTCTTGAAGGCGACATACCTATGTCGCCTTCCCATCGCGTCGCCCCAGACGCAGTCTGACAGACGTGACAGGCGTCCTTTGTGTCAGTACGGCTCTGGCGGTGTCGGTGTGAATGCGACAAGATGGCTGTCGCCTTCACTTTTTCGAATTCTGAGATTTGACCGTTGTCAGTGGCATTGCGACAGGGGGTATGTCGCTTCTGGTTCCCAATGCGACACAAGGTGTGTTGCCTTCTCAAGATCCGGGCTTAAAGCCCGGGCGCCCGAGCTCTTCCCCCTCTCTCGCGTTTTTTTCTTTCCCCTCTTTCCCTCTCCCCTCTCGGAGTTCCGGCGGTGTTGGGGGTGCCTCCCCCGTGTTGAGGCGGCCGTGCTGAGGAGGATGTCGCTCCGTTCGTGCAGGGTCGCGTTCGTGCCGTGCGGTGCGAGGAGGAGACGTTTCTACCTACGAGAAGGCCCCAACGGGTGCGTTCTTCGCGTGGAGGTAGGGACTCTTGATCCTCTCGCCCTAAGCATGCTCCCCTTCCCCTGCAAAGCGTGTTTTCCTTGTGGTTTGGGGTTGGGAGTGTGAGTTTCCATGCTCGTGTGAGTGAGGTTTTCCTCCGAGCGTAGAATCCATGTTCTTGGGGGTGTTTGAGGGGTGGTTTGAATGCTTTACTAGCTCCCTAGCATGATAAGCATGCTCCCCTCCCTCGCCGTGTAGCGTTTCTCTTCTCCGTTTCGGGGAGGTTCCCGGAGGAAGAATCTCCGGAACCCCCGACTGGCCTGAATGCGACATACCCTGTGTCGCCTTCTGACTGGTAATGCGACGGGGCCTATGTCGCCTTCTTGAAGGTGATAGGCCCTATGTCGCATTCAGAATGCGACAGGGGCTATGTCGCATTCTGAATGCGACATACCCTATGTCGCCTTCTCAGTCCAGAGGCAGGTTGTGCTTCCGCCGCTTCCGTTTTTGCTTTACTGTACCCGTGGCACCTGTGCTAGTTCCCTAGTACGGTCTCACACTAGTCGTTCGCCCGTGCCGGTGCGCGGCACTTGAGGGCTTGTCCCGTGCGAGATGTTGTTACCGTTACCTGGGACCCCCGTCCTCGGGAGCCTGTTGAGGGAGTACTCCGGGCTACGAGTGTGCTCGAGTTGGCAGCCACCAGGCGGACTGGAGCTGAGGGGAAAACGGTGGTTAGGACAGTGGCGTGTGAGTCGCTTGCAGAGCTCTCGGTGGTTGGTCTGGGACGCCGAGGACAGTTGGAGTTCTACCCGGTGCAGGCCAGCCAGTCCTTCTTCTCACTGCCTCGCTCCTTACGGCCCCGGAACCGTTTGGAGAGGTCGGCGTGGGACCGTAGTTCGGCCAGACTACGGCGGTTACTGTTGTGGTACTTGTGTCCTACCTCGCTCTGACGAGACGCGAGGGCCAGGACCTAGGTCGAGGATAAGACGTCTATGGACGCACCTGACCGTCTGACTAGTGGTGTTGTTCCCGTAGCTAGTGTTCCTTGTCCAGGCGGAGTTCCCTCCGTCTGTGTTTTACTAGCCGTGTGGTGGTCACGACGAGCAGTCGTACGGAGTTTCCGACCGAGAGTACTTTCCGTACCGTGCTAGCTTTAGCTTCGTTTCCGCACTTCCGTTGTAGGTAGAAAGATATAAACTGCTGTCTTTCCCTTATTAATTTTATATATGTTCCTCTGCCTGTTTAGAGCCAGTAGGAGATTGGTAGTCCCTACTGAGCTTCTGTTGTGAAGCTCATCCCTCCGTTTTCCAGGTGAGTCTTCTCAGCAGCGGCAGGGCGCGCGTCGGGCGAGGAGACGGGGCGGTAGTCGAGGTCCCCGTAGCTAGCAGTGGTTCCCCCTCTCAGTGTACGTCACCCTCGGGGTATGCCCCTAAGGGACTTGTCTCTCCCCTTTCCTTACTTGTACTAGTGTGTGCGTTGGGACTGTACTTAGAGCAGTACGCAGCGGTCTCGCTTTACTTTCCTGTTTCCGCTTGTACGCTTCTAGCCTAGCAGTTGACGTTTACTTCCGTTACATATCCTGTCAGACGCGTGTTATAGCCCTTCCGGGTCCCCCGGATCCGTGGGCGGCGATCGCGAAAATCGGGTCCTCGGCGTGGGCCGAGGGTCGGGTTCTCGGGTCGTTACAGTTGGTATCAGAGCTTGGTCTGACAGGACTTGCAGTGGATCTAAACCGCAACAGTAAGTCCCAACAATAGTACAAGTACACTGCTAGCCGCCCGAGGGGTATTTATAACCTTTGTTAGTTGTGTTGCCGTGTAGGTCATGGCTCCGCGTAGGCGCAGTCAGGCTAGGCAGCTGGTTAAGCAGCAGGATGAGTCCGACATGCCCGCTCAGGGGCAGGTTCAGGAGGAGGTGTCTGTGGAGGAGTCAGTGGCACAGCCTCAGGGTGCACAGGCAGCAGCAGCAGAGGCAGCAGCAGCAGCAGGTGGGCAGCAGCAGGAGTACCACCCTCAGCCTCAGCAGTATGCAGACTGGTTTCCCATGGCCGAGCAGTTCTTCAGAGCTATGTACCAGGGAGCGTGGCAGCCCGGGCAGGCAGCAGCAGGTGGTCAGTTTCCAGTACCACCCCCAGCCGTACCAGAGCAGCAGGAGGTGGAGCCAGAGGTGGAGCAGCCAGTCCGCCAGCAGCGGTCGGGTACTGGGAGTACCCGGTCCGGTCAGCGGAGGGCAGCGGTGTCGGAGGCGAGGACCGCTCTTCTTGAGAGATTCCTGCGTCTTCGCCCACCGATGTTCCACGGTGAGTATGATCCAGATAAGGCAGAGAGCTGGACCCATGAGTTGGAGCGCATCTTTGAGACTATGGATTGCGCTGAGGAGGATCAGGTTCGTTTGGCAGTATACCAGCTCAAGGGAGCAGCCCATGAGTGGTGGAGAGTTCAGAGGCAGACTCACTTCCAGGGACAGCGGTTGGACCAGATCTCTTGGCAGCGGTTTTCAGAGGTCTTCCACAGCGAGTACTTCCCCGACTACGCTCGACGTGAGAGACGGGACCAGTTCCACGAGTTGGTGCAGGGCGACCTCTCAGTTTCTCAGTACCACCAGAGGTTTGTCCGGTTGTTGAGGCATGTGCCTCATGTAGCAGGCAGTGACCAGGCTTGTGCAGAGAGGTTTATAGCAGGGCTGAGACCAGACCTGAGGTGGGGTGTGACGGCACACATGTGTACCACCTTGGGAGAGGCCGTGGCGAAGGCCACCGCCTTGGACAGAGAGACTTGGCAGCCTCAGCAGCAGCAGGGAGGAGCCTCTTCCAGGTCCTCGCCGTACCAGCGTCCAGCAGGCAGCCGCGGTAGTGCGACTTCCTCCTCCTCAGGCTCGGGCAGTTCCGGTAGCTCTGGAATTCGCTCGCAGTTTAGGAAGTTGTCTACTCGCGGGGGTGGACGGAGCCGGCAGCAGAAGCGCCAGTCCAGGTTTGCAGAGCAGTCGGTTGTTCAGGGTGCCGAGCAGGGCAGTCAGGAGCCAGTGTGCTACACTTGTGGCTTGCCAAGCCACTTCAGGAGGGACTGCCCCATGGGGCAAGTCCCGCAGCAGCAGCAGCCAGTGCAGTACGCGCAGCAGCCACCTCAGTACCAGTACCTACCCCAGCAGCAGGCACCGCGTCAGCAGCAGCGGGGGCAGTACCAGCAGCCAGCTCAGCAGTTCCCACAGCAGCAGCAGTACCAGCCGTACCAGCAGCAGCAGCAGTTTCCTCAGCACCAGCAGCCGCCGCAGCAGCAGCAGCCCCAGCAGGCGCCGCAGCGTGGACGTGGTCGTGGTCGCGTGATGGCGCTCACCCGGGAGCAGGCAGAGGCATCGAACCTGGTGATAGGTACTCTACCTATCCTTGGCAGAGCTGCTCGTGTTTTGGTTGATCCCGGTGCTTCCTTGTGTTTTGCTTCCGAGGAGTTCTATGAGTCTCTTGCTTGTCACACACCCGAGAGGCAGTGTGACGTAATGGTCGATCTCCCATCCGGTGACTGCATGCGTTCCTTCGGTTACCTGGAGGGTGTGACAATCGAGGTTGAGGGTCACCAGTTGCCGGCCAGGTTGTACGCGCTGCAGCTTTGTGACTTCGACGTCATCCTGGGCATGGACTGGTTGGAGGCTCACTCAGCCGTGGTTGATTGTCAGAGGAAGACCGTTCGGTTCGAGATACCTGGAGCACCTGTTCTCTGCTTTCGAGGTATCCGGTCTACCCATCGGCCGTTCATTTCCTTCTGTAAGGCTCGTCGTTTGATCCGTGATGGCTGCGTTGCTTACCTTGCTTCGGTTTGTTCCTTGGAGCCTAGCGGGTCTTGTTTTTGATGTGCCAGTTGTTTCTGAGTTTTCTGACGTGTTTCCGGAGGATCTACCTGGCTTGCCGCCTGAGCGAGAGGTAGAGTTCTCTATCGAGCTTTTGCCTGGTACGATGCCTTTGTCCAAGGCACCTTACCGGATGGCCCCGGCGGAGCTGCGTGAGTTGAAGCGCCAGCTGCAGAGTTGCTTGAGTTGGGCTTCATTCGTCCGAGCCGTTCGCGTGGGGCGCGCCTGTTTTGTTCGTGAGGAAGAAGGATGGTAGTCTTCGTTTGTGCATCGATTATCGGCAGTTGAACCAGGTCACTGTGAAGAACAGGTACCCGTTGCCGAGAATTGATGATTTGTTTGATCAGTTGCAATCGGCCCGAGTTTTCTCGAAGATCGACTTGAGATCCGGCTACTACCAGCTGCGGATCAGAGAGTCGGATGTTGGTTTGACGGCTTTCCGTTCCAGGTTCGGTCACTTTGAGTTCGTCGTGATGCCGTTTGGGCTGACGAACGCACCTGCAGCATTCATGGATCTGATGCATAGGGTGTTCAGTGAGTACCTAGACCGCTTTGTTGTTGTTGTTTTTGTTGATGATATTCTGGTCTACTCGTCTTCTGAAGAGGAGCACGAGGAGCACCTGAGGATCGTGCTAGAGACCCTGCGGAGTCACCATCTTTACGCCAAGTTCGACAAGTGCGAATTTTGGCTGAGCGAGGTGCACTTCCTCGGGCACGTAATCTCGGGTTCTGGTGTGGCAGTGGATTCGGCCAAGGTTGAGGCAGTGTTGTCGTGGGAGCAGCCCACATCAGTTGCAGAGGTCCGTAGTTTTCTGGGTCTGGCAGGTTACTACCGGAGGTTCATTCAGGATTTCGCCAAGATTGCAGCACCGTTGACCAGGTTGACGAGGCAGGACACCAGGTTTGTTTGGTCAGAGGACTGCGAGCAGAGTTTCTTGGAGCTGAAGACGAGGTTGACTTCAGCGCCAGTGTTGGTCTTGCCGTCGGGCACCGGTGGGTTCGTGGTTTACACCGATGCGTCGAGGTCAGGTTTGGGTGCCGTGCTGATGCAGCATGGTGGGGTCGTTGCCTATGCTTCTCGGCAGCTCAAGAAGCATGAGGAGAACTATCCCACCCACGACTTGGAGCTGGCAGCAGTGGTGCACGCTCTCAAGTTGTGGAGGCACTACCTGTATGGCGAGGCTTTTCAGATCTTCACTGATCACCAGAGTTTGCAGTACATCTTCACCTAGAGGGATTTGAACTTGAGGCAACGCCGATGGATGGAGTATTTGAAGGACTATGACCTAACCCTTTCCTATCATCCAGGAAAGGCTAACGTTGTAGCCTATGCGTTGAGTAGGCGCGTGCGCTTGAGTTCGCTGATGGTCAGAGAGTGGAAACTGTTCGAGGAGCTGCCCCAGGGAGTGTTCGTTCCGTCGAGGACCAGAGATCGTGCCGTGGCTTCCAGTTTGTCGGTTCGGCCGTCAGTGCTCAGTGTTGCAGGCCCAGCAGGCAGACACCAGTCAGTAGCAGACGTTTTACAGATGCCAGATGTGGAGCTCAGCGAGGACAGCGAGGTCAGATTCAGAGGCCGCTTGTACGTTCCAGAGGAGGTTCGTGAGGCAGTGTTGTCAGAGGCTCACAGGTCGAGGTATGTCGTTCATCCGGCTCCACCAAGATGTACCATTGTTTGAGGAGGTCATTCTGGTGGCCAGGGATGAAGAGGGGCGTGGCAGAGTTTGTTGCTCGTGCCTTACCTGTCAACAGTGAAGGCTGAGCACCAGCGTCCTGGTGGTGAGTTGCAGCCGTTGCCCATTCCTGTGTGGAAGTGGGATGACATCACCATGGACTTTGTGGTTGGTTTGCCCCGTACCCCGCAGAGGCATGATGGTATTTGGGTGATTGTGGATCGTTTGACTAAGGCAGCGCACTTTCTTCCGGTCAGGATGTCGTGGTCAGTGGACAGGTTAGCCAGGCTGTACGTGGACAGAGTTGTTTCGTTGCACGGGATCCCAGTTTCGTCGTTTCAGACAGAGATCCGAGTTCACGTCAGGGTTTTGGCGCAGTCTTCAGAGAGCACTGGGTACAGAGTTGAGGTTCAGCACAGCGTACCACCCTCAGACAGACGGTCAGTCAGAGCGGACCATTCGGACACTGGAGGACATGCTGAGAGCGTGCTGTTTAGATTGGAGCGGCACTTGGGAGTCTCACCTTCCGATGGTAGAGTTCGCATATAACAACAGTTATCACTCGAGCATTGGAATGGCACCATACGAGGCTTTATATGGTCGCCCGTGCAGGACTCCACTTCACTGGTTCGAGGTTGGTGAGAGGCAGCTTTTGGGGCCAGAGTTAGTGCAGCAGTGTGCAGACACAGTCAGTTTGGTCAGGCAGAGGCTTCGAGCAGCACAGAGCAGGCAGAAGAGTTATGCGGATGTCCGCAGGAGACCTCTAGAGTTCAGCGTCGGTGACCTGGTCTTCCTGCGGGTCTCGCCGACCAAAGGGGTCATGAGGTTTGGTAAGAAGGGAAAGCTCAGTCCCAGATATATTGGGCCCTTCCCCATTTCTGAGAGGGTCGGCGAGGTGGCGTACAGGCTGAGTCTTCCGGCAGAGCTAGCAGGTGTGCACACGTGTTCCACGTTTCGCAGCTCAGGAGGTACGTTGCAGACTCTTCGCACGTGTTAGACTACTCGCAGCTAGAGGTAGCGCCAGATTTGTCAGTGCCAGAGTACCCAGTTAGTGTTGTCGACCGCAGAGTTCAGCAGTTGCGCAGGAAGCAGATTCCGCTGGTTAAGGTCGTTTGGCAGAACCGTGTCGGTGGCGAGGCCACCTGGGAGCGCGAGGACGAGATGCAGGAGCGGTTTCCTTATTTGTTTGATTGAGTGGTATGTTACTTCTCCTTGTACTGCTTTCCGGTTGAGACCGAGTTGTGTTTCATTTCGAGGACGAAATGTCCTAAGGAGGGAGGGTTGTAACACCCCGGCCCCCTTGGGCCCTTGGCCCCGTCCTCTGGGTCGCGGCAGGGCGACTGTCGCGACGTGGTTCTGATCGTGAGCAATGTCTGGTTCTGCTTCATATTGCGACAGGGGGTATGTCGCCTTCTTGAATGCGACATACCCTATGTCGCCTTCTGGTTTGATGGATTGCGACAGGGGTGTGTCGCCTTCTTGAAGGCGACATACCCTATGTCGCCATCCCATCGCGTCGCCCCAGACGCAGTCTGACAGACGTGACAGGCGTCCTTTGTGTCAGTACGGCTCTGGCGGTGTCGGGTGAACGCGACAAGATGGCTGTCGCCTTCACTTTTTCGAATTCTGAGATTTGACCGTTGTCAGTGGCATTGCGACAGGGGGTATGTCGCCTTCTGGTTCCCAATGCGACACAAGGTGTGTCGCCTTCTCAGGATCCGGGCTTAAAGCCCGGGCGCCCGAGCTCTTCCCCCTCTCTCGCGTTTTTCCTTTCCCCCTCTTTCCCTCTCGCCCTCTCGGAGTTCCGGCGGTGTGGGGGTGCCTCCCCCGTGTTGAGGCGGCCGTGCTGAGGAGGGTGTCGCTCCGTTCGTGCAGGGGTCGCGTTCGTGCCGTGCGGTGCGAGGAGGAGACGTTTCTACCTACGAGAAGGCCCCAACGGGTGCGTTCTTCGCGTGGAGGTAGTACTCTCTTGATCCTCTCGCCCTAAGCATGCTCCCCTTCCCCTGCAAAGCGTGTTTTCCTTGTGGTTTGGGGGTTGGGAGTGTGAGTTTCCATGCTCGTTGTGAGTGAGGTTTTCCTCCGAGCGTAGAATCCATGTTCTTGGGTGTTTGAGGGTGGTTTGAATGCTTTACTAGCTTCCTAGCATGATAAGCATGCTCCCCTCCCTCGCCGTGTAGCGTTTCTCCCGTTTCGGGGAGGTTCCCGGAGGAAGAATCTCCGGAACCCCCGACTGGCCTGAATGCGACACCCCTGTGTCGCCTTCTGACTGGTAATGCGACGGGGCCTATGTCGCCTTCTTGAAGGTGACAGGCCCTATGTCGCATTCAGAATGCGACAGGGGCTATGTCGCATTCTGAATGCGACATACCCTATGTCGCCTTCTCAGTCCAGAGGCAGGTTGTGCTTCCGCCGCTTCCGTTTTCGCTTTACTGTACCCGTGGCACCTGTGCTAGTTCCCTAGTACGGTCTCACACTAGTCGTTCGCCCGGTGCGCGGCACTTGAGGGCTTGTCCCGTGCGAGAGGTTGTTACCGTTACCTGGGCCCCCGTCCTCGGGAGCCTGTTGAGGGAGTACTCCGGGCTACGAGTGTGCTCGAGTTGGCAGCCACCAGGCGGACTCTGGAGCTGAGGGGAAAACGGTGGTTAGGACAGTGGCGTGTGAGTCGCTTGCAGAGCTCTCGTGGTTGGTCTGGGACGCCGAGGACAGTTTGGAGTTCTACCCGGTGCAGGCCAGCCAGTCCTTCTTCTCACTGCCTCGCTCCTTACGGCCCCGGAACCGTTTGGAGAGGTCAGGCGTGGGACCGTAGTTCGGCCAGACTACGGCGGTTACTGTTGTGGTACTTGTGTCCCCTCGCTCTGACGAGACGCGAGGGCAGGACCTAGGTCGAGGATAAGACGTCTATGGACGCACCTGACCGTCTGACTAGTGGTGTTGTTCCCGTAGCTAGTGTTCCTTGTCCAGGCGGAGTTCCCTCCGTCTGTGTTTTACTAGCCGTGTGGTGGTCACGACGAGCAGTCGTACGGAGTTTCCGACCGAGAGTACTTTCCGTACCGTGCTAGCTTTAGCTTCGTTTCCGCACTTCCGTTGTAGGTAGAAAGATATAACTGCTGTCTTTCCATTATTAATAGTTATATATGTTCCTCTGCCTGTTTAGAGCCAGTAGGAGATTGGTAGTCCCTACTGAGCTTCTGTTGTGAAGCTCATCCCTCCGTTTTCCAGGTGAGTCTTCTCAGCAGCGGCAGGGCGCGCGTCGGGCGGAGGAGACGGGGCGGTAGTCGAGGTCCCCGTAGCTAGCAGTGGTTCCCCCTCTCAGTGTACGTCACCCTCGGGGTATGCCCCTAAGGGACTTGTCTCTCCCCTTCCCTTTTACTTGTAGTGTGCGTGCGTTGGGACTGTACTTAGAGCAGTACGCAGCGGTCTCGCTTTACTTTCCTGTTTCCGCTTGTACGCTTCTAGCCTAGCAGTTGACGTTTACTTCCGTTACATATCCTGTCAACGCGTGTTATAGCCCTTCCGGGTCCCCCGGATCCGTGGGCGGCGATCGCGAAAATCGGGTCCTCGGCGTGGGCCGAGGGTCGGGTTCTCGGGTCGTTACATTCTCACAGAAAGATTTAAATTTGAGGCAGCGTAGATGGATGGAATATTTGAAAGACTATGACTTCAGCTTGGCATATCAACCGGATAGGGCTAATGTGGTTGCAGATGCATTGAGTAGAAAAGCAGTGATGAGTCACATGATGAAAAGAGAATGGAAGCTGTATGAAGATGTAGCAGAAAACTCCCTATTTATTCCAAGTAGCCAACGGCGAGCAGTGTTAGTTAGCAGCACGGTGGATCCATCTTTGTATTGGCAAATAATAGAAGCCCAGAAAATAGATGAGAATTTGACTGAAATTGTGAAGATGGAGGATGTTATCATTGATGATGATTGTGTAGTTCGGTTCAGGTATTGATTGTATGTTCCAAATAAAGCCGGGGTGAAGCAAAAAGTGTTAGAAGAAGCACACCGATCCAGGTATACCATTCACCTAGGAAGCACGAAGATGTACCAAGATTTGAAGAAATATTTTTGGTGGCCGAGTATGAAGAAGGAAATAGCAGAGTTCATAGCAAGATGTTTGATATGCCAGTAGGTTAAAGCGGAACAACAAAGGCCAGGTGGTTTGTTACAGCCCTTATCATCCCGCAGTGGAAATGGGATGATATAGCAATGGACTTTGTTGCAGGTTTGCCCAGGACAGCGTCGAGACACAATGATATATGGGTTTTTTTTGACAGATTGACAAAAGTGTGCAGATTGCTAGCAGTGAGCATGTCATGGGCAGTGGATAGATTGGTCAGATTATATGTAGATAGAATTATGCCATTGCATGGCATTCCGGTCACTATTGTTTCTGACAGAGATCCCAGGTTTACCTCTAGATTTTGGAGGCGTTTGTAGAGGGTTGTTGGCACCCAATTGAGGTACAGTTCGGCATACCATCCCCAAACAGATGGACAGACGGAGAGGACGATCCAGACCATTGAAGATATGTTACGGGCTTGTTGTTTAGTTTGGGGAGGTGGATGGGAGCATCACTTAGGTATAGTCGAATTTGCCTACAACAATAGCTATCATTCAAGCATTGGCATGGCACCATATGAGGCACTGTATGGAAGACCTTGCAGAACACCGTTGAATTGGCATGAAGTGGGTGAAAGGCAGGTGACAGGACCGGAAATGGTACATCAATGTGCGGAAATGGTAAAGTTTATTAAAAAAAAGCTTCAAACGGCGCAGAGCAGGAAAAAGAGTTATGCAGATACACGGCGTAGACCTCTAGAGTTTGAGGTTGGTGATTATGTGTTCCTAAGAGTTTCTCCAACCAAGGGTGTGATGAGGTTCAGCAAGAAGGGTAAGTTGAGTCCCAAGTATGTGGGTCCATTCCAGATTGTGGAAAGAGTTGGTGAGACGACATACATGTTGGAGCTTCTAGCGGACTTCACTGATGCACACGACGTGATTCACGTCTCGATGCTAAGAAGGTACATTCGTGATCCTTTAGCGATAGTCAGCTATCAAAGAGATGATTTGAAGCTAGATATGTCCATGCCGGAGTATCCTGTGATGATTACATTTTTGTTGATCTAGGGTGAATTGTGTATTTGGATTGATGGGCTTCACGTAGTAGCTTCAACTTGAGTTCTGCGTGATCTGGTGCACAAGTTCTGCCTTGGAATAACATCCTTCCATCATGTGCCAGAGAGAAATATGGTCTTTGATCTAACTTCTCCTTAATGTCAACTAGGAAAGGATCTGCTCCTTGCTTCTCTTTGATTTCAGTGAGTAGATCGGACTGTACTTTAATATTAGAGATCATCACTTGTTCTCCTTCTTTCCCATGTCTAAATTCAGACTTGCAAATTGTTCCAACAACTTCCATTCACCAGTATCATACTTGATAGCATAGCTCCGGGTTGTCTACTTAGAGCGTCTGCCACCAATTGGCCTTACCTAGGTGATATTGAATGGAAAAATCAAAATCTTTGAGATATTCTAACCACCTTCTTTGCCTCATGTTGAGTTCTTTATGTGAGAATAGATATTTCAAGCTCTTGTGGTCAGAAAAGACTTTAAATTGTTCCCTATAAATATAATGCCTCCATATTTTTAGGGTGAACACCACAGCTGCTAATTCCAGGTCATGTACGGGATAATTTGCTTCATGGGTTTTCAACTGTCTTGAGGCATATGCTATTACCCTTCCTTGTTGCATTAGGACACATCCTAGACCTATTCCAGAAGCATCTGAATAGATTTCAAATCCTCCCTCTTCAGTGGGTAAGGTGAGGACAAGAGCAGAAGTCAGACACTTCATCAAGCTATTAAAGCTCTCTTCACATTTATCGGTCCACACAAATTGCAATAACCGGTACATTCGGATCATAGTTTACCAAGTTTGGAGGTCAGTGTGTGGCCCATTGGTTGTATGAGTATGTTCATATGTGTCTTTACAGGTTGGTTTGATAGGAAGGGAGGCTGGTGGGTTGGAGTTCCTAGCCCAAATAAGCCTCTATCGGGTTCATTAAGAAGATGACGTAACCAGACGTCGCGATTCTCACATGAACGTGACCACCTTCCACGTCGCAATTTCGCACTATTGTTACGTGAGCGCCGTTGCATGCACGCCGCGTGGCGCATGTAGGGACGTCGGGTTTAAACATGTCGCTTAGGTACGTCGTGATTTAGACTCAGTAGGTTTTGGGCTTCTTCCCTAACGTGAGGCAGTTGCAAGTAAACGGGTACAAAGCGTATAATAGACATCAAATCACTGGTCAAAGAATAAATACTAAAGCAAATGCATTTCATTAATAATTCCTCAAATGTCTATTACAATCACTAATATCAGAGTCATTCTATAGGGCCCAATTACATTGAATAAAAGTAAAGACTAAACTAAGACTCTAACATAACACTAAGCTGCCAGGGCACTCTTGACTTCACTCTTGGTCATTCCCATCCTCATGAGTGTATGTATCATCCTCGGTCTCACTGAGAACACATAACAATAATGTAGGGTGAGCAATAACGCCCAGTAGGACTTAAATCTCATGATCAGGCATGCTTTAAATGATTAATGTATTAAAAGGCAAAGTAACTAATAAAAGAGGGCGAGAGTCAAGTATTGTCAAGCAAGTGATAGCACGATATAGAGCACAAGCGTCAAGCATAACACAAAGAGCAGGATGGTCATAGCACAAATAGCACAATATAGTTCATGATAGCACAATGAGTCAAGTATAGCATAGCACTTTGATTGTCATAGATAGTCGAGATAGATAGCACTTGAGTGTAATGCCAAACACTCTAGTTAATTAACTCCCGCAGGCACTAGCACTTTTGGACGCACATCCCAGGACCAGACCAGGCCCTTTATATTGCCAAGCATTAGTCATAATCTTTATCTTCAGACAATTAGTCAAATAGCCATATAGAGTACCAAGAATAGAGGAGAGTACTTGATAAATAGACGAGTATAGAGAGAACGTGAATAGATGAGCGAGTAGAGTATAGATGAGAGCTAGTGGTCATTACACATGAAACAATGTTAAACAGGCGATAGTAACGGTTGCACAACACTCATAATGGGTGCTGGCAATTATGTAGAACTCACTAACCAACCACTGACCAAGCTACGAGCATAGTCCAGAGGTCCGGCATGATCTCATGATAAGAGAGAGAACATTCTAAGGTTGTTTTGGATCTTACCGATCCCTCAAAGGGTATCATAGATATTAGGGTACAAACAGCTCGTCGACCATGTGGGAATTCATGGACAGAGGTGACTTACGGAGGCCTTGAACAAGGATTCACTAGTCCGACAGAAGGAATATCCGACAAAGAGTTTATCCAAGTCAAGAGAAAGTGTATAAGGAAACAAGTGCTCGACGTTCCAGAGAAATTCTAGAACAGTGGAGCGTTGGTAACGGTATTCCCAAAACATTGCAAGAAACGAAGACAAGTCTATTAAAAATAGGGCAATTTAAATACATTATTGAAGTAAATTACCAGATATATTATGAGATAATTTCATGTCAAGTCAAGTCATATTGGATGGTTACAAGTATGTGCATGTGATGAAGAGAATCATGGATATGAAAAGATCATGTATATGTCTTTTAAATTAATCAATATATGTTCATATTATAACATCTTTATTCACTGCGTTTAAGACTGTTAACAGGAGATATAACCACTGTATAAAGACAAGAGCACCAAAATTCAAGGGTTTATGTGCAAAAGTTTAGAAGGCGACGTACCCCTGTAAGGAACGCGACATGGTACATCCAAAACGCAACAGAGTCTTTCAAAGGTCGCGACGGGGTCGGTCAAGATAGATAGCCAGAACGCAACGCCAGATCCTGTCGCGTTCAGAACGTGACAGATTTTTGGTCGCGATCAGCCCCTGAGAACGCGGCCCATCGGGCCGTCGCGTTCTCAGGTTCTGTGTCTGAGCCCGAAAAAGAAATAGCTTGCCTTGGATTGCAGTCCAAGTTTCTCAAGCTTTGATATAGGGTAGTTAAAATTTTAGATCTCGGTGTATAGACGATTAAAAATTATGAAACCAGTTTTAAACTAAACAGATCTAGACATGCAAGGGGACATACAGTAAATAGGAAGTAGGAAATAATCATGGTTCTAACATGTTTTGAACAAGATCTTTCGCGAAGAACACAGAACAGGATACAGTGATGGAAAAAGAATTAATTCGAGTGGTATACTGAATGGAATTTGGGGAAAATAGTGGCAAATGCTTTTTGACAACGAGCAGTATGTCCAGTAAAAATTTCGTGGCATGAGATCAAGTGTACAAGGAGATCTAAAATAAATATGAGGGTTCGGGGACATGATGATATCATAACTTCAAAAATAAAGATCTCAAGATAGGGTCGAGGAAAATTAGAGCAAACATAGGGCTTTGTTCTGATGTTAGGAACATCCTACAGACGAGTTATTAATGTGTTTAGCTTGTGAGAATGCCTACTTTAGGTCGATTTGTCTCCTAGGGCTTAGAACTCGAAGAACAGGTGGTAGATCTTGAGCAAGCCTTCTCCCCACAATTTCTCCCTTCCTTTGGCCTCTCCTCCACGTCCAGCAAGCCTCAGCAACGCATTAGGGTCGGGCATGAAGAGGTTGGGGTGTATTTAAGCCTCTAGTGTTTCCAATTCCTACTATAACTCTAATTCCTATTAAATTCTGAGTTTCCCTATTTCTTCCAACCTTCCAAGCTTTCCAACTCCTAATTGGGTTAGGTTGGGTTACAAATTCGTACCTAGCCAATTAGGGTAAGGTTAGGAGTCCAATTCCTACTCATATTAACTATTTTAATGATTTAATAGCTCTTTTCATTTTAAGAAATATTAAAGATACGAATTTAGGGTATTTTCTTTTATTCAACCTTTAAAAATCCCTATTTTGGCCCAATAACTTTTATATGATCCATTTAGCAAAGCCCATTACTTCTTTTTATTTAATGGGTTTTAATTATTTCTTTTTCTTTATTTTTTTTAGATTTATTTATTTATTAAAATACCGGGTTGCTACATCCTCCCCCTCTTAGAAGAATTTGGTCCCCAAATTCATATGACCATAATGGAGAGAAATATCTTACCGAAAAGATCGGGGTAGTTTCGCCTGATGATTCCCTCAGGTTCCCATGTGGCTTCTTCCACTCCACGGTTATTTCACAGGACTTTAACCACATGAATGGGACGGTTCCTGAGTTGTTGTACCTTCCGTTCCAATATCTTGATTGGCTTCTCTTCATATGTCATGTCCTTATTCAGTACCAACTTCTCATGGCGAATGACGTGAGTGCAATCGTACACATATTTTCTAAGCATAGAGACATGGAACACATTGTGTACAAATGCCAGGTTTGGTGGCAACGCCAACCGGTAAGCAACCTCACCATCCCTTTCGAGCACTTCAAAAGGACCGATGAATCTAGGACTTAGCTTTCCTTTAACACCAAACCTTTGAATGCCACAGGTAGGAGATACCTTCAAAAGCACATGATCTCCTACTTGAAATTCTATATCTCTTTTCTCTTGTCAGCATAGCTTTTTTGTCTGGACTGAGCAATCCTGAGCCGATCTCGAATCACTTGTATATCGCTGGTTGTATTTTGTACCATGTCCGAGCCTAGCCATTGTTGTTCCCCAACTTCGTTCCAGCATGCAGGATATCTATAGTTTCTTCCATAGAGCACTTCGAATGGTGCCATTTTAATACTCACCTGGTAACTGTTGTTATAGGCAAACTCAATCAAGGATAAGTGCTCATTCTAGTAGACTTGGAAGTCTATAGTGCATGCTCTTAACATGTCTTCTACAATCTGATTGGTTCTCTCAGTCTGCCCATCAGTCTGCAGGTGAAATGTGGTACTAAAATTGAGCTTAATACCAAGTGCAGTCTGCAGTCCCTTCCAGAAATGAGACGTGAATCTAGGGTCTCGATCTGAGACGATAGATGATGGAACTCCATGCAGTCTCACGATCTCTTTGATATATAGAGTGGCTAATACCTCCACAGACCACTTACTCTTTATAGGTAGGAAGTGTGCAGACTTTGTTGGTCGGTCGACAATAACCCATATGGCGTCGAGTCCACCACGAGTCTTGGGTAAACCCATGATGAAGTCCATGCCAATACTTTCCCATTTCCACTCTGGA
The DNA here is from genome assembly GCA_014218235.1 of Colocasia esculenta. Taxonomy (NCBI): domain Eukaryota; kingdom Viridiplantae; phylum Streptophyta; class Magnoliopsida; order Alismatales; family Araceae; genus Colocasia; species Colocasia esculenta. Next base: position 106,534,154 of record CM024763.1, on the reverse strand, counting down.
ATATCTAATGGTCTGAGTACGCTAGTAGGGCATCTATGTTCTGCCTTTACCTGTTGGCAAGTAAGGCAATGAGCAGCATGCTCGGCTATCTCTCTCTTCATGTTCGGCCACCAAAACGTTCTTTTCATGTCCTGATACATTTTGGCACCTCCAGGATGAATAGTATACTTCATCTGGTGAGCTTCATCCATTAATTTTCTCTTCAGTTCTTCATTGTCTGGGACACATGTCCTTCCTTGGAATACAAGCCTTCCATCCTTGGTCATAGAAAAGTCCGGCCTTTCAGCTAATGTTTCCTTGACACGAACCAAGAATGGATCGCTGTTCTATTGTGCTTTAATCTCTTCCAGCATGTCAGATTGAATCTTAATATTGGCAACCAATACTCGATCTGTAACGACCTTCCTTGTACCGATACGATTATACCAATCCACGTCGATACAAAGGGCGCCGCCACAGTGGGACATTTACCCAACACTAAACAATAGGTTGAAACATACATGAATAACAAGGAAAGTACAGTGGAAATAAAATGTAACTCTTATTCCATCATCTTTCACATATTCCACAATCTATATAGCAAGTAAAGAAATAACAATGTCCACATTATTACATGTCCAAATGAAATACATTGTCCATAACATTGATTACATACTATGAAAAAGGAAGTAAAAGTATAGCAATCTCCACAGGTAGAGCTACTCCTCGCGCTCGGAGTCGCTTCTCACTATGTCCTCCTCAAGAACGGGAACACATGTCTCACCTGTACGCCAAAGCAAGTATGAGTCTTCTAAAAAGACCCAGCAAGCAATCCAAAGATAGCACTCTTACACATATTACATACACATGCTATCTTTTAAACATTAAGGAAATACATGGTACATGTTCATTTCAATTTAACATTAAACATGAACAACCTACACATACTTTCTACACAAAACATGTAACATGATTCATGGTTCAAACTCTATTCATATCATTACACAATTCTACAAATTTAGATCATGGAAATATGTACAAGGTAATTAACAATCCTAGCATGATATCTAATCATTTCCACATGCATTCATAACACTTATTCACATAATTAGCTTGCTGTTTTAATATAAAATTTACACATTCACATAGTATCACATCTCTTCACATGTTAACATATTCACATTACACTATCACAGGCTCACATTTCACATTTGCACAATTCACATATTCACATATCACTTATTCACACTTTTTACACTTAATTTTGTGACACATAGTCCGAACCACCATAAAGAAGGACACACATCACATACACATACCCGTCACCTAGGCAACACAGTGACGAATCTTGGTTAACTACGCAGAACCAAGAGAAGCCCTCTCCACCTAAACCAGTGGTACTTGTCCACCTCTAGGATTTCATCCTAATGCCCATAGGATATCACAACATATTGAGCCTTCCCATAGGGACTTTACTACAGTACGGATCCACAGCCGTCTATGGTAGCAGTGTCAATCTCGGCACATATTACACGTTATCACTTTATCACATTCACTTATATGCATAATTTATTCCTTTTCACATGCACTTTACATAACATTCATTTTTTAGGTTACTAAACTTAACCATATTGTTTCACAATTATAATTAAATCATAACAAAGTCCTAATCATGCTGCTAGTCACTGAATTTCACATGATTAAAATTAAACATGCTTATCATGGTCAATTGCCCTTTGTTAAACTAATAACAGCACCTACTGTTGACAAAACAGCATGAAACTTTTATCATAGGCTTCACACAGGTCATATATCACATACCTAAATTTTCAAATTTTTCGCAACAGTAAAGTGAATTTTAATAATTTAAGCAGACTTCATGCTAATTTGGCAAATTATTCACTTAAACATAGTTCACAGCAAAACAGTCGTAGCTAATAGTTTTGAAACCTGAAAATGGTAATCATAAGATCATGGAAAATTTTTGGATCTCTAACATGGAACAAAATTATTTATTTAGAATTAAACAGGGATAATTCATGCTTAACTCATCATAACAAAAATTATACTAAATAAAACCCATGCACAGAATTTCGTCTGAACCTCATGATATGACCTACTAACCATGATTGACCAAACATAAATTTCACAGCATGCACAGACAACCATAAGTCTGAAAATCACAGTGCACAGATCAAGTTCACATTTCTAAAAACCTGAAGAACTTGGCGGTAATGGGGTTGCCGCCAACATGGGTTAACGGCACATGATGTTGCTGCCAACTCAGGATCTTGGCAGCAACAAGCTTGCCATCAAGTTCCTATCTGCAGAAAACATAGATTAAACGCAAGAAAAATGAAGAATTGGGGGTTCATGACTCGAATTAAATTCCGTAAAAATTCTGAGACCTAGGAGACATGTGTAGGGATGTAATCCCTAGATTACTTGCCTGTGAAAAATTCTCTAATGGTTTAATTTAGTCGAAGACGCTCTCCTCGGCCAAGCCAAGAAGATGCACAATCCCCTCCCGAATTTGGTCTTTGTGTTGATGTAGTTGATCCTCCGGAGTTGGGGAAGCTTCCTCAATGCAAGGTGCACCTCCCAGTCAATTAAGATCACTGGAAGAAGCATAGAATCATCAGATCAAGCCTTGCAAACGCATTGGTTTTCTCATAAAAAGTCCTAGTTTTCCTTTTTGCCAAAAGGACCTAATCTCACCGGAACTAGGTGTTTTTATAGAGCTTAAGGGTCGGGGTACACATTAGGTTAAGTTTCCTACCGTTAGATCTAGGTTTCCTAATCTGGAACTGCAAGAAACGCAGCTGTTTCCAGATCTAAAACACAACAAAAATTGGGAAATAAACGGCCACTTTGCTGCTGTTTATAGGAAATAGCATCCATCGATCTGGACGTCGACATTGAGTCAACGGCACACTGGTTGCCGTCAACCTGCCCTCAACGTCAAGGGATATTGACGTTAACTGGCATTTCGGAAGAAACACAGAAATGTCAATTTACATATATACACAATATACACTATATGCACAACATTATTTAAATACAATATACACAGTTAAACAACATAATATGTACATAAATAAATATATATATATATATATATATATAAAATTAACCATGCTATTTACAACAAATATCCTATGCATATAAATAAGCATAATATGAATGAAGTTAGAGTAATAAGAACAAAGTTCGAGGGCCTTACACGATCATCCCTATGTTCAATGTTCAAGTCTAATCTTATGAATTGATCTAGTAGTTGCATCTCGCCAAGAACTATACTCGATAAAGATGCCATCGGCTTTCTACTAAGAACATCAGCCACAACATTTCCCTTGCCTGGATGGTACTGGATGTTGAAGTCAAAATCCTTTAAGTATTCAAGCCATCTCCTCTGTCTCATATTAAGTTCCTTCTGGGAGAATAAATATTTCAAGCTCTTATGGTCTGAATAGACAGTAAATTGCTCACCATATAAATAATGTCTCCAGATTTTTAAGGCGAAGACCATGGCAACCAACTCTAAATCATGCACAGGGTAGTTGACGTCATGCGTCTTCAGTTGTCTTGAAGAATAGGCAATGACTTTCTCCTTCTGCATCAGCACACAGCCTAGCCCAATTCCTGAGGCATCGATATAGACAGAGAAACATTCTCCCTCTATTGGAAGAGCGATAACAGGTGCTGAGGTCAGACATTCTTTTAGAGTTTGGAAACTCTTCTCACACTCATCACTCCAAGAGTAGGGATTCTCCTTCCGTGTAAGACGAGTGAGAGGAATGGCAATCTTGGAGAAGTCCTTTATAAACTGCCTGTAATAGCCAGCCAGTCCTAAGAAGCTTCTAATTTCTGTGACATTAGTTGGTCTCTCCCATTTTAGTACTGCTTTGACTTTGGAGGGATCGACGGAGATGTCGTCCTTGGAGATGACATGGCCCAAGAAAGATACTTCTTCGAGCCAGAATTCGCACTTGCCCAGCTTTGCATATAGTTGGTTGTCTCACAAGACTTGTAGAGCTATTCTAAGATGTTCTTCATATTCTTCTTTGGTCTTTGAGTATATAAGTATGTCTTCAATGAAGACAACCACGAACTTATCCAGATATGGTCGGTATATGTTGTTCATGAGTTGCATAAAGGCTGCAGGAGTATTGGTTAGACCAAATGGCATAATAATGAATTCATAGTGTCCATACCTGCTCCTGAAAGCCGTTTTGAAAATATCATCGTCCTTGATTCTCATTTGATGATAGCCAGATCGGAGGTCAATCTTGGAGAAATATTGAGCTCCAGATATTTGGTCGAAAAGTTCATCGACCCGAGGCAATGGGTACTTGTTCTTGATGGTTAGATGATTGAGTTGTCGATAGTCAATACTTAGCCTCATAGATCCATCTTTCTTTTTAACGAACAGTACAGGTGCTCCCCATGGGGAAGTACTTGGTCTGATGAACCCCTTCTCTAACAGCTCCATCAGTTGTGCCTTCAGTTCCTTTAATTCGGAAGGTGACATCCGGTACGGTTGACGTGACACCGGGGCAGCTCCAGGGATTAACTCAATAGAAAAGTTGACATCACGTTCAGGGGGAATCTCTGGCAGATCTTCAGGAAACACATCTGGATAGTCCTGGACTATGTGTATGTCCTCTATCTTAGACCCCTTCCTCTCAACTACTACGGCCGCAAGGAAAGCAAAGCAACCTTTCCTTATCATGCTGTGGGCCTGTATGGCAGAGACTAGAGACATCCGTCTCTTATGTCTAATTATAGTGAATGACAGCTTAGGGAATTCACTAAACGTAACCTTCCCTTTCTTACAGTCGACACTTTCCCCATATGTGGACAACCAGTCGGCTCCTAGAATCACATCATAGCCTTCTATGGGCATACATACCAGGTCGACTTTTAGGTTATGTTCTCCGATCATTACATCGGCAGATGGGTAATATTTGTTCAATTTCTCTTTCTCTCCCAGTGGTGTTGTGACAAAGAATTCACACCCCATGGATATAGGTTGAACATTTAGAGTATCAGCAAAGTTTTGAGATATGAATGAATGAGTTGCTCTAGTATCAAATAAAACAAATGCTGATAGAGAGAAAACTTATAGGGTACCTTCTACCACGCCACCTTTCTCAGTGGGTTCTTCATCTCGCAGGGCTAGCAGTCTTCCCTGTTTCTTAGGCACATTAGTGCGCCTCTCATTCTCCTTCAATAGCGGGCACTCAAGGATACGGTGCTCGCAGCTTCCACAGTGCAGACATGCACCAACTTTTCTCCAGCACTCATCAGTCGTGTGACCTGGCTTGTCACAGTGCTTACAGTTAGTTTTTGCTGGAGTATTGGGAACGAAAGTGTAGCGGTCATCGTCGTTCAAAATCGTTAACCTAATAACGAGCTTGATCCGACTCCACCTCCCGCGAACGAGCCGTAGCCTCGCAAGAGATACCATTCACAAGTCCGTAGAAATATAAAGGAAACAACTCAAATATATATAAGATTGCCATCTCACAAATATTTACATGAAATATACATAGCCATTTTCTCAACTGTAGCCAGACACAAGTACAACAACGACCTGGGGCATACCCCGAGGTGTACAAAGAAAGAAAATTACACTGCTGATGGTGCGGACCCAACTCCGCTACGGTGCGACTCCGAACTAGAAGAGGGGCAAGAAGCCTTCTACTCTCCCTCACCTGAAAGAAGTAGGGGTGAGCCTCACGAGTCACTGGCTCAGTAGAGAAACTCCCCCAAAAGCCAAACAAAACCAAACTCACAAATAAAGAAGCAGGAAGCTATGCTAGCAATTTATAGAACTATCCACACAGGATATTAAAGCTGTAAATACTACTTACCGCATGCCATTAATAGAAACCAGCCTTTAATAAATAAATGGCAAACCTCGCCAGGTGTATGTGCTAAAGTAGAAAAATGCCACAGTCGAGCCACGAAGACTGGTTTGCGACACCAACAACTGACTCGGACAAACGACACAGGACTACGTCTCAGTCTCGCAGCCACGGATGAAAGGTTCAGCTGCCGCTCCACTAGAACAAACTAAGAAACTGTGGAGACCAACCAACACCACTCCTGCGGACCACACTACCGTAGGCCCATGCTTGGCACCTTTAGGGACTCCGGCCCGAGCTCCCTAAAGTGAGGCACTGGAAAATAGGACTAGTTGGGGCCCAGTACGTCTACTAGTGTCCGTAACCCCCAACCATGAGCGCGCTACAAGCGAAAAAACACAAACTCTTACAAGTCAATGTCCCACTGCCGTCTTTCCCTTAGCCGGACGTACAACTCTACACAAGAGGGGGGGTGTCCAGGAAGACGGCACAGACCTCGACGGTACATAAATACCGGGACAAGTCCCGAGCACTAACGTGTCTAGCTCACATAAAACCTGGGGCTCCCAACTGAAGAGGTAACCATGGTAGGTGTCGTACTACTCGCCACGCACACACAAACCATGTGAACACACCGCACAACTCACGTGAACAACACGTCAACCGCAACCCGCTCCTCGAGCTCTACAGGTGCCAATGCACCACTTACCTTTGTCGTGCACAACTCATATCGATAATCCGATAACTACGTAGCCATGCACAAATATATAATCCTCAGAATCATTAACACGATGGGGTCCACTGTCGCCTTCAGAACATGACACCTCGATATGTCGTGTTTAGAAGCAGAACGCGATGGGTCGGGCTATCACGTTCTGAATGCGACACCCTGGTCCGTCGCCTTCACAGACAGAACCCTAACATCGGGAACCCATCTACGGATTCCCTATGCAAGCCATATAAAATACCATAACAATAGATTATTCATGTTCTACACGATGCTCTAGCATGATATCTAGCATCTATAAAACAAACAACAAGCTACTCATGCACCACATGCAATCCACGACGTAAAACGGGGCAGAATCTCCCTACCTTCGCGAAGAACGGTGATACCCCGGCGTTTCCCCGGCTCCGTAGCACGTCCTCGCGGCAAGACCACTCCAAAAACAACACAACACGTCGAATCGCTCGAAATCCATGCGAAAATGCCTCCCCCTGGCCAATCAGAGCTTGTCGGGCTCTGTCTGGCCGACCTAGGTTAAGAGCATTTCACGGTTGAGAACGCGACACACCCTGCCGTCGCGACCTAAACGCTACGGAGAAGGCCGTCACCTTCTCAATGCCGATGTCAGCAAGCCGCCCAGCATCCAATACGCGGTCGACATGCAGACATAGACCCTTCCGCGGTGGTAACCACAACGTGACACTCCGGGCCGTCGCGTTTGAACGCGACGCCCAGACGTGTCGCGTTCACAAACAGTGAACTGATGGGTGCTTTGGGCCCAACCTGTCGGCCCATAAAGCCCCCACAACCTGTGTAAACACTTGTAACACACACCAAGGGCCACACACTGGCCTCCACAACCACTAAGCAACGATCCGAACGGTCATACGCTATAGAAAGCCTTGGTTTCCTTTCTTGACTGGGTCCTTCCATGATGCTCAAAGGAGGTTTCTTGACGATAGTTGGCTTGGCAGTAGTCAGACGGGGTGTCAATTCCTTCTTCACGAACTTCCCCTTGATGCGGTCGGTGAAGTCCGTAGCGTCTTCTAACAGTTGCGCTTTCTTCACCATCTCGGCATAAGTTTGGATGTCGAGAGGGGCTACTTGAGTAATATACTGAGGCTTAAGGCCGTTGAGGAAGCGCTTAGCCTTCATCCTTTCGGTATTCATCAAATGCTCAGCATATCTTGCCAGTCTAGAAAACTGTGCTTCATAGTCAGCCATAGATAGGCTCCTCTGTTTAAGGGCAGCAAACTCCGCAGCCTTCCTCTCTTGGACATGCTCCACGAAGTACTTGGAGTTGAATGCCTCTTTGAATTCAGCCCAAGTAAATTGACCATTAGCTCTGGTCGCTTCCACTGACTCCCACCAAGAGCGGGTGTCCTTCTCAAGTTGAAAGGTAGCTAGTGGCAGCTTGTCCCTAGCTGCACATTGCATAACACAGAAAATTCTTTCCGTCTCCTTCAGCCAGTGTTCGGCCTCATCTGGATCCGTGGAACCGTTGAACCTAGGTGGGTTCAAGCTCCTGAAGTTACGATGCAGCTCGCCTGCACCGCTGCGATTCCCTCCACCTTGTGCAGCTTGCAGAAGCGCACTGGTAGGTTCTTGGATAGTTTGTTGCATGCCCCTCATCTGAGCACGTTCAGCAGTCATCTTAGTTGCTTAAGTTCCTACAAAAGTGACTTGTTGTTATGATATTGATGTGGAATTTAATTTGTGCATGTGTGGGTACATTTTAACTAGTTACCCTTGGTTCTAACAACAGCTCACGTAGGTAGGGTAACTGACTCTAGTCGAGGCTGGTCAACCTAGATCATCCTATACTTAAAACAACCTAGGCTCTGATACCACAAAACTGTCACGCCCCGACGCAGAATATCGGAACGTGAGGTAGTTGCAAGTAAATGGGTACAAAGCGTATAATAGACATCAAACCACTGGTCAAAGAATAAATACTAAAGCAAATGCATTTCATTAATAATTCCTCAAATGTCTATTACAATCACCAATATCAGAGCCATCCTATAGGGCCCAATTACATTGAATAAAAGTAAAGACTAAACTAAGACTCTAACATAACATTAAGACGCCAGGGTACTCTTGACCTCACTCTTGGTCATTCCTGTCCTCATGAGTGTAAGTATCATCCTCGTTCTCACCTAAGAACACATAACAATAACGCAGGGTGAGCGATAACACCCAGTAGGACTTAAATCTCATAATTAGACATGCTTTAAATGATTAATGTACTAAAAGGTAGAGTAACTAATAAAAGAGGGCGAGAGTCATGTATTATCATGCAAGTGATAGCACGATATATTGCACAAGCGTCAAGCATAACACAAAGAGCAGGATGGCCATAGCACAATAGCACAATATAGTTCATGATAGCACAACGAGTCAAGTATAGCATAGCACTTTGATCGTCATATAGATAGTCGAGATAGATAGCACTTGAGTGTAATGCCAAACACTCTGGTCAATTAACTCCTGCGGGCACTAGCACTTTTGGTGCACCTCCCAAGACCAGACCGGGCCCTTTATATTGCCAAGCATTAGTCATAATGTTTATCTTTTGACAATCAGTCAAATGGCCATATAGAGTACCAAGAATAGAGGAGAGTACTTGATAAATAGACGAGTGTAGAGAGAACGTGAATAGATGAGTGAGTAGAGTATATATGAGAGCTAGTGGTCATTACACATGAAACAACGTTAAACAGGCGATAGTAATGTTGCACAACACTCATAATGGCTGCTGGTAGTCAGGTAGAACTCACTAACCAACCATTGACCAAGCTATGATCATAGTCCAGAGGTTCGACATGACCTCATGATAAGAGAGAGAACATTCTAAGGCCGTTTTGGATCTTACTGATCCCTAAAAGTGTATCATAGGTATTAGGGTACAACCAGCTCGTCGACCATGTGGGAATCCATGGACAGGGAGACTTACGGAGGCCTTGAACAAGGATTCACTAGTCCAACAAAAGGAATATCCGACGGAGAGTTTATCTAAGTCAAGAGAAAGTGTATAAGGAAACAAGTGCTCGACGTTCCAGAGGAATTCTAGAACAGTAGAGCGTCGGTAACGGTATTCCCAAAACATTGCGAGAAATGAAGACAAGTCTATTAAAAATAGGGCAATTTAAATATATTATTGAAGTAAATTACCAGATATATTATGAGATAATTTCATGTCAAGTCAAGTCATATTGGATTGTTACAAGTATGTGCATGTGATGAAGAGAATCATGGATATGAAAAGATCATATGTATGTCTTTTAAATTAATCAATATATGTTCATATTATAACATCTTTATTCACTGTGTTTTAGACTGTTAACATGAGATATAACCACTGTATAAAGACAAGAGCACCAAAATTCAAGGGTTTATGTGCAAAAGTCCAGAAGGCGGCGTACCCCTGTAAGGAACGCGACAAGGTACATCCAAAACGCGACAGAGTCTTTCAAAGGTCGCGACGGGTCGGTCAAGATAGATAGCCAGAACGCAACGCCAGATCCTGTCACGTTCAGAACGCGACAGATTTTTGGTCGCGATCAGCCTCTGAGAACGCGGCCTATCGGACCGTCGCATTCTCAGGTTCTGTGCCTAAGCCCGAAAAAGAAATAGCTTGCCTTGGATTGCGGTCCAACTTTCTCAAGCTTTGATACAGGGTAGTTTAAAATTTTAGATCTCGGTGTATATACGATTAAAAATCATGAAACCAGTTTTAAACGGATCTAGACATGCAAGGGGACATACAATAAATAGGAATTAGGAAATAATCATGGTTCTGACATGTTTCGAACCAGATCTTTCACGAAGAACTCAGAACATGATACAGTGATGGAAAAAGAATCAATTCGAGTGGTATACTGAATGAAATTTGGGAAAAATGGTGGCAAATGCTTCCTAACAACGAGCAGTATGTCCAGTAAAAATTTCGTGGTATGAGATCAAGTGTACAGGGAGATCTAAAATAAATATGAGGGTTCGGGGACATGATGATATCATAACTTCAAAAATAAAGATCTCAAGATAGGGTCGATGAAAATTAGAGCAAACATAGGGCTTTTGTTCCTGATGTTAGGAACATCCTACAGACGAGATTAATTAGGTTTAGCTTGTGAGAATGCCTACCTTTGGGTCGATTTGTCTCCTAGGACTTAGAACTTGAAGAACAGGTGGTAGATCTTGAGCAAGCCTTCTCCCCACGATTTCTCCCTTCCTTTGGCCTCTCATCCACGTCCAGCAAGCCTCAGCAACGCATTAGGGTTGTCCATGAAGAGGTTGTCCATGAAGAGGTTGCCTCTAGTGTTTCCAATTCTTACTACAACTCTAATTCCTATTAAATTCTGAGTTTCCCTATTTCTTCCAACCTTCCAAGCTTTCCACCTCCTAATTGGGTTAGGTTGGGTTACAAATTCGTACCTAGCCAATTAGGGTAAGATTAGGTGTCCAATTCCTACCCATATTAACTATTTTAATGATTTAATAGCTCTTTTCATTTTAGGAAATATTAAAGATACGAATTTAGGGTATTTTCTTTTATTCAACCTTTAAAAATCCCTATTTTGGCCCACTAACTTTTATATGATCCATTTAGCAAAGCCCATTACTTCTTTTTGTTTAATGGGTTTTAATTAATTCCTTTTTCTTTATTGTTTATTTATTTATTTATTTTAAATATCAAGTTGCTACAGTACAGTTGCACTGTTCAGCTAGGAGAAGCTGTGTTGTGGGTTTTGAAGGAGAATATTGGGGCAATTTTGGGTGATTAGCTGCTCGCTCGGCGTGGTTCCGGCACGAGGAGGAGCTTCGGAGCGCGGGGAACCTTCGGGTAGCGTCGGTTTTGCGTTTCATTTGCCGGTAGGAGAAGTCTACACTGTTTTCCTTTATGTGGACTGTGTAGGTTAGGGTTTGAGGTTTGGGTTGTGGAAATTGGATGAGCATGATAGAAACCATGTTTAGGGTTTCATTTGAACTATTATCTCTCGCTTTACACACATGTATGGCTTTGTGGTGTGATTTCCGGAATGGTGTTATAGGTTGTGTTCTATTGTCTGAAAGGTGACGAAACCAGTCGTCGCGATTCATGTGAATGCGACGACTTCGTCCGTCACGAATCAGACTTTAAGGCGATAGGTAAGTTCATCGCGATTTAAGTCGATAAGCATCTACTGTATTGGACACCTTTTAGATGTGGCCACCCAAGCTCTGGGGTTCTATGGCCAATCTACCCAGTTTCTGTCCTACATTGGTAGGGCAGTGTTGGCCATGCAATGTAGGGATTATATGGGTCGAGTCAGCTTACACCGTGGTTGATAACGAGAGGTTTTGTGTGGAAATGTGTGCATAGAAAGTCGGGTTATAACGCTTTCCGAGGTTACCTCTCTAGTCAGGTCCCCAGCACCGGGTGCTCGGGGTTTGTCCTGGTACAGTAAGTACCGTCAAGGTCTGAGTCGTCTTCCTGGACACCCTCACTCCTGAGTTTGAGTTGTACGTCCGGCTAAGGGAAATACCGCAAGGGGCAGCGACACTTGTTTGTGGGTGTGCGGTCGCTTGTAGCGTGCTCTTGGTTGGGGGACGGACACCAGTAGACATAATGATCCCCAGCTAGTCCTGTTTCCGGTGCCTCACTTTAGGGTTCTCGGCCGGAGTCCCTAAAGGTGTCAGGCTTGGGCTTGCAGCGGTGTAGTCTGTAGGAGTGGTGTTAGTTGTCTCCACAGTTCTTGACCTTGTTGAGGTGGAGCGGCAGCTGGACCTTTCGTCTGTGGCTGCGAGACAGAGAGGTGGACTTGTGTTGTTGTCTGAGTCTGTGGCTGGTGTTGCGAACCAATTCTCGTGACTCGTGTGCGGTGTTCCCTTCTGTAGCTTGTACACGTGTTTGTGCTTTGTCATTTACTTACCTTCAGCTATAGCATCATGCATATGTGTCGTTATACATTGACTGCTTACAGCTTGTTATTTATATCTGTTGTACATTGTGTTTCTTGGCTTTGGGGGAGTTACCCTACTGAGCCAGTGACTTGTGAGGCTCACCCCTTCTTCTTCCAGGTAAAGGAGAGCAGGAGGGTTCGCGTCCCTCTTCTAGTTTCGATCGGCATCATAGTGGAGTCGGGCCTTCACCACCAGCAGAGTAATACTTTTACTTGTGAAGCCTTGGGGGTTTGTCCCGGGCTGTTGTACTTGTTTAATGACTATGATGTGGAACTGAGTATGTACATTTCATGTGAATATGTGTGAGAAATGGAATCTTATATGTGTTTACGGTGTTTCTTTATATTTTCACGGACATTTGTGATTGATATCCCTTGCGAGGCTACGGCCCGATCGCGGGAGGCAGAGTTGTGTCGGGCACATTATTGGGTTAACGGACCTGAACGGCGAGGACTGTCACACAAATGGATTTTCCTTCCGAGTCAGCTTGGTTAATGGTACAACGATCTTTGAGAAATCCCTTATGAATCTTTTATAATACCCTGCTAATCCCAGAAAACTTCTGATCTCCGTGACGTTTGTTGGTCTTTCCCACTCTAATACGGCCTCTACTTTTGACAAATCAACAGCAATACCATCCTTGGTTACTGCATGTCCCAAGAAGGATACCTCTTCTAGCCAAAACTCACATTTACTCAGCTTGGCATACAACTTATTCTCCCTCAGAATTTGCAATGAAATCCTCAAATGTTTCTCATGCTCTTCTTTTGTTTTGGAATAGATCACTATATCATCAATAAACACCATAACAAATTTATCGAGGTATGGGCGATAAATACTATTCATCAGCTGCATGAAAACTGCAGCAGCATTTGTGAGTCCAAAAGGCATAACAACGAATTCATAATGCTCGTACCTGCTTCGGAAGGCTGTCTTGTGTATATCTTCTTCCTTGATCCTCAACTGATGATAACCGGATCTGAGATCTATCTTAGAGAAATATTGAGCTCCAAACAGTTGGTCAAATAATTCATCAATCCTTGGCAAGAGATACTTGTTCTTGATTGTTAACTGGTTCAACTGTCTGTAGTCTATACATAACCTCATCGACCCATCCTTCTTTTTGACAAAAAGAACAGATGCACCCCATGGTGATGTGCTTGGTCGAATAAACCCTTTCTCCAGCAGTTCCATCAATTGCTCCTTTAACTTCTTCAGTTCCGCGGGGGACATTCTATAAGGTGCCCTAGATACTGGTGCAGTGCTAGGGATCAACTCAATGGTAAAGTCAACTTCTCGCTCAGGAGGAATACCTGGCAAATGTTCGGGGAATACATCAGCGTATTCGCTGACGATAAGGATGTTCTCAATCTGGACTTCCTTTTTTATAGTGATAACAGTAGCTAGAAAGGCTATACAACATTTCCTTATCATCCTCTTAGCTTGTAGCGTAGAGATGAGGGACAATCTCCTGCGATTTCTATCTCCCGAGAACACTAGCTTTGGATGCTGACTAAATGTTACCCAACTTTTCTTACAGTTGACACAAGCCCCATGTTCAGACAACTAGTCTTCTTCTAGTATCACATCATAACCCTCCATGTCCATGCATATTAAATTTGCAGGTAGGTTTTAAGTTCCAATTAACATCTCACAAAATGGAAAGTAGTTTCTAAGTTTAGTGCCAGGGCCAATAGGGGTGGACACGACTATTCCATATTTCATTGGAACGGATTTTACAAGTAAGGTATCAGCAAACGTTTGGGATATAAAGGAATGAGCAGCTCCCGTATCAAATAGAACGATTGCGGAATGGGATAGAATAGTAAGTGTACCTTCAACCACACCACCTTCCTTTGATGTAGTTGGTTCTTGCAACGCCTGTAGTCTACCTTGGCGCTTTTGAGCCCCTTGGTGCGTTACCGGTGTCTGATTATTCATCCGTGGGTAGTCAGAGATCTTATGGCTCTGGCTTCCACCGCGTAAGCACCTCCCCAGTGCCTTCCAATAGTCCTCAGACCTGTGACTAGCCTTGTCACAGTGTTTGCATGGCTCTCTGTTGATGGGGACTTGTTGATAACCTCCATCCCTGTATTTCTTCACTAGTTGACTTCCAGCTTGGCCCATCGGCCTCTTTGTTCTGACCACAGCTGGTGGCCTTTTTGATATTGTTCCATGTTCCTTCTTTATCATGCTGTTCTTGATATTTTCCGCTATAGCTAGCGAGTCCTCCAGTAGTAGTGCCTTCCTCACCATCTCTGGGTAAGTCTGCAGATCCATCGGTCCCAGTTGTGTAATGTACTAGGGCCTTAGACCGCTCATAAACCTCTTGGCATTCAACCACTCGGTTTGGACCAAGTGTGGGGCATAACGAGCCAGTTTAGAGAACTGGGCCTCGTATTCATCTACGGACAGACTCCGTTGCTTCAGATTGGCGAACTCCGGCTGCCTTCCTTTCTTGTACTCGGTCAGAGAAGTACTTGTTGTTGAAGTACTCCTGAAACTCTACCCAGGTGGCTTGGGCATCTCCCAATGTAGCCTCGATCGACTCCCACCAGGCTCGTGCTTCTCTCTCCAGCTGATAGGTAGCTAGAGTAACCTTGTTTGCATTTGTTCATCCCATCACACGGAGCGCATGCTCCATTTCCTTGAGCCAGTGCTCAGCCTCATCGGGGTCTGTGCTACCACCAAACCTTGGTAGGTTCATACTGTGGAAGTTTCTGTGAAGATCTCCCTGGTTTTCCGCTCTTCCTTGGGTGGCCTAAAGTAGTGCTTGCGTGAGGGTCTCAATCGTCCTTTGCATATCTCTTTCCCGTGCAGTAGCCATTGCAATCCTTCAAGATAATAACATCATTATCACTAGGTGTTAACCTCAATTTAGTATAGTCCTAAGTAGGTGATCTTAACCCATGTTTCTACCCCAATCTCACGGTTGATTTCAAACATGTTGCCATATGGGGGTTTGGTTTTGGTTAAGCCTAATAGTTTCATATTTTCCTAGTACTTAATGGAAAGTCTAGGCTCTGATACCAATTGTCACGCCCCGACATTTAGCAGCGGAAATAAATATCGGGATACGTGAGCGATACAAGTATGAGTATCACAGTCGAGTAATTCAGAGTAATGAATAAGTATAACAAAAGATTTAAGACCATAATATTGTCACCAAATACTCTTCATTTCATTTCCATCAGCTAATTTAGAACCTCACATAATCAGAGCAAACACAGGACCCATTATTGTATTTCAATACGTACGACATCCAAAAAATAATCCTAACAATTACAGACTCTATGGTCTCTATCTTGAGGGCTGACATGACAGGTACCCTTGAGAAGCTCATCACTCTTCCCCAATCCCATCATTTTCCACTTCTTCATAATCATTACCTGAAAATATTAAGGAGAATAGATGTGAGTGCACTAGCGCCCAGTAAGATTTACATCTCATGGTGCGGGCATACTTTACGTAATTAACATGTTAATAGGTAAGATTCTATCATGCAGTGCGCCTAACAATAACGATAATGACAAATCCATGCTATGACATGTACGAGGATGGATGACAATTCTCATGTAGGACGGAACGATTATCAATGAAAGGGATAACAGTACAATCATTTATCAATGGAAGAGATTCAATAACATGCAGCATGAACAATAGATATCTCAAGTTGAATTCCATAGAATTCCAGTGGACAATGACATATTGGATGTAATAACGATGACATGTACAATAGATTTGGCCATTTCACATATAACAGTTCAATCAATCAGTCATTCAATCATTCAATAACAATTTGGAAATTACCCAGATCAATCTTGCATTCAATTAGGTGATTGTCAGACACCTCAATGGATCATATATGTAACGTCGCGTGTTTTTCGGATCCCCATGGATCCAGGTTTAGCGGGTCTGGTGGCCAATATGTGGCCCATTAGTTTGTGTTTCAGGTGCCCGCGCGTGTTGTGAGGCTTGGTGGGCCGGCAGTTGGGCCCAAAGTGCTCACAGGTTTTCTACCTGTGAACGCGACAGGGTTGTGCGTCACGTTCTGAACGCGACAATCCTGGGGGTCGCGTTCACGTTGCCGCTGTTTGGCGATCTTCGTCTGCATGGCTACCGCGTGTCGCTCGCTAGGCGTTCAGCTGACGTCGGCCTTGGGAAGGTGACGGTCACCTAGGTCGCGATCAGGTCGCGGCGGTGGTGCACGTCGCGATCCCAATCGCTGTGCTGTTTTTAAGAACCCCATCCGAACAGAGCAGGGGAAGCTCTGCACGTCCAGGGGGGGAGCTGCTACGGGATTTCCGGGCTATTCGAGCTTCTAGAGGTGTTTTTGGTGCACTCTCGCCGCGAAGACGTCGCGTGGAGCGGGGGAGATGCCATACCGTGCATGGTTTTCGTGTTCCTCGTGAAGGTAGGGAGATTCCACCTCATTTGATTGTGTGGATTGCTCGTGGTGTGGATTTGATTCGTTTAAAGCTTAAAGAACAGTAGATACCATGCTAGGGTATCCACTAAAGCATGAAAAATGTGAATTAAACGTGGTATGAATGGTCTAGAATGGTAATCCGTGGAGTTCCTCCCGGATTGGGGTTTTCACCTACGAAGGCGACAGCCCAGGGTGTCGCGATCTGGTTGCGACAGCCCGATCTGTCGCGTTAAGGCATTTGATCGCGGTCTATCGTGGTGTCGCGTTAAGGTTATCGCGGCCTGTTGGGATGTCGCGTTAAGGTTTCTGATCGCGGTCATTCGGGGTGTCGCTACCTGGTAGTGACAGTCCAACATGTCGTGATAGTATTTCTTGTCGCGCCATGTCGTGGCGTCGTGATCAGAAGGCGGCCCTAGCCTCTATCTCGATCGCAGCCGAGGATATTAGTTTGTATGTCTTTTTGGTAATTTGAATATCTGGATTGGTGATATTTGTTGTGCATGGTGATGACAGGTGGAGCCAGTGCACTTGTTACACTCATGGAGCGTATTGCTCACGAGGTGGGCATGTTTTACGTGGTTATTATGTTATGTACGTAACCGGCTTTGTGTTTACGTAGTATGTGTGGTGCGTTGGCACCTATAGCGCTCTTGGAGCGTGCTGTCCATGTGTTGGACATGTTGTCTACGTGATGTGTGTATATGCATGGAATATACTCTACTGTGGCTCAGTGTTTAAGGTTTTGTTGTAATAACTGGGCAGTGAGGTTCTTGTGTGAGCCTAGCCATGACTTTGTGGTATTTGGGTAGTGAAGGTCATGTGTGAACCTAGCCCTGGTCTGTTGTTGTCCTTCAAGGAATATTATACTTATTTATGTATTAAGTGGAGTGTGTGTTGCTATGGAGGTCACGAGGTGACCGATGATAGGCAAGTTTGTGGTTCTTGAATGTGTTGGTGTAGGATAGCTTGAGGGTCACATGGTGGCCGGTGTTAAGCTAATCCTAACACATGTATATCGTGAATTATAAATAAAGACTATATATGTAAATATCGTGGTTTGTGTGCTAGCCGAGTGTGGTGGTCCGACGCCTATTCCGGAATGCCTCTCTAGTCGGGTACCCCAGGTTCATTGTGAGCCAGGCACGTGTGTTTCTTGTGCTCGGAGTTTGTCCCAGTACAGTGTGGTACCGTTGAGGTCTGTGTCGTCTGACCTGGACACCCTCACTCCTTTGCTTGAGTTGTACGTCCGGCTGAGGGAAAGACGACAGTGGGACAGTGACTTCTGTACTTGTCTTTTAGTCCCTTGTAGCGCGCTCGTAGTTTGGGTACGGACACTAGTAGACATCACTGGTCCTCAGCTAGTCCTGTTTTCCAGTGCCTCACTTTAGGGTGCTCCGGACAGAGACTTTAGAGGTGCCAGGCATGGGCCTGCAGCTTTGTGTCTGCAGGTGTGGTGTTGGTTGGTCTCCACAATTGTTTGACTTGTTCTCGTGGAGCGGTAGTTGGACCTTTCGTCTGTGACTGCGAGGCTGAGAGGTTGTTCTTATGTTGTGTTGTCCGGGGTGGATACTGGCCTGATCAGCCAGTAGTTCGTTCCCGTGTGGTGGCGTCGTTCCTTTCCGACTCGTTGTCATTTCTTTCCGACTCGTGCTTTGCCATTGGCTGTGGTTCGTGAGTTTGTGGTTCCTGAGTTTGTGGCTCGTGAGTTTGTGACTCGTGGTCGAGGTTTGACCTGTTCGTGGTGTGCCCTGGTGTTGGCACAGTTGTGACTGCGATTGTGGCTTGTGTGACTTGCCGGTCACCTGTAATGTTGTGCCTAAGTGAAGGTACAATGTAATTGTGGTTCTGTGTGGTGTTTACCACCTACTTGTACCCTTTGTTCAGGTATTTGTGTTGTGGTACCTTGAGATAGTAGGTACCTATACCCTTCATGGGTTACTTTACAGTTTCGTGGTGATACATTGTGTACCAACCTTTTCGGGTACTTGTGTATTGTGGAGGTCTTGTGGTTTGACCTGCCACCTGTTGTATCTTATCTGTTTTTAAGTAAATCTCCGTTCATGGTTTGTTGTGAGGTGGATTGGTTTGTGGTTGCCAATCCTGTTACCCTTTGTGGGTAATTTGCCGATGAGGCTTATGGCCTAGGCGTACTGTGGTTTGGTGGAGCTGTGCTCCGTGGGGGCCATGTGAGACCTTCCACTTTGTTGTGTTTTACCCTTCTTGGGTTTGGTTCCGATTATGGTGTTACTGTGTGATGGACTAGCTAGCTGTAGCCAGTCCTACCACTTTATGTGTGGCTCTCGACGTAGTGTAGTTTGGGGTATAAGGGACCAGCTTTTGGTTAGCAGTCCTGTTACCCAAGTGTTTGAGGTTCGCCTGTGAAGCTTGTAGCCTGGGCAGTGATTTGCCTGTGTGGCTTATAGCTTAGGCATCCAGTTGTTGTAATAGTGTGCCGGTGAGACTGTGGTTTAGGCACTTAAGTAGTTGAGCTGACTAATAATATTATATTAGTCCTGTAGTCCCACATTCCTTCCGAGGACTTTGTGTTTATTATCATGATTATGTTTAATTGTTATTTATTGTTATGATGTGAGCATGAAATGGTTTGGCTATTGGTGTTGCCAGTGAAACCCTTTGGGGTTGAGGTATCCGTGGTTACGGTGTTGTTTTGGGTGGTCACCTACTGAGCCTGTGACTTGTTGAGGCTCACTTCCCTACAGTTCTTTTCAGGGCTTGCCGTGTGTTTGGCTTGCAGCGGTGTTGTGACAGACTTGTACCACCAGCAGTTGAGTAGTAGTTAGTGTTGTGTGAGCTTGTGCTCCCTCGGGGTATGCCCCAGGTAGTTGTACTTTTTAATTGGACATGTAATAATGTAATGGGACAGTTGTAAATTGTTATATGCAGGTATGAGCACATGTTCTTTCTTGTGTATTATACTGTGTAGTTGTCTTTTATACTCTTACTGGACACGTGTGTGAGATATCCCTTGCGAGACTACGGTCCATTCACGGGAGGCGGATCTGGATATGGAGCCTTATCGGGCATAAGTATCCAGGGCCGTCACAGTTGGTATCAGAGCAATGTCCAGTTAGAATATGAAAAGACATTGAGAGTACAATGTCCCAATACATGGATTAATGTCCACTGCTGGTAGTAAGTCTGTGGTTTTATGTGATATAAAGTAGTTTTTACGTGAATTTTTGGCACGTAAACCGTGTGTTTATGTTTGTTAAATTGGAAGTTGTTAGCAGTTGTTGAAAGTTGATGTGATTAGAGGTGGTATAATCTGTGTGATTATACCAGCATGCTGATTTGTGATAGATCAGTTTGGTTGTTAAAGATTCGCAGTTAAAGGAATTGAGGAGATTAACAAATTTGGATATGGAATCTAGTAAGTAAGAATACAGAGTTAGAAGAGATAAGTATAAGGTAACAAGGTGATGAGGAACATATCAGTGTGTGTGTTAGAAATGATAAATGTGCAAAATATAGTTGAGAACCTCAGCAGAGGTGAGATCTGACTCTGATGATATTAAGAAACAATGTGGATGAGAATGTGATTAGTGTTATGAAGAGTTTGGCATGATTAAGTAAGGCAGATCAGCTTTAAAAGAGGTACTAGTACATAAAAAAGCAGTGACTTATGGCAGATAGATTAAATATGCTTGAGATCAGAAATTAAGTATAGAAAGAATCAGTTGAATAAAGAAAGAGAGAAAAGAAGAATTAGTGTGCAATGAGATTTTCTGAAAATTGCACAAGAGGAATATTTAGTTGATGAATGGCAGATTATGAGGAATTTTTCAGAAAGAGCATTTAATGAAATAAGAGAAGTATTTTGCGGAAAAGATATTATGATCAAAATGACTGGCAGTTTATATAAAGAAAAGATGTGGATCAGAAAAAATGAAGAATTTAGTAAATGATGAAGTGAGTAAGGTCAGATGAGTCAGGAAATGTCAGACAGAGTTTGCATATTGGTGCAAAGAAATGATTCAATTGAGCAGAAATGGATTGTTATTAAAATATTCTGAAGTTTGATGCAAGAGCAGAACAGACTAATTAAAGAATATTTGGAAAGGTTATGCAGTAAAATTATGAGATTAGTCAAAGAATGTCAGTAAAGCAGGAAAGATATATGAAGAGCACAATATGTCAATAGCGGTTTGGCAGATCAGAAATTGCAGTAATATTTTCAGCATGAATTAATTGAATAAGATGATTTGAGAAGCAGTTAAAGCCAGAAGAAAGTAATAATGAGAATAGAAATTGTGGAATATTTTACAAAAGTGTTTAGTGTGATCAGAGTAGCGCAGCGGAAGCAAGAAAGATTTAATATTCACAGATTGTTCAAGGTTTGCTTGAATAAGGAGAAAGTGTAAGGTGTTGCGCAGCGGAATAAAGGAATAGAGTTTATTATGATTTTTAATCAGAAATGACTTAAAGTGATATGAGCAAGATAATATGAAAGGGCAGAAAATTCAAAGATGGTGATTAGTTTTCTTTGAAGAGGTGTCAGTTGTGAATGTAAATACAGATGAGGCAAGATAATAGTTGGCAGTGATAAATAGAAAAAGGAAATGACACCAGAAAATTCAAGAATTTGAAAGGATTATGGTATGAAAGAGTATTACAGTGTAAGGTATTCGGGAAAAGCAAAGCGGTCCCAAAAGAAATGTTGCAAACATAGCCGAAAAATTGTGGAAACAGGTTCAGTCCAAGGAGATAAAGCGTCATTGGCAGGGTAGAATTGCCTACAATTGAAAGGTAAGGAAATGTATTGGAATCGACAGAACAGAATAATTGTGAAATGAATTGAAAGAAAAGAAAAGAGCAAAGCAAGGATGGAATGGACATATGAATTGAAAGGCAGATGCAGTAGAAGAGTATCCTTCTTGTTCTGTATACGGTTTTGTTTCTTTTTAGGTGATAATCCGGTTGTTGTGATTTGTTTTGAATATCGAGGACGATATTTCTTTTTAGGTGATAATAATGTAACGTCGCGTGTTTTTCAGATCCTCGTGGATCCAGGTTTAGCGGGTCTGGTGGCCAATGTGTGGCCCATTAGTTTGTCTTTCAGGTGCTCGCGTGTGTTGTGAGGCTTGGTGGGCCGGCAGTTGGGCCCAAAGCGCTCACAGGTTTTCTGCCTGTGAACGCGACAGGGTTGTGCGTCGCGTTCTGAACGCGACAGTCCTGGGGGTCACGTTCACGTTGCCGCTGTTTGGCGGTCTTCGTCTGCATGGCTGCCGCGTGTCGCTCGCTGGGCGGTCAGCTGACGTCGGCCTTGGGAAGGCAACGGTCACCTAGGTCGCGATCAGGTCGCGGCGGTGGTGCACGTCGCGATCCCAACCGCTGTGCTGTTTCTAAGAACCCCAGCCGAACAGAGCAGGGGAAGCTCTGCACGGCCAGGGGGGAGCTGCTGCGGGATTTCCGGGCGATTCAAGCTTCTGGAGGTGTTTTTGGTGCACTCTCGCCGCGAAGACGTCGCGTGGATCAGGGGAATGTCGTACCGTGCATGGTTTTCGCATTCTTCGCGAAGGTAGGGAGATTCCACCTCGTTTGATTGTGTGGATTGCTCGTGGTGTGGATTTGATTCGTTTAAAGCTTAAAGAACAGTAGATACCATGCTAGGGTATCCATTAAAGCATGAAAAATGTGAATTAAACATGGTATGAATGGTCTGGAATGGTAATCCGTGGAGTTCCTCCCGGATTGGGGTTTTCGCCTGCGAAGGCGACAGCCCAGGGTGTCGCGATCTGGTTGCGACAGCCCGATCTGTCGCGTTAAGGCATTTGATCGCGGTCTGTCATGGTGTCGCGTTAAGGTTATCGCGGCCTGTTGGGATGTCGCGTTAAGGTTTCTGATCGCGGTCCTTCGGGGTGTCGCTACCTGGTAGCGACAGTCCAACATGTCGCGATAGTATTTCTTGTCGCGCCATGTCGTGGCGTCGAGATCAGAAGGCGGCCCTAGCCTCTGTCGCGATCGCAGCCGAGGATATTAGTTTGTATGTCTTTTTGGTAATTTGAATATCCAGATTGGTGATATTTGTTGTGCATGGTGATGACAGGTGGAGCCAGTGCACTTGTTACGCTCATAGAGCGTATTGCTCACGAGGTGGGCATCTTTTACGTGGTTATTATGTTATGTACGTAACCGGCTTGGTGTTTACGTAGTATGTGTGGTGCGTTGGCACCTGTAGCGCTCTTGGAGCGTGCTGTCCATGTGTTGGACATGTTGTTTACGTGATGTGTGTATATGCATGGCATATACTCTACCGTGGCTCAGTGTTTAAGGTTATGTTGTAATAACTGGGCAGTGAGGTTCCTGTGTGAGCCTAGCCATGACTTTGTGGTATTTGGGCAGTGAAGGTCATGTGTGAACCTAGCCCTGGTCTGTTGTTGTCCTTCAAGGAATATTATATTGATTTATGTATTAAGTGGAGTGTGTGTTGCTATGGAGGTCACGAGGTGACCGATGATAGGCAAGTTTGTGGTTCTTGAATGTGTTGGTGTAGGATAGCTTGAGGGTCACATGGTGGCCGGTGTTAAGCTAATCATAACACATGTATATCGTGAATTATAAATAAAGACTATATATGTAAATATCGTGGTTTGTATGCTAGCCGAGTGTGGTGGTCCGGCGCCTATTTCGGAATGCCTCTCTAGTCGGGTACCCCAGGTTCATTGTGAGCTAGGCACGTGTGTTTCTTGTGCTCGGGGTTTGTCCCGGTACAGTGTGGTACCGTTGAGGTCTGTGTCGTCTGACCTGGACACCCTCACTCCTTTGCTTGAGTTGTCCGTCCGGCTGAGGGAAAGACGACAGTGGGACAGTGACTTCTGTACTTGTCTTTTAGTCCCTTGTAGCGCGCTCGTAGTTGGGGGTACGGACACCAGTAGATGTCACTGGTCCCCAGCTAGTCCTGTTTTCTAGTGCCTCACTTTAGGGTGCTCCGGCCAGAGACCTTAGATGTGCCAGGCATGGGCCTGCAGCTGTGTGTCTGCAGGTGTGGTGTTGGTTGGTCTCCACAGTTGTTTGACTTGTTCTCGTGGAGCAGCAGTTGGACCTTTCGTCCGTGACTGCGAGGCTGAGAGGTTGTTCTTGTGTTGTGTTGTCCGGGGTGGATACTGGCCTGATCAGCCAGTAGTTCGTTCCCGTGTGGTGGCGTTGTTCCTTTCCGACTCATCGTCGTTTCTTTCCGACTCATGCTTTGCCACTGGCTGTGGTTCGTGAGTTTGTGGTTCGTGAGTTTGTGGCTCGTGAGTTTTTGACTCGTGGTCGAGGTTTGACCTGTTCGAGGTGTGCCCTGGTATTGGCACAGTTGTGACTGCGATTGTGGCTTGTGTGACTTGCCGGTCACCTGTAATGTTGTGCCTAAGTGAAGGTACAATATAATTGTGGTTCTGTGTGGTGTTTACCACCTACTTGTACCCTTTGTTCAGGTATTTGTGTTGTGGTACCTTGAGATAGCAGGTACCTATACCCTTCGTGGGTTACTTTACAGTTTCGTGGTGGTACATTGTGTACCAACCTTTTCGGGTACTTGTGTGTTGTGGAGGTCTTGTGATTTGACCTGCCACCTGTTGTATCTTATCTGTTTTTAAGTAAATCTCTGTTCATGGTTTGTTGTGAGGTGGATTGGTTTGTGGTTGCCAATCCTGTTACCCTTTGTGGGTAATTTGCCGATGAGGCTTATGGCCTAGGCGTACTGTGGTTTGGTGGAGCTGTACTCCGTGTGGGTCGTGTGAGACCTTCCACTTTGTTGTGTTTTACCCTTCTTGGGTATGGTTCCGATTATGGTGTTATTGTGTGATGGACTAGCTAGTTGTAGCCAGTCCTACCACTTTATGTGTGGCTCTCGACGTAGTGTAGTTTGGGGTATAAGGGACCAGCTTTTGGTTAGCAGTCCTGTTACCCAGTGTTTGAGGTTCGCCTGTGAAGCTTGTAGCCTGGGCAGTGATTTGCCTGTGTGGCTTACAGCTTAGGCATCCAGTTGTTGTAATAGTGTGCCGGTGAGACTGTGGTTTAGGCACTTAAGTAGTTGGGTTGACTAATATATTATATTAGTCCTGTAGTCCCACATTCCTTCCGAGGACTTTGTGTTTATTATCATGATTATGTTTAATTGTTATTTATTGTTATGATGTGAGCATGAAATGGTTTGGCTATTGGTGTTGCCAGTGAAACCCTTTGGGGTTGAGGTATCCGTGGTTACGGTGTTGTTTTGGGTGGTCCCCTACTGAGCCTGTGACTTGTTGAGGCTCACTTCCCTACAGTTCTTTTCAGGGCTTGCCGTGTGTTTGGCTTGCAGCGGTGTTGTGACAGACTTGTACCACCAGCAGTTGAGTAGTAGTTAGTGTTGTGTGAGCTTGTGCTCCCTCGGGGTATGCCCCAGGTAGTTGTACTTTTTAATTGGACATGTAATAATGTAATGGGACAGTTGTAAATTGTTATATGCAGGTATGAGCACATGTTCTTTCTTGTGTCTTATACTGTGTAGTTGTCTTTTATACTCTTACCGGACACGTGTGTGAGATATCCCTTGCGAGACTTCGGTCCGTTCGCGGGATGCGGATCTGGATATGGAGCCTTATCGGGCATAAGTATCCAGGGCCGTCACAATATACTCTCGTGATTTATAAGTATTTTCGGTGCTCCTCCCAGGAACAGACTGGGCCCTATTTGCACAGGCATGGTTGTGAACCGAAGTTCAAATAAATTCTAGAAATTCCATTCATTCATTTTTGGCCAATACGAATTCCAATCAATGAACAGTATGTACGAGAGATCATGTCAATGATTATAGAGAACAAGGTAAATGGACATGATCCTGAGTAAATTTCGGCATCATAACGGCTTTAGTACATTAGTTCGATCTTTACACTTAATGGCTTAATTTCGATGTCAAATCACTCTCACTAGAAGACGATAAGAAGAGGAGTGCATTCTATCACATGGTTGTTGTACTTTTAGCATATAATCACTTTCCAATTATGGACCAAGTAGATTTTAGCTCATATCAATCACATGTAGATGGAGTAAGACAATCAATTAGAACTCTTAAAATAGATGTTCATATTCTTATGACTTTCATGTTGGTTGATCATTTTTAGGTCGTTGAATAGCTACATGACATGATATAACAGTAGAACATGCATATGGTTGACTGTACAACTCAATAAAACTGTAAGACCCCGTCCGGTGTCGTGGGGTGACTAGCCACTGACGCATCCAGGCTGGGCGACGCGTCAGTCTCGCGTCGGGGGTGCCCGACGCGACAGTCATCCATGTCGCGGTGAGTCTGTGTTCACGTTCTTGTCGCGCCCGGGTTGCCCGTTGCGTTCTTGTAGCGCCCGGTCAACGGGTCGCGACAGTGTTTTGTCGTGTTGCGCTATCCGATCGTCTGACGCCTGTCAGGGTGGCAGGTGTGTCAGTACGACTTGTCACGTTGTCACGGTGCCCTTGGCGGGCGCGTTCTGGTCACGGTCTGTTGCCCATCGCGTTAAGATTCGTAACGCGACGGGGTGAGCCGTCGCATTCTGGGTGCCGGGGGATTAAGGCGCAGACCGGCTACCCCTTCCCCCTTTTCTCTCCTCTTCTTCCCTTTTCCCTCTTCTCCGGCAGTGGGGAGGCTCCCCTCCGGTGATTGGGGCATGGTGGCGCCGGCAAGCTCGTGGCGGCGTCGTGGCGCGTGCGTAGAGCGAGGAGGAGGTGGCCAACCGACGTGAAGGGCCCCTCGTGGGTTCGTTCTTCGTGAAAGGTAGGGATTTCTTGTGCCCTTCCTAATCTGGGTGGATCGAGAGTCCTCGGGTTTTTGTAGTTAGCCTTACAGCTTTCCCCATGCTCCCCTCCCCGTGTGTGCATGTTTGTATGGTTTTGGGAGGCCCGGGATGGAGCATCCCGTGGTCTGCCTCCTGACTGATGTCGCGGCCGCGGTGCGCGTCGTGACATCAGTAGAGGCGTCGCCCCGGTCGGGCGTGACCTTATCGCGGCGCAGTTGGCGGTCGCGATAAGGGTCGCTGTCGCGACCTGGTTTTCCCGTAGCGACAAGGAGGCTGTCGTGACGCGCTGCCCCGACGCATCAAGGCTATTGTCGCGGCGCCCTTCCCTGTCGCGATGGCATCGCGACGGCCTGTGGGGGCGCGACAGTGCCTGTGCTGCCTCGGGTGGTTCCGTGGCCGGTTTGTGTGTCAGCGTGTGCCCCAGGGCAGGCTTGCCCTTAGGACCTTCTGGTGGGGAACGCGGTGGGTTGCCTCCCTGCGTTCAGTGACCGAAGGTGACACCATCGTGGCTGTGTCCTGGCAGTGGTGCCAGGAGGGTAGCGTCTGTCTAACAATCGATTGACTGGCGGTCAATCGATTGTTAGAAGAGCGACGGGCTTTCTGTACTTTTGGTAGTGCTCCGAGGTTTTGGCTCGCTCGTGCGTGTTTGCTTAGCTGACAACCCTATTGGGGGTTTGTGCGTGCTTCTCGTCTGTTGGGCTTGTCGCGGTTACAAGCCAGCGGTTCGACGTGGTTTTGTTGTGCTGCCCCGCCTTTTCGCCCGGTGCTTGGCACTTGAGGGCTTGTCCCGTTCAGAGGTTGTCTCCGTTTCCTGGGACCCCCATCTTCGGGAGCCTGTTGAGGGAGTACTCCGGGTTATGAGCGTGCTCGAGTTGGTAGCCGATAGGGCGGACTCTAGAGCTGAGGGGAAAACAAGGTTTGGAGAGCGGCGCTGAGTCGTTTGTAGAGCTCTCTTGTCTGGGTCTGGGACGTCGAGGTGTTTGGAGTTCTTAGCGCAGACCAGACAGTCCCTAGTCTCACTGTCTCTCTCTGCGTTGGTTCCAGAGCCACGTAGTGGTGTCAGGCGTGAGGCCGTAGCTTGGCCAGGATGCGGTGTTGTGTGCGTTGTGCGTTTCTGTGGCGGCTCTGTCTCATCCTTACGCGGGGGTGGAGGTAGGAGCTAGGCTAGCGAGCAGAGTGTGTGGACCGCAGGTCCCCCTCGTGGCTGCTAGCGGCGGTGGCTTGGTTGTTGTTGTTGTGACGGTGTTTCCTCACGACGTTTCTAAGTGTTATCCGTTGCCCTAGCTGGTACGACGGTTATAGCCTGGCCGTGCCTAGTTTCCATGGGCGTCGTTGGTCTGGCCTTGGGCAGACCCGTGCTTCTGGTGGTTCCCGCTTCGGTGTTCTCTCGGTTCCGTGGTCCCGTTCTTGGGTGCCAGCCCGTGATGGCACCGGTGTGTGTAGCTTCTCGACCTGGCGGTGTGTCCGGGGTCCGGGGTGGTTCTGCTTGTGGGCCCTCGACTCTGTGGAGGTCTGAGGTGGCCGTGCTTGCGGTGAGATGTCGTTCTCACTTGGTTGTTCCGTGGTCTCGGAAAGTGTGTCAAGGGTTGCTTCCGCTCTGTGCCCGACTCCGTTGGTTTCTGCGGGAGTCGTGTGTGTGGCCCGACCTCGGTTGGTGGTCATGGCGTTACGCTGTTCTCTTCCGCTGCTTAGTAGTACCCTACTGTAGGTGTTACTCGCTTTACAGCTTTCTAGTGTAGTTTCCTATTTTCGGAGTTCCTGCTTCTCTGGTCAGTGAGGGACTGGTAATCCCTACTGGGCCTTGTTCGCGAGGCTCACCCCCTCTACTTCCTTCAGCTAGGGGCTCGTCGTCGCGGGAGCTCGATGTCGGACGGGTTGCGCGGAGGCGGTTGTGGCGCCGTGTAGTTGTCAGCAGCAGTGAGAGCGAGCGTTGTGAGCTCTTGTAGCCGAGTGAGCTGAGAGTTGTGCCTTGCAAGTTCTCGGGGTATGCCCCTTAAGGACTGAACCTTTCTTCTGGTACCTGTGCTTTTGTTTGGGACGCGTTGTACAGACTTTCGTATAATGTATAAATGGTTATAGTTATTTGAATTCAGTACATATCTCACTAGACTATTTATCTTCTAACCCTTCCGGGTCTTCGGATCCGTGGGTGGCGACGCGAACTTTGGGCCCCGGTGGGGGTCTGGAGGGTCGGGTCGTTACAGTTGGTATCAGAGCGAGGGTCTATTGATATTTGTAAGGAGTTAATAACTATAGCTGTCCCAAAGGAAGGTACTAGTGCGCTGCTGACACCGTCCGACTAGTGTTAGGCTTGTGTTTTCAAATGTTTTGCAGGTGTGCGGCCTCCCTGCATGATTCGTGCGCATGTTGCAGGTTGCAGTTGTTGCTGTGCCGCGTGCGTGGTGAGTGTGGTCGCTCGGCGTGTTCGTGTTGTAGAGGCGTGGTTGGCGCTGGACTCGTTGGCAGTGGTCTTCTCGTATGGAGGACACTTGCAGGCAAGTCCAGGCGCGGTGCTCCTGGTCGTCTTCGGCGCATTTGAGCATGTGTGCGCCGCGAAGGCTGAGAGAGCATGCGTGTTGTGTGGCCTTCACCGGTGCTGGGTTGTTGCCCGTGGAACCGGTGGAAGGTGTCTCTGCCTTGTTGGCTGCCCCTTTTTTGTTGGGGTGTGTGTTGTCGTTGTTGTGTGTTTGGCCTTGTGTACCTGTGCGCCGTTGTGCGCTATGCTCGGGACGCCGAGCTGAGCAGGTGCCTTGCGTGCTGTGTTGCGCCGCTGGTCGAGCGCTGCAACACTTGCATGTGGTTGTTGTCGGCCTGGTGTTGGCTGGTTGTGAGCTCTGGTGAGGTGCTCCCAGAGTCTTTCTCTGTTTGGTTCTGGTGGAAGTGAGATTTCCCTAGAACTGTGTTGTGCTTGTTCTGGTT
This sequence comes from Colocasia esculenta, assembly GCA_014218235.1. Classification (NCBI taxonomy): domain Eukaryota; kingdom Viridiplantae; phylum Streptophyta; class Magnoliopsida; order Alismatales; family Araceae; genus Colocasia; species Colocasia esculenta. Next base: position 106,504,505 of record CM024763.1, on the reverse strand, counting down.
GCTGTTGCGTTGGCCTCTAGGCTGAGGCGCATCACTTGGTTGCCTTGTGTTCTGATGAGGTTTCCCAGAACCGTTGTTGTTGTCCTGGTGAGGGTTTCTCTCAGGACTGTTCCGCGCTCGTTTCTGTCGTGTTGTGCTACCTCAAGGTTTGAGGTATGCTGCTTTTGTTGGTTTGGCTGGTGCATTCTGGAGAGTTTCCCAGAACGGTGCCTTGGTGGTTCTGGTGGAGGTTCTCCCAGGACCGGCTTGTGTTGTTTCTGTAGTTCTGCTGGCTGCAGTATCCTCTCTGATGGTTCGTGTTGTTTGGTCGTTTGGGTTGTGCATTCTGGTGAAGGTTCTTCCCAGGATCGCCCTTTGTCACTTCTGGTGGAGGTTCTTCCCAGGAGTGCTCTGCGTTCGTTTCGGGCTACCGTTGTGTTGCCCTGTGGTTCGAAGTGTACCGTTTGGTTGTTCTGCGTTCTGGTGAGGTTCTTCCAGGATGGCTCTTGGCGCTTTTTGGTGGAGGTTCTCCCCAAAGTTGCCTTGTGTTTGCTTTGGTCGTCGCTGCTCTCTCTCTGTGTCGTTGCCGGTAGGATTGTCTGTGTTACAGTCTACTTGGGCGTTCTCGGTCAAGGTGATGTGCGCTTGGCCGTGCGTCTGGCTGCTACGTTGGCCAGCTTGCCTCGTTGTTCGTTCCCAAGTTCCTCGACTGCGCTGGTGGGACTTTGTGTGTCCCCGTGGCTCGGATGGTTTGCTTCGTTTCTCGCACCCTGCGTGCTCTCCCAGATGGTGGTCTGGTGAGTGTAGTGGGTGTTGGCGAGCTGTGCTTCTTGTGGAAGCGTCAGTCTTGCGTTGTGGTTTTCCCTCTCACGTGTGGAAGAGACTCATTGTGTGTGTCTTCTTCCCCTGCTTTCCGTTGGTTGCTCGGGGTGGCGATGCTCCACTGTGATGTTGTGTTGCCAAGGTGCGCATCGTTGCGACCTTCTGGTGGAGTCATCTTCCCTTGAGTTGTTTTTGGGTTGAGTTGGTTGCTCCCCTCGTACCGACGTTTTCTTGTGGCACCGTGGGTCGGTGGACCTGTTTGTGCCATTTGTCGTTGCGGTTGTTTCTTGTTGCCTGCCTAGGCAATTTGGGACATTGGGTCCCTGTTGGTCTAGTGCGAGGTAGTATTCGTTCCTGTTGGATTGCTTCCGTGAGCGTTGTTCCGCTGTGCATTGGTTTTGTGGTCAGCTTGCTCGTGCAAGCGTTGTTCCGGTGTGCACTCGATGGTGCCTCGGCGTGTGCCTTGGAGGCTCTTCGAGTCAGCGCTTTGGTATTTGGCCTCTCTACTGGTTGCGATAGAGGTGGTGCTTCTTGCTCTTGCGCGCCAGTGAGTTGCTGTGGCTTTCGCTCCTCGTGCGGCAGAGTCAACGTTTTGTGTTTTGTGCGCTTCTTGGAGCCGACATGATGGTCTCGCTCTTGAAGTCGTTGTCGACGTTTCTGTGCGCTTTTCTTGTGGGCCTCTGGTGGAGAGTCCCCTTCGATGGGCCCTATGTCGTTTCGGGCCGTTGGTGCGATGGCGTGTGCTGCACCTTGTGCGTTTTCCGACGCTTCACGTTTTTGTGCCTTAAGGGCTGAGGCCGGCGTGGCCTGTTTTGCCCTTTTCAGGCTTGTGGGTCTTTGCGCATGGCTCTTGGTAGGTCTCTTATGGAGAGTCCTTCCTGTTAAGCCGCGGTGTTGTTTCGGCCGCTGGTGCACCTGGGTTGCACTTTGTTTACTTTTGGTGTTTGTGGTAGCACCGTGTGCTCGTGCTCGAGCGTTTCAGTTTTGTGCTGTCTGGAGCCCTGGTACATTGTGTTGTACCCTGGTTAGCTCCTGGTGCTTGTGATAGCATCCTGTGTTGTGTCGTGTGCCTTGATCGTGAGATTTGTGCGTCGTTTTCCTAGTTTGCTCGGTGTTGGATAGCATCCTATGTTATGTTATTGTTCCTGTTCCAGGCACTACTGCCATTACAGCAGTAGATAAAAGTAAATTATCTTTAAACTTTAAATCTAAGAACTACTTATGTTGTGCATTATCCAAAAGAGAATTTAGTAGAGTATCTGCATGTAAATCAGCTAAAGAAATATGGGATAAACTGCAGATAACTTATGAAGGAACAGATAAAGTAAAACAAACTAGGATAGATATTCTTGTCTCACAATATGAGCAATTTAAAATGCTTCCAAATGAAAATATCACTCAGATGTATAATAGATTTTCAAGCATAGTAGTTAGTCTGAGTTCTCTTGGTAAAAATCTTTCTGATGAGGAAACTGTTAGAAAGATACTTAGGTCCTTAACTCTTTCATGGACACCTAAAGTAACTGCTATTGAAAAAGCACATGACTTAACCAAACTTTCTATTGATAACTTAATAGGTTCCCTCATGGCACATGAAATTAATATGGAGCGACTATCTGAAAGCTCATCAAAGAAAAAATGTACTAATGCTCTTAAAGTTGCAGCTACTCCTTCCACCTCTTCTTCTTCTTCTAGTTCCAAAAATGTAGATTCTGAAGACAGTGACGTAGATGATGTACTGTCCAAGCTTCAGAAAATTCTCAAGAAGAAGAAAAATGGATCAAGAAGGATTCAAAACAAAGAGAAAAAGGAGAAAGAACCAGTCTGGTATGAATGCAGAAAACCTGGACATCTGAGACCAGATTGTCCTAGACTGAAGAAGACTGGTCAACCAGAAAAATCCAAGAAGCAGCACAAGAAATTCAATAGAAAAGCTATGGCGGCTACTTGGGAAAATGAAGAAACCACAAGCTCAGAATCATCAAGCCTAGAATCGGAAAAAGAGCAGGTAAGTCTAGCCCTCATGGTAGGACTAGATGAGGTAAATTCTGACCCATTTTTTGATTCATGCACTGATTCAGGATCAGAATCTGAAGATTAGAGTAGTCTTTAATGAACTATACGAAAAAACATAAAGCTGTTGTAAAATAATTACTTGCTTGGAAAACACCAATTCTGATCTTAAATCCGAATTGGAGCAACTAGAAAATCAATTAAAGGACAGTAAAGATAATAATTATCTTTTAAATGAAGATTTGAAAATCAAGAATAATGAGAAGTTAGAGTTAGAAGAAAAATTAAAAACTCTAACTGAAGAAAATCTCTATTTAAAAGAATCAGTTAGTAAATTAATTAGAGGGAAAACATCTTTAGCCCAATGCTTAAAATGGTCAAAATCTGGAAATAATAAACAAGGGCTTGGATACATACCTCTGGAAAAAGGAAAACAAGCCATAATTTCAGGAAAATATCCATTACCAAAATTTGTAAAAGAAACCAAGTTGCCTCAGAAAAAGGCCCCTGTAAAAGAAAATGTTTTCAAAAATTATGTCCTAAATAGACATCATAAAAATAATAAGAACTGTAAAATAGATTATATTCATTGTTGTTCTCATTGTAATAAATTAGGACACACAGTAAACACCTGCACAACAAGGCACTTAGTTTGGATTCCTAAAGGTTATTTTCATGCATCTAACCATCAAGGACCCAAAAAGATTTGGGTACCTACTTCTAAGTAGTTTATTTGCAGGATGGCCTTGGAGCATCAGGAACAAAGGATGCTCAAGGCACTGGTGACTGCCAGCTCTTCATCCATCTCATATCTGAAGAGGGAGTAGTCATTAATTTATTTTTAAATTTTAATATTACTAACAATTATTTTCAAGTCTCATTCAGGGGGAGCACAACTAAGGGGAGTTATTTATTAATGTCAATCATATATTGTTGAACCCCTCAATGGTAAGAAATTTTCACAAAGGGGAGAGAATGCATGGTAAGATCTTTCCTTTTTGGTTAGTGACAAAAAGGGGGAGAGTATGCATGATCTATGAATTTTCTGTATTTTTATCCTTTAAGTATTTTTGTCAGAAAATTCTCATAAATTTTGTCATCACCAAAAAGGGGGAGATTGTTGAACCCTCTATATTTTACCCTTATATTTTGGTGATAACATAATTTATGATTAATTAAAAATTATTAAATATATTTAATATTATGTTTTCCAAGTGAAATATAAATTTATAGTATTTTTATTATAACAAACTTATTATTAATTAAATGTTATTAAATATAATTAATATCATATTTTCCTAATAAATATAAATTTTTAGAATTATCGTTGTATGTTTTGCACTAAAAAGCTAAATCGATGTCCATTCAATATACATCGATTTCAGTTCACAAAGTGCCATAAGGATTCGCTCTCATAAGGATTCACTCTCATATCGATTCGCTCTCATAAGGATTCAATAAGTGACTCTCATAACGATTCGCTCTCATAAGGATTCACTCTCATAAGGATTCGATAAGTGACTCTCATAACGATTCGCTCTCATAAGGATTCGCTCTCATAAGGATTCGATAAGTGACTCTCATATCGATTCGCTCTCATAAGGATTCGCTCTCATAAGGATTCGATAAGTGACTCTCATAAGGATTCGCTCTCATAAGGATTCGCTCTCATAAGGATTTGCTCTCACATGGATTTCATAAGTGAAACATGGATTCGCTTGTAAAACATGGATTTCAACATGGATTTCACTTAAACATAGATTTCCTTTATATTCCAAAATATTTTTTGGCATCTAGTGAAAAAGTCAAATATTCTTGATTTACTTAATCCTTTATCTTTCTGACAGAAGATCTTTTTGCTTATCTCTCTAGATCTCTTCTTTCCTTCCAACAAAAAGGGGATTAGTTACTACTTCTGGGTGACAACAGGAAACATAGAGGTATGAGCCTTTTTGACAGAAACACTCTTTTAACTAAACACTTTCTTCTATGCTTGCAGACCTCGTAGACCACAAAATATCAGAAGAAAGAGAAGATGAGCAACGGCTAGAATTCCAACGGATCTTCTCAACGGATTTGTTCAAAGCTATTCATATAAAAGATGAAGCAAGGCTGAAGAACAAATAAGAGCTTTCCTGAAGATTTTTTTTAAGGAGTGTACATCCTGTGAAGAACCTCAACTCCACATACACTCAAAGGAAAAGAGAGAAAGAGCCCGAGCCCAAGAAGAAGTGTTCAAGCATCTGAAGCCCTCAAACTTCAAGCTCCTTCTCCTTTCTTCACTCTCTCTGTGTGCATCTTTGTAATCTAGGGAGAGAGTCTTTTTGCTGAGAGTTCTTTTAGTTGGTTTTCATTTATTCCAAATCTCAGCTTTGTTCTTTATTTTCTAAGAAAGACTTCTGTCCAGCTGTAGGACTGTAGACAGTGTAGAACCTAGCTAGGGGTTTGTGTCTAGCAGAATCGCACTGAAGTTTATACCAGGAGGTTGGCTTCTTGACCTGTAAAAGAAGTGGGCTGCCTTCTCGCCCGAGAAAGAGAAGAAGACCAGCTAGGGTGTTGGGTGTTGTAGTGTCCTTAAGGGGGACTGTACCCTTGGTTAGTAAAATCCCAAGAGGTTGCTTGGGGACTAGACGTAGGACTTCCATGTGGGAAGGGCCTAACCAGGATAAATCTCTTGTGTTATTTGTGTGATTGTTTATTTGCTTCCGCACTGCTACTCTTTATCACACTAAACTAACCAAACCTTCAAGTGTTAATTTTCTGTGTTTAAGTTTCTATTTCAGATTTCAAAAAAACCTATTCACCCCCCCTCTCGGTTAGCTTGCTGCCGTACCAAAAGGGCCAACAGTTTGGAGTTCCTGGCGCAGACCAGACAGTCCCTTGTCTCACTACCTCTCTCTGCGTTGGTTCCAGAGCCACGTAGTGGTGTCAGGCGTGAGGCCGCAGCTTTGCCAGGCTGCGGTGTTGTGTTCGTTGTGCGTTTCTATGGCGGCTCTATCTCACCCTTGCGCGGGGGCGGAGGCAGGAGCTAGGCTAGAGAGCAGAGCGTGTGGACCGCGGGTCCCCCTCGTGGCTGCTAGCGGTGGTGGCTTGGTTGTTGTTGTTGTGACGGTGTTTCCTCATGACGTTTCTAAGTGTTATCCGTTGCCCTAGCTGGTACGACGGTTATAGCCTGGCTGTGCCTAGTTTCCATGGGCGTCGTTGGTCTGGCCTTGGGCAGACCCGTGCTTTTGGTGGTTCCCGCTTCGGTGTTCTCTCAATTCTGTGGTCCCGTTCTTGGGTGCCAGCCCGTGATGGCACTGACGTGTGTAGCTTCTTGACCTGGCGGTGTGTCCGGGGTCTGGGGTGGTTCTGCTTGTGGGCCCTCGACTCTGTGGAGGTCTGAGGTGGTCGTGCTTGCGGTGAGACATCATTCTCACTTAGTTGTTCCGTGGTCTCGGCAAGTGTGCCGAGGGTTGCTTCTGCTCTGTGCCCGACTCCGTTGGTTTCTGGGGGAGTCGTGTGTGTGGCCCGACCTCGATTGGTGGTCGTGGCGTTGCGTTGTTCTCTTCCGCTGGTTAGTAGTACCCTACTGTAGGTGTTACTCACTTTACAGCTTTCTAGTGTAGTTTCCTATTTTCGGAGTTCATGCTGCTCTGGCCGGTGAGGGACTGGTAATCTCTATTGGGCCTTGTTCGCGAGGCTCACCCCCCCTACTTCCTTCAGCTAGGGGCTCGTCGTCTCGGGAGCGCGGTTGTGGTGCCGTGTAGTTGTCAGCAGCAGTGAGAGCGAGCGTTGTGAGCTCTTGTAGCCGAGTGAGCTGAGAGTTGTGCCTTGCAAGTTCTCGGGGTATGCCCCTTAAGGACTGCACCTTTCTTCTGGTACCTGTGCTTTTGTTTGGGACGTGTTGTACAGACTTTCGTATAATGTATGAATGGTTATAGTTATTTGAATTCAGTACATATCTCACTAGACTATTTATCTTCTAACCCTTCTGGGTCTTCGGATCCGTGGGTGGCGACGCGAACTTCGGGCCCCGGTGGGGGTCTGGAGGGTCGGGTCGTTACAAAAACAGTCTCGGGTTGGCCTTTAATCGCGACGGATTCAGTCGTCGCACTTCAAAGAGTCGTACACGGTCAAAACAAGACTATGTACAAAGTTCCTAAATCACGACGGACTTAACAGTTGTGTTTATAGACAGTTGATATGAATGATCGATTCGGAACAGAAACGCGACGGTTATACTAATGCATTCATGGTAATCGATGCAGACATCGACTCGTTGACACAGAAACGCGAATCGATGTTGGAACGACTACTTCCAGAATCGATGTGGGAACGATTACAACCAGAATCGATGTGGGATCGATTACTATTAGAATTGATGTGGGAATTATTACTAACAGAGTCGATGTGGGATCGATTACTGTCAGAATCGAGGTGGGAATGATTACTAACAGAGTCAATGTGGGAACGACTGCATCCAGAATCAATGTATAACCGGAATTGATGTGGGATCGACTACTGCCAGAATCGATGTGGGAACGATTACTGACAGAGTCGATGTGGGATCGATTACTGTCAGAATCGATGTGGGAACGATTACGAACAAAGTCGATGTGGGATCAATTACTGTCAAAATGGAGGTAGGAATGATTATTGATAGAGTCGATGTGGGAACGATTGCATCCATAATCGATGTATAACCAGAATCGATGTGGGATCGATTACTGTCAGAATCAATGTGGGAACGATTACTGACAGAGTCAATGTGGGATTGATTACTGACAGAGTAGATGTGGGCCCAGAAACACGTCGGTCACGATGGACGCATTTAAGGCAATCGGTACAGACATCGACTCATCGACACAGAATCGCAACGTACATGTATGTCGCGTTCATGCACAGAGAAACGTGACGTCTGGAGGGGTCGCGTTCTTGGATCTTGCCTGAAACCCAGAAAAAATGCTACAACCTTTCATGATAGACTTATAACTCGAAATATAGCGATCTTTAGACAAAACTCTGAACATGAAAAGTGTCGAGGACAACAAGTAGAAGAGAACCATGGTTTTGGTTTGACCCAATTTGGTCTCGGTTCATATGAAACATAGTAAGAACACATAAAGCCCTAAACATGTGCAACTCTTGGAAAACGCTTAACACGACTCACATGGTTTATAACAAATGGGGAAAACACATGCATATGAAACTATACTCGATGCTCTTTCCATTGGTATGTGTAATGTTTAGATTAATCCCGAGAACACCTACCTTTGTGTAGTTCTGAGAGAGGTCAATGCACAGGTTGCAGCAAAGAAGAGTCGGGGAAGAAGCCCCTATTCTTGGCCGATCTCCTCTCCTCCTGGTGCCCAAGCTCGTCTCCACACGACCCCAACTCAATGGTAAACCTTTCCAACTAGTCTCATGATGATTATTTATATGGTTAGGGCTAATTCCAAGTTCTAAAGAGACTAGGAAAGAGGGTTGCGGTTTTGGCTTGGCCCTTTCTTGTTTTGGGGATTCTTCACTCAATTGAAGTAGGAATGCCATTAGGAAAGCTCCTAACAAGACTGGGTACGAATTGGGTTGCCCAACATGGCTAATTACCTTTGTTTTAGCCCTAATTTGCCCTTTACTATTCTTGCATAATTATGGTTACGAATTTTTTGGGGTTTATAGAGTTGTCTTGGCCCAATATATTTTAAATGATTGATTCCTTTCTTTGAGAGTTTAACCATGACTTTTATTTTATTTCTATTCACCATTTTTATTTATTGCTATTTTCCAGCATTTTAAATCATTTAAATTTCTGAGACGTTACAGGAAGTGTTGTACTCTGTAGATTTTGATGATCACAAAGCACAAATTTAATCCATGATGATAAAATCACAAAAGACCAATTCTCATTCATGTTCATATACCAAGTGTTTGAATTATTCATATTTGATTTAAGGGTCTAATTTGTGTGTTAAGTGTGTAGTAAAATATGCCAAAAGTCACACATGAAGTGGACTTCACATAGGCCAAGACTTGGACAAAGTAGAGATAGAAGACTGACTGAAATACTGCAAAATTGATAGAATCGGTCGACCTGTTTTTGAAAATCGGTCGACTGACCTAGCTAGTAACATTTTGTTCTATGGGAACAGTAAAATCAGTCATCGACCTAAATGTGAATAGTGTCAGCACATCAAAATACAAGTATTTGAGATCGGATGACTGATTTGGTGAAATCGATCGACCGATTCCGACATTTCTCGACGCGAACTTTTCAAAAATGAGTCCTACGAAGGTTGGACTCTTTCCAAACTTTGAGATACCTCTTGGGATTATAAATACACTTTATTCCCATGATGTGGAATAGTTCTCCATGCCCCCAAGAGTCTGAAGAACGAGTCTTCATCGTCCAGAAGCCTTCTAAATGTTCCAAGAAGGTGTTATTCATCAGAAAGGTGTGGACTTGGTGCTATATCTTGCAAGACTCCGTTCTGAAGCGTTCTACATCAGCCAATTCTGCACTATGACATTGTCGGGTAAAGACGACTACAAAGGCCGAACTTTTGAGACAGGAGAACTCTACACTTTGCTTATTTAATTGTTCTCTCTCATGTCCACATTCTTCATTATTTTATCTCTATAAAGACCAATTTGTGTGGTTGGTGTGTAGTGTGTGCAGCACATACATATCGGGTTATCTCGTCCTTGAAACGAGGTGGGGTTTGTGTTGTCCCCGAAAACAACTGTGTGTGTGGTGAGGGGTTTATAACTTGTACCGAGAAATAAGTTAGTAGAAAATCCTCACGAGGGTGTGAGGTCGTAGATGTAGGAGCACACAAGGGTGTGTTTGTCGAACCACTCTAAATCCTGCATGCACTTGTGGTTTGATTCCAACTTTTCTATCTCCATTCTACGCACATTAGGATAGTCGATTTCATCTATTACATGTTATATTCCGTTGTGCATCTTGCTTAATAGGTTTGCTTGTTTGAGTTTAATCTATTATGTGTAAAAGATTTTTAAATTAGGCGATAACCAATTCACCCCTCCCCTCTTAGTTGTCCATCGTACGTACCCTCGCACTTCAAATGGTATCAGAGCAAAGCTCTTGATCTAAAGAGAGATCTTGTTTGCGATGGCCAGCAAGGGATTCATGCCTAAAGGTTTCTCTATCCAACGTCCACTGCTCTTTGATGATAGTAATTATTCCTACTAGAAAAACCATATGCACGTCTTTCTCAGGGTTCAAGATTATGAGATATAGAAAGTCATAAATACTGGTCCATATACTCTGCTAGAGGATGAGGGAAAGTGGACAGAGGATCATATTAAAAATATAATATTTTTAGTGCTTTGAATATACTGCAATGTGCTATTCATTCTTATGAATATTCTCGTGTTTCCATGTGCAGTTCAACAAAGGAAATGTAGGATAAATTGAAGCTTATCTATGAAGGCACATCAGAGGTCAAGGAGACCAAAACCAACATCTTGGTCCATGAATATGAGATATTTAAGATGAGCCCCGTAGAAACAATTTCTGACATATTTGCACAGCTCTTCAGCATCACCAATGGACTGAAGGCTCATGGCAAGAACTACACATACACGGAGATTGTTCGTAAAGTTCTGAGGTCCCTCTCACCTCTTTATGAGGTCTCTCCCACCGGCATGACACACCAAGGCCACAGTCATTGAAGACTCCAAGAACTTGTCAACCCTCACTGTGGAGGAGTTGATTGAGAGTCTCATGACATATGAGATCAATCTGAAGCGGGAGGAGGCCGAGCAACCCATGCTTAAGCAAAAGGATGTGGCTCTCAAAGCCAAGAAATCAAAGGCATATATTTTTGAAAAAAACTCCTCAAGTGAAGATGAGGAGGAAGTGGCCAAGTTAGCCCAAAATTTCAGAAGGTTCCTGAAAAAAAAAGGTCACAATATGCAAAGCTTCTTATGGATTCTAAGGGCAAGAACAAGCGAGAAGACTCTAGTAGAAAATCAGAATTAATCTGCTATGAATGCCAAGAAATTGGGCACATGAGATCAGAATGCCCAGTATTTCTGAAAAAGCAGAACAAACAGAAGGCAAAGAAGTCAAAAGCCATGGTTGCCACATGGAGTGACTCCGATAAATCAAGCTCTGCAACAGAAGATGTCCAAGAAAAGAAGGACGTCGACTGTGGACTCATGGCTATTGAAGAAGAATCTCCTAAGGTAATTTATAATCACGAATCTTTTACCATTGAGGAGATGGAATCAATGTATGTTGCTTTGCATGGAAAAATACAAGAAAATCAGAAAAGAAAATAAGGGACTAAAGATAAAAATCAATGATGTTTTGCATAATGAATATCCATGTGAATCATGTGACTTGTTGAATGTCCAATATAATGTTCTTCAAGATGAAAATGAAATCTTGCAAAGTAAAATTTTATTGTATGAAGAAGAAATGCAATGCATGTCTAATGATAATGGTTTTTCAGAAAAATTTTACATACTTGAAAAGGAAAACACATCTTTGAAATCTGAAAAGGAAAAGTTGGAAAACCAAGTGCATCTGCTTGAAGAGAATGTTAAAAATTCTGAAATTTTTGTCAAAAAGTTGCATGAAACCATTAATGATTTGAAGTTCACTATGTCTAGACTCATGAAGGGAAAACAAAAACTTGATGAAGTCCTTAGTGTTAAAGTGAACACTAATAGACATGGTTTAGGCTATTCTCCCTAAACAAAACAAATCGTTTGAGTCTAAGTGTCACGCCCCGATATTTTAGCAGCGAAATAAACACCGGGAGGCGTGAACGATACAAACAGACGTATCACAGTTGAATAGCGCAGAGTCACAATTGAATATAATAACACATTCGAGACGATAATATGATCACCAAAAGTATACTTTATTCCATTCCATTCAACTAGATACAACCTCACATATGATGAATTCACTGAAAAGAGTTCATTATTCAAATGAAATATCTCTCTATACATCGACTACTCATATGTTTATTTCTAAACTGTCACTATTCATATGATGGGTGCTCATCACTCTTGCCCTCCCATCAGACTCCTCTGGTTCCTCATCACTACCTGAAAAGGGCAGGATGATAGGGGTGAGCGAACTAGCTCAGTAGGATTTACATCTCAATATTATGCGGGCACTAATACATGATTAACATTTTCAAATAGGCAGATATGCACATGAATATGATGACAATGCATGCTTTTCTAACAAGTGGAATAGCATAGTAGAACGGATATCATATCAGATCAAATGTCGAATTTCATATACAATGGACAGATATTTCAAGAGTAGAATCGTATCAAAAGAGATTGGCCATATTCAGACAGATATCATGCGTTCACATGATCAGACGTATCATATCAAATCATATCATATCAGATCAAATCAGACTTATCATATCAAACAAAGGCACATTCTCACAAATCTTGCATATCGTATCAGTGCCATGCCACGCACCACAAGTCCATACTCCCTCGGTTAATAAGTACGTTGAGGTGCTCCTCCCCAGGACCAGACAGGGCCCTTATTGCATAGGCATTAGTCAAATTGGACCGAAGTCCCACGTTGTGCCAAACAAACATATTCATATTATGGCCACAGAGTTTCAATGACAAGCTCATAGCAAAAAGAAACATGATCATTCATAGAGTCAAGGTATGACAAATAGCTCAAGAGAACAGGGCAGGATAACGACATATCTTATGTTTCATAATCCATTAATGCCTTGACATGAGGATGTTTCAAAAGACAGATCGTATGTAGAACATGTACTCTCAATTTTCCCAAGGAGGGTGTGCCTATTCATGCAAGTATGTAAGTGACGAGTTACGGATTTCCTATCATGTATGCAATTGACAAATGATTTTTTGAACACCGGAAAACATAAAACTATTGAAACTCATATGCAATTCATGATATTAACTTCACTAACAAGTCCATACTAACATGTATTCATCCCCACATTCATATCATATTCTTATCTTATCATTTGACAATAAGCAAGATCACAAGATAATCCAATGGACATAAGATCAATCACAATTACACATTAGAATCGTATTCATATCATTACTATTTTTCAATGGGTTGATTTATTTTAGGTCCATGCATACTATATAACATCATGCACATGCTAGTACACATCATGAAATGATCAGACCCAAATTATGTAAATTTTTTGTAAGGGTAGTGTCGACACACCCATTACTGGTGTCGACACAATGCCTCAAACACAAGACAAAATAATGCAAAACTGGTCAAGTAGTGTCGACACTAGTTCAGGTAGTGTCGACACTAGAGACAGCTTCCAGAAAACCTTCTGGCCAATATGGGACAGTGTGTCGACACTAGATCAGGTAGTGTCGACACTAGATCAACTCCCAGGAACTTTCTGGGTCAAACTGGGACAGTGTGTCGACACTAGATCAGGTAGTGTCGACACTAGAGAGCTTCCCAGAACACCTTCTGGGCTGTTTTGGGACAGTGTGTCGACACTAGATCCAGTAGTGTCGACACTAGTGGCCCTTCCAGAAAAAAAAGATGAGTCATGTGTAGCCAGAAACCACGTCTCATGCAGCAGTTCACTTTCACCTCTTATAACTCTCTAAAAATGATATTTAGATGAAATGTTCAACATGAAAGATGACGAGGACAAACAGTAGAAGAACTTTGATGTTGGAGGTTTGATCAAATTCGGTCCTGAATCCCGAGAAAATATGTGAAGAACAAAAGTCAAGTGCAACCCGAAATCGCAGTATCATGCAGAGACTCTCTTACCATGCTCATAACTCTCTAACTAAAGACTTTTGAACAAAACGTCAAACATAGAAGATGATCGTGACTTCAAGTAGAAGAACTTTCATGAAGAAAGTTTAGTCTAATTCGATCTTGAATCATGAGAAAAATAAAAAGAACAGAAAAATCCCTAACTGTGCGAGACTTCGGGAAAACTACGAATACATAATGTATACTCCATGAAAACTAGTCAAACCAAGTGCAAATGAGCCTAGACTCAAAGAACTACATGATGGTGTTGGTTTTCTTTAATCTTGGCCCGAGAACACCTACCTTTAAGAAGATCTAAGACCAGTCGACGTTCTGGACGCAGCAGAGGATGAAGGGGATGAAGCTCTGGTTCCCAGCCTTTCTCCTTCTCCTCAGAAGCTCTAGCCTGCTCCAAACGACCCCATTTGTTGTTAACCTTCCCCAAGAGTTTAAGGATGAGTTCTTATAGATTTAGGTTGTATTTACAAGTCCTAACGAGACTAGGAAAGGGGCTACGAGTTTTGTTTCCTACTCTCCAAGAAATCTGGGACTCTTTCCTCCAAAGGAGGTAGCAACGGTTTAGGAAACCACCAATTGGGGTTGGGTTCGGTTTTGGCTTACCTTGCATGACTAATTACCTTAATTTTTAACCCTAACTTGCCCTCTCTAATTATGGCATAATTACATACACGAATTACTGGTAATTTCTTGTCCTAGTTTTCATCCTTGGGTCAAATGTGCTCCATTGGCCCAAATCTTGTTAATGGATCATTAATACATGGTGTTGGAAGTCTCTCCAATCTGTTTATTTAATTTATTCCCCTTTATTTCTAAAATTTTTAAATCACTAAATTTTCGGGGTGTTACTGTCACGTCCCGATAGCAGCGAAATATCGAGGTGTAACAGATAAAGTGATAACTTCATAAGGAAATATTCATTACAAGATATGTCCTGGCATGAAGCCGGAGAGTCTCAAATACAAGGAAGACTACATCACAACTCATTAAAACGCAATAGTCATATTAAACATGACACACTAACTAGACTTTATTACAATAAGAAGGGGTCTCTCGATGCACAACCCTGCCCGCCATATCCAAACTTAATCATCACCTGAAAAACGTTAAGAGAATAGGGATGAGCAAAAACTTGCCCAGCAGATTCCTTTAAGTTGATCTCTACCACTAGCAAGTAAGCAAGATGAAAGGATGAATTCAAAATTACGTATCAAAACAAAGAAACGAGAGTTCAGAATGATGCACGAATTCATGTATCATAGTAAAAGAATAATTAATGTTACTAGTAGCAATTCTCAAAATGTAAAAATGAACGGCATATGAACAAGTAGATTAAGTGAAGAACATAAACACGATCTTAGTCAAGAGAAATCCACGTCTATCACTGAACTCTTCCATAACGATCATGCACTAAAGAGATTGTCAGGGAGTTATATCATTAATCACTTTTCACGAGTTATGAATTGTCAGCAGATCACTATAAACACTTCACTTATGGTGTATGCCAAGCACCAAGCCATCACTCTCCATACGGTACCGCTGGGCACTAAGAGCATTCGGGATCTTCCCGGGACTAGACCATAGCCCCCTACCGGCATGAATTCTACTTTTGAGTTCACGATTTCAAGTAGCGAGCTGACAACTCAGAGTTCACAGAAAATGAGAAATAGTCTGGTAATATATATTAGCACATATGAAATCCCCAGGTAGGCAGGACTCTAGAGGTGGCCCCCACAGCCTCAAGAGGTGGCTCCCATAGCATAGCACTTTGCCATGTGTGGCACTTAGCTCCCGCACTTTCGATTGGGGTTTGAGTATTCTGGCATAACATGATAAACATTCCGGCATAATAAAAGATATAAGAAATTCTACAGACAGCATTCCGGTAAAATAGGAGATATTAAGAAATCAGATAGACAGCATTCTAGTGTAACAGAAAGTATTAAGAAACCAACAGACAGCATTCCGACGTAACGGAAGATCTTAAGAAATCATACAGACAGGATTTCGATGTAACGGGAGATTTTGAGAAATCATTCGGACAGAGTTCCAGCGTAATGGGAGGTACTGAGAAATCGATCAGACAGAGTTTCGATATAAAGAAGGGTTTCGAGAAAACATACCGGTGAAATCTCATCATAGAGGAGGGTTTTGAGTGAACAAACCGACATAGAGAGGGATTTTGGAAGACAGATCGGCAGTATTTCGATGTCGCGAGAGATTCCGAGAAATCAAATCGGCAGCATTTCGGCGTAATGAGAAAATTTCGAGAAGATGAACCGACGGCATCTCGACGTAGAGAAGGCTTAGGAGAACATGACAGACAGCATTTTCACTCACTAGGGGTATAGAACTACCTAAAAGAACCTACCTAATAGCAGCACCTCAGGATGGTCACTCCTTCCCTTCTCTCTTCTCCTTCTCTTCTACTTGGAGGAGGTGGTGGGATGGGATGGAATGAAGGAGGAGGTGGGGTATTTATAGGCAAAAGAGGAGGTGGGGGCCCCATGAAGGCCCTAGATGGTGGACAAGTGTCCACCTAGGGTGGCTCAATCCTGGCCATCCATTCTATCGATGGACCAGATGGGGGCATGTGTCCCCTAAGAGATAAACATTACTTGCATGTGGGACAAGTGTCCCTTTCCAGAGATTTCTAGGAAATTCTTGGTTTTTCTAGGATTTTTTAATTTTATTTCACTTAACCCCCTAACTTTTCTATCTTTAGCATTTTTACATTTGATTTCTAGAAATTGGAGATAAGCCCCTCCCAAATCTCTGATCAGCCATTCAGGCTCCGAATGAGCTCCGATCGGGAATCCAACTTTGTCTCTGGGGGTCGGTAGATGTTACACCGGGGTCCCTAGAAAAATTAATATTCGCATGAAAACCTCATATTTTTATAATTGTAGATATGCCCTTGTCATTTACATTTATACTTTTTCTTTTTATTTTATTCTGGCTCAGTGTGAACAGGGATATGTCCATATTCTTATCCTTTTCCTTATGCTTACCTTTAGTAGTAACCTTTATTCTTACCATTTACCTTTAGTAGTATCCTTTAGTAATATCCTTACTATTTATCGTTAGTATTATCCTTTACCAATAGTAATATCATTTAGCACATTTTCAGTCAGACCTTCAATAGTTCCGGATTTGCTTAATCTATCCATCTGCTTACAAACTGCATTACGTTTTCTCGGATGATTCTTACTTATTTATCATTTTATACCTTGGGGTATTACAGTACATCCTCCCCCACTTAAGAAATTTGGTCCCCAATTTACGCATAATGGTGTAGTTCGTACCTGAGAATAGTTTTGGGTGGTTTTTCTTCATTCTTTTCTCCGTTTCCCAGGTAGCATTGGTAACTCCCTCTCGACTCCATTGGACCTTCACCATAGGTATGGTACGATTCTGAGTCGTTGAATCTTCCGATCCAACAGTTTGATCGGCTTCTCTTCATAAATCAGGTCCTCCCGAATCTCCAAGTCCTCATGATTAATTACATGGTCGACATTGAATAAGTACTTCCTCAGCATGGATATGTGGAACACATTATGCACGTTCGCCAGCTGGGGAGGTAGTGCAAGTCTATACGCCACCTTGCCAATCCTTTCCAGAATTTCAAATGGCCCTATGAATCTGGGACTCAACTTCCCTTTGATCCCAAATCTTTGTATTCCCCTTGAAGGTGAGACCTTCAAGAAAACATGTTCTCCAACCTGAAATTCTAGTTCTCTCCTTCTCTTGTCTACATAACTCTTCTGCCTAGATTGTGCTATCTTCAGACGTTCCCTGACAATCTGAACCTTCCTGACAGTCGCCTCAATTAAGTCGGGTCCAACCCATTGGTTCTCCCCAACCTCTTCCCAACAAAGGGGTGATCTGTAACTCCTGCCATATAAGGCTTCAAATGGAGCCATCTTGATACTTGCCTGATAGCTGTTGTTGTATGCGAACTCCATCAGGTACAACTGATCATCCATCGACCTCTAAAATCTAGCACCAGAGCACGAAGCATATCTTCCACAATTTGATTGGTCCTTTCGTTTGTCCATCAGTCTGAGGATGAAAGGCAGTACTAAAGTTCAGTTTAGTACCCATTACTTCTTGTAAACCCTTCCAGAAATGTGAAGTAAATCTAGGGTCCCGATCTGATATTATGCTAGATGGAATCCCATGCAATCTAACTACTTCCTTAACATATAGTGCAGCCAATACATCCACTGACCATGTACTCTTAATCGGCAAGAAGTGAGCTGATTTAGTCAATCAGTCAACTATTACCCAAATTGCATCCATACCACCTCTAGTCTTGGGCAATCCCATGATAAAGTCCATACCGATGCTATCCCACTTCCATTCCGGGATTTCTAGTGGTAGCAGTCCACCAGCTGTACGGAAATGCTCGGCCTTGACTTTCATGCATGTTAAACAGTATGACACATGATCGGCTACATCCCTCTTCATGTTTGGCCACCAATACGACCTTTTTAAGTCTTGGTACATCTTTGTTGATCCTGGATGAATTGTGTACTTGGACTGGTGAGCTTCATTTAGTAACCTCTTCTTGAGTTCTCCATGATCAGGGACACATGTTCTACCTCGGAATAGTAATCTTCCCTCAGCTGATAGTGTGAAGTCAGGTCTTTGTTCTAGCCTCTCCCTGATCTCAACTAAGAATGGATCCTCTCCCTGTTTCTCCTTGATTTCGGTCAGCAGATCGGATTGTATCTGGAGATTGGAAATAATTACTTATTTTTCCTTCTTTCCCATGTCTAAGTTCAAACTTGCAAATTGCTCCAGTAACTTCCATTCTCCCAGCATCATACTAGCTAGCATAGCTCCTGGTTGTCTACTTAAATCGTCTGCCACTACATTGGCTTTCCCAGGGTGATACTGGATGGAAAAGTCAAAGTCTTTCAGGTACTCTAACCACCTCCTTTGTCTCATGTTAAGCTCCTTCTGTGAGAATAAGTATTTCAAACTCTGTGGTCAGAAAAGACTTTAAATTGCTCACCATAGATATAATGCCTCCAAATCTTCAAGGCGAATACTACAGCTGCTAACTCCAGGTCGTGAACCGGGTAGTTCACTTCGTGGATCTTCAACTGTCTTGAGGCATATGCTATTACTTTCCCTTGTTGCATTAAGACGCATCCCAGACCTGTTCCAGAAGCATCTGAATAAATTTCAAATCCTCCCTCTTCAGTGGGTAAGGCAAGGACAGGAGCAGTAGTCAGACACTTCTTCAAGTTGTTAAAGCTTTCTTCACATTCATCGGTCCACACAAACGGATTTTCCTTCCAGGTCAGCTTGGTTAATGGCACTGCCATCTTTGAGAAATCCTTTATAAGCCTTCGATAATATCCTGCTAATCCTAGAAAGCTCCAGATCTCCATGACGCTTGTCGGCCTTTCCCATTTCAGCACAGCCTCAACCTTTGATGGATCAACAGCGATACCATCCTTGGTTACCACATGTCCTAAAAAGGATACCTCTTCAAGCCAAAATTCACATTTACTTAGCTTGGCATATAATTTATTCTCCCTTAAAATCTGTAATGAGATCCTCAAATGCTCCTCATGCTCTTCCTTTGTCTTGGAATAGATCAATATATCATCGATGAATACCACCACAAATTTATCAAGATATGGGCGATAAATGCTATTCATCAACTGCATGAAAACTGCAGGGGCATTTATTAGTCCGAAAGGCATAACAATGAATTCATAATGCCCATACCTGCTTCGGAAGGCTGTCTTGTGAATGTCTTCTCCTTTGATCCTCAATTGATGATAACCGGATCTGAGATCTATTTTAGAGAAGTATCTAGCTCCAGATAATGATCAAACAACTCATCAATCCTTGGCAAAGGGTATTTGTTCTTGATGGTTAACTGATTTAGTTGTCTGTAATCTATACATAGCCTCATCGACCCATCTTTCTTCTTGAAAGAGGACAGGTGCACCCCATGGTGATGTGCTTGGTCGGATGAAACCCTTCTCTAACAGTTCCATCAGTTGCTCTTTTAATTCCTTCAGTTCTGCGGGACATTCTATATGGTGCCCTAGATACTGGTGCTGCTCCAGGGACCAACTCGATGGTAAAATCGACCTCTCGCTCAGGAGGAATTACTAGCAAGTCTTCGGGGAAAACATCAGCGTATTCACTGACAACATGGATGTCCTCAACTTTGACTTCCTTCTTTGAGATGACACCGCAGCAAGAAAGGCCATACAACCTTTCCTCATCATCCTTTTGGCCTATAGTGCAGAGATAAGTGACAATCTCCTGCGGTTTCTATCCCCTGTGAACACTAGTTTTGGGTAATGGCTAAAGGTTACCCGACTTCTCCTGTAACTTATACTAGCCCCATGTTCAGACATCCAGTCTGCTCCCAATATCACATCATACCCCGCCATGTCCATACATATTAAATTTGCTGGTAGGTTTTGGGTTTCAATCAACACTTCACTGGATGGCATATGATTGGTAAGATTGGTGCCAGGGCCAATCGAGGTTGACACAACTATTCCGGATTTCATTGGGACGGGTTTCACAGGTAGGGTATCAACAAATGTTTGAGATATAAAGGAATGCGTAGCTCCCGTATCAAAGAGAACATATGCGGTCGGGAAAGAAGTAAGTGTACCTTCCACGATACCTCCTTCTTCAGCAGTTTCTGGTTCCTGAATAGCTTGCAAGCGGCCTTGCCTTTTCTGTCTATTCGGACGTTTGTCCTGAGGGGCTTGTTCTTTCAATATGGGCAGTCCGAGATCCTATGGTCACGACTCCCACAGTGCAGGCATCTCCCTTGCGCTCTCCAGCATTGTTCAGACCGGTGACTAGCTTTGTCATGTTTGCACCTTTCTCCCGTCGTCACCACTATCTGCTTTCCTAACTCCTTTGGCTTTTTATCACTGGTTCATTTACCCCGACACTGGCCTTTTCTTCCCAATGGTCGGCTGATACCTTCCTGTAGAAGGCACTTGCTCCCTTTTTGCGGGTCTTCCCATATTCTTTCAGCAGTCTCCATGGCATCTTCCAGTAACTGAGCCTTCTGACCATGTCAGCATAGGTTTGAATGTCCATCGGCGCCAGTTGAGTGATGAACTGGGGCCTCAATCCATTCAAAAAGCTTTTTCCTTCATCCTTTCTGTCCCAATTAAGTGAACAGCATATCGGGACAGACGAGAGAATTGGGCCTCATACTCCCACATTGAGTCCTCTCTGCTTCAAAGCCGTAAATTCGGCTACTTTCTGTTCCTGGACCCTCTCAGAAAAGTACTTGGTGTTGAATTGCTCAATGAACTGAGCCCATGTTAGTTGCTGGCCATTCAAGGTTGCTTCTACTGACTCCCCATGCCCTGGCATCCTTTTCCAATTGGAAGTCGCCAGTAGTACTTTTTTCTGGTCCGTGCATTGCATGACCCTGAATATCCTTTCAATTTCCTTAACCCAATGTTCAGCAACATCTGGGTCAGTACTCCCTCCAAACCTAGGCGGATCCATATATCAAAATTTCCGATGGAGATCATCGGCTCCGCGGTTACCTCCACCCTGGGTGGCTTGTAAGATAGCCTGAGTCAAGTTCTGTATTGTTCGTTGCATGTCCCTAGCCTGGGCACGTTCAGCGGCCATTGAGGTAATAAGTACCTTCAAGATAATAATATAAGTCAGTCATCTAAATATATGTCACATGTGACTCTATTCCCATGGTTCTACCCAAGCTCACATTAGGTACGACAGATTTTGACTCATGTGATCTAGTTCCATTCTATGTTCTTATTCCCTTGGACCCTAACGTTGAAGTTTAAGGCTCTGATACCAACTGTCACGTCCCGATATTTTAGCAGCGGAATAAACATCGGGAGGCGTGAACGATACAAAAGACGTATCACAGTTGAATAGCGCAGAGTCACAATTGAATATAATAACACATTCGAGAGATAATATGATCACCAAAAATATACTTTATTCCATTCCATTCAACTAGATACAACCTCACATAAGAGAATTCACTGAAAAGAGTTCATTATTCAAAGAATATCTCTATAATACATCGACTACTCATATGTTTATTTCTAAACTGTCAACTATTCATATGACGGGTGCTCATCACTCTTGCCCTGCCCATCCGACTCCTCTGGTTCCTCATCACTACCTGAAAAGGGCAGGATGATAGGGTGAGCGAACTAGCTCAGTAGGATTTACATCTCAATATTGTGCGGGCACTAATATACATGATTAACATTTTAAATAGGCAGATATGCACATGAATATGATGACAATGCATGCTTTCTAACAAGTGGAATAGCAGAGTAGAACGGATATCATATCAGATCAAATGTCGATTTCATATACAATGGACAGATATTTCAAGAGTAGAATCGTATCAAAAGAGATTGGCCATATTCAGACAGATATCATGCGTTCACATGATCAGACGTATCATATCAAATCATATCATATCAGATCAATCAGACTTATCATATCAAACAAAGGCACATTCTCACAAATCTTGCATATCGTATCAGTGCCATGCCACGCACCACAAGTCCATACTCCCTCGGTTAATAAGTACGTTAGGGTACTCCTCCCCAGAACCAGACAGGGCCCTTATTGCACAGGCATTAGTCAAATTGGACCGAAGTCCCACGTTGTGCCAAACAAACATATTCATATTATGGCCACAGAGTTTCAATGACAAGCTCATAGTAAAAAGAAACATAATCATTCATAGAGTCAAGGTATGACAAATAGCTCAAGAGAACAGGGCAGGATAACGACATATCTTATGTTTCATAATCCATTAATGCCTTGACATGAGGATGTTTCAAAAGACAGATCGTATGTAGAACATGTACTCTCAATTCCCCAAGGAGGGTGTGCCTATTCGGCAAGTATGTAAGTGACGAGTTACGGATCTTTCCTATCATGTATGCAATTGACAAATGATTTTTTGAACACCGAAAAACATAAAACTATTGAAACTCATATAATTCATGATATTAACTTCACTAACAAGTCCATACTAACATGTATTCATCCCCACATTCATATCATATTCTTATCTTATCATTGACAATAAGCAAGATCACAAGATAATCCAATGGACATAAGATCAATCACAATTACACATTAGAATCGTATTCATATCATTACTATTTTTCAATGGTTGATTTATTTTAGGTCCATGCATACTATATAACATCATGCACATGCTAGTACACATCATGAATGATCAGACCCAATTATGTAATTTTTTGTAAGGGTAGTGTCGACACACCCCTTACTGGTGTCGACACAATGCCTCAAACACAAGACAAAATAATGCAAAACTGGTCAAGTAGTGTCGACACTAGTCAGGTAGTGTCGACACAGTGCTTCAAATACAAGGCAAAAAGGTCAAGTAGTGTCGACACTAGTTCAGGTAGTGTCGACACTAGAGACAGCTTCCAGAAAACCTTCTGGCCAATATGGGACAGTGTGTCGACACTAGATCAGGTAGTGTCGACACTAGATCAGCTCCCAAGAACTTTCTGGGTCAAACTGGGACAGTGTGTCGACACTAGATCAGGTAGTGTCGACACTAGAGAGCTTCCCAGAACACCTTCTGGGCTGTTTTGGGACAGTGTGTCGACACTAGATCCAGTAGTGTCGACACTAGTGGCCCTTCCAGAAAAAAAAAGATGAGTCATGTGTAGCCAGAAACCACGTCTCATGCAGCAGTTCACTTTCACCTCTTATAACTCTCTAACAAATGATATTTAGATGAAACATTCAACATGAAAAATGACGAGGACAAATAGAAGAACTTTGATGTTGGGGGTTTGATCAAATTTGGTCCCGAATCCCGAGAAAACATGTGATGAACAAAAGTCAAGTGCAACTCGAAATCGCAGTATCATGCAGAGACTCTCTTACCATGCTCATAACTCTCTAAGGAAAGACTTTTGGACAAAACGTCCAACCTAGATAATGATACTGACTTCAAGTAGAAGAACTTTCATGAAGAAAGTTCAGTCTAATTCGATCTTAAATCATGGGAAAAATAAGAAGAACGGGAAAAGCCCTAACTGTGCGAGACATCGGAAAACTACGAATACATAATGTATACTCCATGAAAACTAGTCAAACCAAGTGCAAATGAGCCTAGACTCAAAGAACTACATGATGGTGTTGGTTTTCTTTAATCTTGGCCCGAGAACACCTACCTTTAAGAAGATCTAAGACCAGTCGACGTTCTGGACGCAACAGAGGATGAAGGGGATGAAGCTCCGGGTTCCCAGCCTTTCTCCTTCTCCTCAGAAGCTCTAGCCTGCCTCCAAACGACCCCAACTCGTTGTTAAACCTTCCCTAAGAGTTTAAGGATGAGTTCTTATAGATTTAGATTGTATTTACAAGTCCTAACGAGACTAGGAAAGGGGCTACGAGTTTTGTTTCCTACTCTCCAAGAAATCTGGGACTCTTTCCTCCAAAGGAGGTAGCAACGGTTTAGGAAACCACCAATTGTGGTTGGGTTCGGTTTTGGCTTACATT
This sequence comes from Colocasia esculenta, assembly GCA_014218235.1. Lineage (NCBI taxonomy): Eukaryota > Viridiplantae > Streptophyta > Magnoliopsida > Alismatales > Araceae > Colocasia > Colocasia esculenta. The sequence goes on along the minus strand of CM024763.1, from coordinate 106,480,363 downwards.
GCATGACTAATTATCTTAATTTTTAACCTTAACTTGCCCTCTCTAATTATGGCATAATTACATACACGAATTACTGGTAATTTCTTGTCCTAGTTTTCATCCTTGGGTCAAATGTGCTCCATTGGCCCAAATCTTGTTAATGGATCATTAATACATGGTGTTGGAAGTCTCTCCAATCTGTTTATTTAATTTATCCCCCTTTATTTCTAAAATTTTTAAATCACTAAATTTTTTGGGTGTTACACTAAGATAGTAACCTCTTTTGTTCATGCTTTTAATATTCCTAGTACTTCACAATCACATGTTAATAAAACTACTCATATGAAAAAACCTGTTCATGCTAAGGAATCTGTGCAACCTAAAAATATGTTCATGCTAAGAAACATGTACAAAATAAAAAAACAAGCTCATATGAAAGGTAAGCATGTTGAATATCATGTTGTTCATAGATCACAACCGAACACAATCATAATGTCACATGTTATTTCTTTGGTGGGCATGGTCATATGAATTAAAATTGTTCCTTAAAAGAAACATGTAGAAAATGAACTTGGTGTGTGTGGATAAGGAAGGATTTGTTGCCTTCTAGAACTAACACTGTTGGACACAAAACAATTTGGATACAAAAGAAATCCACATGAGTGTTGTGGTTGCAGGTATCTTAAAAAATTGGAACATGAACATCAATGTTGAATACAAGGCACCATAATTATTCTGTGAGTATCATGTACATGTCTGTCTTTGAGCTCTTAAGGTAAGACATGAATACTCTTGTACATCTTATTGTTTACTTATTTAGATTTTGATCATAGGCTGTGTTTTTGTTTTCTTTTTATCAAAAAAAACAAAAAAATTGAAAAATCAAAAACACAAAAATAGTCTTAGAATCTAGTGTCCTCTGCATGTCTATCCATTGTATGCTTGCATGTAAAGTATATGTGAAACACCTTCCTTGACTCTTTCTATGACCTAATACTCTCTTGATATTTTATTACATTGGCTAGAGACTTAGTGTGCATCAATTCAACCACTAAGGGGGAGATTTTTGCATTTGATGTGTGCGTAGATTAAGGGGGAGCCAAATAGTTATGCATTTAACTTGCTTCTCAAAATACATCTGAAATTGAAGCCAACACACTAATGCACATGACTATGATTAATGAATATCATCTTAATAATTGGTGGAAATTTTTCTTAATACTCTTGTGGTTCTTTAAATCCACCTAGCTTGTAGTAACTCGTGAGGAAAAAGTTGAAAAGAGGAACTGAGCTTAGTAACCGGGTCTTTCTACTAAACAAGTGAGAAGCCTCGTGTCAAACGACAATACTTTCCTCAAAATTGAAAGAAAATAAAGAAACAAAAAATTTTTGACATCAATTGTTTTCAGATAATAAAAAAAGGATAGAGTGATAGCTATCAAAATTGAGGATCTATTATGCATAGGTAAGAATGAGAGTATCATTAGTGTTAAATTAGAATTTCTATCTCCCATCATGTGTGATGCCTATTAATCATATCTCACACATTACTTTTTATGGTTTTTAATTTTAAGTGTGTTTTGAGAACTTGATTAAATGTATGAGCTATAATATGGCTAGTTCTTAGTGCATGCACTCCATCCTCCTCCTCATAGTGAGATTTTCAGTTATATACTCTATTTTTGAGCCAAATGCACTTCTTATCCCTATTACCACTCACTTTTTGATACTGTCAAAAAGGGGAAGAGAATATGTTGAGAGTATATTTTATATTCTAGTTTGGGGAGAGTTTGCATCCAAAAGAAAAGGAGAGAGTTAGAGTCATAAGTATTTTTGTGAGGGGGAGTTAATCTTGCATGAATGTGAATGCTTGTATGCATATGTGTCATAAGAAAACATATAAAAAAAAAATCAAATTAGTATCTAAAATCAAATGTTGTGTTTTGTGTGAAAAATCTACAAGTATTTTATCATCATTAAAAAAGGGGAGATTGTTGTACTGTGTAGATTTTGATGATCATAAAAACACTAATTTAATCCATGATGATAAAATCACAAAAGACCAATTTTCATTCATGTTCATATACCAAGTGTTTGAACTATTCATATTTGATTTGAGGGTCTAATTTGTGTGTTAAGTGTGCAGTAAAATATGTCAAAAGTCACACATGAAGTGAACTTTACATAGACCAAGGCTTGGACAAAGCAGAGATAGAAGACTGACTGAAATACTGCAAAACTAACAGAATCGGTCGACCTGTTTCTTAAAATCAGTCGACCGACCTAACAGAATCAGTCGACCGATTCCAATGTTTCTTGACACGAACTTTTCAAAAATGAGTCCTATGAAGGTTGGACTCTTTTCAAACTTTGAGATACCTCTTGAGATTATAAATACAACTTATTCCCATGATTTGGAAGAGTTCTCCACGCCCCAAGAGTTTGTTCTTGTGCCCTAGAGTTTGGTAGAGGGGTTGTGAAGCTTGGAGAGAGTCTATAGAAGCTCTCCACCTGTAGAAGCCTGAAGAATGAGTCTTCATCGTCCAAAAACATTCCAGACATTCCAAGAAAGTGTTCTTCATCAGAAAGGTGTGGACTTGGTGTTGTATCTTGCAAGACTCCGTTCTGAAGCATTCTACATCGGTCAGTTCTGCACTGTGACATTGTCGGGCAAAGACGAGTACAAATGCCGAACTTATGAGGTAGGAGAACTCTATACCTTGCTTATTTAATTGTTCTCTTTCATGTCCACATTCTTCATTATTTTATCTCTGTAAAGAACAATTTGTGTGGTTGGTGTGTAGTGCGTGCAGCGCATACATATCAGGCTATCTCGTCCCTGGAAACGAGGTGGGGTTTATGTTGTCTCTAGAAACAACCGTGTGTGCGGTGAGGGGTTTGTAACTTGTACCGGGAAACAAGTTAGTAGAAAATCCTCATGGGGGTATGAAGTAGTGGACGTAGGTGCACAAGGGGGGGTGTTTGCTGAACCACTCTAAATCCTAAGTGCACTTGTTGTTTGATTCCATCTTTTCTATCTCAATTCTACGCACGTTAGGATAGTCGATTTCATCTATTACTTGTTATATTCCATTGTGCATCTTGCTTAATAGGTTTGCTTGTTTGAGTTTAATCTATTATGTATAAAAAAATTTAAATTAGGCGATAACCAATTCACCCCTCCCCTCTTGGTTGTCCATCGCACGTACCCCCGCACTTCAGGAAGAAGGCCATTGTTGAATATTGCGAGGCCGATGAGCACAAGGTCGGGGTTGTCAAGCTATACCAGTAGGGATACGAATTCTGCCTCAAACGCGCGAGAGAGTTGTACCCAAACCTTGACATGTCCGAGCTAGTGATCACGGCCAAGGAGGAGGAGGACGACGAGGACATTGACATCGAGGAATCAACCGACGTTGTTCCAACATCCTTTCGACCTTTGTTGCTGATGCTCCCGCCGCCGACACGGGTACAAATGTCAAGGCTTCTGCTGCCAACGCCGGTACCACATCCACTGCTGTCGAGCCCAAGGCGACGACCCTCGTGACTCTGATGCTGCATTAGACGACCCTTGCATGGGTCCTTCTTGCTTTCTTCCCAGTCTTGGCCATCACTGAAGCCCCTTTTGTATATCATCACCTTGGCCAAAAAGCCTCAAGCTGAGGCTTTTAATATAATAGAAGTTTTTTCTTTCTTGTGAATCGAAAACCTTCTTGCCAATTGCAACGATTTTCATATGGTCGGGTCATCGACGTCTTTTGAGAACTTAACCTTGGAGAAGTTTAGTTCTGAGTCAACCTGAGACCATAGCATAGCTTACGTTGTTGCTAACTCGTTCTGACGTGGTTTGCCTATGCATTGGCTTCCTCGATGTCCACGACTATTAGCCTATGCATAACAAATGTAAACTTCATGGGTCAAGAGTGTCGTAACGACCTCTTCCGACCTTGATGCCTGAAGTTTCCTGAGAAGGTATACTTGGTTATTCTTCGTCGACCCACGAGGTCGGGACAAGATGAGAGTGCCGAAGCGACCTCGTCAAAACTGACTCCACCAACACCTCTAACATTAGATGAGATAAAGCCTAACCACTCACACATTAACTCGTATTTGTAGGAATCAATCGAGTGCCTAAGCGACCTTGTTGCTGACTCGACGCCTCTACGATGTTATCCGTGTCGGGGGTGATGCCTAAGCGACTCACCATTCGAAGGGAGACGATGTTGTAAAGCGACACATCGTCGGCCCCAGAATGATCCTAGAGCGACTCATTGTTGGCCACAAGATGATGCTATAAAGCGACTCGTCATCTTCACGAGTGTCAAAGCGACCTCGTCATCTTCATGTCGCCAAAGCGACCTCGTCTTTCACGAGTGGGGAAGTGACCTCTCCTTCTTCACTAGTGCCGAAGCGACCTCGTCGTCTTCACAAGTGCCGAAGCGACCTCATCCTTCACGAGTGTCGAAACGACCTCGTCGGCTAGAGCCTCGTAGTCTCCACGTCGGAGAAGCGACCTCGTCTTCTTCACGAGTGTCAAAGCGACCTCGTCATCTTCACAAGTGCCGAAACGACCTAGTCCTTCATGAGTGACGAAAGGACCTCGTCGTCTTCACAAGTGCCAAGGTGACCTCGTCCTTCACGAGTGCCGAAGCAACCTTGTCCAACGTACTATTCCGACATCCATGTCCCTTGGCGTCGGACATCGGTATCCATGTCCTTGACGAGTGCCGAAGTGACTTCGTCTAGCAGACTACTCCGACATCTACGTCCCTTGGCGTTGGACGTCGGTATCCACGTCTCTGACGAGTGCCGAAGTGATCTCGTCAGTCATCAGCCTCCACATAGGCCACGGATGACCTCCGAGATTTACGCCCCCCCCCCCCCCACGCCAATATTCAGGAGGTCTGAGATCGACCAAAAGAGAGAGTAAGGGAAATCATACTAACTTTTAATAGCGATTCTCACAGACGGCACCAAAATATTACTGTTCGTAACGGGGGTCGGCTCAAGCCGAAGTGACCGCCGAGGTGACCAAGGTGAGATGTCCAAGCCAAGACGACCAAGTCGAGGTGACTAGGCCGAGGTCTGCTTAACCGACGTAAGACGCATGCTCCGAGCTCCCGACCTTGATGACTGAAGACCTGCAAAGTCCACCAAGGGGTATCGGTGGGAAGAGACTCCGACGCTCAAGTCAATTGCTAGCGGGGAAAAATGGTCTAGCCCAAGGAGCAAAACAACATATCAATGCATGTGGAGTGTCTGCCTCTTATATGGGGGTAAGTTACCCATGACAAGCGTTGGACAACCCCGCCAATCTCACGTCAAGTCTCCTTAATTGTCACCACAACGTTGCTGTAACAGCCACATCAGATCATATAGATCGTGACTTTCATGACTGCCGTTACCGAGCACACAACCCGCAACCATTATCTCAGCAGTTAATATCTAAGCCGTTACGCGAGCCATATTCACGGGAATCCTGCGGATATGTCATTCTCCGAATCGGTTACGGCCGAGTTGGGTAAGCTTCATCTTTGGTTGAGCTGCTGCTGTTGGTCCAATGAATGTAAAAAAGTCGGTCTAGCCAATCTAAATCGTCGACCTAGATGATACAAAGATCTTTAGTCCAAATCACGTCAGAACATTGACTTTAATACTCTGAGAGGTCGGCTGAGCCTAGACTCCAACCGACCTATGGGAGCTCCCCATGTCAAGACCGTAGCCCCGAGTCCTACTGCCATGGCCCTTCCCTTATCATGCCCGTAAATCGGGTAGGGACCGACCAGGCAAGGAAGTAAGGCTTTTTGCATAGGAATTCCGTGAAGTAGTAGCACTCTGCTTGAAATTAATGAGCTCAGTGGAGTTCTTGAACCAATAAGCAGATGTGTTAACGATCGGGGTGGTGATTCAGGCCGTCATGCTCTCCCACTCACCAGGCCCGTAGACTGAGTCGAGACCGATCATATCAGAAAGTAAGGCTTTTTGCATAGGAATTACGCGAGGCGGTGGCACTCTTAGCTTCAAATCAATGAGCTCAGCGGAATTCTTGAACCAGTAAGCAGATGTGTTAAAGGATCGGGGTGGTGATCCCGTCCGTAACAATGCCGCGACCTAATCTTTCACCTGCAAGAGGAGGAATCAACCAACGGATTGTACTTAATCCATCTACTGACAGTTAAACACACGCAGATGAAACACCCCCGGGTTTCTGGGTACGCCCCCCAACGGGGAGAGAGAGAGATGGTTATCGGCATGAACAGGAGGCTTCCATCGGAGCTCAACAGGAGGGCGTTGCCCTTCAGATCGGCCCCCGCCGACGCCTGGGACTCTGACTGTACCGTCCACAGAGACGGCAGCGTTTTCGCTGCGTGCCGCCGACTCACCTGCAGGGGTAGATTCCAACCGAGGAATCGCCACCACAGAGTCGGCGGCGGTCGAGCGCCGGAGACCCGGGGGGGGGGGGGGGGGACGCCGCGGGTGGCCCTGTTCGACCATGAAGCGGCCACGATCTAGGTGACCCCGATGTTGCTGCAATTGCGGCATGCCTTGGTGCTCAGCTGCCGCACGAAGTTGGGCGGGAACCGTAGGATCAGCGGCGTGGACAGCCCGTAGCCGCCACAGAGCGCACGCAGCGAGGAGGAAGAGACAGGCCTCGTTTTCCCACGGGGGCGGCGAGGAGGCGACAGGCCCACTGAGGCGGCATCTGGGGATTGGGAGGAGAATGGTCTGGCAGGAGGGAGGTATCTGGAGACGAAGATGGAGAAGCGCGACGGCGGCGCATCCCGGAGGTCCGAGGTGAAGGATTGCTCACATGGTCCCTAAAATGGTAATATTGGTGAAGTTTTTTAGGGATATACATATAGATTCTATAAAATAGAGATATATTAGTGATTCGTAAATTTATATGGATATATAAATAAATTTTCCATAATATTTTGGTCCTTTGGAGGCAAAGTACGCCATCTTACAGTTCCTTTGTTTTGAAATTACTTTCTGTGGTGGCTATTTCTAGCCCCCTAAGTTTGTAGGGCTCATTATAGCCCCGCACGGCCCATCACGGTCCAGCAGGCTGGTGTGGCTTCCTGGTAAGGCGCCACGCGTTCTCGGATATCAGCCCAAGGCTTCCAAGTATGATCTCCACACCAGGACACTTCCAGATACCAAGGGCAGTCTCCAGACACCACGTAGCCTGTTCGGTCCAGGATTCCCCTACCGAACAGGTCCTGCTCGAAGCGCACCACGGTCCCTTCAGCACAAACAATGCCTCCGAACACTGAACATACGGCCCAGCCACCAAGCGAGTTGCCTGTTCGGTACCTCCCGACCAGGAAGGGCAGAAAAGCCCCTTCACCTCCTTGCAGCGGTTACCACAGCAGCACCGCACGCGCCCCACGATCAAGGGGGGCATTAACCGCAGGGCCCCCTCAACGGGCGCCTCAATGGGTAACCCCCCACTAAAGACGCCAACCGATGCAACCCTGGCCATACACTCACCTCCACGCGAGGTACACACCAGCGAACCCTTCTTCTTCAAGCCGTTCTACAGTCATCTGACTTAGGCATCGGAGGGTTCCCCCCGGTTCTTCAACTGGGCCCCCCTGATCCTGTTCTGATTCTTGCTGGTTACAATCCGTACCGGCGATCGTCTCTCTTCATCTCTTAGTGGAGGCCCGTTTGGCTCCGGCCTAAATAGGAAAACACCACCACATTTTGGCACCGTCTATGGGAACGACATCAGCCATGGCTTGCGGACGTTCCTCTCACCAGAACCCTGGCAGCAGGGCGACGAGATCTCGACAGTCGCGCGCGGACTAACGCGACAGAGTCCCCCCTGTTGACGTCGTCGTCGCCCCCACCACTGCCACCGGCGATGTTCCTGTTGCTACCGTGCCGGCAACCGCCCTGGAGATAGTGGAGCTCCGGGGGCAGATGCATCATCTAGTAGGGATCTGCCAGGGCCTCCAGGCCCAGTTGGCCGCACAACCGGCCCTAACAGTTCCCCCGCCACCGAAGCAGCACGCGGAGTCATCTCATCGACGGTCTGGCACCCCTCTAGCGCCGCAGGAGCAACATGCAGAATCGCCTCGACGATCACGCAGGGCCCCGTCGGTGCGTCGGACACCGGAGCGACAGGACAACTCACCTTGCCGCTCTGCGGTGGTCCCGCCTCTCCCGCGTTCCGTCGTGGGCACCAACTCCCACAGGTCCAGACGCGAGGGCGCTGTGCACTCCGACCAAGAGTTGGCCAGATGCCTCTGTCGCGTCGTCGACCTAGAGCGCCACGTGGATGCAATGGTCCAAAGGGCAGAGGGCAAAATAGCAGCAGATGAAGACCTGGACTTCCGCTCTCCATTTACCGTGGAGATCTTGGAAGCCCGGGTCACACCGAAGCTACCACTGCCTACCATCGCACCTTATGATGGTACTTCCGACCCCGCGGATCACGTTCACGGCTTTGAGTCGCACATGGTGTTCCACGGAGCATCAGATGCGGCCAAATACTGGGCCTTCCCGGCCAGATTAAAGGAGACTGCTCGCGCATGGTTTGAAGCCCTCCCCGCAGGCTCCATCTCCTCCTTCCACCAATTGAAGAAGTCCTTTCGAGACAACTTCCTAGGCGGAAGATCGCAGCCACGCACCGCAGATTCTCTTCTTTATGTTCGGCAGAGGAAGGGCGAAGCGCTCTGGGACTACGTCAAAAGGTTCCGAGCTGAAGCGCTGCGCATCCCACGCCTCGACGTCCCCTTAGACACCAGTGCCCTCATCTAGGGCACTCGCGATGGCTTCCTTCAAAGGACGTTGGGGGTCCAGCAACCCTCCACCCTCGCTGAACTCCTCTCCACCGCCCAGCGACACGCTGCATGTGAGGAGAGCCTAGCAGCCGGCCGAGCAGAGTAAGGCGAGCAATCAGACAAGAAGAGGCCTTCTGACAACGGTTCTGACCGTGATCGGAAGAAGGGCCGGCACAACGGGGACTCATCGCGTCGACCACGCCCCTTCATCGAGTACACCCCGTTCATCGTGGCTCCCGAACAGATCCTGGCCGAAATCCAGGACGAGGAGTATGTTCGGTGGCCACCGAGGATGCGCTCTGACCCCCGCAGGCGCAACCAGGATAAGTATTGTCGCTTCCATTGCGACCACGGCCACGACACCTCCGAGTGCCGCCAGCTCAAGGACGAGATCGAGTCCCTGATCAAGCGCGGCTACCTTGGACGGTACGTGTGCCGCAATGAAGACTGCCCAAGACGTCGAGAACGGACCCCCGAGCAGCCCATCAACAATGAGCCTAACGGGCAAGAGATCAACATGATCGCGGGAGGTTTCGGCGCAGGCAGAGAAAGCAACCAAAGCCGACGCGACTACGCTCGGCGGATGCACTTGGTGGATAGGCCCTCGGTGCCTCGCCCCACCCCTTATCCCCCCAGTCCTGTACGTGCACGGTTCGAGGAGGATATAACCTTCTCGGATGAAGATCTTGTAGGAGTTTCAACTCTGCACACTGATGCGTTGGTCGTTCGGCCACCATCAATCACTGTACCATGCGCCGGATTTTGGTGGATAATGGAAGCGTCCCATATGTTTTGGCTTATGATTGCTTCTTAATGATGGGATTGAAAACCGACCAGCTCACCCCATTGAGTCACCTCTATTCGGCTTCTCGGGGGTTTCGGTTCAACCCATGGGACGAGCGCGCCTCCCAATCACGCTTGGGACAACTCCGAAAAATGTGACCAAGATGGTAGACTTCTTGGTTATCCGAAGCATGCCCAGATACAACGCCATCGTCGGCAGGGGCTTGATTGGTCGAATCAAGGCAGTACCTTCGTCTCTCCATCAAAAGATGAAGTTCTCCACCCTGTGTGGTATCGGCGAGGTGCTTGGTAGTCACAACGAATCGCGACGGTGCTATGTCCTCTCCCTGAGAGACAAACAGCCCCTCGCAACTCTGGAAACCATACCCCCTCCAACTGATCAACCTTCCACCAGCCGGGGAACTCCTGCTGAGGACCTGCTTCCTGTTCGGGTGGACGACAATCCCGAACATGTCCTCTATATTGGCACACTACTGCCAGAAGCCGAACAACAACGCTATAAGGCTTTCCTACTAGCCAATTTGGACGTGTTCGCATGGTCGGACGAAGATCTACCTGGTATTTCTCCAGAAGTGATAGTGCATTGTCTTCTCCTGGACCCAAAGGTGCCCCCGGTCCAGCAAAGGCGGAGACCTGTTAATCGCGAATGGCAGACTGTGATCCAGGATCACGTGGTCAAAAGCCGAACAGTTGGGCTCCTCTGGGAAGCTCAATGCCCAAGATGGATTTCCAATGTAGTCCTTGTACGCAAAGCCACTGGTAAATGGCGAGTGTGCGTGGATTATAAGGATCTCAACAAAGTCACGCTCAAGGACAACTTCCCTTTGCCGCGCATCGACCAGCTGGTGGACTCCACATCCGGACACGAGCTCCTCAGCTTCTTAGATGCTTATTCTGGTTACCACCAGATTAGCATGCATCCTCTGGACCAGGACGCCACCATGTTCGTCACTGACCTTGTCCTCTACTGTTTTACCAGGATGCCTTTTGGTCTGAAGAATGCAGGCGCAACGTACCAGCGGCTGATCAACAAGATGTTCGAGCAGCAAATTGGGTGTAATATGGAGGTCTACGTCTATGATATGTTAGTCAAAATGCTCCCGAGCGCCGACCACATCACCGACCTCCAAGAAACCTTCACAACTCTACAAAGGTATAATATGAAGCTTAATCCCTCGAAGTGTGCGTTCGAAGTGCGCTCGGGTAAGTTCCTCGGTTTCCTCGTTTCTAACAGAGGAATAGAGGCCAACCCCGAAAAAATCCGAGCCATACTAGAGATGTGCAGTCCCAAAACAGTGCGCGACGTCCAGCGGCTCACTAGACGCCTCGCCGCGCTCAACAGTTTCATGTCCCGAGCAGCAGAAAGGAGTTTTAACTTCTTCAAATTACTGCGAGTCCCCAAAGTCACCTCACAGCAAGGGGGGCATGTACGGTGGACCGGAGACTGCGAAGCAGCCTTCACCGAGCTGAAGGAGTACCTGGCAGCCCCACCTATTCTCTCAAAACCTGTGCTCGGGGAGCCCTTGTTCGTGTACCTTTCGGTCACCAAACACTCCATCAGCGTGGTGTTGCTTAGGGAAGAGGCAGTGGTGCAGCATCTTGTCTACTACATTAGCAAGGTCCTTCAAGAGGTTGAAAGAAGGTACCCTCGAGTAGAGAAGCTCGCTCTGGCACTAGTAACAGCCGCACGGAAGCTCAGGCCTTACTTTCAGGCCCATCCGATCACGGTTCTCACCGACCAGCCGTTGAAGCTCATCCTTCAGCGACTAGAGGCTTCCAACAGGCTCATCAAATAGGCCATCGAGCTTGGTGAATTCGACATTAGCTACCATCCAAGGACGGCCATTAAGGCGCAGGCGTTGGCGGACTTCGTTGCGGAATGCACCCTTCCGACTGAGCAGGATCCCCCATTGGCAGACGAACCCCCATGGGAGCTCTACGTCGATGGATCATCCTGTGTCACAGGAAGTGGAGTAGGCTTAGTTCCTACTTCCCCAGAAGGTCTACAGTTCCAATACGCCCTCAGGTTCTGCTTCACCGCCTCGAATAATGTAGCTGAGTACGAAGCACTTCTGTCTGGAATTTGAATGGCTAGGCACCTTGGAGCACTCCGACTATGGGTCTTCAGTGATTCGTAGTTGGTCGCCAGCCAAGTAAGCGGACTCTTTGAAGAGAGGGAGCCCCGCATGGCACAGTATCTCCAGCAGGTCAAGAGCCGAGCAGAGGGCCTCCTGTACTTCGAAGTTATACATGTTCCACGGGAGCAGAACGCGTGGGCCAATGCACTCGCCAAACTGGCATCTTCAGGCGACATCGCCCCCTCTCGCTTCGTATTCATAGAAGAGCTCACTTCACCGAGCACCGAAGTAGATGTAGCTGCCATTGAGGTTGGCCCTCCGGCACCGAGCTAGATGGACCCCCTCATGGCCTATCCGCTTTGCGGAGAGCTTCCGCCTGACCAAAGCGAGGCTCGCAAGATCAGGCTACACTGCCAAAAGTTCACTCTCATTGAAGGCCATCTGTATAGACGATCCCTCTCAAGACCTCTTCTGCGGTGCCTTAGCCCCATAGAGGCAACACCAGCCATCGAAGAGGTCCATGAAGGCCTGTGCGGAAGCCACTTGGGGGGTAGAACATTGGCGCGTAGCATTCTCCGAGCAGGGTTCTGGTGGCCTTCTCTGCAAAAGGACTGCATGTACTACGTCAGGAAGTGCTCGGAGTGCCAGAAGTTCAGACAGCTCATCAAGCAGCCAGCCAAACAGCTACATACCCTGTTCGAGCCTCGTCCTTTCGCCAGATGGGGAATTGACATCTTAGGTCCTTTCCCAGAGGCTCAAGGGCGGAAGAAATTCCTATTTGTCACCATCAACTACTTCACCAAGTGGATCGAGGCCAAACCTGTTACTGCAATCACCGACCAGGCCGCATGGAAGTTTGTATGGAAGAACATCCTTTGCCAGTTTGGCGTCCCAAAGGTGATCACCTCCGACAACGGGAAGCAGTTCGACAACACATTCTTCAAGCAAAAATGCTCTGAGCTCGGCATCTACAACCACTTCACTTCAGTCGCGCACCCCCAGGCAAACAATCTGGTCGAAAATGCCAACCAAACACTGCTGCACGGGATACGCACAAGGGTTGAAGCTACATGCAGTTCGTGGATCGAAGAGCACCCCAACGTGCTATGGTGCCATCGAACAACTACTCGGGTAGCCACCGGGGAGACTCCCTTCAATTTGGCCTACGGCACAGAAGTTGTCGTGCCCTTAGAAGTTTCTCTCCCCACCATTCGAACAACACACTTCGACGAAGCAGCTAACAACCATGTGCTCAGGGAGAATATAGACATGCTTGGCGAATGCCAAAGCGACACTAGCATCCGACTAGTCTCCTACCAACAGCGACTCGCGCAATACTACAACTCCCGAGTTCGGGAGCGACGCTTCTTCGAAGGTGACCTTGTTATGCGCCGTTGCTCAGCATCGGACCCCCGAAGAACAATCGAAAAACTCACCCCGAAATGGGAAGAACCTTATCAGGTCGCCCAGGTTCTTAGAAAAGGCTCCTACAAGCTGACTACTCCTAGTGGCGAGGGGTACCCAGAACCTGGAACATATCTAATCTAAAGGCTTATTATTTGTAAAATCCTCTTGCACTGCATCCTACTTCTCTTCTTTCCGTGCTTTTGGTCTGCTCAAAAGGGTATTGAAGACATCCCTAGTCGAAGCTTTTCGACTCGAAAGGCTAGTGCAATACCTAAACCCTGAAGCAAAAGGTGTTCGGCGCAAACCCCTGGTCGGGACTCCTTTCAGTTCTAAACGACCTGCGCGGTAACCACGAACCCTTTAAAGCGACCGACGAATTCCGATTCGAACAGAACAAGCATAAGGGAAGGAGATAGAGAAAGAGGCCACTCATGAACTTGAAAGGAGGGTCTGTCCAGATTCTTCTTATAGAAAGATCTTCGTTCATGATGTTACAAAAAGAGAGGAGGAAATACATTTAGGGGGCCTGCTCAGAAGGGCTCGCACCGTCATTCTCAGGAGCCATTCGCCCCGATTGGAAGTGAGAGAACCGCACTCCACCTAGGCGTGGATCCTGGGTCCGTCAACGGCATTCTGCGAGGGCAGCCTCGAAGGCCTCACAAGTGTACTCGATGGTGGCCAGCCTCCGTCCACGGTTCTCTCCAGCCTTAAGGCCTACCTTGTAACAAAGCACGCCATATTGCTCCAAGTCTTCCTTGAAGCATGGCCCCGTCTTGTACTCGGTCACGCCACGAGCTTTGGCCTCAGACAGAACCTTGGTAAGTGCCTCCTTCTCCGCCCGAGCAACGGCGAGGCTGAGCTCGGAAGTTTGGAGTGTCTCTTGGAGGGTCTTCACCTCCTTCTGCAGCTCTGCCTCCCGAGCTCGATGCCGCTCCTCCAACTCCTCGCAGAATGCAAACTCGACATCCCACATCTGGCGATGGTCCCGAGCTCGCATCGCAAGTCGCTTAAGAGTCTCTAGCGACTTTGCGATGCCATCTGCCAGCACCTCCACTTCGACGTTTTCGTCCTCAGTACGGTGCTCCGACTGGTGGACCTCCAACGAATGTTTGGGAGTGACCTCCGGGCTTAACCCCTGGAACCATGCCAGCACTTCAAGCTGAGACGCAGTGGGGCACGGAGGGAGGTCCCTGGAGACACTCCCTTGGAGGCACTCTAGGGTAGCTTCCAACGTCCTCTCCGAGGGATGTACAAAGGACTTCCCCCTCAGCATGCGCGACAACGGCGCTCTGTCCTCCTCGGAACTAGCCCAGTGCTCAGTGGCAATGTCCTTCCGACCTCCAGAGGGACCCTCTCCATCAACAGCACCGCAAACGTCTGCAGTAGTTGGGGACCCCCGAGGTCCTACCTCCTCGGTCACCACCGCCTGCTCGGTCTCAGGAGTGCCACCATTGTCATCCGCGTCTGGCCCTGCACAGCCATCCCGGTAGCCGAAGATCCTCGAGGTTCCTCCTCCTCAGCCACGCGCCTCGTCGGTCTCGGGCTGCACCCCTGCGGTCATCTGTGACTGGCTCTCCACGATCGCCCCGATGGTAGGAGTAGCGATCGCTGTCTCTCCAGACACCCCTCCATGCACTGCGCTCGTGGCCGCTCCAGGAGAGGGACCTTGGGCGATGACGTCTCCTCCAACCGGCACCTCCATTGCGGTGCTCGACGGCCTCGACGCGTACCCTCTGCGTTGTAAGGCCCTCTAATTTCCGTCGTATTATTTGTATCTATGTGTGAATATTTGTGCTTGTGTGTGTATGTACATATTTACGTACGTATTAATTAGTATAATTACGTATGCATGTGTTATATTAAACATAAATAATGTATGTATTGCATGATGATAGTATGGATACAATACCATATACATATTGCATGTATATATGCTTGGTATGCATGGTTTTCTGCATAATTAGGGTTCTGGCCGAAGGCCACCTTGGCGTCAAGCCCAGGCCGTTGAGCTGGTGTCAGCGTCCAGACATGGACGCCAACACTAACTCCGGCGTCCAGCGATATGGACGCCAACTTCTCTGGCCTGCATGCGCAGCAGAGCTGCAAGCTTCTGAAACAAGGCATGGCCACCATTGGGGGATGTCCCCCAACGGCTCTAAGGCTGTCAAATCGGTATGGTGAGTGGTGAGGGGCTCTCATTAGGTCTGAACCCGAATTGGCCTCTCCCACTCTCACTTCACCTTGCAAGAGGAGAAATAGAGGAGAGAAAACCCTAGAGAAGCTGTGAGAAAAACCCATTTTAGAACCCTCAAATCCGACCCCTTGGACCTTGATCCGGCGTCCCCCTGCTGCAAGGAGGTTGCTGGACCAACGAGGAAGGCTTCCCCGACATCCCCTCGGCGTGGAGATCATCCAGGAGCCCAGGAGGAGAGATCGTTTGGAGGCACTTCTGCAACTTCTTGGGACTGCCCAAGGAGGTCTTCACCAAGCCTTTAAATCCCTTAGAAGAATTTTCGAAAGGCAAGTGACCTATCCTTGATGTCCCTTATGAGTCTAGGATGGTTTTATGAATTTATGGATTTTTCCTCGAGTCCTAGACCCTCCAATTCACCCAAGATTCAGAGCTCGGGTCTGTGTTTCTGCACAGACCTGGTTAGACGGCAAGGTCCCTGGACGTCCAGATCATCCTTGGCGTCCATCGACCATGCCGCTGACCCTGAGTCAGCGGCCAGAGACCGCCGTCGAGTTCTTCTGGACAGAACAGTGACTCTTATACATTAATTTCGGTATGTTTTACGTGATGAGGATATATGGTAAATCTTATACCCTATGTATATTGTGCATTGTGGTGTGTGAATGAATGTGGTGTGATGGTGAATGTGGGTTAATAGTATCTTTAAAATTGTGAGCATGACTTGTAGATAATTTTGCAAATCCATGTTCATGATTTGGATTAGTTGAATGTCTTGGTTGCAGTCTATTCATGAAGAATTGTGGGGCATGTATATGTTTTGAAATTTTGGTAATTTATGCATGCTTGCGAAATTGCTAATAAGTTCGGTAGAATAAAATGAAAGCATGCAAGAATGATTTGTAGTATTCAATCCATAGATGTATGAATTAGGGAAATTTTGTGTTCTCAGTTCATGCATATGTGATAGCTTATGTTTAAACAGCAAGTGGCTAATTTGCAAAATGTGTTAGACCCATGTTAACTTAAGTTGTTAATAGCATGCTAATTAGGCGTTTTATTTTCTGTAAAAATCCTTAGCTCAGAAAAATCTGAAAAATTGAGGGTATGACCTTGAACCCGAAAACAGCATGTGGTTAAAATTTCAGGTCATTTGGATCAGTAAATAAAAAGTTATGTGTTTTCATGTGAAATGTGATAATTCGTGCATATGATCGTAATGTGATTAGATTTTGTTTAAACCCAGCATGATTAGTGTGTTTACTGTATGTTAAACCTTGAAATTCTGTAGTACCATGTTAGGAAAAACAGAGGTATTCATGTGAGTGAGAAAGTGAATGAGATGAAGTGTTATGTGTAAAACCAAGTGTAAAACGGTAAATATGTAAATGTGTAACTGTGCCAATGTGACACTGCTTCCGTAGAGGGCAGTGGAGCTGTATCAGGGAAAAGTCCCCCTGAGAAAGTTCATTGTGTTAAGTGACCCTAAGGGCATTAGGGGGAAATCCTGGAGGTGGACAAGTACCACTGGTTAGGGTGGAGACTTGTTCTCCCGGTCTGCGCAGTCCAAGAGTCGCCATTGGAATGCCTAGATGGCGTCTATGTGTAATGTGATGTGTATATGTCCTTCTTTGGTGGTTTGGACTATGTGTCACGGCACCTAAAAATGTGTAAAGTGTAATGTGAAATGTGTATGTGACCATGTGTAAATGTGTAAGTGACATGTGAATGTGTATGTGTAAAGTGTAACCATGTGAAAAGAGGAAACTAGTGTAAAGAAAAATGTGAAATTCTAGATGTGTAAATGTGTTATTGAAAACCATGTGAGACTAAATCTGAAACCATGTGAATTCAGAAAATGCATGTTATTATTCTTATGTTTATGTGTGCAAAAATGTTTAGAGTCCATGTTAGGGACAACTAATGAATATGTGTGCAAATAGCATGATAGATTGTTCATATGATATGTTTTAAGCAACGTTGTAGCTCTCATGTGTAGATTATAGCCATTGAATCATGTGAAATCAGCAACCTAAAGCATGAAAAAGGTCATGTATGTGTTAAAAATGTGTAAAACCATGCTAGTTGCGTTACCTTTCATGCATGTAAATGTTCATGTTGATAGCTCTCATGTTTGATTCTTTAAAGATTAAAGTTTCATGAGTAAATTGAATAGAGACCATGTGATAGGTGAAGTTTATTTTAGAAATCTGAAAGCATGAGTTATGTATAAAATTGTAGAATGTTCATGATAGGTTGAAAACTTGAAATGACTAGCATGCTATGTGTTGCTAATTGTAATGTGCATGTAGAAACCACTAGGACTTCTAAGTGTACATCATGAGTAGTGTTGCTTGCTGAGTCCTTGGACTCACTCCTTGCTTCGGCGTACAGGTATAGTTGGTGACACGACACCGCTTGAGGAGACGGGGAGACGGACTCCGAGCGCGGAGACTAGCTAGTTGTTGGAGCTTCTTGTGATTGTGTACTTCATAGTATGTATTTGGAACATTGTATTAGAATTATCATGAAAGGAATGTATTATGTGGACATTTTGTAATTCTATTTCAGCAATTTAATTATGTGAGCTCTTAGTTCCTCATTGTTAATTGCGAAAATCATGTATGGTTAATGTGGATGATGAATGAATGGAGATAGTTCTCTTTTACTTCCGCTACTCTGTGTGTATATTCGCGTGTATCTCAGCTGTATGTATCGTTTGGGTAAATGTCCCACTGTGAGCACTCTCGCTATACCGACGTGGGTGGTATAACCGTACCGGTATAATGAGGGCCGTCACAGAGATTGGTATCAGAGCGACCGGTTGAGATTGCACATGAATATACCTAAGTCATCATCCCCATTGCATGCTAAGTATGTCCACATGTGTAGAAAACACTAATAGGAATGAAAATAGATAAGAAAATGGTTAGAGAACTTAGTAACCTAGCTCTAATGGTGGCTGAAATTTTATTACAGCCATGGCTTCCCGTGGACGACGTGGAGGTGTGCCAGCTCGCGACGACGAGCAGAGGCGTGAGGAGCGGGCGGAGCAGCAGGCCCCGGCCCCACAGGGTCCTGTGCTTCCCCACCACCGCCAGTGGACTATGGAGTATTCATGCAAGGTCTGGTGCAAGCCATGCAGACGCAGGCCCACACCCAGGCAGCACTCCAGGCCCAGTTGGAGGCCCAGGTAGAATAATAAAACAACCTAGTAGTTTGCTATTTAATTGCATGATATGTTTATTGTATATTGTATTATTGTTTAATGTAGCAGGCAGGCAGGCCCAGCTCAGGACCATGGTGGACCTTCCATCATGGAGCGATTCAAGAGGATGGCCCCACCCTTTTAAGGGGGAGAGTGATCCGCTAATGGCAGAAAGCTGGATGAGGGAGACGGAGAAAATCTTCCGAGCTATCAGGTGTCCTGATGAGGACAAGGTGACCTTAGCCACCTACATGCTACAGGTATGTTTGGTTTATGCTTGTATGTTGTTTGTCAAGTTAGAAATTGTTAGTTAGTGCTTATGAAGGTGTATTGCAGGAGAGAGCTGATGTATGGTGGTCCTCCCTACTGCGTACGCGCTTCGAGGACGGAGCAGTAGATGTGGTGGGACGCGTTCGTGAGGCTCTTCCGAGCCAAGTTCGTCCCAGAGCACATCCAGGACAAGATGGAGCAAGAATTCCTTTCCCTGACGCAAGGATCAATGACCGTCCTGGAATACGAGGCAAGGTTTTCTGAACTTTCTAAATATGCACCGCATATAGTAGAGGATGAGCGCAGGAAGACCAAGAAGTTTGTGATGGGTCTCAAACCATCACTGAGGACGAGGCTCGTGGCGTTCGACCACCGCACGCTAGACGAGGCCCTCAGCGCAGCCTGCAGACAGGAGGGAGAAATGGAGCATATCTGGAGGAGAAGAAGGCTTCGCAGAAGAGGCCGGCAGCGACTTTCCAGCGGCAGGATAAGAGAAACGGTGTACCAGACACCGCAGAAACAAATGACAGTCAGCAACTCTCAGGTACCTTCTGTACGTTCCCCGGTGCGAAGAGAGAGTGTCCCATTGTGGGAAGACCCATGGAGGTTCCGAGTGCTGGTTAGTAGCGGGTAGATGCTTAAAGTGTGGGAGCAGCGACCACAAGATCAAGGATTGCCCAAGACTTCAGCAGGGAGCTCAGCGTGGAGCGCCAGTACCAGCAGTAGCGGCAGCCGCGCCAGCTACAGGACGACCAGGAAGGCCTCGAGCCCCAGCTCGAGTGTTTTGTTAGCTCGTGAGGACGCCGAGCAGGCGGAGCATGTCACCGAAGGTACAGTTTTACTTTTCGGTGTGCACGCTCGGGTTTTGTTTGATACGGGTGCTACTCACTCGTTCATTTCCGAGCGGTTCGCTAGGCAGTTAGCCCTAGAGTCAGGCATAGAGTCTGAGGAGTTAGAGGTCCCTTTGTCTGTGCACACCCCTGCGGGTACGGTATCGACTAGGAAGTGCATTCCGTCGTTACCTGTGTGCATTGAGGATAGATTCCTAGATGGGTGTTTCTTCTTGCTAAAGATGAAGGATTATGATTGTATCCTTGGTCTGGATTGGCTAGAGGAGCACTATGCGTTAGTGGATTGTCGTAGGAAGAAGATTGTTTTCCGCATTCCTGGTGAGGATGAGTTCTCTCATCCCTTGCCAAAGAACTTAGCGGGAAAGTTAGTTATCTCTGCCATGAAGGCGATGCGCATGGTGAACAAGGGTTGTGACGCATTTCTTGCCAGCGTTATGCTAGTACCCGATGCTGGTTCGTCACTGACTCTTGCAGAGATCGATGTGGTGCAGGACTTTCCAGATGTCTTTCCCGATGACTTGTCTGGATTGCCACCGGATAGGGAGATAGAGTTCACTATAGAGTTGCTTCCAGGCACCTCTCCTATCTCGAAGGCCCCATATCGGATGGCCCCTGCAGAATTAGCCGAGTTGAGGAAGCAATTGCAAGAATTGCTCGATAAGGGATTTATTCGCCCTAGTGTTTCCCCTTGGGGCGCACCTGTATTATTCGTCAAGAAGAAAGACGGGTCACTTCGGTTGTGCATTGATTATAGGAAGCTAAACCAGGTGACTGTGAAGAACAGGTATCCCTTACCTCGGATTGATGATCTGTTTGACCAGTTGCGAGAGGCATCAGTCTTTTCAAGATTGACTTGCGATCTGGTTATCATCAGTTGAGGATTAGGAGTGAGGATGTGTCCAAGACGGCATTTAGAACCCGTTATGGACATTATGAGTTTTTGGTTCTTCCTTTCGGATTGACCAACGCCCCTGCAGCGTTCATGGATCTCATGAACCGGGTGTTTAGTCCGTATCTAGATAGCTTTGTTGTTGTGTTATTGATGACGTGTTGGTCTATTCTCCGGATGAGGCCACACATCGTCAGCATTTGAGGTTAGTCTTAGAGGTTCTCCGTGAGCACAAGCTGTATGCGAAGTTCAGCAAGTGCGAGTTCTGGTTGCGCGAGGTTCATTTCTCGGGCATGTTATCTCCGGCGCTGGTGTGCAGTTGATCCAGCAAAAGTCCAGGCAGTTATGGATTGGGAGATTCCCAGGACCCTTCGGAGATTCGTAGTTTTATTGGGTTAGCTGGTTATTATCGGCGATTCATTGAGGGTTTCTCATCCATCGCCGCCCCTTTGACAAAGCTGACCAGAAAGGGTGAGAAGTTCGTATGGTCTGAGGCATGTGAGCGTAGCTTTCAGCTATTGAAGGCTAAGCTTACTTCTGCTCCGGTATTGGTATTGCCTAGTGGTCTAGAAGGCTTTGCCATTTATACGGATGCATCTCAGATTGGTTTAGGCTGTGTGCTCATGCAGCAAGAGAGGGTAGTGGCTTATGCTTCTCGTCAGTTGAAGGAGCATGAGAGGAACTATCCGACTCATGATTTAGAGCTCGCAGCTGTGGTTCATGCACTAAAGATCTGGAGGCACTATCTTTATGGTGTCAGATTTGAGGTGTTTACCGACCACAAGAGCTTGAAGTATCTTTTCTCCCAAAAGGAATTAAACCTGAGGCAGAGGAGATGGATTGAGTTCTTGAAGGACTATGACTTCGACCTTCAGTATCATCCTGGAAAGGCGAACGTCGTAGCGGATGCTCTTAGTAGAAAGAGGTCTTCGCTCCAGCAGGATTGGAAGATGTTGGAGGATGCAGCGTGCTCTATGACCGAGTTAGAGCCATCGTTGTGTCAGGCTTTTGTAGCTCAGCTATCCCTTAGATCCTCAGTCTTGGATGAGGTGATTGAGCAGCAGAAAGCCGATCCTAGATTGTTAGAGTTAGTGGGTAAGGCGGGCATTGCTCGTGATGAGGACGGTGTGATTAGATTTCAGCACCGTGTTTGTGTCCCCGATGTGGTAGATGTCCGTGAGCATGTGTTAGCGGAGGCTCATAGATCGCGATTCTCTTCATCCGGGTAACACTAAGATGTATCAAGACCTGAAGAGATCATTTTGGTGGTCCGGCATGAAGAAGGATGTTGCGGATTATGTGTCTAGATGTCTAGTATGTCAGCAGGTGAAAGCCGAGCGGCAGCGACCATCCGGCCTTATGCAGAGGATGGATATCCCCGTATGGAAGTGGGAAGCTGTCACTATGGATTTCGTATCGGGTTTGCCTCGATCTAGAAGGGGCAATGACTCGATTTGGGTAGTTGTAGATAGATTCTCGAAGACTGCTCATTTCTTGCCTATGAAGAAGAAGCAGTCAGTAGAGAGTTTAGCTAGATTGTATGTTAGCGGTATCATTATTTGCATGGTGTGCCGAAGTCGATCATTTCGGATCGAGATCCGAGATTTACTTCGAGATTGTGGAAGGGTCTTCAGGATGCGTTAGGTTCGGAGCTTAAGCTCAGTTCGGCGTTTCATCCCCAGACCGATGGACAGTCCGAGAGGACTATCCAGACGCTCGAGGATATGTTGAGAGCGTGTGTTCTGGATTGGAAGGATGATTGGGAGCGTCATTTACCTCTTGTGGAGTTCGCATACAACAACAGCTTTCATGCTAGTATTGGTATGGCTCCATTCGAGGCGTTGTATGGTAGGCCCTGCAGATCTCCTTTATGTTGGGAGGAGACTGGTGATAGGCAGTTGATCGGACCGGAGTTAGTTCAGGAAACTTCGGATAAGATTCAGCTTATCAGGAAAAGGCTTGTTGCGGCACAGGATAGGCAGAAGAGTTATGCCGACAACAGGAGAAAGGATTTGGAGTTCGAGGTTGGCGATCATGTCTCTTGAAGATATCGCCTACTCGTGGTGTTGTCAGATTTGGCAGGCATAGCAAGCTAAGCCCTAGGTTCATTGGCCCATATGAGATTCTCAGACGTTTGGGCAACGTGGCGTACGAGCTAGCTTTACCCCCAGCTTTGGCTAGCGTTCACCCTGTATTCCACGTATCTATGCTCAGGAAGTATGTCCGAGATCCGTCTCATGTGATTAGTCATGAGCCAGTGGAGATCCAGCCAGATCTTTCGTATGTCGAGCAACCAGTAGCCATTCTTGACCGGAAGGTTCAGCATCTCCGGAACAAGAGTATCGCGTCGGTGAAAGTTCTATGGCGGAACTTCTCACGTGAGGAGGCTACGTGGGAGCTTGAGGATGCGATGAAGAAGAAGTATCCCCTTTTGTTTGAGTAGTGTCGTTCTAACTTCGAGGACGAAGTTTCTTTAAGGGGGAGAGGGTGTAGGCCCTCTAATTTCCGTCGCATTATTTGTATTATGTGTGAATATTTGTGCTTGTGTGTGTATGTACATATTTACGTACGTATTAATTAGTATAATTACGTGTGCATGTGTATATTAAACATAAATAATGTATGTATTGCATGATGATAGTATGGATACAATACCATATACATATTGCATGTATATATGCTTGGTATGCATGGTTTTCTGCATAATTAGGGTTCTGGCCGAAGGCCACCTTGGCGTCAAGCCCAGGCCGTTGAGCTGGTGTCAGCGTCCAGACATGGACGCCAACACTAACTCCGGCGTCCAGCGATATGGACGCCAACTTCTCTGGCCTGCATGCGCAGCAGAGCTGCAAGCTTCTGAAACAAGGCATGGCCACCATGGGGGGATGTCCCCCAACGGCTAAGGCTGTCAAATCGGTATGGTGAGTGGGTGAGGGCTCTCATTAGGTCTGAACCCGAATTGGCTCTCCCACTTCTCACTTCACCTTGCAAGAGGAGAAATAGAGGAGAGAAAAACCCTAGAGAAGCCTGTGAGAAAAACCCATTTTAGAACCCTCAAATCCGACCCCTTGGACCTGATCCGGCGCCCCCTGCTGCAAGGAGGTTGCTGGACCAACGAGGAAGGCTTCCCCGACATCCCCTCGGCGTGGAGATCACCAGGAGCCCGGAGGAGGACGTTTGGGGCACTTCTGCAACTTCTTGGGACTGCCCAAGGAGGTCTTCACCAAGCCTTTAAATCCCTTAGAAGAATTTTGAAAGGCAAGTGACCTATCCTTGATGTCCCCTTATGAGTCTAGGATGGTTTTGTGAATTTTATGGATTTTTCCTCGAGTCCTAGACCCTCCAATTCACCCAAGATTCAGAGCTCGGGTCTGTGTTTCTGCACAGACCTGGTTAGACGGCAAGGTCCCTGGACGTCCAGATCATCCTTGGCGTCCATCGACCATGCCGCTGACCCTGAGTCAGCGGCCAGAGACCGCCGTCGAGTTCTTCTGGACAGAACAGTGAGCTGTTCTGTCCCTCTTATACATTAATTTCGGTATGTTTACGTGATGAGGATATATGGTAAATCTTATACCCTATGTATATTGTGCATTGTGGTGTGTGAATGAATGTGGTGTGATGGTGAATGTGGGTTAATAGTATCTTTTAAATTGTGAGCATGACTTGTAGATAATTTTGCAAATCCATGTTCCATGATTTGGATTAGTTGAATTCTTGGTTGCAGTCTATTCATGAAGAATTGTGGGGCATGTATGTATGTTTTGAAATTTTGGTAATTCATGCTGCTTGCGAAATGCTAATAAGTTCGGTAGAATAAATGAAAGCATGCAAGAATGATTGTAGTATTCAATCCATAGATGTATGAATTAGGGAAATTTGTGTTCTCAGTTCATGCATATGTGAATAGCTTATGTTTAAACAGCAAGTGGTAATTGCAAAATGTGTTAGACCCATGTTAACTTAAGTTGTTAATAGCATGCTAATTAGGCGTTTATTTTCTGTAAATCCTATTAGCTCAGAAAAATCTGAAAAATTGAGGGTATGACCTGAACCCGAAAACAGCATGTGGTTAAAATTTCAGGTCATTGGATCAGTAAATAAAAAGTTATGTGTTTTTTGTGAAATGTGATAATTCGTGCATATGATCTAATGTGATTAGATTTTGTTTAAACCCAGCATGATTAGTGTGTTTACTGTATGTTAAACCTTGAAATTCTGTAGTACCATGTTAGGAAAAACAGAGGTATCATGTGAGTGAGAAAGTGAATGAGATGAAGTGTTATGTGTAAAACCAAGTGTAAAACGGTAAATATGTAAATGTGTAACTGTGCCAATGTGACACTGCTTCCGTAGAGGGCAGTGGAGCTGTATCAGGGAAAAGTCCCCCTGAGAAAGTTCAATGTGTTAAGTGACCCTAAGGGCATTAGGGGGAAATCCTGGAGGTGGACAAGTACCACTGGTTAGGGTGGAGACTTGTTCTCCGGTCTGCGCAGTCCAAGAGTCGCCATTGGAATGCCTAGATGGCGTCTATGTGTAATGTGATGTGTATATGTCCTTCTTGGTGGTTTGGACTATGTGTCACGGCACCTAAAAATGTGTAAAGTGTAATGTGAAATGTGTATGTGACCATGTGTAAATGTGTAAGTGACATGTGAATGTGTATGTGTAAAGTGTAACCATGTGAAAAGAGGAAACTAGTGTAAAGAAAAATGTGAAATTCTAGATGTGTAAATGTGTTATTGAAACCCATGTGAGACTAAATCTGAAACCATGTGAATTCAGAAAATGCATGTTATTATTCTTATGTTTATGTGTGCAAAAATGTTTAGAGTCCATGTTAGGGACAACTAATGAATATGTGTGCAAATAGCATGATAGATTGTTCATATGATATGTTTTAAGCAACGTTGTAGCTCTCATGTGTAGATATAGCCATTGAATCATGTGAAATCAGCAACCTAAAGCATGTAAAAAGGTCATGTATGTGTTTAAAAATGTGTAAAACCCATGCTAGTTGCGTTACCTTTCATGCATGTAAATTGTTCATGTTGATAGCTCTCATGTTGATTCTTTAAAGATTAAAGTTCATGAGTAAATTGAATAGAGACCATGTGATAGGTGAAGTTATTTTAGAAATCTGAAAGCATGAGTTATGTATAAAATTGTAGAAGTTCATGATAGGTTGAAAACTTGAAATGACTAGCATGCTATGTGTTGCTAATTGTAATGTGCATGTAGAAACCACTAGGACTTCTAAGTGTACATCATGAGTAGTGTTGCTTGCTGAGTCCTTGGACTCACTCCTTGCTTCGGCGTACAGGTATAGTTGGTGACACGACACCGCTGAGGAGACGGTGGAGACGGACTCCGAGCGCGGAGACTAGCTAGTTGTTGGAGCTTCTTGTGATTTGTGTACTTCATAGTATGTATTTGGAACATTGTATTAGAATTATCATGAAAGGAATGTATTATGTGGACATTTTGTAATTCTATTTCAGCAATTAAATTATGTGAGCTCTTAGTTCCTCATTGTTAATTGCGAAAATTCATGTATGGTTAATGTGGATGATGAATGAATGGAGATAGTTCTCTTTTACTTCCGCTACTCTGTTGTATATTCGCGTGTATCTCAGCTGTATGTATCGTTTGGGTAAATGTCCCACTGTGAGCACTTGTTATACCGACGTGGGTTGGTATAACCGTACCGGTATAATGAGGGCCGTCACAGCTGTTCAGCCCTCGATAGGACCTTGGGGTGCAGGCACCCCCTCTCGCTCCTCGGCGGAGCCCTTAGACTCGTCGCTGACTGTGACAAGTCCAAGCTCGGAGAAGACCCCTTCCATAGACAAGGGCCTTGTCTCAATGTCCGTCTGCAGCCTCACCTACTTGGCCGCCTTCTCCAGCTTCCTCTTCTTCCGTGCTTGGAGCTGGGGGACTTCCTCCTGGGCCTCCTCACCGACCGCTCTCTGCACGGCCTTCAGTGCCGCCTTGGCCTTGGGCTTCCTCTTCAGACTTATCTTCAGAGGCCTTTTTTCAGGGGCCCGGGGACTAGTCAGGCGGCGCTCCTCGGCTTCGGCGACAGGGGCCTCATCGCCCACGAAAGCCAAGTAGGAAGTGATCGGGATTAGTTCGGCATGGTTCTCCATGTCCTCTTTGTCCCGACCAGCGGCCAACTCTGCAGCAGCTACACGAGGAAAAATCGGTCAGAAGACAGACCAGTGACACGCCTCAGAAGTTGGTGGAATCAGACACTTACTCCATGGTCGGCTCAGGCCATACTTGACGAGTTTAAACTCCATCAAGTAGTGTTCCGTGTTCCTAACCAACGTGGAATTAAGACTGTCCGAGGCCTTCGCCTCGTCTTGGATCAGGAAGGGGTAGCGTTCCTTCCGAGGATCCCGAACTCGCGTGGGGAACCCCCACTCCAGTGCATCAGCACGCCGACTGATGAAAAGAACATGATGCGTCCAACCCTTGTTGTTGGAATGTTTAGCTCCGAACATTATTTGCATTCTGTTCGGACGATGCTTGGTGTAGTAGACGCTTAGTCCTGACAGCGGCAAAGTAGTCAGATTGAACTGCGCCCGGAAGACGTCTGCCGAGCCTCGCACCTCCCGAATCTTGCAGATGATGCAGAACACGCAAATCGTCTGCCAAGAGTTCGGATCAATTGTATGGGGGCGATCCCCCAAGTGTTCAGCAGTGCCCTCGCCACCTCCGACAGCGGCAGCCGGAATCCGACCTCCAGAATGTCGAGGGAAATGGCAAAGCATCCTTGCTTGTTCACCAGGTAGGACTCCTCTTCTCTGGTGAGGATGATGTCATATTCCTCGCCGATCTTGAAGCGCTCCCGAAGACCCTCGAAGAAGCGGAACTTAGGCTTATGGGCTATCCCTGGGGCCGCCCCGCTTGCTCCGACAACAGCGACACTCTTCCCTCGGGCTGCCTCCGGCACCTTCTCACTAGCTCCGCCGGCCACGATTTTCTTCCCCTTCTGCGACATCGTTCACGAGTGAGGCAGCGAAGAGGAAGAATAAGATGAAGGAGATGAAGAGGGGAGGCGGCAAAAGGTGCGGGAGGAAGACTACGGGTGCAAAAGGCTGATGATTCCAGTTGAGACAGGAAAGCATGAACCATCACCTTCCCCCCTCCGTGCCCTTATAAGGAAAGAGGGGCGTGTAAATCGAAAGCAAAAAGGGCGGTTCTTTCGAACGGTTCGTTCAAAACGCGCCTTTGCATGCCCCCCGGGCGACACGTCATCCTCACGATGATGATAGTTCCCATCCCCAAGGGGAACACTAAACGACGTCGCCCCAGTGACCGTTCGCACTGCCAAAGTCAACATCGCATTTAATGTGAATGATAACCAAACAGACCTCCTCTCTCAAGGTACTCTGGAATCCGAGCAAGCTTGAGAGAGTGGAGGGCAAGTGTGGTGGCTATTTCTAGCCCCCTAGGTTTGCATGGCCCATTATGGCCCCGCACGGCCCTTCACGGTCCAGCAGGCTGGTGTGGCTTCCTGGCAAGGTGCCATACGTCCTCGGATATCAGCCCAAGGCTTCCGAGTATGATCTCCACACCAGGACACTTCCAGATACCAAGGGCAGTCTCCGGACACCCCGTAGCCTGTTCGGTCCAGGATTCCCCTACCGAACAGGTCCTGCTCGAAGCGCACCACGGTCCCTTCAGCACAAACAATGCCTTCAGACACCGAACATACGGCCCAGCCACCAAGCGGGCTGCCTGTTCAGTACCTCCTGACCAGGAAGGGCAGAGAAGCCCCTTCACCTCCTTGCAGTGGTTACCACGGCAGCACCGCACGCGCCCCACGATCAAGGGGGGTATTAACCGCAGGGCCCCCTCAATGGGCGCCTCAATGGGTAACTCCCCACTAAGGACGCCAACCGACGCAACCCTGGCCATACACTCACCTCCACGCGAGACACACACCAACGAACCCTTCTTCTTCAAGCTGTTCTACGGTCATCTGAGTTAGGCATCGGAGGGTTCCCCTCAGTTCTTCAACCGGGCCCTTTTGATCCTGTTCTAGTTCTTGCAGGCTACAGTCCGTATCGGCGATCGTCTCTCTTCATCTCTTAGTGGAGGTCCGTTTGGCTCCGGCTCAAATAAGAAAATACCACCACACTTTCTTTTACTTATTTCCGTGTATAACATACAACTTCCTGACGACATTATCTTTTATAGTAACGAAATTTGAGAGTACCAAATATAATGTATTGGTATCCGTATCGATAAA
Source organism: Colocasia esculenta (assembly GCA_014218235.1). Taxonomy (NCBI): domain Eukaryota; kingdom Viridiplantae; phylum Streptophyta; class Magnoliopsida; order Alismatales; family Araceae; genus Colocasia; species Colocasia esculenta. The sequence goes on along the minus strand of CM024763.1, from coordinate 106,451,634 downwards.
TGGAGACATACATGGATACGACACAAACTTGACAGATCCCTTCAAAGTGGCCGCCTTTTTCCAAAATTAGTGTTTTCCTTGCTCTAATTGTATTCGTACCTGGTTAAATTAAATAATAATTATGACCCAGGTGAAACCGGGGATTTAAATAAATTTGGTCATCCTTCAAACAACGACTGAACGAAGAAATTTCCAATCGTCGAGATCATACCAAACTCCAAGTATCGGCGTCTTCAACTTGGAGGATGCCGAGTTAACTCCTCTAAAAAAACGAGTGATAGATTAGGTGATAAAAAGAGTGACATTATTGCCATAAAATATGGTGGGAGATTATGTTTCATATTTATGAAAAGAAATCGCAACCTTCGCTGTTAAAGTATGAGAAAAGGATGATCGGTTCTCCATTTTTATTACCTTACTAAGCATATTTGATGTTGAACATGTTTGATATTTGGATAGATTGAAAATAGAATAAAAATATCTTTAAAATTTTGAAAATATCTTCTTTCTATCCTCGATCTATCTAAATACCAAACATGTCATCAATCTTTCTATCCATTTAATCACAATCTCCTTGCCACTAAGTAGGTGCAGTAATGATAACGTTGAGGGTTATTATTTTACTCGACGCTCTCCAAACTCATGTCAGTTAGATGATTCATGTAGATTTTCGGCAACTCTACTGTCAGGTTTAGATGAGCAGTAACCAATGATGAATCAACAAATATGTTTCTTTATGTTTTAACTCACAGGGATGATTAGCATTCGTTAAAAAATTTGGAGAATTTCCTTTTTTCCAACCAAGTTATGTATATAATTTTTTTTTCAGATGTTGAAAATAGAGATAATGACGATTGGCATTAGTTAAAAGTTTGGAGAGTTTATTTTTTTCATACCAACTTATATTTTGTAAATGTATATAAATGTTTGTTGGTGTTTTATTTTTTTTAGATGTTGAAAATATTCTCTATCTTCAAAGAAAAATGATCTTTTTCAGTTTTTTTTTATAAAATTTTTTTAGGAAACCTCAGAGATTGCAAACTCCCGTCATTGTGCAACAGCCCAGCAAATATTCCTCTTGAAATGAGAAATACTAGCTGCACGTTTGAACATACAAAAAAGTCAAGCTAGAATCACCGGGGAGCATTTTATTAGGTCATGTGGAAGTCTAGAACAAAGAGCTAAAGTCTAGAACAAAGAGCTCTGTCAACAGGCCAACACACATCACCTGCACGCGCGTCTTCCCGAGGCCTGCCATCATGAAATCGTCTGCCATCATTAAATTCACTACAGGACAAATATGATGATCGACTTATTTGTCACCAGGAATCAACTTATTTGTCACTAGAATCAACCTATTTGTCACTAGAATCAACCTATTTGTCACTAGAATCAACTTATTTGTCACTGAATCACTTAAGACACGAAGTCAACTATTTGTCATCAGGAGTGACCTATTTGTCATTGGAATCAACGTATTTGTCACTAAAATCAACCTATTTGTCACTGGAATCAACCTATTTGTCACTGAATCACTTAAGACACGAAATCATCTATTTGTCACTGGAATCTTTCTATTTATCACTGAAATGAATGTATTTGTCACTGGAATCTTTATATTTGTCACTACAATTCGTAAGTCTATGTAAAGTGGAATCTTTCTATTTGTCACTGGAATCTTTCTATTTGTTATTACAATGAATGTATTTGTCACTGAAATCTTTCTATTTGTCACTACAATTCGTAAGTCTATGTAAACTGGAATCTTTGTATTTGTCACTGGAATCTTTCTATTTATCACTGAAAGGAATGTATTTGTCACTAGAATCTTTATATTTGTCACTACAATTCTTAAGTCTATATAAAGTGGAATCTTTCTATTTGTCACTACAATAAATGTATTTGTCACTGGAATCTTTCTATTTGTCACTGTAATTTGTAAGTCTATGTAAAATGGAATCTTTCTATTTGTCACTGGAATCTTTCTATTTGTCACTGGAATCAATCTATTTGTCACTAGAATCAATATATTTGTCACTGAATCACCTATTTGTCACCAGAATTAATTTATTTGTCATTCTAATTCGTGACTCCATGTGAATCACTTAAGACATGAAATCATTATTTGTCACCAGAATCAACTTATTTATCACTAGAAGAAATCTATTTGTCACTAGAATCAACATATTTATTATCAGAAGAAATCTATTTGTCACTGGAAGAAACCTACTTCGTGACTCCATGAAAAATTTTGATTTCTGATCCTAAAAGTACATTTCGAATTAATTAAATATATCTCTCACTGTGCTAGGCTGCTGACATGAGTACTTTCCATTGTCCTGGGTGGTTTTCATGATGGCGGGCCTCGAGAAGACGCGCGCCCAGACAAAGATGTGTGTTGGGCTGCTGACGTGAGCACTTTACACGCGGTCCAATCAAATGCTCTTCGGTGATTCCAGCGTGGTATTTTTGCACATCCATACGTGCACAAAGCATTTCTCTCTTGAAATAGAACAGGGTCATGGTGCCCTGCTGTGGGTCTGAGAACTCGGACTCTGGGTGATCCTTTCCCAGCAATCATAAGGACCTGAACTCCACTGGTTCGAACGTTTGGGTGCCCGTCAACTCCAATAGGGAAAGGCCCCTCCTGGTCCTGGCGAACGAGGGAACGTAGCTGCCCAGTGCTCTCTCGCCCCAGAATTTTCTTCTTCTTGATTCCCCCCACGCTCTTCTTGGTGGCTGTCTGGCTCGAGATGCACGCTTGTTCCCCCAGTCTCCTCCTCTGGCCGGGCATTTGCGCGATCACTGCACCGGCTTGCCAGCTTGTCAGCATCTCCCGCTGCCGCTGCCACTGCCACCAGGGCTACCTCCGCAGCAAGGCCTCCACCACCGTGTCGGTGATGGCAGGACTCCACCAAGAAGCTCCGGCCCGCAAGGAAATCGGCGGATTCCTGGGGAGAAGACAATACGAACCTCCTGCCTGGGCTTCCCATCTCAGTCCCATCCCCTCCCATGTTTACAACCTCGGGCATGTAAGTTTCATCCACTCCGAAGGCTTTCTTTCTTCACCACGGATGTGTAAAGACTACATTTTGCACTTTATGTGGCACCAGCCTCTCTCTCTCTATCTCTCTCAGTCCTTCTTTGTGCTCGATGAATTAACATATGATGCCTATTTCTACTTGGATTTCACTTGATTCGTCTTAGTTATTCGTTGTTCAAAATTTCATCTTTTTCTCCAGCTTCCCACTCCCATTCATAAGTGGAACCTTCCCAATTTACCAGAAGGGACTGAAGTATGGATTAAGGTGATCATCCAGACTTTTTTTGCGGTGACAATTTTCTTTCTTATGTCGTTGAAAGTTTTTTGATTTCTGCTTTCTGTTGTTTAATTGACGAAACATTTGGAATATTACCAGCGAGACGATCTTTCAGGGATGCAATTGAGTGGTAACAAGGTGAGGAAGTTGGAATTCTTATTGGCGGATGCTGTGGCCCAAGGTGCAGACTGCGTTATAACAGTTGGAGGTATACAGAGTAACCATTGTCGTGCCACTGCCGTTGCTGCAAGATATTTGAATCTCGATGCATATCTAATATTACGCACAGCAAAGGTCCATACTTTTTCTAAGCATCGATACATAGCTTTAACTGGGATCAGTGCGTTGTATAGCCATTCTATGAGTTTCTATTCTAAATTTTTGTAGGCATGATTAGAATTCTCATCTTTGTGATATACTGCAGCGGCTAGTGAACGAAGATCCTGGTTTAACAGGTAATTTGCTTGTTGAGCGGCTGGTGGGAGCACATGTTGAACTCATCTCAAAGGAAGAGTATGCAGAGATTGGGAGTGTGGTAAGTCCCTTTTATGCGTCAACCATTTCTTGTATCATATGCAATTATGACATATCCCTGTAACTTTTGACTTAAGGTCCATGTTTGATCTTGGCAAGTCTTGAAGATGGTCTTTACTACTGAAAATGTTTCCACCAAAAACTCTTGAGTTTAAGTCTTTTCTTACATTCTGTGGTGTTTTTCTTTGGAGGGACATTCTGTGCGAGGCAGTTGATTTGGTTTGTCTTTTTTTTTTTTTGGGGGGGGGGGGGGGTGGAAGTTCATCTTTTACTTGCATATTTTTCCTTTTTATTTAATGAATACATGGTATGTTCATCAGTCGTGGGGATTGGACCCAACCCTCTCTTGTGCAAAGGCCATCTACATTCCAGTCGTGGGGATTAAACTCTTGAGTTTAAGTCTTTTCTTACATTCTGTGGTGTTTTTCTTTGGAGGGACATTCTGTGCGAGGCAGTTGATTTGGTTTGTCTTTTTTTTTTGGGGGGGGGGGGGGGTGGAAGTTCATCTTTTACTTGCATATTTTTCTTTTTATTTAATGAATACATGGTATGTTCATCAGTCGTGGGGATTGGACCCAACCCTCTCTTGTGCAAAGGCCATCTACATCCCCAGTCTTGTTGGAAATATGGGAGAAGATTCAATCGGTTCCAATATATCATCGATAGCAAGATGAAACCTGTTCGAAACTTAATGGAGGACATATTTCTAGCAGAAATATTTGTGAGGCAAGAAGGACCATTTGTCCAAAGATAGGATGGAAGAACGTTATATGGAAGGGACCTATATGTCAAAAACATGCCCTACATTCATGGCAAATGATGCTGGGGAGGCTGCCAACAATTGACACTCTTCAAAAGTTTGGCATACATGGAACCGCAAAATGTGTGCTCTGTTCTTGTAATGCAGAGAGCATAGATCATATGTATCTTTTTTGCGAGTATAGTTCTCAGCTCTGGACTAAACTTCTAAGTAGAATCGGGATATATAGAAGGCCATGGCAAACATTAGAATTGGGAGTGGAAGCCGTCATTCAAAGTTTCAGATGGTGCAGCAAGATTGGTGACTTGTACTACATTTTGGGCCACAGTATGAATGGTCTGGAAGGAGCATTATTGAGAACAACAGAAATCAGTGACAAAACTGATGCTGTCTATCACTGCAGATGTGCATCCAATCTTGGGAAATCATATTGGAGGCAAGATCTCAAGAGGCATTCAGCTCGCTCACATTGGGTGCTGAATAACTTCTCTATTCCTTTGCAATCCTCTGGGATGTAGTGTCTTCTGCTACTTTCTGGTAGCATATGCCCATTTCTACATTCTTTGAATTTCTTGCATTAGTGCCGTATTCTTATTAATTACCCAAATAAAAGAATACATGGTATATCCCTCTATGCCCGCTCCCCACCCTGGCTCCCCAGCCAGAAAAAGGAAAAGGAAAAAGGATAGAGCTTGATTACTGAACTCTAAAATCTACCAGGACCAGTATACTCGACTTATTCTTCTGGATTTTGGATCCTAGTAGCAAAGTGGCTTTTGATAGGAGGATATTCAGATCCTACTGACTTGCATGTTGAATGGACATTTGCTTCACCATTGCTTTGATCTTTTTACTTCATAGATTATCATCTTTGCCATTCATCATTGACGTTTTCCCTCATTTTCAATCTTCCATTTTTCATCTTTAACCTTTTCTTTGCTCACTAAAGTCATTGTTTTACATTTCCTTCATTTTCAATCTTCCACTTTCCCTGTTTGATCTTTCTTTGCTCGCCAAAATCATTGTTCTACGTGGGCTTTTATATTGCACAGGTTCTTGCTGACTTACTCAAAGAGCGGCTGCTAAATGAAGGGAGAAAACCATATGTAGTCCCTGTTGGTGGGTCAAACTCTCTTGGAACCTGGTGAGATGAAAACAGTACCCTGAACCAGTGTCATATTGGCTTGTGTTGTATTATGCATTAGAAGTTTGGCTATGCTGGCCATGCTAACGCTGTTAGGTGCTTGGCTACCATACAATCCTGCTATCCTTAATGTTTTGTTTTGGATTTTATCAAATAAGCTGAGACTTGTAACATTTGCTCTTCATGTTTTGATTTGGATATAGCTTGTTTTACTGTCTTGGTGGAATAACTTCTCTACAAAGGTGGCTTTGATGGTCCACATAACCTGGATTTCTGCTGTGTGTTGGGGATCTTTTTCCCTCCACAACCATGTAAATGAACTGGGGCTTCTGTCAGCTTCTAATAAGACATATAATTGATATATGTCTTAATAAAAGAGTCATTCTGGCAAAGTTGTACTTATACCCCAAAAGTTAGATTCTTCTTTCTTTAAAACATATGTTCCAAACCATAAGTTCCAGAATGAGAGTGACATGACATAGTAACTGCTTAGAGTTATGGTCCATGGCATGGTTATTGGCTTCGGCCGAAATGAAACTGGCCGAAACTACTGTAGCATTTTCGAAACTGAAAAATAATATTTTAATTAGTTTCGGCCAAAACTAGACCGAAACCAGACCGAAACCAGCCGAAACCATCCAAAACCAGACCGAAACCGGCCGAAATCAGCCGAAACCAGCCAACACTCTCCTCTTGAGGCCAAGGATGGCAGAGTCGGGTCGGGTGGCTGGGTCGGTCCCAGCCGATCCCGACCCCGAGTCGGGCTGAGTCAGGCCGAGTCGGGCAGAGTCGGGCAGTGGACTTTGCAAACCTAGTTCCGTGGGTGGGTGGGTGTTCCCCTCCCCCCCCCCCCCCCCTCCCCCCCCAAGTCGGGTCGGCATGGGCCATGGAAGGCAGGATCGGAATCGGGATCGGGATCGACCAGGCTCGATCCGATCCTGGATCGGATCGGATCGCAAGATCCCATGGATCCAAGGGAAGTCTGGCCGATCCTGGATCGGCCAGTTTATAAAATGGTTTTTTTGGGGAAAAAATTCAGGAAAATTCAGGAAAAAAATAGAAAAAAACAGCAAAAATGAGGGAAAATCTGATAAATTGAAAGAACTAATATTTGCATAAAAAACCAATCATACATACATTCATAATATATGAAACATAAGATTTTGTGTATATACTACTATAATAATACAAGAAAAGTATAAAATATTAAAGACTTGGTGTATTTATAACCTAAATACCATTTAAGTAAATGTTAAAATTGTAGTTTCATTTATTTAAGATATACATGTAAATAAGGAAATATCCCCCATTTGAATCCAATAAAAATATTTAAAAAATCACATCTTACTAATAAAAAGTCAACTCTCCCATCCAAGAAGAAAATCGCAATTTTTGTGATTTTATCAAAGTAGCAACTTTCTAATCTCTCATAATTTGACATATTTAAAATTTTATAATTCAAATAAGTCTAATAAAATACTAAAAATCTAAAGTCCAACAAAAAAATCAAACGTGCATATGACTTCTCCAAGAAGCCGCTCTCTTACTGACATACTAAGTCTACTTGAGACTCTAGGATTTGGTCAAACTAAGCTATCATCACCCAAACTCATGAGTGTCATGAGTTGGGTGATGGTAGCTCAATTTGACCAAATTCTAAGAGGTTGGATGATGATAACTTAAGTTGACCAAATCCTGAGAGGTCTCAAGCAGACTAAGTGCTGTCAGTAGGAGAGTGGCTCCATTGAGAAGTCACATGCACGTTTGACTTTTTTTACCGGACTTTGAATTTTTAGTGTTCCATGGTTTATTTGAATTATCAAATTTTTAGATAAACTAAATTACGAGAGATTAGAAAGTTAGCATTTCGCTAAAATCACCAAAATCGCGATTTTCTTCTTCGATGGGAGAGTTGACTTTTTATTGGTAAGAGATATGATTTTTTTGATATTTTTATTAGATTCAAATGGGGGGTACTTCCTTATTTACATGTAATATCTTAAGTAAATGAAACTACAAATACTAACATTTACTAAATGATATTCAGGTAAATAAGGAGATCCTGACAACCCTGCCTGAAGAGGATCCTGAAGGTAGCCTGAGGGAATCGACCTGGATCAGTCTGGATCGACTGAATCGAGCCGGGATCGATCGATCCCGGTTCGACTCGAGCGATCCAACTCAGATCCTACTGAGTTGGGTCGATCCAGCCGGAAATGTGGGGTTTTGGGGGCTTCAAGGGGGAATCGGTCCTTGGGGGGTCGATCCGATCCGGGATCGAGCGATTCTGGCTCGATCCCGGCGATTCTTCCTTCCATGGCATGGGCCGATTCCGCTCCGAGTCGGCCGACTCAGAGCGGAGTCGGCCGATTTTGCCATCCATGCCATGGTTGTAGGTTTCGCCCGAAACCGAAACCGACACGGCGAAACGTGTCGGTTCGGCCTTGGGCGACACGAAACCGGCCGAAACTACTGTAGCATTTCCGAAACTGAAAAAATAATATTTTAATCTGTTTCGTCCGAAACCAGACCGAAACCGTCCGAAACCAACCGAAACTGTCCGAAACCAGCCGAAACTGACCGAAACCGACTGACACTCTTCTCTTGAGGCCACCCGAGACTGGCCGAAACCGGCCGAAACGAAACCGAAACGGTTTCAGTTTCGGGCCTGGGCGATCCCGAAACCGAAACCGAAACTCCCATCCTTGATCCATGCTTGAGGCCGCCCGAGACCGGCCAAAACTGGCTGAAACGAAACTGAAACGGTTTCGGGCCTAGGCGATCCTGAAACCGAAACTCCCATCCTTGGTCCATGGAAGTTTTAATGGTTTTGTTTAGGGAATATAAAATATTCCAACAATATGCCTTTAACAATAGTGCTACTGGTTCCACTTGCCCTACATGTAATACCTTTTCTTTCCTTCAGATTTGAGGGCATAGATCAAATACTCCAAAATCTCTGTAAAGGGCACTTCAGGTAAGTGTCTAATACCAAGTCTCTAAGAGGGCATATATCTAATATATGTAATATGTTTTCCCCTTCTATTTCTTAAAAAAATTTGGGGATGGCAGCTTATAGATCTCATAATCCTCTTGTGAACTACTCTGCTATCTTCACAATCTACAACATCACAGATGCAAAATTTATCTTTCTTTGGTGGGCTCACTGGCGAGAATCCTATCACATTTACTTGCCAAGAGGAGAAGTTAAAAGGATCATCAAATTTTCATGAGATATATGACAAACAAATGGGTCACAGCGAAACACCTCTGCATTTCTTATTTGTTTATTCTTGAACCTCTCTTTGTGAGGGTTTTACCAAATTTTTCGATCCGAGTCTAACAATAGATCATATAGTAAAACCTCTCTCATTTTCCCTCTTTTTTCTTTTTCCCCATAGGCCCCACCCCTCTCCTCCCTCCCCTTCCTATTTTTCCCTGCCTTTGGAGCCTCTATGTGAAGGTTTTGCCAAGCTTTTCAGATGTATCTAACAGGGTCATCAGACATAATCTGCCAAACTTAGAGATATGTCATTTCATGTATATATTTTTTTGGTTTACCATATCAGTCACCATTTAAAACAAGTTGCGAATATAAAGAGGATACTTGGGAACTCTAGACATCTCTTCTGCAGAAGATTTTCTACCCTACCTTTCTTTGCTGAAACGCTTTCTCTTGTTGCATATTCTTGTCCCATAAGCTCTATGCAGTATTTGCTTTATGATAGCTATTTTCTCTTAGGGGCTATATTGAAGCAATTCGGGAGATAGAACAAGAAGTTCAGGATGCACATGCAGATATCCACTTTGATGACATAGTTGTGGCATGTGGCAGGTCAATTCTCAGTTCCTTGAATAGTAACTATAAATCTAACATCATTTTTAGCATCAACCATTTCTTCTTGGCTAATCATGCTGTTCACATTTGCTTGGCCTTCATCATGTGATTCAAGAAATTTCTTTCAGCAGGACTCTGTGTTTGTAGTGTACTTCCATAGTTGTTTTCTATGCTTTTTAATGATCAGGTTGCCAGATTTTATCATATGGTAGTTGGCTTGCTATGTCCCAAATGTAAAAGAAAGTAATCATGAATACCTTGAATTGCCAACATGCATCAGGCTTCTTGAACTTCATTGCTCTTGATCTCATATTTTGAGAAAACATGGCAAAATGCTTTTTTTTAAAACAATTGTTGGATAGTAACTTCTTTGGGGGCAGTAGATTGGTCTCAACATCATGGGCACTATGTGATGCGGCACCGCGGACGTGGAGGGAGAAGAAGACAGAAAAAAAACAGGGAAGGTGAGGCGTGGAGGAGGGAGGGGCCTTCGACGGAGTTGGCAGGGCCTTCACAGAGGCATGTGAATGGGAGGCGAAGTGAAGGGGCGGAGACGAGTGGGAAGAACAGCACGACAGAGGGTGAACAGGAGAAGAAGAAGACAGGGAAATCCCTGGGATTGGCTGATCCACCGATCCGATCCGGATCAGGTTGGGCATCGGCTCGGGGCAATCCCTGGGATGATCCAATTATTTTTTCCTTGACTGATACAGCTACTCCTGCTACTACTGTTTTATGGTTCATGTCTCTATTTGGTGTGCCATTGTATCTCCTTGGTTCTTATTGCAATTTCTACTATACTGAATGACAATGAACTTTTTCCTTCTACTTCCTTCTCTGCAGTGGAGGAACCATTGCTGGTTTATCATTGGGATCATGGTTAAGCAATTTGAAAGCAAAGTATGTGCTGTGTCATTTCAGTTTCAGTTGGCCTTGTCCAATCAGGTGGCAGTCAATGTGATGGTTACTTTGATAATGCAGGTTCATGCCTTCTCTGTTTGTGATAGTCCTGATTATTTCCACGATTTTGTTCAAGGGCTACTTGATGGGCTCCAGGCTGGTATCTCATCACGGGATTTAGTCAACATTAAAAATGTGAGTTGTTTTTTTTGAAATACATGGATTGCTTTTAACTTATTTTGTGAAATCATGTGTTTTTCAATGTTAAAGTTAATGCTTATAGACCACCTTCTTGAACACCAGTGCACAACTAACAAAAGGTTCACAGTCCAACTTTGTCATGTCATTGTTCAGTCTTTTAACCAGATTTTGCTGGAAAGTTCCGTAATTGACTTTTCATTGAATGAATAACTAAACCATCCTGCGATCCATCTCCTATGGGTTTTTTTTTTCTCTTGATCTGACAATTCCACATCTCTTGTTGATATGTTGGTTTAATAACTTAACACTGATAACTTTCATCAGTAAAATGCTAGGAGAGATTCTGGGATAGGGGAGCATGTGGGACCTTTTTTTTAACTCTTTTAGCAATGAATCATGTTCCAGGAACTGAGAGAGAAAGAGGAGTACAAGCTTGGCTTTCTTGCCTGGATGATTTATTAGATCAGAGGGCTGATTCAGATGTTTGAACTCTTGTACACATAATTTAGCTCTCCAATTTCTAACCAGACCCATGGTTCATCCAGTTGATTGGGAGAGCTAGTGTTGACTATACCCTGCTTCTACTGTTTGCTTCTGTCAACTGTCTAGCAGGAGCATAAGGAAAAATGATAGTGAACTTTTCCAGCATATGGTAGACATGCTTCAAATGATTTAGATTCTAAGTTCTGGGAGTTTTTTTGCTTTCAAGTTTCAAATAGCATGGGTGGATGATGAAGAGAATCGCACGTATGTGCATTGGTCAACTTAATCAAGAGGGGAGGAGTGAATTGGTTATCGTCTAATTAAAAATTCTTTTACACAGAACATATTAAACTTATTAAGAAAATCTATTATGTGAGATGCACAGCGGAATACAACAAGTATATAGATGAAACCAACTATCCTAACGTGCATAGAACGGAAGTAGAAAAGATGGATCAAACCACAAAGTACACGTAGGATTTTAGATTGGTTCGGCTAACGCACCACAAGTGTGCCTGCATACACTACCTCACACCCCCGTGAGGATTTCTTACTAACTTGTTTCCAGGTACAAGTTGATAAACCTCACACCATTGTTTCTGGGGACAACACCAACCCCACCTCATTTCTGGGGCCGAGATAACTATAGCACGCAGCGCTGCATGCACCACACACAAAATTGCTCACATAGGAGCACAGTACATAGTAACGTTCTTGGTTCAAAGAAGAACAAATAAAAACATGGACATGAGGAATAGAGAATAAAAACTCTGGTGTATAGATTCCCCCATCCAGAGATGAAGAGCCACTTTAGAACAGTGTACGCTGATGAAGAACACAGTTTGAACTCTTCACTGAAGTCTTCTGGGTGTTGCTTGGATTTAGTACAACTTCTTAGTACTTGGCAACAACTCCACGCAGCAGCAAAGATGTCTGGAACACTTGAACTTGAGATCTGCTGCAGGCTTTTTGAGAAGATCACCCAAAAACCCTAGCTTTGAGGGATGGAGACTCTCTTGCACGATATGTGTCTTCTGGAGCTTCAGAACCACTTATATTTATTGCCCACATCCCAAGAGAAGGAGTCTTGGACGGATCTTTGGCAAGAATCCTAAGGAAGGAAAGAGTCCATCCAAAATAGGAAATTGCGTCGTCGTAATCGGTCGACCAGTTTTTTCACATTGGTCGTCTGATTCTTGGACGACAACCAATGTTTTTAGGAAAATCAATCGACCGGAATTCAGGAATCGATCGTCCGATTTCTTCTTTGTACCCAACCCAAAGTTACTGGGAAAATCGGTCATATGATTTCCTTGGATTGGTCGTCCTATTTCACCAATTGGAAGGACTTGTACAGCAATCGATTGGCCCTTTCTTCATCAATCAATTGGCTTTGTTCTTCATCAATCGATCGAGGTTTTCTTCAGGTCAATCGTTCGATTTTCATATTTCAGTCGACCGATTTGTGCTTGTTCACCAATCGATGTAGGTCTTTCTTCATCAATCGTTGCAGGCCTTCACTAATCGGTAGGCTCTTAAATTCGGTCGTCCATTTCCATATTTCGGTCGTTCGATTGCCTGACTATCCCAGGTCCCATGTTACTGGGAAAATCGATCATTTAATTTCCTGCAAAGTGCAAAACCCTCAGACTCTGTTTAGTCTGTTCAGTCCAATGCTTTGGCCTTTGTAATGTCCACATCAAATGTGACTTTTAGCCAATTTTGCTGCACACTTAACAAACAATTAGACCCTCAAATTAAATATATATAAATCAGATGGTTGGGTCATCAACATGAACATAAACATATGCTTTGTGATGTTTTCAACATGAATTAGAGTTAGATGTTTTGTGATCATCAAAATCTATAGAGTACAATAGATGAAAAAGTTTAAAAACCCAATGGGCCCCTGAGGTATCTGAAAGGATGTAGATTTTCAAATAAGACTAGTAGGAATTTCTGGATATATTTAGTCTACTGAGTATATGAATTTCTCTTTTAAGTAGCATCCTTGAAGAAATGCATGTTTTCCTGGTCCTGCTCAGGCCAAGTTGGTCACTTCGACTGATGCAAATTGGCGAGTTTGACATAGAGAAGGAAGAATGACAGCTGTTGACTGAGAATCTGGCTTTAACCATTACATCGGTATGGGCACAATGTGATGGTGTCAGAGGAGATTTTGTGACAACAACATTCCATAGTTAGGTTTCATAGGTTTGAACTACCAGTAATTTGGTATTAAATGTGGGATATGCATCACTTCAGCCATATAAAAATCATGCCTTGAATATTTCTTTAGGCAGGGTGGGGGAATGGTTGCTATAAGGCACGGACATCAGCTCTGCTTCATATGTTCATGAATCATGTGCCTATGCTTGAGCTTTATGAAAAGATTGGAAACCATTATTTTCTCAGTAGTACATGTGATCTTGGTAAGATTGGAGACCATTATTTTCCCTTAGTGCATGTGATCTCTTGTACACTGGACATTGAAGAGCAGTGTTCAGTCTGACGATGTGTGTTCATCCATCTTCTCATTTGTGATTGGGTTGATCCAGAGGGAATCTGTGTGGTAAATCTTATGGAAGCTTATTTCATAATGTTCAAAGTTTGTGGCCCATTTTGAAATAAGTATGAATCGGAAAATTCCAAATATTTGACATAATGTAATGTGTTCACAAAATTTTGGCTTGAAGTGATATGCTGGGCAATAGCATGACTGATGTAGTACCACTGCTGATTGCTGAACATTTGGAAGTCATTTCTCACAACTAAGCAGTAGTAGTAGTAGCACACACAAAGTAGTGATATGCTGGGCAGTAGTACAACCAATGTAGTAGCAATAGCATAACTAACATGGTAGTAATATCACAATTCACAAGTCACAACTAACATGGCAGTGACGCGACTGCTAAACAGACGGCAGTAACACTATGTAGGAGCAATAGCATAACTAAAGTGATAGTGGTAGGCACAACCAAAGCAGTTGTATGACTTGACATGGTAGTGATAGCACTGGCTGGTTGTGATACGATGACTAAGACACTAGCAAACTGAAGTAGTAGCAGGCTAGAGCAATAGCATGACTTGGCAATAACAAACTAAAGCTGTAGACAGTAATAATATAAAATCTGTCGACTTGAATTAATAATTTAAACTTTGTCAACTCAATGAGATTTTATGTAATTATGCTTAATATTGTATTTGCTAATAAGTTCATAAACAAGACTTGGCATGCATAAGTGACTTTAACTGCTGCTTTACTGTCTGATGTATAGAAGTTAGCATTTATTTAGTGTTGTTTTCTTATTGGCAGGAGAATGTTTTTTAGAGGAATGCTTCCTCACACTGTGTGGTTAAATTTTGAAACTGATCGATTTTGAACACTGATGTGAAAGAAAAATGCTAGACATATGTGCTTTCACAGAAACAGATGACCAGGTCATTAAAATGTACATAATGCAGATAATATAGAAGAATTTTAAGAATTTTGGAACTTGTGAAGATGAGACATCCCATGACCATAAAAGTTTCTTCCTGAAGGGACAACTGAGGCATTTTTCCTTAAAAAGAACTCATTTTAAAGGCAGACTGCTGGCTGCTTATCCTATGATTCCAGGAGATTTTAGATATGCTTTCTTCTTATTCTTTTTATTTAAATCATCATATAGAATCTTGCAATCATCTGCACGCCAAATGCTCTCACTTCTGAAACATATTAATTTGCTAATCCTGTTAACACTGCTTTCTGTTTTGTTCACAGGCTAAGGTCTTGGATATGCCATGAGCACTGCGGATGAGCTAAAATTTGTGAAGGAAGTAGCTGAACTTACAGGAGTCATTCTTGATCCTGTCTACAGGTATGCTGCAACACTGTTTCACCATTAGTATTTTGTGTTTTCTCATTCTGTGGGTTAGATCACTGTTAAATTGGACAAACAGCCAAACACCATTGGAAAGGATGAATTATCAAATATCATCCTCATCTTCATCAAGCATTATCCCTTCAGCTTGCATTTGTTTTTTTAATGTTTTGAATTCAAGGCTAAGAACATTAGGGTATGTTTGCTATCTGATGTCTGCCTATCTTCCCCGTCTGGAGCATGTACTGCTGACCATTGTTTTGTTTACTGGAATGTTTCAGACCATATTGGCTGTATCATACTATCTGGTCCATGGGCTGGGCAGAGTTGGACTGTCTCAATCAGTCTTGGAATGTCTTGAACTGTCTTGGGCCATCTCGACTGACTCGTATGGTCTGGCATGCTGAGCTGGCTAACCTTGATTGTGTTAGAGTGAGAAGCTATCTATAAAGGAGAACCATTTTTGTAGCTTTTCCTAGCTGGTGACCAGGGAGGATGCAAAAAATGTGAGGCACAAGATATTGATAGACAGATAGGCTTCAAGATCAAAAGATAATTTTTTACTCCATGAGCTTCTTTTTGAGCAAAGGTCTCTTTCTATCTATCATATGGCATTACACAGCAGGCTATATAGTTTGCTTGATGCTTCTTCCACCTAATCAGCTAATCTCCCTGTTGTATGCCGATTTGATACCCCTGCAACCGGGCCCTTCATAGAACACCTGGGACGCTGCACTATCTTCATGGCATTGGGCTCAATCAAAGGATAATTGCTTACATTTTAGAAGTCTGAGGCATGGGGCACATCTTGCATATCCTTATCCCTCAATGCAGGCTAATTATTGCCTACTGTTCTTTAATTACCACATGAAGCAACTGGCAGACAGAGCTTTCTGAACTCTCCAATTGTGTTTCCACATAGGATGGCTTCTAGCTGTAATTTTTTTAGAAGTTAGCAGTAAAATCCATTTCGTACTATTTTAGCTTCTCTCTTATATCCAATTTTATGTTCCTGACATGCAAACAAGGGGCTTGTTAACAATTTTCTTATTCATGCTTCTCCTGAACTGTATTCCTTATGCTGTATCCCCTCCATTGGGAACACAAACATTGTAAACTGGTCTAGGTCAGCAGCATAAACAAAAGGAGGCACTCACACAGTCACATTTAATTACCAGTTATTACCTTTTTGTACTTCATCCAAGTTTACTTGATTTTGTTTTTCAAGGTAAGCGACCATGCCTTATTATAGTATAGTATTCATGACTAACTCACTTGCCGGAGTGGGAATTTTTTAATGTCACTCAGAATGGGCTGAGCATGGAATTAAGAAAGATTTGGGACGGCATGAAATGAACCACAGTTTCATCTTAAATTTGCTCCATCTTCGCTATGGTTTTGCTTATTTGTCATATTTATTTATACCTCATATCTCATGTCATGCATCATCATTGGTCAACTAGCAAGAGCTCAGAACTTGTGTTCTTGAAATTTAGTCCCACATCAGATAATCTGCGGGCGCCTTCTATCTTTATTTGTAGAGGATTCTCTCAATTCATTGCTAGGTTTTGGGTTTGAGTTTGGGCTGTTAACATGGTATTAGAGCCAGATTTTTCTTGTTGGGCCACCCCTTTTATTCAATTGCCATTTATTCCATGATCATTTGGGTGCCTTCCTTCTTTATCAGTAGAGGATTCCCTTGATGTTAGGAGTATATGTCTTCAGCATAGTTTCAGAGATAGCCGGCCATTCCCACTCATCCAATACTGCCATTTAACCACAACTACTTGGGTTTGTCACTTGGGGGTTTGTTGAGGTTTAGTTCCACATTGGATAATCTGTGGGCGCCTCCTCTTTTTACCTGTGGAGGATTCCTCAATTCAACACCTAGGTTTTGGTTACAGTTCTAGCCTTAACATTGGTGTTATGGCTTGAGGATACACTGGTGTCTGGCTAGTAACTGGCCAGAATATGTTATTCAATTCTTCGACTCTTTGCACTTTAAGGTGATCTTAATGAATTAAGACTCTAAGTTGACAAAAATGATTTTATTGGAGCTGATTTGTGCATCCCCTCTTCGTGGCATAAAACAGTCACTAAATCACTTCTCTGCCTTATTGTACTGAAAGGATTTGGCAAGGGTCCGGAATAGTGCTGGAAGGATTTGGTGAGAATGATGACCAGTGGGCAACCTACTACATCTCCTAAAATTTCCATGATTCCCTGTGGTAGGAAAACCAATAATCACTCTGGAACATCTAAAATGCCACTTAATCACTGCATCCCTTCATCGTGGCATAAAACAGTCACTAAATCACTTCTCTGCCTTATTGTACTGAAAGGATTTGGCAAGGGCCCGGAATAGTGCTGGAAGGATTTGGTGAGAATGATGACCAGTGGCCAACCTACTACATCTCCTAAAATTTCCATGATTCCCTGTGGTAGGAATACTAATAATCACTCTGGAACATCTAAAATGCCACTTAATCACTCCCTATGTAGAGAAGGGGATGCATAACATTTTAGATGACTTTCAAAAGCATGGAAGGCAAAATCGGTGGAATCGGCCCTGAATCAGCCGGTTCAGGATCGAATCAACAGCTTGCGATCCGATTCCAAGGAAATTCCCTTGGACACCTAGACTTCCAATTGGATCGGCCAGAGTCGAGTAAAATCAGACTTGGTCAGCCGATTCCAGGCCTGATTTCAAACTGATCTAGACCGATTCTCCTGCTTACTAATCCAGGCCGATTCTCCTACTTATTTACCTGAATACCTTTTAAGTACTTAAGATATTACATATAAATAAAGAAGTACCCCCTATTTGAATCCAATAAAAATATCAGAAAAATCATCTCTTACTAATAAAAAGTCGAACTCTCCAATCTAAGAAGAAAATCGTGATTTTATCAAAATAACGACTTTATAATCTCTCATAATTTAACAGATCTAAAATTTTATAATTCAAATAAATTCAATAGAATACTAAAAATTCAAACTCTGGTAAAAAAAGTCAAACGTGCATATGACTTCTTTAGGGGAGCCACTCTCCTACTGATAGCAATTAAGTCCCAAACTCCCAGTCAATAGGAGAGTGGCTCTCTTGGAGAAGTCGTATACACATTTGACTTTTTTCATCGGACTTTGGATTTTTTGTATTCTGTTAGGTTTATTTGAATTATAAAATTTTAACATTTACTTAAATGGTATTTAGGTAAATAATACACAAAGTCATTAATATTTTATGCTTTTCTGTGTTATTATAATAGTAATAATACACAAAGTCTTTAATTTCATGTTTCATATACTATGAATGCATGTATGATCATGGTTCAAGAACAAGGGGATCGGGGCCGGATCGACCAGCCAAAAATTGATCGGATCGGCCGATCCCGATCTGGGATCGGCTGCTTCGGACCAATCTTGGTTGAGCTAGGGGTGGTTGTATTGACCCATTATAAAAATTGTAAAAAAATCATAAAAATATGAATAAAATAGAAAAAACATAAGGATTGCATTTATTAACTGAATACATCAAAATAAAGTGTATGATACAATCATATTAATGTATAAACATAATCAATATGTATATCTATCACACGTGTATACTAATGTACAATATTTTATTTACATGAACATCATTTGTAGTTTCATTTACTTAAGATATTATGTAAATAAGGAAGTACCCCCTATTTGAATCCAATAAAATATCAAAAAATTATATCTCTTACCAATAAAAAGTCAACTCTCCCATCCAAGAAGAAAATCGTGATTTTGGTGATTCTATTAAAATAACATCTTTTTAATCCCTCATAATTTGGTCTATCTAAATCGCGATTTTGATGGAATCATCAAAATCACGATTTTCTTCTTGGATGTGAGAGTTAACTTTTTATTGGTAAGAGATATGATTTTTTTGATATTTTTATTAGATTTAAATGAGGGGTATTTCCTTATTTACATGTAATATCTTAAGTAAATGAAACTACAAATATTAACATTTACTTAAATGATGTTCAGGAAAATAAGGGCTGAAACCGGCCTGGACTCAGCCTGAACTCGGCCCCCGGCAGGGTTACCTCGGATCGGATCGGGGGCTAAAAAACGGACCCGGATCAGCCGATCCGAGTTCGATCCAGCCAATTTTTGATACCCTGTGTATGATTCATTTTTAATGCAAATGTTAGTTCTTTCAACTTGTCAATTTTTTTTTTCTGATTTAAAAAAAAAAACCTTTTTTTAGTCTGGCCGATCCAGATCTTGCGATCCGATCCTGATCCAAATCAGATCGGCCCTTGTCGATCCCGATCCGATTTCGATCTTGTATTCCATGTTCAAAAGGCTATCTCCTCCATGGATCATTTTACCAGGAGTTCTCGGTTGCCAACTGTCCACAAGTTTTTTTTAACAAAAGATGATTATTAAGCAGCAAGAACAAATAGCACATTGTAGAGGAACAGGAAAAACAGCTGGAAGGTTTCTTCCTTTCCTATTGAAAAAATTAGCAAGAAAACTTTCATTTTATTTACTAGGAGCATCTATGGCATTAAAGGGCATGGTTTTCTATACTTTTTGAATTTATTTACCAAGAACTTCAAATTTTAGAGGCAATATAAGCTGAGTTAGTGAAATGAGATACTGCTTTCATATCCTGTTAGGGGACCGCCTTATATACTTTTGGATCCCACCCAAGCTCAACCCCGGATAATATGGCTGACATACTATTATACCACAGCTACGATCTTGAACTGATTTGAGTTACCATGAATTCAGCTTATAGTCAAGTGTGGCTGCTTCAATGTGTTTAATGCTTAAACTTGTATTTGCAGTGGGAAGGCTGCTTATGGAATGCTAAAAGACATGGCTGAGAATCCAACAACGTGGAAAGGAAGGAAGGTTATCTTTATTCACACAGGTGGGCTCCTAGGATTATATGATAAAGCTGAAGAGGTAGCACCGATGCTCGGAAATTGGCGGCGAATGGTGGTTGACAAATCCGTCCCCCGTGAGGATGGGTCTGGAAAAATGTTCTGATGCGGGCATTGCCAACCATCGTTTTTCTTCCTTCATGCGACGAGAACAAAACCTCCCACAATAGTAAGTAATATACAAGGTGCATGCGGCGGAAGTTTCAAGTGAGTGTTCTTGATGCATAAGGACTGGGGCACCAATCATGCGTTGTATGAATTATCTCATTAGAAAGATGATTGTGATCACTATTACATGCTGCTGTGCGTTTTACTTTGTACTAGAATAAAAAAGATTGAAGGAAAGGAAGCAATAAGGAATGGTGTGCCAGAGCCAGATTGATCTTAGTTCGACCTTGTGATTTCCTTGTTGATATGCGAGCAATACACAATTTGCCTACGCACCCGATCATTGTTTTTTATACTGATTAATGACGGATGAAATTGAGGACCGCTTGATTGAAAGAAGGATGGTCCTTAGGTGAGGTAAATCATTGTGAAATGATAAAATATTCATTTTTTGTGAGTTTTCCACCTTTATTAGCCAATGATCGCATGAAGACTAATTGGATTGAATTTTGAACATAATCTACACGCATGCGTGTTATTTTAGAGCATGGAAAGGATTATATCATGTTGGGATTATTTTTAAAGATTGGGATCCTAAATTAGAGGATTTCCACTTTATGTATCCAGTCTATATTTAGAGTCTCTTTCTATATTTGTATTCTCCTCACGTCAATAAAATGGGATCGCAGTGCCTCTGTTTTGGCAGCTGCGAATTCCTCCAATTGCTTCCTCCCTCTTGTCTTTTCATATCTTTGCAACTTGGTATCAGAGCTTAGACATCTTGTTTGGCCACCCACCCAGGCCGCGTCGGCCGGCGACCTACGCTCGTGCCGACGCGGAGGTCTTCTTCCGCACCGTAGGTGCTGCGTCCGCTTCTGCACCAGCGAGTACCCCTGTTTCTGCAACCTGCAACGATCTCCTTCGTCTAGCTAACAGTGGACAAAGCGGGAGCTAACAGTGGACAAACCTACGCTGGCCTCCCTTTGTCCCCCAATGTCGTGGAGGAGCTTCTTCTTCGGAGACGTTTGAGAATAGCCGGATGCCTATGGTTTGCCTTCGAAGCACAGGTGTTCGGCTTCTTTGTCATCTAAGTTAGTTGACCCTTTATTTCCTTCGAGATTGTGTGTGATTTATTTATTATCTTTGGCATATAATGGGTGATGGCACTGGTCCCGTGAAGTTGGATGGTGGTGAAACTCCATTAACAATAGAGACCTTGGAGAGACTAATGATCAAGTTGTTAGAAACTCGATCCTCTGGCAGTGAGGTATCAAAGGCTATGTTGGAAATTAATCCAATAAAATTGGATGGACCAGGTACGTATTTGAGTTGGGCGCGTCATGTGCGTCTAATTCTAGATTCACACAATCTCGAAGGCTATATAGAGGGAAAAGAAAAGAAACCTGAAGATGATGAGATGGCTATCAGGCGATGGAGTTCAAATAACTCCAGGGTGGTGGTATGGCTACTTTCTTCAATGGTTCCCAATGTTGTTCATACTATAGAGGCTATCACTGATGCTTGTGAACTATGGCAAGCTGTAGCTACAACTTACTCTCACAAGAGTAATAATATGCATGCACACAAGGTTCAGAGGGAACTTCGAAACCTTACACAGGGGTCAAAGTCTATAACTGAATATGTTGGAGAATTGAAAAGATTGTGGAATGATTTTGACTTTTACAGTCCATTTACACCTACTAATCCTGATGATGTCAGTGTGTTCACAAAATGGATAGAATGCCAACAGTTTGTGGATTTTTTGGATGGGTTACACTCAGAATTTGAGCATCGCCGCTCTTCTATTCTGAGTACACAGAATTGGCCATCTCTTGAAGAAGCTATTTCCTTAATTCTCAGTGAGAAAACCCGCCTAGCTACCATGTCTTCTTCAGATCCTCCAGTTAGATCAGCACTAATTGTACAGCCATTGTCCTTTTCTAGTGGTTCCAATACAGCTCAAGGAGGTGGTTCGTCTTATGGTCGGGGAGTAAAAATTTGTGACCATTGTCACAAGCGTGGCCACATAAAGGCCTACTGCTATGAATTACATGGTCGGCCTGTTCGGGGTCGGGGTCGTGGTAATGGTCACTTTGGAGGCGGCGGCAGGTCTAATGGTGGAGGCCGAGGTGTTCAAAACAATCAAGCCTATTTCTCTTCTTCTACAGGGGATTTGTCAACAGAAGAATTACAACTTTTGCAAAAAATTCAGATCAAGTATACATGTCTCTGACGGTGCTCCTACAACAAATTCCTCAACACAATCTTCCAATTCCCATTTTCAAGGTAACTTTGCTCAAATAAATGTTGGAGGTCAGACCCTTGCCTTTACTTGTAGTGACTCCTTTCCTTGGGTGATCAATTTTGGAGCATCCAGTCATATGACTGTTTCCTTCTTTTTTTTTTTGTCATATACACCTTGTTCTGGTCATGACAAAATACGACTTGCTGATGGTTCGTCTGCTCCTGTTTCTGGTAAAGGGTCTGTTAGTTGCACTTCAATGGTGCCCTTGTCATCAGTACTCCATGTTCCTAGTTTTCCAATAAATTTACTCTCTATTAGCTCTATAACTAATGACCTTGGTTGTGCTGTGACCTTCTTTAAAACCCATTGTATCTTTCAGGAGCTCGAGACAGGGAGGAAACTTGGGACTGGTATAATGCATAATGGGCTCTATTATTTGAGGATGGAATAATCAGGGGCCACTCTGAGGCTGGCTTGGTGGCATCTTCTTCCAGTAACACAGATCTGATTCTTCAACACCAAAGGCTTGGACATCTATCCTTTCAACTTTTGGGACATTTATTTCCAACTACTTACAAGTTGTGCAATAAGGAAAAGTTAGTTTGTGATGTTTGTGAACTAGCAAAACATACTCGGAGTTCCTATCCATATTCTGGTTTACGTAGTTCAACGCCATTTGAAGTTGTTCATTCAGATGTTTGGGGGCCATGTGGAACTACTACCGTTTCTGGGCATTGGTGGTTTGTTACCTTCATTGATTGTTTTAGTAGATGTACTTGGATCTATCTATTAAAAAATAAAAGTGAGGTGTTTGCATCCTTTAAAGCTTTCCACAAGATGATTGGCACTCAATATGGAGCAATGCTTAAGATCCTTCATACCGACAATGGCAAAGAATATATGTCTAAAGAATTTCATGAATATATATGCAATAGTGGCATCATTCATCAAACTACCTGTGTTGATACTCTAGCTCAAAATGGAGTCGCAGAGCAAAAGAACAGGCATCTACTTGAGGTAGCTCGGTGTTTGATGTTCTCTATGCATGTCCCCAAGTTTTTGTGGAGTGAAGCAGTGTTGACTGCAGCGTATTTTGATTAATCGCATGCCATGTCACATCCTAGGCTACAAGACACCTCTTGAATGTCTACAGGGAACAAATTCCTTCATCGTTCCTCCCAAGGTATTTGGTTGTGTTTGCTTTGTTCAGGATCATCATCTCTCTAATGGAAAACTTGATCCTCGGGCTCTTAAATGTGTGTTTCTGGGGTACTCTCCCTCACAAAAAGGATATAAGTGTTGGTGTCCGACTGAACGAAAGATGTTCATCAGCATGGATGTTACATTTAGGGAATCTGAATCCTTTTATGTGCCTTCAAGATCCTCTCCCACTATATCTAGTGGTCAAGAGGGGGAGATGGAGATGTCGGGCAGTATTGCTACCGGTATTGCTGCACCTTTTTCTGATGCACCTATTATTGTTGCTGCCCCTCATGCAGTTGGTGACTCTGGTACAATGGAGAGTGTTGGTAATCAGGGGGAGATTGTCTCGCTTCCACTATCAGTGTTTCCTGATCAAGGAGAATCTTTGCTTCAGTCAGACACTTCAACATCATCGGCTCCTTCTCCTCCATCTCAAGAGCCTATTACACATTCTCCAAATGCTAAGTTGCCTTCTCCATCTCGGTGGCTTCACTTTGTCTTCCTCATCACATGGTAGTTCCTCTTCATCTCCCAGTCCTTTTGTCTTAGATAATGATGACTCACATATTCCTATTGCTTTACGAAAGCCTATCAGACATGCTAGTATTCCTGCTTGTCTTAAGGATGGAGTGGAGTATAAGCATGACATTGCTAATTTTGTGTCCTATGAGTCTCTTTCTCCTTCTTATCAGGGCTTCATAGCTTCTTCATCCTCAGTTTCTATACCTAGGAATTGGAAGATTGCACTAGATGATCCAAAGTGGAAGGCAGCTATGCTTGAAGAAATGCGAGCACTCGAGAAGAATAAGACATGGGAGCTTGTATCTTTACCAGCCGGCAAGAGAGCTGTGGGATGTAAATGGGTATTCATAGTCAAGCAAACACTAGAGGGTATAGTTGATCGGTATAAAGCTCGGTTGGTGGCAAAAGGGTATGCACAGACATACAACATTGACTATGAAGAAACATTTGCACCTGTTGCAAAAATGAATTCAGTGAGAACTCTCATTTCATGTGCTGCTAACAACAATTGGGATCTCTTTCAACTTGATGTGAAGAATGCATTCCTTCATGGAGAACTCCAAGAAGAAGTATATATGGAGATTCCACCTGGATTCACCACCTCACAAACTGTTGGAAAGGTGTGCCGCCTAAGACGATCTCTATATGGTTTAAAGCAATCTCCTCAGGCATGGTTTGATCGCTTTAGAAGGGTCATTCTTAAGATGGGTTATCAACAAAGTAACGCTGACCACACTATGTTCTTTCGACATAATATAGGCAAGATCACAATCTTGATTGTTTATGTTGACGATATTGTGATAACCGGAGATGATACTAAGGAGATTTCCCATTTGAAGGCTCAATTGACACAAGCATTTGAAGTGAAAGATCTCGGTCGTCTCAGATATTTTCTTTGAATTGAAGTTTCTCGCTCTCCTAAAGGCATTTTCCTCTCCCAAAGGAAATATGTCTTGGACCTTCTCACAGAAACTGACATGTTAGCTTGCAGACCTGTCACTACCCCCATAGAGCAAAATCACCATCTAATGGGAAGCACAGGAGAACTAGTTGATCGAGGTCAATATCAGAGACTTGTGGGACGCTTGATATATTTATCGCATACACGTCCAGATATTGCCTATGCTGTGAGTGTGGTCAGTCAGTTTATGCATGACCCACGCTCAACTCATATGGATGTTGTGATTCGAATACTACGATATCTTAAAGGTTGTCCAGGTCGGGGTCTACTTTACTCAGCTCATGGTAATCTTCGGATAGAATGCTACACCGATGCCGACTGGGCAGGATCTCTTGATGATAGGCGTTCAACTTCAGGATATTGCACATTTATTGGTGGCAACCTTGTCACATGGAGGAGTAAAAAACAAAATGTGATTGCTCGATCTACAGCAGAGGCAGAGTTTAGAGCCATGGCCCATGGTGTTTGTGAAATATTGTGGTTACAAATCTTGCTGTCTGAATTAGGCCTTCTCAACTCATCACCTCTCATGTTATATTGTGACAATAAAGCAGCAATAAATATTGTCAATAACCCTGTGCAACATGATCGAACAAAACATATAGAGATCGACCGGCACTTTATTAAGGAGAAACTTGATGCTGGAACTATTTGTCTACCGTATGTTCGAACAACTTATCAACTAGCAGACATATTGACCAAGGGTCTGATTCCTCAGTCTTTTTGTTCCATCCGAGACAAGATGGGGATTTATGACCTTTTCACCCCATCTTGAGGGGGAGTGTTGGGATTATTTTTAGGGATTGGGATCCTAAATTAGAGGATTTCCACTTTATGTATCCAGTCTATATTTAGAGTCTCTTTCTATATTTGTATTCTCCTCACGTCAATAAAATGGGATTGCAGTGCCTCTGTTTTGACAGCTGCAAATTCCCCCAATTGCTTCCTCCCTCTTGTCTTTTCATACCTTTGCAACTTATCATTCAAAACAAATAAACCAAAAACTTCAGCCAATGCATATGATAATTTTGATAATTTAACCATTTCTCTAGTGGGTCGCAACATATCAAAAATATTTTAATTAATTTGTCAACTTTAAGATTTCTTGAGAAGAGGTTCACAGGGTGCTTATGAAATGGTGGGAGATGAAGTCATCCCTCAATCTGATCTACAAAATGTCAAGCTCAATTGTTGGTTCTTGAGGTCGACTTTCGGATGGTCAAGTTAGAGAATGTAGAGACAAGAGAGGAATAGTAGACGAAGAGTAAGTATGAGCAGGTGAATCGAGGTCTATCATGTTTTGCCAAAAATTGCTCTACCTTTTACCGGTGTCCCTTGTTTTACTTTTATAGCCATTGAGGAGATGAGAACTATCGACTACTACACTCCTAATTAATGAATGTCTTTGCCATGCATTACGGACCAAAAAATGGGATGTTAGCACCGTTATGAGCCACAGTGCTCATTGGAGGGACGTGGTGTTAGATCAAAATGGAGTTGAGATGTCTTAGAGGGGGGTGAATATGACTTTTCTTTTGAGATTTTTGCTAAGACAGTTAGATCTGAAAATCACTCAAAGTGTTGTTAGAAGTTGACATTTGGTTGGTTGACAAAGACTTAGAAGTGTCAACTTTAAGATTTCTTGAGAAGAGGTTCATAGGGTGCTTATGAAATGGTGGGATACAAAGTCGTCCCTCAATCCGATCTACAAAATGTCAAGCTCAATTGTTGGTTCTCAAGGTCGACTTTTGGATGGTCAAGATGTAGAGACAAGAGAGGAATAGTAGGCGAAGAGTGAGTATGAGCAGGTGAATCGAGGTCTGTCATGTTTTGGCAAAAAATACTCTACATTTTGCCTGTGTCCCTTGCTTTACTTTTATAGCCGCTGAGGAGATGGGAACTATCGACTACTACACTCCTAATTAATGAATGTCTTTGCCATGCATTACAGACCAAAAAATGAGACGTTAGCTCCTTTATGAGCCACAACGCTCATTGGAGGGACGCGGTGTTAGATCAAAATGGAGTTGAGATGTCTTGGAGGGGGGTGAATATGACTTTTCTTTTGAGATTTCTGCTAAGATAGTTAGATCTGAAAATCACTCAAACTGTTGTTAGTGGTTAGTGCAATGTGTGAAATCAATATAAGCAAGCAGAAGCAAACACATACAAGTGACAAGAGATTTATCTTGATTCAAACCTCCTTCTAAATAGGAGTCCTATGTCTAGTCCCCAAGCAACTCTTGAAGTTTTTCACTAACCACCAAACAAATCTTGGTCTTCCCTTCAAAAAGAGACATACACCACTTGCTCCTAAGAAAGTCTTTCTTTCACCGAGGGGGAGTACATATCCTACTTCCAGTAGGCCCTCATTTCTACAAAAGAGAAACGCACAAGGAACAAACCCTCTGTAGGTTATAAGCACTGATGTTTATAGACCAGGTGCTACTCAAAGGATGAGCGAGCATAGACAAAAAGAGAGCTACAAAGATGAAAATTGAAAGCACTATTCTCTTTCTAACTCAAAGTGGATAGAATGAAAAATCTAATGAAGCTTGTCCACATAGCTGAAGACTACTCGAAGGTTGAATATATTTGCTTATTTTCTTCGTTGTAAGGGTTCTTGGAAAAAAATTACTTCTTCAAGGGTTTCGACTGTTTGATATAGTCTTCTGAGTCTTTGACTATCCGTTTTGAATCTGACTGTTTGAATTTAAACGTTTAAACTAGAAGAGATTTCTTAAGTGTAACATTTTCAAGCTTCTGTCTAACAATCAGCTTGGTTACTATTCTGGGATAGCCCGTATGCTTCTGGAGACAATCACATTTAATACCTGCATATACCATGAACATGCAAAATCCTTTCTCTTTTTGAGGTTAGAATGTAGCAGATAATACACTGGACAAAAGGAATAAAAGATAAGACTTTAAAAACTCCTTTCTATCCTAAAGAGAAAGTACATATCTTAAAGTATGCAAGTGTGGACAAGTATTAAAGTGAGATGGACGTCTGCTCGGCACACAAGGGAGCTAGGCTACAAAAGTCTTTCTTAAAACATAAAAAGTGTGTCAGATAAAAGATGCTTGCATATACCTTTTTGAAGTGACTGGGATTCTGACAAAGCTATTTGGTCGCAGTAAAATCAAAGACATTCTCTTCACACTTTTAACTATTGAGAGTTTTGCATGTTATAATAGTATTAATTAAAGAGAACAATTCAAATAAATTTGATCAAGTATGCTAAATACTTAGTCTTTCGAAACAATTAGATACCAAAGATATAATATATTAGTGTGAGCCAAATTATAATAGTAATAAACTTTTGAACTTCGACTCTTACAACTTAAAGATTGTAAAGACATAGTAGACGATAAGGCACTTCGACTGGTCAAGAGTAGAAGTGGAAATAAAACATCAATCGAAACACTTTAAACCAATTAGAATGAAAAGTAAATGTTTGTTCAATAATCGGAATACAACTTATCCATTGTTCACTAATCGAAAGATATAACATCAATCGATATGAAACTCTCTCTAATCGGAACACATAAAAGTAATCAGGATGATGTTAAGTAATCGATGTGTTATAACATTAATCGGAAGGAAACTTTCTTTAGTACTCGATTACATGTAGGTTCGACTCACACTCCGATTGGTCATGAGTCGGAGTTGGACTTCGCCCGTTGAGATTTATACAACAATCGATGCTGCACTTTGACTGGCCCAGTAAGAGTTGATCTTATGCTTAGCAAAATTTTTGCACTTTCTGAATTCTTTACATAATAGTAAAATACCTTAAAGTACATAGAAATGAAATATTGACTTCAAGTAACTCTAATAATCACACAATCAGATAGATTTGTTAATTGAATAATATTGAAATAATATTTTATCATAATCAAAATAATAGATGTTCTGGCAAAAATTTTCTGATCAACAAAAAGGCTTCCAGTACTTCCCTGATCAAAAGAATTCCAAAAGCGATATATATATATATATATATAATATATATATATATATATATATACCAGATTGGTGTTGGTGTGTGTCCAGATCACATCTTAAAATCCCATCAATTTTCTGGTTTTTCAAATCCAAGCACACGCTGCTTGGTCATGGTGCGTACGTGAAACAAAACAAAAGATCAGAACAAAAACTTCCATGCCGATCGAAAGACCAGCTGCCGTCACTGATCATTGTTTGAGAGGAGAAGGCGCGGGTGCGGGAGCGCGCACCGGGGGCGGCGCTCCCCCGATGCTGGGCTTCGCGAACATCCGCTGGGCGATGACGGCGTTGGCGGCGTCTGTGGGGTGGAAGGCGTCCCAGAAGACGTACTCGCTGCGGTTGGCGCAGAGCGTCGAGCTGGGCAGGCAGAGCCCCCCCACCGTCGAGTCCACGTTGCAGCACGATGTTTCCGAGATCTTAAACCCTGCATATATGTTTCCAAGCACAAGAACCATGTACATATGATGGATCGGATACACACATATCTCGATAAATGTAATTAGAAGCTTCAGCTAATCTGCAGGGAGATCAAATGCCCAGAAGAATCTAATCTAGACACAATGATTCTGCTTAAATTTCATGTGCTTTTGATATTTATATTAGCAGCTAGCCTGAAGGTGATCAGGTAGGCCAGTGATGCAGGGGAGAGAAGCTGTTAAGTGGTGGTGTGGTTAATATATATATATATAGGTGACATGCATGCAGTCGCATACCATAAGCTTGTGGGCGTTTAATGAGGTCCAGGACGATGCCGTAGGAATCTGCGAAGGCGAACCGAGCAGAGGGCAGCTCGCCATTGAGCGAGTAGAGCAGCTTCTGCACCCTGGAGTTGAACTGCTGGACCCACTTGTTCACCTGCTCCAGGCAGGCCTCTTTCCACGACTTCACCCTCTGAGACGGGATGCAGCCCAACGGGCCCAGCCCATGGAACACCACCTTGCGCGCTCCCAGCTGGTAAAGCCTCTGCAGAAAGACCAATACGCGTGCATGCACCATATAAGGTGCAGTTATCAGGGGACATGCATGCAGTTAATTGATCGTGTATACGTACTTCGTAGAGAGAGAGGTGCATGATGAGATTATTAATTAGTGGTACGTGCAACATATATGATACCCTCATTTGTCCGTTTAACGTGGAGGCCAGGAGCTCAATGAACTCGTCGTGGGTGTACTGCTGTCCATCCGGTAAGAAGGGTTGCAGGAAGTTGTTCACGTAGTCATTGCTTCCTGCACCGCGTGGGGTGGGGATAATATATATATATATATATATAGGAAGTTGGAGAAATTAACTTGAGAGAATAGACAGCTAGGGAATTAATTAGGAGTACGTGTACAAATTCACTGTAAGCATGCATATTTGGGTATACCCAATCCTATAAAGTAGAGCGCTTTGCTGACGAGCTTGTTCGCAGATGCCACCCCAATTTTTGCAGCGATTGCCTCCTTGGTCTTCTCGAAACAGGTGATCTGATCGTCGAAGGACAGCTTTTGAATCTGTAAGTAATAAAACGGCCCAAATACATGAACTAGCAGCAATGTAAGCGAAACAAAATAATTAAGCCGATCTATCTGCTGATTGCATATGTTTATGATCTAGCGGCTAGCCTATATATATATATATATATATAGTTCTCTGATCTCGTAGCTTCCAAATTAACCAATAGTCCTGCATGTGCTGACTGTGATTACAGCTACAAGGAGAAGTTAATTTGTGTACTTACGAAGTAGAATCCAGTCTCATTGAGGATGCCCGCCCCACCTGACGCATAATTGACTCCTTTCATCAGTGCATCATCGTTCGGCGACAAGGAGAGGTACGGAGGTGGCGGTGGAATTCCGAGCTTCGCAGCTGCCAAAAACCACCCACGTACAGGAAGATGTGAGTTGAGTATTAATGTGTACATGACGATCATGATGATCTCAAAAACTGAATTATCTCTGAGAGATAATTATATCTATATATATAGCTGTAGATTACAGATGAAGTCCCCGATCGTCCTGCCGTTGGTGAATCTCCCGGTGGGTAGCTTTTTCTCGTAGTCGATCCCATACCATGGATAGTCTGACTTCGCGAGGGACATGGGAAGAAAGTTGTTGTTGCCGACGTCCGTCAGTGAGTCCCCGAAGACGAAGGTGACGGGTTTCTCCTCTGTGCCCACTGCTGCAGTGACCGCCAGCAGAACTAGAGAAGAAGCCATCAGCAGTACCCATGAGATCATGGAGCTGCTGAACCGAGCCATCTCTGCTAAACTCGTCCTTGCTCGCTTGGTAGACATGTGTCTCCGGCAGCCGGCGGCGAGGAAGATATATAGAGCCTGCAGGGTGGCTTCCTGCCATGCCCATCTCGGCAAGTTTCCCTTGCGGGGCCTCGATGAGCACCTGTTGTTTTCTTGCAAGCTGAGGCTCCCCAAGGAAAGAAGATCAAGGGGGATGGCTAATCTTTGTAACTAGGATATATGATCAGTATAAAGGGTGAGGATCTGGTGGGTTGTGGTGGTTGATGAATTTTTTGGAGTGAGTTGGCGAACAAAACTTTGATATCTATGAAATGATGATGTAATAAGTGAATTGGAGTGGACAGACTGTGTCGATTCTACAAGTATGCATGCAAAGAATTAACTTAATTATTATAGTGCAGCTAATTGACTTCGTGCGGAAAGCTAACCCGTGTGGATCATGTGGCCATCATTGCATACGTACCGATATATATGTATATATATGCTGTACATGTGACGTGCGGGCAAACATGTCGATGATAGGCTCCCTTTTTCATAGTAGTAATTAAATGCCACCAGTCTGCAGTTTGGAAGCTATGCCAAGCGAGCGGGCTGCGAGCTCCGGCGGGTGGGTGTGGTGGACAAGAAAGTTTCGTTCAAGAAAATTTATTAATTTAAAAATGTGAAATCTATATCATTTGAATAAGCAAGTCTTCGCATCTTATGATCTTATGTATTCCATTAATTTGTATGAGATGCGGAAGATAACTAGATAATTATTACATTATTTCATAATGTATAGCAGATATTATTTAATTTGTACAATATTTAGTGATCACCCGTAGTACTGCCAACATGCCAAGTGACACAAGGGAGACTGCCCAGTCCATTTTCGATAAAGTAAATTTGGCTTCAAATCGACGACAAACTCACTCCCCCTGAGGACCTAATTAAACTTGACAGAAGAATTGTTTTTTTCCCGAATCACTGGGCTGTTTGGTACGTGATTAAAATAAATGGGGATAGGAGTAAATTAATTTGAGGATACATTATCCCCATTCTTAATTTGTCTCTTGTTTAGTATTTTTAAGATTAAAAAATAGGGATAAACTATCCCACAAAAAAGGTGGGATGAACTATCCCCAATTTACTCCTATTTCTTGAGGATATCTTCAAAATATTTAAACCAGATTTATCCCCATTTTTTTTTGAAGCACCAAACATGGGATGTGATTAACTTATCTCATATCTCCTATTTAATCCCATACCAAACAGCCCCAATATTAATTCTTTTTGATCTATCATAGAGTTTGATTAACTAGGGTACATAGTATTCCGTAGGTGGGCTCGCTGCGACAATGTACCAGCTGGCCGCATATCAAAGTCTCAACTGTGTGCTGCCCAGAGCAATCGTAGCAAGTGAAAATCAGTATCACGATACGGAGGGAGAAGTCAGGTTTATTACCTAACCTTTTTTTTTTTTTTGGACAGAAAGGTGGAGTCGTAGACTCCTAATTATATTGTGAGGGAAAGTCATGAGCAATTACATATGAGATAACAGAAGGAAGTAAAAAAGGATCCCATTGATGGGGTTGGGAGAGAGACAGGCCGAACTTAGCCCGCATGAACAGCCTGATTACAAGAGCGAGGAGCAAAAGAGAACAAAATATTTTGCTCCTTAGACAAAAAGAAACATTCTTCTATCACTGATAATACTTGCCAAGGAGGCAGGGAGAGACCATTGAGGACGTTGATCAAGATTTAAGAATCACTCTCAATAATGACCTTCTTGCACAAATCTAGGGCCCTATGAGTGGCCTCTAGAATTACCTAACCTATTGTTTGGCAGACGCCTAGACATATATTTGGGGATAAAAGGTTCTGTTGTGAACAGCAATAATGATGGCTCGACGTAACTTTAGCTTATTTTCATTTCTTGGGTTAATCTGAGGATAAATCGTTCTAACTATTTCATGGAACAAATTTATCCACATATGTTTAACAACACTATCCTTACTCTTGACTTAATCCTGCCATCAAACAACGCAGTATTCGTGTCCCTGATTATGGAGTTGGCCATATAAACATCGTTCCTAATTCTGAATGATGGGGAAAACAAAAGGCCCATTATTCTACTTAATTTACATACTGGGCAAAGAAGCCCACAGAATTTAAACTCATGCGATACACAAACTAAAAAAAATGGAAATTGGATCTCCTTGTATACAAATTGCATCGAAATACAAACCAAACTCATCTGCGATTTCATTACTCTGTCCTGTGCATCTGTACATTGCAGCGTACGTCAACCAAAGCCACATTGCCGGTCAAACAACCTTTCTTTTTCAAGACAGCCTTTTCATACAAACCAACTGTACAGAAATAATGGGGAAAGGCCCGGAGAAGAATGAATGAAATGAATGACATTGATATGATACAAAATTTTCAAGATATACACTTTACATGTAGAGGCGATGTTGTGAGCCCCGCACGGATGGCCTTCAGCAGCGTGACAAATTTCAGCAGTCTTTCTTCAGAGAACCACTTCAGTCTCCATGTGAGAACATGAACAGTCTTCTCTGCCGACTGCCCTTTCTTGCTCTTGTTAATGATGCAGTTCTCCCCTGGGGCAACACGATCCAGAGTCAAGGTCAAACATCCAGTCTCCTTGCGCTCAATCACCTGAGATTAATCATCAACGAGATTGCAAGTTAACCAAACCGTTGCATCAAATTCCAAAACCAAAAAATGTAGGGAACATGAGCCTTGGTTTGAAACTTAGATATGATGCTACGCACATAAGCTGGACAGGATCTCTCACAAGGCCAGTACAGCCATCAGATCATAGTTAGTTAAGAAGCCTTCTCATCCTATCTGCAATGTGAAGCCTCTCCATTATCAACTTACGAGCAAAGAACTATAGCTTATTTGGGAACTTAGCCTTCAAATCATGTCAACTTACGAGCAAAGAACTTTATCTTATTTGGAAACTTAGCCTTCAAATCATGTCAATTTACAAGCAAGGAACTTTATCTTATTTGGAAACTTAACCTCCGAATCATGTAACTTACGAGCAAAGAACTTTATCTTATTTGGAAACTTAGACTCCGAATCATGTCAACTTACGAGCAAAGAACTTTATCTTATTTGGAAGAGAAATGCTAGCTGCACGTTTGAACGTACAAAAAAGCCAAGCTGGAATCACCGGGGAGCATTTTATTGGGCCACGTGGAAGTCTAGAACAAAGAGCTCCCGTCAACAGGCCAGCACACATCACCTGCACACGCGTCTTCCCGAGGCCCGCCATCATGAAACCGCCTGCCATCATTAAATTCACTACAGGACAAATATGATGATCGACTTATTTGTCACCAGGAATCAACTTATTTGTCACCAGGAGTGACCTATTTGTCACTAGAATCACCTATTTGTCACTGAATCACTTAAGATACGAAGTCAACTATTTGTCATCAGGAGTGATCTATTTGTCACTGGAATCTTTGTATTTGTCATTGTAATCTTTGTATTTGTCACTAAAAGAAATGTATTTGTCACTGTAATGAACCTATTTGTCACTACAATTCGTAAGTCTATGTAAACTGGAATCTTTGTATTTGTCACTGAAAGGAATGTATTTGTCACTGGAATCTTTCTATTTGTCACTGAAAGGAATATATTTGTCACTGGAATCTTTCTATTTGTCACTACAATTCGTAAGTCTATGTAAAGTGGAATCTTTCTATTTGTCACTGGAAACTTTCTATTTGTCACTACAATGAATGTATTTGTCACTGAAATCTTTCTATTTGTCACTACAATTCTTAAGTCTATGTAAAGTGGAATCTTTCTTTTTGTCACTAAAATCTATCTATTTGTCACTGAAAGGAATGTATTTTTTACTGAAATCTTTCTATTTGTCACTGGAATGAACCTATTTGTCACTACAATTCGTAAGTCTATGTAAACTGGAATCTTTGTATTTGTCACTGGAATCTTTCTATTTGTCACTGAAATCTTTCTATTTGTCACTACAATTCTTAAGTCTATGTAAAGTGGAATCTTTCTATTTGTCACTACAATGAATGTATTTGTCACTGAAATCTTTCTATTTGTCACTACAATTCGTAAGTCTATGCAAAGTGAAATCTTTTTATTTGTCACTGGAATCTATCTATTTGTCACTACAATTCGTAAGTCTATGTAAAGTGGAATCTTTTTATTTGTCACTGGAATCTTTCTATTTGTCACTACAATGAATGTATTTGTCACTGGAATCAATCTATTTGTCACTGAATCAACCTATTTGTCACCGGAATTAATTTATTTGTCATTCTAATTCGTGACTCCATGTGAATCACTTAAGACATGAAATCAGCTATTTGTCACAAAAATCAACTTATTTATCACTAGAAGAAATCTATTTGTCACTAGAATCAACATATTTATTATTAGAAGAAATCTATTTGTCACCGGAAGAAACCTACTTCGTGACTCCATGGGAAATTTTGATTTCCGGTCCAAAAAGTACATTTCGAATTAATTAAATATATATCTCACTGTGCTGGGCTGCTGACATGAGTACTTTCCACTGTGCTGGGTGGTTTTCATGATGGCGGGCCTCGGGAAGACGCGCGCCCAGGCAGAGATGTGTGCTGGGCTGCTGACGTGAGCACTTTACACGCGGCCCAATCAAATGCTCCCCAGTGATTCCAGCGTGGCATTTTTGCACGTCCATACGTGCACAAAGCATTTCTCTATTTGGAAACTTAGCCGCCAAATTATGTCACTCCAACGGACTCTGAAGCCTCCATCATACAGAAAATTTCACAGGATCTGACTTGAGAAGTTGGGCATTTCCATCCCACCACCAGATCCTGGAATTGTGCTTAGTATTCTCAACTTCCACAATGTCCAAACATGGAAAAAGGTGAGCAAACACGTCAGTTTCTGCCTGTCAAATCCCTTGTAAAACTGGATTCCAAGACTGCCTTCCACCTCTACTAAAGAAGAAGTGAATCACTTCCCCCTTAAATGTAGTAAGATGATATAGTAAAGAGGCTGGAGAAAGGCTGAACAGAGTCCCAAGAGTCCTCCCCAAATCTGATCATCCTCCATTTCAAAGGGAGAAACTGCCTATGAAATCTGAATCCTCACATATGTTTGTCCAGCCCTGTGAAAGATAATTTCATCATGAGTCCTAGAGCTAGAGACAACTGACCTCTAAGGAGAGAGATGTTCATGAGCATGTAGCAACTTTTTACCCTTAGCCTATTCACATAAGAACAGGGGCAGAGGTCAGTTCTGACTGGAGACTCTACCATAAATCATTTTGGATGAACAAGTCGACCTCTCTAGATCTTTCTCTATAGAAGAGGTGAAGGAAGGCATTGCGGATAAGGCCCTGGGTCCTGGTGGATCCGTAGGTATTCCTTTTAAAATTTCAGGTAGAGGATCACTCATCAAAATCTTGGAAGTAGTGCAAGAATTCTAGGAAAGAAGGGCACATTTCAGTCGTATCAGAAAAACCTTAATAGTGTTGATACCTACTGGGAATGGGTTGACAGGGTGTCGGATTCTAGGCCTGCCAATCTCATGAATAAGAACTAATAGATTGTCACCAAGAAAGTGACTTGGGTGAGTCATTAGCTACCACTAGAGAGCTTTGACAGAGGACAGCGCATCTAGGCGAATTTTTGGTGGTCTATGAATACTGGAATAGTATGAACTGATTTAGGGGAGAGGGATGGCTATCAAAATAGATTTTGAGAAAGCCTATGACTATTGATTAGGGTGGTTGCCAAATACACTGCAGTTCATGAGTTTTCGTGATAGGTGGATTCATTGTATCAGATCCTACTTCGCTTCATTTTCCATCTGCTAAATGGAAAATCACTTTCTTTCACTGCTGCTGGGGTCTACATCAGGAATTTGGCCTTCAGAAGAAATTAGTGGTTTGATGAGGTAACTGCCAGGTCTAGTGAATCAGCTGCAAGGAAAATCTGTGTTAGGACCGGATAGACACGAGGTTTTATGTCCAGTCTCCTACAACCTTATCGTTGACGGAGACATTTGCTTCCCTTTAGGAAAGCAGGTTAGGAGTTCATGGAATCCTCTGAAAAAGTGGGTTCTCACTTGGAGAGTAACACTCAGGAGACTACCTGATGGGAAATGAGACCCGTGATGGATGCGGAGCGAGACTCGTGACCGCGAGACTCGTGACCACGGACCATGAGTCTTATCGAAGCGTCGTACTTTGGCGATATTCATGTGGATGTTTGTAGATGTATTGACCCATTTTTATTTTTGTTATGTATTTTCACTTTAATTGAGTCTAGTTTTAAAAATGTTTTGTGGGGCCTTCTCTTGTTAGACTTGAGGTCATACTGGGCCGCACCTGTTTGGGCCATATTTGTGTTTTCATATTTTGTGTAGGGTCAGAAAAGTTAATGTGGAGGTCTTTGATCTCCTATAAATTTATCCACTGTACCCTAATTGAAAGGTATTGAAGAGAATGAAATAGCAAAAAGAAAAGCTGCAGTTTGTAGCCCTCAGCGTGAAGCCCTCTCCCCCTGGGCGTGAAGCCCTTCCCCTCTCCCCTCCGGGTGTGAAGCCCATCCCTGCCTCCTTCCTCCTCACCTTCCCTCTACTTGTCCCGCATCACTACCTATTTGGTAACCAGCTTATTCCAGTCATGGACCACACCAACTAGATGTGTTGGTTATGCAGGAGGAAGATGAAGACATGATTTTTAAGTAACATAAGACATATATATGGTTGAGAATCTTGAGATGTTACATTCCCCCATGACCATACATTCACAGAGCTCCATTCATGTAGAATCTGTCCTAAAGAAATCCTATCAGGATTCCAAATCTGTCCAAACAAGACAATTCCTGTCTAACCTGGTAAATCCCTATTAATATCATTTAGAGTAACA
The DNA here is from genome assembly GCA_014218235.1 of Colocasia esculenta. Lineage (NCBI taxonomy): Eukaryota > Viridiplantae > Streptophyta > Magnoliopsida > Alismatales > Araceae > Colocasia > Colocasia esculenta. Next base: position 106,413,465 of record CM024763.1, on the reverse strand, counting down.
GTTGATGCACATTAAGGTGTACAAGAACTGCTTATGTGCAATGCACACCTCATGTGATTGGTCCACATGGGAATGATAAGCACTGGGACAAAAAAGCCCCCATTAAATGTGTCTCTATCGTTCATTCTTTTACTAGGGTTGTCTTGTCCTCAAGTCTTGTCATCCATGTACACCAATCACATTAGGTTGTGCATGCCAACTAGGCACTTTTTTTTGGTTGATCATCTCAGTTGGTAAACTACCAACTGAGGAAGCCCTGCACCCCAGTCCCGGGTTCGAACCTGGGACCCCACCCCCCCAACCCTGAGAGCCAACTACGCACTTGCTGCACATCCTGGTGTGAAGAAAGCATTACCACATCATTTGTCAACTTTTCAACAACTAAAAAATTACTTATCTAGTAGCTGAATATTGTACACTGTGTTGACTTTTTCTCTTTTCTTGATAATGTAATTAGTGCTTTACTTGCCAAAGTCGGCTCTGACAACCAAAACTTGATATATTTTAAGCATAGAAAATATCTGTATCAGCTGACAAAAATGGAAAAGCCACCTGGGTCTGTCCAACGGGTGGCCCACTGTCTGAGCAAGGTTTGGCCTGCCTATGAATCGGGCTCTCGGCAATTCAGGTTTGATCTGGGGTTGGTGAGTTTACTCTCAGCATTTGTAAACAAAGAAAAAAATAAGGAAAGCGGCCACTCTAGATATCACAATCAGGACTGAACATTCTATATTGTAACTACAGAGAAAATAAGCAAACCGAGACTGACTATAATAACTTACCATCTCCAATATGTTCTCAATGGGGCAGCATGAGTCGAGGGAAAAGTATGGGATTGATACACCAGTATCATCTGTAGATTTTCCGAACTGCACAAGGTTCTCAAAGCACACGAGCACATATCCTTCAACCAGAAATAGGGATCTCGAAAGCCATGATTTTCCTGTGAAATCATAAATCAAGTCCTTTCTTACAACACATACAACAAAGATAATAAGAAAAAAGAACCTGAATACAGAACAAAGACACCTTTTTATTTCTTAAAATTGGAGAGTGGAAGACATATAGAGGGTCTTAGATGATTGGGGGCAGGAAACTTGTAGTACAGGATGATGTTGAAGGGATGAAATCAAGAGGTCTGTAGAAGTCACCAGATAATGGAAGCTTACTAACTCAATGAAGTGAATATTTCCTCTATATATTCAGCTCAATATATGTAAAGAAACAATCAAATAGAAGATGAGATTAGCTAGCTAAACAAAGCTCCCTAATTAATCTTCTGTGATTCAAGTATTTGCATTGTCTATTATGGATAAAGAATCAGCTAACATAACAAAGGAAGTTCCCTAATGAACCCATGATCAGGTGAGGAAGTTCCCTAATGTTCCCATTTCCACCACCAATAGCAGAGTCCCCAGGTCTGCAATCCCATCCTCCATTTCCAAACTATGCAGCATTTGTCTTGCCTCTGTCCAGAATAGCTCATCTAAGAATGTGAACTCATAATCTAGGGCTGCATGGCATGTTATAGAAATCCAGAACTGCAACCTCTCATCCTCTGCAGCTTAACCTCACGGGAAAAGACACTGACACCAAACATTATACTAAACCTGTGCGACACTTGGTACCCCAAAGCCATTGATAAGCAATCTGAGCAATGGCATAGAAGGTCATGTCATGTGTTAACTGTTAAAAGGAGCAAGATACACCACTCCGAAGTAAATGATACACCAGGCTTTACGAATATGACTTTCCCAGCCACACCTCAGGATTTAAACATGAACCCTATTTAAATCAGAGGCCAAAAGGTGGAGTAAGGACCCTTGCATAAGGAACTAACATCACCTAATGGTTGAAGATTCTCATGGTCCCTAAGCGCCAGATGGAGAGAGGAGGAAGAAGAGAGAAAGAAGATGGAGAAAAAGGAGAGAGATCGCAAGACCAGTGGCAGCTGTGTATTACCTCGCAACAGCCATTCTCCCCATTAGTTTACGAGGGAAAAGCAACAAAAACATGACGTAATTACCCCTGTTACAAGAGAATAGAGTCAGAGGTAACTAAGGAAGAAACAAACAAATGTTTAAATTAAACGAATCCATTTGTGGATCCACCTATTCAGTCTGGCACTGAACCAGTACTTTAATAGGTGGACCAGCCTGCTTAAGAACAGAACCAGGACTTCTGGAGCAAAGATTGGTCCGGTTCATCTCCTTACAACACTGGTGATTCAGGCTTGATCCTAGGCAGAGTGCTCACAGTTCACGTGGCCCTATCTAAATTCCAACTTTGACACCCCTACAGACTTACAGAGTACAGCCTACGTATCCTTCCCTACACATATTATTGACTCTATTCCCTATATGAAAATCCTTTATAAGATAGTTTCATAATATCTTTTTAGCTCCTTATCTAGTTCAACAGGTTATATAAATCATGTGTAGTATTTCCTTTCAAAAAATCAAACTGATTAGACATTTCAATATTACAATCATTTCAGAAGGATCCATCAATAGGACCACATTGAATTTCAACCTCCTGCATGTCTCAATTAATTTCTGGTAAAATTAAAGTGATAAACAATTACTTTTTCATCAATCAAAATTGATCTGTAAAAGCATTTACAGTGCCATGGTAAATAAGCCATGCTACATAAACATTAATGGAGTCTGCCTGAATCGGGGCGGATCCGATTTGGCGGACTCGCGTGGATCCCTCCGTAAGGAGGGATCAGACCTGCACAAACAGCACACTGTTTGCACAGTCCTCCCCCCCTTTCCCTCCTCTCCCCGGCCTCCCCCCCCCCCCCCCCCCCCCTCTTACCCCCACCGGCGTTGGAGCTCCGGCAAGGATCGCCACCGGCTGTCACTTATTCCTTCTTCCCCTCTTTTTCTCTCCTCTTTCTCCCTTCTCTACTTTTTGAAATTTTGAGATCTAAACCCTAAGATATCGTAAGAAGAGTGTTGCACATGTTGGGGTGTTTGTCCACCTCTTGGGAAACCTTTTTGTGGATGAAGGAGAGTGGTTTCTACCGCTGCCACCGCCGCCGGTTGTCCAAGGTATTTTTTTTTCAAAATTTTTAAAAAATATGAAAAAACAGGAAATGCTTAATCTATAACTCTATATTAGAAGCGACACTTTGAATTTTCCGTCCGGTTCATCCTTTGAAAAAGAAATGTTTATCCGGTTCATTCTTTGAATAACCCGGTTCACCTCATCCTGTCTGGTTTGAAAAGGAAAGGTTCATTACATAGAATTGAAGATGGAGAGATAACGAAAACGTAAAATTTAAAATATAGATTTAAACGAAGAAAACATATGCATATCTCTGCAGTGTTAACACTTACGAAACGTATGTGTATCTCTGCAGTGTTAACACAATGTTAACTCTCTGCTTTGATTACATGGAATTGAAGATGGAGAGTTAAGGAAAACGTTAAATTTGAAATGCTGAGTTAACGAAAGAAACCTAAAGTAAAATACAATGCTCAAGAACGTGAATCACTTGATTCATCGCTAGAGCAAAGAAAGCAGAGGATAGAAAATCACTTGACTTGAAGAGCAGGGAAGTCACAAGTTCTAAGGTAATCCATCCTTATCTCTCTACGTACTCTATTAGTTGTTTATAATGTGAAACATGGTCTTCTGAAATTTAATTTAACACAGACTTACTCTGTTGCTTTTTAATCTGACAGAAATTACAGAGCACAGAAGGATATCTGGTTCTAAGATAATCGGTTGGAAGACATAGGTAATCCATCCTTATCTCTCTAATAATGTGAAACATGGTCTTCTGAAATTTAATTTAACACAAAGGTTTCCTCTTTTGCCTTTTAATCTGACAGAAATTACAGAGCACAGAAGATCACTGGTTCTAAGGTAATCTGTTGGAAGACATGCTCTGTTATTCTTTTATTAATTTAGCATATGTATGAAAATCGATGAGAGGAATAAGAGATAGCAGTAAAGAGAAGTATAGAAAATTTCTCATCTGTAGTGTCTGTCTACTATGGCCTTACCACTCGGATGCACGTATTACTTGCCTTTTGCATTACGAGATGCCTTCCTCGCCCCACCAAGCCGCAACCTTGAAGCAGTTGGTCTTGGATCTCTGGCAGCCTCCCCTTGTAGAACACAAATGCCTTCTTCACCCCGATGCCCTCTCTGCCGGGAAATGTCGTCATCACCCTGTCGGTCCCCGTCACCTTCCAATACTTGGACCCAGCATACCCAGTTCGTCAACACCATGCACCCTAGAACTAGAAGAAAAGAATGAGAAAATGAGGATAGAGATGACAGAGGTAGAAGAGATGAGGGTAGGTGGGGGAGGGGGCCACCTCGATCTGGAGGAAGGCATCGGCGACGACCTCGTTGGGAGGCAGTGGTGGTCTTGGGGGGCTTCAAGCCTGTGAGGCAGAAGTCAGCCAGCACCCCCACGCCGATCTCCGACTGGTCGTACTCCTAGATCACGTCCAGCAGGTACTCGAGAGAGTTCTCCCCCTTGGGCACCCCTCGACGCCCCATGCGGGTGAGGTGGTGCCCCACGTCCTTGGGGGAGCCGAAGAACACGAGCTGCCCCCGGACAAGAACGATGAGGTGGTTGAGTAGTCGCTGGATGCGGTAGGAGGGTTGGTGGATGGTGAGGATGACGATGCTGCCAGCGCGAGCGATCTGGTAGATCTTCTCGACGACGCTGTGGGCAGACGTGGAGTTGAGGCCGGAGGTGGGCTCGTCTAGAAACAGCAAGGGAGGCCCGTGAATAATGTCCACCTCAATGAAGACCCGTCAGCGCTTCCCTCCTAATACCCCTCAGGTACCAGCATCGCCGATATACGTGTTCCTCGCAGACTGCAAGCACCAAGAAAGAGCACCAGCAATCACTCCACACACACACTCAGAGACACGGAGAGGGAGAGAGAGAGAGAGGCTGCCCACAGTGAGACCTAGTTGTTCGATGAGGGATTCGACGTGGAGCTTCTTGTCGGAGCGGGAGATGGGGCCGAGTAAGGATCAACCGCCCCCGTGTTCCTCCTCTCCCCCACTCACCTGGGAGATCTGGGACTCGAGGAGGCATGCCTTGGACGTCCACCGGACGTGCTGGAGGTGGACGTACTCCTGCAGGAATCGACAGTTGCCGGCTAGGGTTTCCACCTGCCGCTGCCGTTGCCACAGCATCTCCAGCAGGGCCCCAAAGATCTGCTGCCATGGAGCTGGCGGTCCTTGAAGGCGTCGTGCAGGAAGCCTTGGCCCATGAGCTGTGAGAACAGCCCCCAGTCCCTGGCGCCATACTGCCGGACGTATGCGTGCAAGAGGGCATCCTCCTCGGGCTGCCACCGATGCCTCTCCTTTACGATCACAGGGCTGCCCTTACTGCTCCCCACCATAACTCCCCCCCACACCGTTGCACTGCTAGAAACACCATCGCTGCAGCTTCTTCTGCTCCCTGCCTCGCCGCTACCTCTTCAGGCAGAGAGAGACCAATGGGACAGATGTCGAAGGTGCTACTCAAGGTTTTGATGCAAGAGAGAGAGAGAGAGAGAGAGATGGACGCAAGGTTCAAAAACAAGGGGATCGGGGCCGGATCGGCTAGCCAAAAACTGATCCGATCGGCCGATCTTGGCTGAGCCAGGGGTGGCTTGATCAACCTCTTATATAGGTATGAAGTGTATACTAATGTACAATATCTTATTTACCTGAACATCATTTAAGTAAATGTTATTATTTGTAATTTCATTTACTTAAGATATTACATGTAATAGGGAAGTACTCCCCATTTGAATCTAATAAAAATATAAAAAAAAAAATCATATCTCTTACCAATAAAAAGTCAACTCTCCCATCCAAGAAGAAAATCGCGATTTTGGTGATTCCATCAAACTAGCATCTTTCTAATCCCTCAATTTGAGAAGCATGATGGGGACCACCTTCATGCAATGCTTAACAAGGCCTCTCAACGTATTACACCCATCTCCAAAGAAAAAGGACAATAGCGTAGCACGTGAATCCTTCTTTTTTTTAGAAATATTTATTACTAAGTTAAATAAGGAACATAGCTAAGGTAAATTGCTTGATAGCACATATCTATAAATTTGTGCTAAATATGTTATTTCATTTCAAATATTTGTTTATGTTGATGAAGATATTTTGGTGATAATTAAATTTCAATGCATTTTTTGAACTTTTACACTAAATAAATGTGATTATTTAAATATTTTACATAAAAAGGATTGAATTTTAGATGCTTTAAAATTTTCTATGTGATCTTACTTTGAAATTTACTTTAAAGCATAAACATTGTCAGAATCATTATCATTTGAAAAAAAAAATTATTTGCAACTCATGTTTATTGTCTTTATTTTTTTTTCTCGTAGTGATGGATGAGCACAGTTGCTATGTTTATACTAAGAGCAGAAAATCTTATGTGTACCAATCTACATGTACTTTATTAAAAATATATTTTCATTTTTTTAATACATAACTTTTTTTAATACCACATTTATAAATATATTACACGCGCGTAGCGCATTTTTTTAACTAGTATGTTATAGATCAATAGATAAGTAGTATTGATAAGATGTTTATGATCCTCATTGCCCAAAAACCCCAAATTGAATCCTAATTAGGGTTTAAAAATGAGAGATTTTGTCTAATTATTATAATTAAAGAGCAATTGAGTGTCTAAAGCACTCAATTGCGTTGATTAGAGTCTGAATGCAGACTCAATTGTATTGCATCATTCTCTTTTCCCAAAAATCCCAAATTGAACCCTAATTAGGGTTAAAAAATTAGAGATTTTGTCTAATTATTATTATTAGGATGCAATTGGATGTCTTAAACACTCACTTGCATTGATTAGAATTTGATTGCAGACTTAATTGTATTCATCGACTCTCATTGTACAAAATTCACACGCATAAATTACACATCTAAGTGAATTTCTACCTTACATAGGAATATGGCTGATCAACAACATCTAAGAGCAGAAGGTGAGGTAGCAGGGCATTGATTTTGTATAGGCTAATGGTATCTTCATTGATGCTTGATAGAAGAAAGTGAAATGTAATTGGTGGAAAGGATATGGGAGGAGGCGTATATCGCCTTAAACAAGATAATGCTGGGATTTCAGGAAATGTAGTTAAATGCTCATCGTGTCCACTTGAGGTGAGCAATGAAATGAAATCGTACATGAAAGAGAAAAAGGCAAAAAAAATTTGACAACTCAACAACAACAAGAGCTTCATGATGAGATTTCTGGGCAACAGAGCCAAAGAGAATATAGTTTACCAATCAATGTTGATGATGATGAGGATCTTGATCCTGAGTTCACTACAGTTGCTCGTGCTAGTCGGCATACTTATGCAGAAGAAGAGGACAGATGAAGGGGCATGGGAACATCATAGTCACATTTGCCTAGAGATGACTCTAGGATATCTCCCCCTAAGAGCACATAAGTTCGTAGGGCTGTTACTGCATTAGGGTGTGAAGGTAGACTCTCAGAGGTTCATGATCCTACACAAGATTCCATGGACAGATATTTGTATAGATCAAGATCTATAAAGCAACCTTCTATCATGCAGCCTTCAAAGGAGTCAAAGCCACTGCAAAAGCAACAAAGGGAGCAATCAAAGGTATTGTTAAATGATTTTTAACATATAGGAGTGCTGACACATACAACAGAGATCCCATATTTTCAAACGATGTTGATGTAATTGCAGAAGCTGAGTTTGGTCTTAAGGCTCGCACACGCAAATACATTTATAATGCTGGGCTTGATGAGGAGTATGATGAGTTGAAAGCATGGGTTAATGGCTTCAAAAATGTTTAGAAAGAATGTGGTTGCACCATTATGTGTGATAGTTGAACAGGGGCAACAAGAAAAATCTATGATTAATTTCCTTGTTTATTGTTGTGAGGGTACTATTTTTCTAAAATCTGTAGATGTCTCTGACAACATGAAGAATGTAGATTACTTATTTAGACTAATGGATGAAGTCATAGAGGAAGTGGGTGAAGAAAATGTGGTGAATGTTGTGACTGATAACGAAGCGAGCTACAAGGTTGTTGGCAGATTGTTGATGGAGAAAACAAAAGATTTATATTGGGTGTCTTGTGTAGCAACTCATTGTTTAGATTTGATGGAGAACATAGGCAGAGATCCACATATTCATGGTCTCATTGATTCAAATGATCACTTCATTTATTTATGGTCATAACAAATTTTGCATATGATGAGGCAATTCATAGACGGACGAGATCTTCGTGCTGGGCCCATTAGATTTACATCAATTTTATTTCTTTGGAGAGCCTCATTAAATATAGGCATCAATTGAGCCAGTTGATCATCTGAGTAATTTTTGGAACATGTAAACACTCTGAGGTCTGAAAGTAAAGATGTTGCTCTCCAAATACAAGATTTGATTAGCAACACACGATTTTGGGAGAAAATTTCTTACTACCTCAAAGTAATAGAGCCTCTAGTACAAGTCCTCAAAATGGTTGATGGTAATGATAAAAATGATATGAGATATTTGCATGAGGCAATGGACAGAGCAAGGAGCATTTGAGAGAAAGGAATCCCAAAGCATATAGACAATGGTGGGCCATCATTGATAAGAGATGAAAGATAACTCTCCACCATAATCTTCATGCTGCTGATAATTCATTATATTTAATTCATGAGAGCTGAGACAAATATACCTAAATTTGATCCCCATGATCGATTGATCGGGCATGTGCAGGGATCTAGAATTTCAAGAAGAACCACCTGTACTTACGTCTCTTCCTAAGAGAGGTCAAAGGCCAGAATTAGGAAGAACTGCCACAATATAAGAGGCTACTAGACTTTCTTCATCTCAACCATAATTAAGATCTGCCACTCATTTGGACCTAAAAAGAAAGAAAGACAAAGACAAGACAAAAACAAAGTCCCAAAAAGAAGAACAGAGGAACTAAGAAGAAAATCACAAGGATGTGCAGAAGAGTTTCCCGAGGAGACACATCAGGATATAGTTCCACATGTTGGGGAGCCATTTTCTGAGGCTCCACCCCTACCACATCACTTGGCGAGATTATATGAGGTAGAGCAAAAGTATTATCACCGTAGAAGAAAGCTGGTTAAGAAACGAACACCAATTTAGAGTGATGACTCAACTCAATCACCTAATAATGATAATGATGATGATGGTGGTGGTGAAGTGGTAGAGCCGTAAGAGGTTATGGGCTTGGGGGTATCATTTCAGGATATGAAGATTATTCAGTACGACCCTATCAATAAGAAGGAAGTCAAAGAGAAGTACAAGAACAACATAGGGATATGAAGCATGGAAGGCAGGATCGAAATCGGATCGGATTGCCCAGGTCCGATCCCGATTCGATCCGGCCGATTCCCAAGCAAATTGGCCAGAATCGGAGGAATCGACCTGGATCGGCCATGGCCGATCCGATCCAGAATCGGCCGATCCCGATTCGATCCGATCGATTCGGCCTTCCATAATATGAAGGCCAACAAAGGCAAGCAGGGCATGATTGGGGATATGGGCTTTCTTATCCACCCATTTTTAGTCCCCCTAAATTGTCATATTCAAATATCAGTACCATACTGGGACAAAGTACTCTGGCATATTCAGAGTCTCAGACTATTGGGTATGATAGTTTCTTCATTTCAGGACAATCGGGAGAAAGTTCAAACCAACAAGCAATAATACCTCGAGGCATACAAAGAGGATTTCAAGATCTCGCCAATTCCTTGTTTGGCTATAGATATTCCTAATATGTGCAATTAGACTATGGGCCATCTGTTCAGTCTCATGAGCCAGAGGATGAGCCGAAATATAAAATTGACAAGGAATTTTTATTTATTTTATAAATTTCTAGATATATCTTTTTTATTCAATATATGAACATAATCATTAGTGCCTTAATCATCTTTATTGTTCTGTATGATAAATGTACATGATAAGATTTGAATTTTATTGTGTTTATATTCAATGAATTTTGCATGTGTTTTTCAAAATTTTTGATTTTTTTATATTTTTCTTTGATTTTCACATTTTTTTCTTAATTTTTTTAATCTGTCTTAACTGGATCGATCATATTTCTTGAGAATCGGCCGGATCCCTCAATCCAATCCGACTCGGATCGGGATCAACGGGTCCAATCCAGCACCCTAATCCGATCCCACCATCCATGGGTAGAGAAGCCACTTCCTCCAGGTTTTAGTACCCAGAGGGGGAGCTCCTTAGGGTTTATGGAGGCCCCTTCAGGTTCTTCCAGTACCCAGAGGGACCTCCCTCCAAGTTCTTCCAGAGAGATGGCCCCTCCGGTTTTCAACCCCTATAAAAAAAGGAAGAGGGAGGGGGGGGCACTTAAGAAGGCTTTTGGGAAGAAGAAGACTCCTTTGGGGCTGCTTGAGGACCTCAGGGAAGCCCTTGGGAGGGCTGCTTGAAGATCCTCCCGGAGAAATTGTCAAGAGACACTTGAAGAGTGATAAATTACAAAGAAGCCCCCGAAAGGTGATAAATCTGCAGAAATACCCTTAGCTGTCCAGAAATTCCAATCCCCAGTTTGTGAGAAATTGCAGAAAAACCCTGACATACCAGAAATTGCCAAAATATCCCATTTGTGGGAAAATTGCATGACAGCCCTTGTTCAGTCCAGAAACTACACAAAGCTCTTGGCAGGTCCCAAAATTACCAAAATACTTTTGTTTAAAATGTCATTTGTACCGCAGGACTGCATCATTTCTCTAAAGTGATGTGCGCTCTCCTGAGTTCGACTTAAAGTTAATCATACCCATAAATATCTGGAAAAGTCAAGGAATGACTGAAAAAGCTTGTGAAAGTAAAGAAATGACAGAAATATCTGAGAATGTCAAGAAATGGCAAAATAGCAAGGAAAGTCAAGAAATGATAGAATTATATCATGAGAAAGTCAAGAGACAACAAAAATACTCGAGAATGTCAAGAAAGGATAGAAATACTCTTGAAAGTCAAGAAACGACATAAATATCTTGAGAAGGTAGAGACTAGAGATGATAGACATGCATGCCCAAGGAAGTCAAGAAATGATGTAAGTATCCAAAAAAATGTGAAAATTACAGAAATACCCAGAAAGGGTAGGAAGTTGAAATTATACCCAGAAATTGGAAGAATACCCGGAAAGGGTCAGAAATTGGAAAAAAAATCCAGAAAGGGTTAGAAATCGCAAAAAAAAAAACCAAAAAGGGTCAGAAATTGCAATTATACCAAAAAAGGGTAAGAAATTGCAGAAATACCCAAAATTGTCAAAATTGCAACAAAACCTTTGAAAGGTAGAATTGTAGAAATAACCAAAAGAATCATAATTACAAAAATACCCAAAAAGGGTAAGAATTGCAAGAATACCCAAAAAGGGTCAGACATTATAAAAATACCTAGGAAGGGTCGGAAATTATAGAAATACTAAGAAAGGGTAAGAAGTTGTAAAGAAACTTGGTAGGATAAGAAATTGCAGAAATATGTAAGAAGGGTAAGAAATTACAGAAATACCTAAAAAAGGTCAGAAATTGCAAGAATACCAGATCACAGTTGGCCGTGCTGCTGTGGATCGCGGCGGCACGTCATACAGTACCGTGCCAAGGCTATGGCAAGCCTTGGAAAAATCAATACAGTACAGATAAATATATTATTTTAATATTATTTTTATTATTTAATATTCTTCTTATGTTTTTCATTTTTTATAATAAGATCCACTAGATCAAACTGTGCTGGTGAACTCGGCATGACCGAGTCACCCGGCACGACAAACCATGATCCAAATAGGGTCAGAAATTGCAAGAATACCCAGAAGAGTACAAAAATTATAGAAATACCCAGAAAGGGTAAGAAGTTGCAAAAGAACATGAAAGGGTATGTAGAAATACCCAGAAAGAATATGAAATTGCAGAAATGCCCAAAAAGGTGAGGAGCTACAAATATACCCCCGTCTTGTGCAGAAATGTCATTTGAAGACATCAAGTCAACTTAAGGGTCCGACCATAATAAAAAAAAGTGGTCAGTCATGAAGCAAATTCAATGGTCCTATCATGATGAAATTCAAATTCCACTATCCAATCATGACAAACGCAAAATCAATTATCTGATCGTGACAAAAGCAAAGTCAATGACCCAATCATGATGGGAACAAAGTAAATCGATCCAAATGTAGGTTGAAGCAAATTCAAAGAGTCTGACCATGATTGAATGTAATCCCGAAGACCCGATTATTATTGGGTCATTTGTAAAGATCTTGAAGAACCGATTGCAATTCAAATTACATGTATAAGGAAATAAAGTGTTCAAATTCTTTGCAAGAGAATGTATCCATAATAGCCATCATCAAGATCATTATTGTCACAATGGATAGAGGCCAAAGGTGTTCTGTGACAGTTAATTAAAGGTGTTCGGACTCGTTCCAATATAAATTAACATCGACTCTAGTCAGTGGAAAGATCTAGTACACGAACCTTAAATCGTTAATAAATCAAATATGCGGAATTAATAATATGCTAAAAAGAAATATATGCATATTTATCCAAGAAAATGGATATTTTAAAAGAAAGAATTCCACATGTGAAATGTTAAGGAAAAATCTAGACAAATGGAAATGAATTACCAGCAAATAAGCAAATAAATGACCTTCCCCTCACATATAAGAGATTATACATTGTTTAATTGAACCAAAGCCATGACACTTCCTCAATAACAGTTATAATTGTCAAGGCGCCCAAGACATTCTTGGGGTCCTCGAGTACCTAAGCACGTAGGCGCCAACCTAGGTAGCGTTTAGACATCCAAGGTGGGGCCCAATGTGGTATCTCCCTCCTAGATAAAATTTAAGTATCTAAAGGTATATAATGTATGAATAATCAAAATATAATTATGTAATAAAAATGTTGATACGACATTATAATTATAACTAGAGCATAATATTCACTCCAAAATATTAAAAGCATAATACATTTAGATAATTCTTGAACAATTTGGAATAATTTTAACATTTAATGACATGACAATGTTCACAATTAATGAATGTGAACAGTGTAGGAATAGGGAGTTCGAGGCCCTAAATTCTCCACTATGCGGGTACACACACACACACAAATTGACCTGAGCGGTTAGGTCCCATAGATCGACCTGAGTGGTCAAGTCACGGGGGTCAAGGGGGTTTCAGGGGGAGGCGGGACCCTCTAAAAGAAAATGTTAATTTGCAAAGCAAAGTGACAAGTCTCTTAGGGTGCAGGATACCCTACGGTGCTTGCCAAGCTTGGCTAGGTGCCGCCTTGGGGCGCCTTTTTGGGTTCCCATAAAGCGGACCCTTACCTAGACCTCAATTAGGCACCTTCCCGCCTAGGCGAGTATGTAGTACCTTGACAACTATGATAATAATATGATTCTAGGTTATAAGAAATTACTTGCATGTAGAAAATGTGAATTGTTGGGAGGCAATTGTCCAAATATGTAAATTGTTACTTCTCATGAATATATAGAACACGAATAATCATAAACAACACTAAAAATAAACAGAGAGACATGACAACAAAACAATGCTCGGCCAAATGCAATTTGCCATAGAAAGCAAATACATAGGAATTGAACCAAGGCATACCTTCACATTTATCATGCCAAAACAGCAACATCGAGTAAAGAAATATACTCATTTTTAGGCCTCCACATATTTGTTTGTCAAGTAATTCGATCTGAACCTGGTCCCAACTGCCATTTAGATTTCAAAAAACCAACTATAGACAATCAATGAGAAATAAGACAATATCCGGTCTGAAGACAAATACTGGTAACTAGACAGTACCTTTTGATTGAACATCCAGAATTTATGGCACTTGAATCACAAAGATGCAATACATGAAGTAATTTTTCTAGTTTCTCAGTACTCCTCACCAAGAACATGTATGATACATCACCCTCAAACTGGATCCTAATGAAACATGGAAAAAAAGACAACATAAGTAAACTTCCAGCAACTGGATGAAAATAAATCTTTCTTTTCACAGACCTTGCTGTCTGTAAATCCAGTCCAATCACAACTTCCTTTATCTCCTTGAGTCTATGACAACCTAGAACCTTATAAGTCATCCCTGAAAACAAAGAAAAATATGACAAAGACACACAATGTTACTACTAATGAAGACTTGGGTAATCCTTGTGAAACCAGGACCATGTCAAGGTATAAAATGTCCAAGGAACAAAACCTGGTTTATCACATAGCACATTGAGAAGCAGTATATACACATTTTGTTCCTTGCTCAGTAGTACCGCTACTTCTCTGAAGAAAAACATCACCCATAATGTGTTACAGAGAATAAACTGTGGGCAGAAGTACATGGATGTCCAGAAAAGTACAATAGAAGAATTTAAACAATTTTGAACGATCTGCAAACATCAAATACATAAAGAAGATGAAAGTGCAGGATGTTTATTGGATACTACAAGAATATTTCTTGAAATCATTCAAAACTATACAAGAATAATACCTGTCTACCTGAATGGGCAGCCAGCCCCACCCTGGCACCCCAACTCCTAGAACACCCTCCCTTAAGGTTTCCCCAATGCAAGAAGAAGAGCCTCCAACCAGTGGTAGCAAACTTAAGGCTCAGGAAAGATTTTGCAGGTCTCCTATCCTTTCCATGAAGACCAGACATAAGAATCCTTAGTCCAACTGTATCATTTCTGCATGAGAAAGAGGCATGCCCTCATCACAATGCTGGAGTTCTTGAAGATGGGTCTTAATGGGAATGGCTTGTGACCACATGGAATGATGGAATAGGTTGGTAAATACCACATGTGAAGGTCGCATGACATTTCTGCATCACAGAAGTTGAGTTTCTAGAGCAATTTTACCTCCTTTCCCTTATCGCCTATTGATCTGAGAGATCATCTGAGTCCATCACATGGACCCAGCTCACAAAATGCAATAAACTTTAAAGAGCTGAAATAATGTAAAGACGCTACTTGGGATAAGTACCTGTTACAGATGTTATTGTGCAGCATTATGTTAACATAGGCGAAAAGCAATTACTGGAAGAGCTTGAGTGTCATAAAACCATCAAGAAGAATGATTTGGAGGTAAATCAGAAAATGGTTATCAATACCTTCCATTTAAGATGTATGATGCTCACGACACAAGTGCAAACCCAATCCAAGATGATCCCCAAGACAAATCACTTCTTTTTCAAGAAAATACCAAAATGCACTGCAATCAACAAATAGAAATATCACTCGGTAGTGATCTAGCTCCTTGAATGGGTCCAATCCCACACTGATCCTGACAACCTTGGCAGGCTTCAATAGAAAATTTTCCAACTATAGGTCTAGTATTTTGGACAGATTTAACCAATGTAATGTAGAAGTGTACAACACAACACATGGGTTTTCACTCTTGTTGGGGTTTTTTAATGTTATAGTTGTGGGTGTCCTTTTTTACTTCTGCGGATGGAACCATGCTTGTAAGCGTGCCATATAGTTTCATATCTAATGATGTCACTCTGGTTCTCTGAACACCATCTAAACACCATCATAATAAACAAATGCTGACGACAAATTAACAAAGAAAAGCAGCCACAAGCCTCATGGAAGGCAGAATCAGCCAATCCGGATCGGGATCGGGTGATTCCTGACCGGATCGACCACATGGAAACCCCCTAGCCTTCATAAAATTTTGGCCAGATTGGCCAGAATCGGACCAAATCAATCCAAATCGGTGTGCATAGGTCAAACCAGATTGAGATCGGCTGATTCCGGCAATGAAATTTGTAATTTAAATGGATCTGGCGGGAATTGGCCAAATCTGCCTGATTTGGGTCAGATCCGGGGTTTAAAGTGGCTGACACCCAAGAGGACTAGCCATTTTGCAGCAGAAGCATTTCGGCCGCCCCCCTCCCACCTGACCCCTTCATCCCTTCCTCTCCTCTCCTCCCCCATCGCCGGACGCTGCTGCCAGATGCCGCCACTGCTGCCTTGTTGTTGTTCTTGTTCTTTTTCTTCGAAGTATTCTTCATTCCATGCTTTCTCCTCTTCTTAGTTTTTTGTTTTTCCATTTTGCAAAGTAGAAATGTGTTTAAAAAGCACTATTTGAGTTGTATGGGGGCTATGGGACTATGGGGCTTGGAGAATGGGATATTATTTAGGATTTGTGAAAATAATCCCAAACCCCCAATTTTTACCCAATTTAGGGTTTAAAAATTGGGACTTTCGTCTAATTAGTGTAATTCAAGAAAATTTGAGTGAATTGACCCAATTGTGGCATGATAAAATAAGGGAGTTTAATTTCAAAAAATTAGACATCCCCCAATTTTCACCCTATTTAGGGTTTAAAATTTTGAGATTTCATCTAATTAGTGAAATTAGAGGTCGATTGTGTGTGTTAATCACTTAACTGACCAATTCTGATATGATATAAAAACAAGGTGGTTATTTCAGGAAATAAGAAAACCCCAAATTTTACCTTTTTTAGGGTTTAAAATTAGGGAGTTTATCTAATTAGTGTAATTCGAGGTCAATTGAGTGTGTTACACTCAATTGACCCAATTGTGGCATGATATAGAAACAAGAGTGTTTAATTACAGAAAATTAGACAAAATCTTCTATTTTTACCTTATTTTGGATTTAAAAATTGGTACTTTTATCTAATTAGGGTAATTTGAGGTGACCCAATGGTGACATAATAGAAACAAGGGTATTTACTTTCAAGAAATTAGTACAAAGATAATGTACATGGAAACTAATCACGGAGTTACAGGTTTGTCTTTACATTGTATAGAATTATGAGTGATCAGGAGGGAGACAGGCTTGGACTTCCAAATAAAGTGATAGACATTGATGGCCACCATGGAACTATGATTCGCCCTGTCAAAAAGATAGTCCAATGCCTATATTGTAATAAACAGATGAATGAGAATGAAGGCGTTTATCGCCTTAAATAGCACATTGCAGGCATGAGAGGAAATGTGACAAATGCAATTCATGCCCCCAAGAGATTGTGAAGGAGATGATGGCATATATGCAGGGGAGAGAAGTACAAAAAGACATGGATTCAGCAACAAGAATTGCATGAAGAGATTTCTGAAAGGCATGCAAGGAGGGACAAAGGCCTAATGAGGGAAGGACCAATTTCCCTTGATGATTCTGATGATGATGATGAGAATCTGCCACAAGAGGAAAGATATTTCGAGAAAGCATGTCGTCAAAATCAGCGCATGACTAGAGAGGCAGAAGAGTTGGGGAGAGATATGAGCAGAGGAGAGGGATCAGGATCAACAGGTTCAGATGATCACATCCTTCTTTTATGGACATCAAGGTTTGCCGTCTCGCGAGAATATCGTGAGATTCTCAATCTCGGTGGGGCGTCAAGAATTGAGATAGCCGAAAGTCGCGTGGGAGTTTTTTTTTTTTTTTAATGCTGAGAATCCCGTGATGCGATGGGAAAAGGTGAAAAAATAAAAAACGAAAAGAAATCCTCGCAAACCCCACCCCAATGCGATGTAAAGGGGGATTTTAAAAAAACCTCACCACCCCAACCCAATGTCTCCCTCCCTCTCCCAGACCACCATGTCGTCTCCCTCCCCCTCGCCCTCCCTCCTGGCCCTCCTCCCCAAAGAAGGCAAGACCGATGACCAACGGTCAGTCCGGCCACCTTATTTCGGCAAGCGACAATGGCGGCACAACACCGTTACTTGATGAGTGCCTTCCTCTCTCTCTATCTCTCTCTCTCTCTGTCTGTTTGTGTGTGTGTGTGTGTGCAACCGTGCGTTTACCATTGCTGAGGGGGTGATTCTCTCCGGCGCCTCTCTCTATCTATCTCTTTGTGAACTCTCCCTCTCTCTGACTGTGTGTGCCGATGCTGGAGGGTGATCCCCTTCGGCACCCTCTCTCTCTCTAACCTCTCCCTCTCTCTCTATGACCTCTGTGTGTGTGTGAGCATGTGCCGATGCCATATGGGGTGATCACCTCTGGCACCCTTCTCTCTCTCTCTCTCTCTCTAACTTCTCTCTGTGTATGTGTGTGTGTGCCGGTGCCAAAGGGGGTGATCCCCTCTGACGCCCCTCTCTCTCTATGTGACTTTTCTCTCTCTCTGTCCCTGTGTGTGTGCGTGTGCCGGTGCACCTCTCTCTCTCCTCTCTCTCTCCTCTCTCTCTCTCCCTCTCTCTCTCTCTCTCTCTCTCTCTCTCTCTCTTCTCTGTTGTCTGCTGGAGGGGTGATCCCCTCGTGTGTGTAAATGCATTACCTGATACTTCTATTCACTAAATTTCGGTATTATGAATTATCATCTATTCATCTTATGTGTGTGTGAATTGATGTAGGGTATTTCTTTAATCCCATGTATCAATTCAACAATTCTATGCAAAATGATGGCGAAGTGCTTCAAGGGGCAGTAAATGTTGAGCACTGATAAGCACCTTGATGTTATGACGGAGGTCATCTCTTATAACTTATAAGTAATTTTCAACCTTGATTTCTAGAATAATGAAAGTTTAATGATGTTAATTATTTGCTTTGTCAGATGAACATATCCAAAATGAAGCTAGACATAACATGGATTATGACCTACAACAAATAGTGGAGAGAATCAGTCCTGGTTGGTATCTAAATTGGTGATCACAATTTAATAGTATGATCCTACAATAAACCAACTACAAATTCTTTCTTATTTGTGCAATTGAGTGGTGCATTATGCTAAATTACAAGATTGGTCAAACAAATCCACTCGTCAAGATTGCAATTAGAGTACTCAGTCAGACAACTTCATCTAACCAATGTGAGAGGAATTGGAGCACTTTCTCACTGATCCATACAAAAGTGAGAAACAGACTAACTGCCATGAGACTAGAGAAGTTGGTCTATTGTCATTACAACATGAGGCTAAAACTCAAGTGCATCAAGAAAAGATGAAAAAGATAGGAACAGAGATTGATGAGCTTGCATGGCAGGCCATGGCCAACAGATACAACAAATGGTGCAGACATTGCCGAAGTCATTGATGTTGACAATTTATTGAATGAGAACACCTATTGAATGAATGGGTGGAAATAAGAGCAGCAATGGATGTCCCTGAATTTGACCCTTGAGATCGCTCATGGGCAGAAGGAGAGTTAGATGGAATGGAGGCGACATCCAGAGCTTAGAGTTAGGGAGGATCCACCTACTAGAGAGAGACAACAACACTCTGCTTCACAGCCCGAGACATCAGAAGAGCAGCCACACAAAAAGACGGGGGACAAAATAGCAAGTAAAAAGAAAATCTCACATATATGAGGTAGAAGAAGAGGAGGGTTTTGACTCAGGCAACCAATGATGATGATGATGGTAATGATGATGATGAGAGACAATTCCACCTAAGTTTAAGGCGCCACCTGCACGAGCAGCATGGTGACCAATTCGTAGTGATGATTCAACACAAGACCCTAGTGATGATGATGATGATGATCATAATGGGATTGTTGTTGGGGACCAGAGGAGTAAGAGCTGGTCATAGAGGGGTAGGATATACTACGCCAGGATTTTCACTGTCTATGGGGCTTACTAGAAGCTATGTGCAAGAAATAGATTACCAAGGAGGTAGAGGACAAGGTCAAGGGGGATATGATGGCTAACAACATCAGACAGCCTATGATTGGCCACACTATGATTCAGGGTCTGCATATACTCCTCCATTTCAATTTTAGCCTCCCACTTTACCGTACTCAGATATTAGCAATTCCCCTCTTAGAGCAAGAGGATGGGCACCGTGGCTTGATGCAAATACAAGTGAAGCAACAAATTCATATAAACCTGTAGGGATATGATGCAAAGTTTTATCACAAGCTGGTAAAAGCTCTAATCAAGCATATAGACCAAGAGGGATTCAAAGAGAAGCATGAGCTAGCAAATTCCCTCTTTGGTTACGACTTTGAGACTATACAGACCAATGAAGCATATGGACAATCAATTGATGATGAATCACCACAATCTGGATGGCAATTTTAAATTGTTATTCTTATAATGTAAGCTTCCAAAATCAAAATCAAGACTTGTTCATTTCATGTAAGACACTTCACGTTTCATGTTTATCATACTTATCATTGCTCTATATATTACATTTCATGTCCAATGTATTGTAATGTAAATACATGTAAGTATTTTTTATAAAAAATGTGGAGTTTTTGGAATTTACTGATTTCCCTGCATTTTTCCTATTTTCTGAATTTTCCTGTCTTTTTCTATTTTTCCTGATTTTCACACATTTTACAAAAAAATGATTTTTTAAGCTGGCCGATCCAAGATGGCCAGAATTCCAGAGGATTAGCCAGATCACCGATCCGATCCGGATCGGGATCGGCCCAAGCCGATTCCCAGGCCGATCTCATTCTACCTTCCATGACAAGCCTACCAAGTTCGAGATAAAGACATACATAGAATCGGGAAGGGTTATGGATCTGATGTGGATTGAACTGGAGGGCGTATTGACTTTTGAGGTGTTGGGCTTCTATGTAGGAAATAGACATGAAATAAGATTTTATCAGAATGGTACACAAGGCATCGGGTGCTAACATGTCATTGTTGGAGAATAATGTAGGAAGCTTTTTATACAGCACCTACTCTTATGAATTTCGCCTGTAAAAGGTTGTCTTCTGCATGTGGTGGATAGGCATACATGATACACCATCTACAATGGATAGTAAGCAGGTGAGCTGAGAGTGCAAGTAGGAATGTCAAAGATAGACAGATAGACATGGGGTCAAACCCTGAGACAGAAGTGCTATCCATGTTCCTATCCCTTAAGAAAAGGGTCAATCAACCTCATCCCCATTCTTAAAGGTTACTGAGAGTTTACAGATAAAGGCTAGATATCAGACAACACTTTTATGTGAACCTAATTCTGCCATTTCTCCTAAAAAACATAAACCCCTTCATGATTTAAGATAGCAGGCATAGAGGCTGTGGTGTGAGCTCCTTAACTCTGAACCATGATCTTTGGTTGTCATCATCGGATGGGTTGGAAAGAATGATGGTGAGAGGTGGCAATTAAGATGATGACAAATCCGACTCCCATGCTGGAAACTGGAAAGAAAGACTATGGCCAACAAACAAGCCTCCAAGGCTCACCACCCAATTCCTATGTGCCATGGAATGCAAGGATGGGAGTTTCGGTTTCGGTTTCGGGATCGCCCAGGCCCGAAACCGAAACCGTTTCGGTTTCGTTTCGGCCGGTTTCGGCCAGTCTCGGGTGGCCTCAAGAGAAGAGTGTCAGTCGGTTTCGGTCAGTTTCGGCTGGTTTCGGTTGGTTTCGGACGGTTTCGGTCTGGTTTCGGACGAAACAGATTAAAATATTATTTTTTTCAGTTTCGGAAATGCTACAGTAGTTTCGGCCGGTTTCGTTTCGGCCGAAACCAACAACCAGGATGGAATGTGGGACCGGCCAATCCGGATCGGGATAAGCTGATTCTGTATTGGATCAGGCTAGGCCGAATGGCCGATCCTATTCCAGGGGGTAGCCCCTTGGATCGTAGAAATTCCGCCTGATTCGAATCGGTACGTATTGGAATGGATCGACCGATCCCAAGCTGATCCGGCCGATTCTGCCACACAAAATAACTGTTCTTGTATACATTAAACCACAATTTCACATATCTAAACTAATACTTATGTATAATATACACAAATTAATGTCTAACATAATTGTGTACATTAATTTACATATTTATGTATATAAGTACACAAACACATGTAGACATACATATGACATGATATAGGTACAATATATCATATTTGACATACAAATATATATGTGATTACATATTCACATATATATATATATAAACTAATACATATGTATAATATACACAAATTAATGTCTAAACATGATTGTGTACATTAATTTACATATTTATGTATATAAGTACACAAACACATGTAGACATATATATGACATGATATAGGTACAATATATCATATTTGACATACAAATATATATGTGATTACATATTCACATATATATATATATATATATATATATGTGCATGTTATTATTATATTTACATTAATATATGATTGTACGTACATTAACACATATATATGTATAAAGTGCTCATTAAGATGATATATTAACTATAAAGATATAATATTAAATATTAATTATGTCTGGACATTTAAGATATATGTATGTGATTACATATATATTGTATACATATATGAATGTGTAAATTTATATACATGATTACACATCATAAACACATGTATAAACAAATGTCGTCTGTCCCTTTGCTTTGCAAATTAAAATTTTCTTTCCGGGGGCTCCGTCCCCTAAAACCCCGCAAGGGGAGCTGCCCGCTTGACCCTTGCGGCCTAACCACTCAGGTCAATCAACAAGACCTGACCGCGTAAATCGATCCATGTGCATACTCACACATTGGAGAATTTGGGGCATCAAGCTCCATATTCCAACACTGTTCACAATCTAATGGTTGTGATATATGTATACATTTAAAAGGATATGCATATTAATTATGTTTTTACATTAATATGATATGTATATATGCATATGATGACATATACATATAATTAGTAAATTTATATGTATGATTACATATATCATAAATATATATGTAAATATTGAAGACATTTTTTTCCTGATTTTTTTTTCTTCTGATTTTTGTTATTTTAAAAAAAAATATTTAAACTGGAGAATCTAGGATCAGCCGATTAGATCAAGATCGGCCTGGGGATTTTTTTCCTTGCTATGTGTGGCATGTTCACATGCACATGGAGGCACAAGATCAGGATACCAGAAATTTAATAACAGCCATACATTGCATGTAGACAATATTCATATCCTACTCACAAAAAGATGCAAAAAAAAAACCCTAGTTGCAACCATAGGATATTCCATTTTGGTAATCAATGACTTTAGCAGGTACAGGGTTTTGCCTGCATATTGATATTTTATTTCTTCATTGTCAACCTTACCTGATGAATAGTGGCACAATCCACCTTCTAATGCATCAATTGAAAATAGTTGAGAAAAAGAATGCTCTTTAATTTCTTAATCCCACATGAAAAGCAATTGGTTCATGAGGACAAGAGCCTCCTTAGGGCATAAAGTATGATGTAAAACATGTAAGTCCATATGCAGCAGTCATATATTTGCATTTCTAATACAACATTGGAAGCAAAAGATGATTTTGGCTCTCCCTTAAAATCTTTCAGGAAGAAAATGAACTGCAATGAGTACCATCTGATGCATGAAAGAAACTCCGTAGTCTATTTAAGAAAGAAAGAAAGTCCATAGCCATGCAAAATTTGGGTGTTACCTAGCAGAGTTCTCAGACGAATCAATACTTTTGGAAATTCATGAGTTTGATTGTGTATACGTGTCATACGGTGATCTCTACCTTTCTACACTCATTATCATAGTTATGTGGTTTGTTTTATTATGTACAAGATTCTGCCTGATATCACTGTGAAGGTACCCTTGTTTGCCATTATTGCAAAATCGAGAAACACAAGGAAACAACTCCTTGACCCAAAGCTGAGCTGGCAAGAAGCAGTCTTTGAGGCTGATATATAAAAGATGGGAAGGTCCTAGTCTCAAGTTTACATTTTTTTCATCAATAAATAGCTAGCATTATCTCAACATTCACAAAAAAGGTGCCTGGCTAAAGAAAGGGGATAGGTTCTCCGATGTGAATGCTTACTTCTGAGTTCTGACTGATAAAGCAATTACCTCTCTCATCATCCTAAAAGAAGGAACCTACTCTATACTAGATAATGAAAATGATCCCTTCAGCTCTTCTTCTATTTTATTTAGAACATCAGTAGTAGACCGACCTGCTTCAAACCCAAATCACCAGGTGTGTTACCAGACCCCTCAAGATTGCCTGTGAAGTCTTATCCAACTCTCTCAACCTAAAACGTGTGAATGATAAATCCTCTGGGCATGGAATACAGAGTCGTCTAATCTTTATAGGAATTGTTCAATACAGACCAGGATAGGCAAATTCTGGTACATAAATCGGCCTAAATAAAAGATAAAAAATTATAGAAGAATGAATTTGTCTGAACCAGGTCACAATTGGTTAGATCTGCCAATCCAAATGGATGAGAGGCCCATCCAGGTGGGCTAAAGGATAAAAAAATTATCTAGAAGCTCTGTCTATATCAAGGTTGCCCGGATCGGAATCAGGAATCGAATCGGAAATTCCCTGATTCGATCTGATTTGCATCAGCCCCGAATCGGTCCCATTCAATGTATATATATAATTATATATATTTACAGATATATATATGTGTATATATATAACACATATATATTTGTATGTTATAATATAATTATTTATGTATATATATATTTGTATGTCATATAATATATATATTATATACATAAAGGGAATCAGGGGCGAATCAGGCATATCAGGGATCGGATCTTCCCTGATATGCACCGATTCGGGGGAATCTTTCTGATTCGCCCCAATTCGGCAAACCATGGTCTATATAACACTTGTATATAATCCTTTTTCTTGGCATATATATATTATTTATAAAATACTTTTATTTTATATTTAGATAAGTACCTTTAATTTTGCATTACTATGATTGAGGATCACTCGCATTGGATCAGCTAGATCAGCAAATCTGATCTGAGCCAGATGAAGATCAGGCCTATTCATTCTGGGGCCCTGGTCCAAATTTGCATTATATGATTTGTGGGAGACAGTGCATCTAGTAGGCACAAGACTCCAGAAGAGACAAGAAAATTCACAAGTATCATGACATACACTTCAGCTATATTTCATTTGTTTTCTAGAACAAAAACAGATGCAGAAAATGCAAACTCCACATAAAAGCGAGCATGGGATAAAACTCACTTCTCCTGATAGTCTGATCCTTCTTCTATTATGCAATCACAATAAATAAGCTGTTCACAAGTCTCAGAAACTTCAGAATCAGCCAGATTCTTGAATAAGTACTTCTCTATTGGCACATCAGGAGCACCAAGAGAACTGGGTTTGTCTTTAAGATATGCACTTTTGGAACTATTGGAAGATATAATACTCCCATCAGGATTCCAGACTAGACTCTCCATTTTATCCTGTAAATTTTCAGGAAGAAGCACAGTGCAATTTAGGAGCTCATCTCTGTCCTCTATATCAGCTTCAGGAACTTCCAGAATTCCATTTGACTCTTTGGATGTTATGTCCTTGTTGGCGTCTAAACAATGCCCATCCAAGAAAGGAAGTATTCTTCTCTTGGGCTTCAATTTGCTTTTTCTTCTGTCTGCAATATCCTTACTAGTAATCTTCACATCGTCATTACTGGAATCAACCATACCACACATGGGGAGTTGTTCACCATTATTTGACGTTGAAGGATCTAGGGTGCTAGAATATGATTCAGCAGAAGCATCATCCAAGAATCTTCTAATATCTTTTACTCTTGCATCAGGGGAGTCAGCGTTTAACTGAAATGCTGATGAGTGGTTACCGATGCTCCTCTTCAGCGATTCTTCATTCAACAGCTGTTCAAGCCCAGAAAATGAATAACTAAATTTACATGATTCATCATCACTGCAGCTGGTATCACTGTCTGACGAGTCCTCTGAATATGAATCAGCTGATAGTTAGCAAACATTCATCTTCCAAGTTTTGACGATGATGCAGAATGTCTTCTTGGTAATGAGGAGGCGATCCTGGACTCAGGGAAGATTGACGGGATTCCATAATCTCCTCAATAGCAGTCAATGGGGTTGATTTTTTCCTCCCCTCTGTCTCTTTGACAATTTCAAACATCGAGTTAGTTGGAGATAATGGATTATTTTTCTCCAAAGGAACAGAATTCAGAGGTCCTTTACAACAAACCTCCAACTGACCTAACCCTGAATCCATTCTCCCTGTTCTGAACCTGGCTTTATCCACAAGTGGGTGATTCATGACAGCTTTTCCATTGGAATAGGACATTTTTTGCCCATGAATGGACGTATCAGAGGGTGGCAGGTCAGACTCCAAAAAATTTATGCTACACTCACCTTTTGATGTCTGTAATATGTCTTTCACATGCACCGGACATTTTCCAAGATGCCTCCCACCGTCCTTTTGTTTTGTGTACTTCCTTATATCAGAATTGAAATTTAAGTCTTCTTCAGTTGGCTGATCCAACCATTCTCTGAAGTCCCGTAACCAAAGAACAGACTGCTCTTTCTTCATGGATTCAACTCTATTCATCAAATCTATTATTTCTGCTTCATTATCAGTTATGATAGGTTCATCCTTCTTCAGATTGTCACTGTCACAAGATGCTGATTCCTGGTCAACATTTTCTGCACAAAAGTACCTTCTCTGCTCTTCATCTTCAATAGAGGCAAGACGAGAAATCTTTTTCTGCAAAGAGAAACATGCAAAAAATTTGATGTGTTAGACATTCTTCCATGCACAAAGCAGCAGGTAAAACGTTTAAAGTGTGGAATTGTCAATATTGGTGATAGAAACTAGAATCAGAAAACAAAGACCTCAAGGAAATATGACTGATAAAAGATACCCTTTTTGTGTTGGCAAAGACGTCATTGCTAGCATTCTCTTTGGCAGGAAAATAAAATCCACATCCAGCAGGGCGCTTGTGCCTGCTCACAAGAATGAGATGCCTCTCCCAATATTCCCCTGTGCTGATTCCTTTCTCATCTAGCTTGACCTGTAGCCAAAACAGGCTATGAATGAATTTTTTTCCTTCAAAATAGCAAATAATGACAGCAATAAATAACAAATCAAAGACAATATGCCACTGATTTTACTATAGACCAAAAAAAAGTGACACAAAATGGTTCAGAAAAAGGTTTAACTATATCGAGTGTAAACGGATGTAGACAAATAAAATGCACAAAAGAAAAAAAAATATGATTAACTTACTTTTTCAGGATGGGAAAAGAAGCTGAAAATGTGTGCTCGATACCATCGTGCACAACAAATTGGGTTTCCCTCCAGCCAGACATTCTGAAGAGACAGAAGACTTGCGAGGACCTCTAGCTCTGAAAAGGAGGAAAGAATATTATAGGATAGATCAAGCCCTTCAACAGATTTCAAATTCTCAATCCCACGCAATGTAGTGAGGGCATTGTTCCTCAACACCAGTTTGATGATTGGACAAAGAACCTGAGTAGTACAACAGGTAAAATTTTGCTATGATTAATCACATGAACAATGATAGTAAGAAATAACATACCATTTTGCTCACAACAAGCTAAAAAAGACTGAATTGCATGGCCATGTACAGCTATACAATTTAATGACATAAAATGAAATCATTACGCAACTTTAAGCAGAGTCCAAACAAAATATCAGTATTATAGAAACCACTCAGACAAACATGTGCTAGACAACCAGGGATTTACAAATGTGGGCACCCGTGAATGAGTCTGTATATCCACCGTCGACTGATCAATAAAGGTGATGAATAGGCTTTCTAGAAATGTTCACCAGAAAGCGCTTGTGACCGCCTTCTTTCAAGACCCTCTTCTAACTATGGCATAGCTGAGATACCTTGTACGTATAGGGGCATGTGCATCAAAGACACTATATCTTCGCCAAATAGTGTACATCTATAAAGAAGGGTCTTTGTTGAGAGAATAGGGGCAACAATGGCCACAACTGGATGAATGAGAGGCATGAGTTCCCTATTTTCATAACAAGGGATGGATGTATGAAATAAAGGCTTTGGTAAGAAGGAGGGGTAGTACAAACTTACAGATGATCTTCTATGCTGGAGAATTAAAAGAAATGAAGAGGTGTAGTCTGTGATTAAAGCTAGTCATGAAAAAAGCATAAGAGTTTCTCTCAAAATCTTGACTATTGGTCTAGGCCTGAGAGAACACATGGGTGGACTGTGTCATCTGGGGTTGGGCTCGGAATGCCCGGCCCAAACACAAACAGGGTTGGTGGGAAAGGGCAATCCGCACCTGACCCTCATCTGATTCAAGGTGATCTGACCACTCATATTCGATAAAGGTCTTTTAATGTTTGTTTCATCATATGAAGGTTTTTTCAAATTTACCACCCCACTTTCTTCCCCTTGGCTTGCTTGACCTCCTTTCCACTTTCCAATTTCCTGATATCCACAGCCTTAAAATGGCATTGTGGAGGGTAAGCAGAGAAGAGGCAGGTGGAAAAAGTAGGCAGCGATGACGATGTAGGCACTGGTAGGCAACAAGGGCACTGGAGGCAGTTGGTGACCACTGCAGGCAAATGGTACCAGGTGAGTGTATTTTTCTTCTTCTTCTTCTTCATTTCATCTCTGTCTTCTTCGTCTTTTCAAAAGGCTACGTTGAGTTCCCTACAGGTTTGGCTGGATCAGCCAAGTCCAGTGCCAGATTGCCGTTCCACAGACCAGCTGATCCAGTCCAGCCGATCCAAATGGTCCCCGTGGAGACTTGGGGGAGTGCTGGCTTGGGGTTGGGTTGGATGGGCAGATGTCTGATAAGCTGAGCAGATCCTGGCCGACCAGATCCAACTCAGCCTTGGTTTTCACCACTTGACATGCATTCAAGCTGAGCAAACTTCTTTTAGTGTAAACATAATGCAAATCAATATACGTTGCTAATGGAAGGCCGTGCCTCATACCTGTCTCCAGAACCAAACTAGTAGAAAAATCTGGATGGAATTCTTGAACTTTCAGAGAAGCCATTTGCAATGCAAAGTCATGCTCTTTGCAAATGATAAGAACATGACAGGTGGGAAGGCCTGAGATAGAACAACATTCACAGGTTGCGATAGTAGTTGGTAAGTAATGCTTCTTCAGTAAGACCATTAGTTTCGCAGTGTAAATACGTCAGATCAGGGAGTCACAGTCATGGCATAGAACACCATGTCAGTAGATGTACAGACTGTACTAGTGTACTGGGTGAACATGCTTCTTCAGAAGAACAAAAGTTGAACAAGCATGCAAACATGCCAGGGCCAATTCATGAGGTGAAACGTTTGTCCTTGTTTATATTAGTTGGTTATATATTATTGTGATTTCAGATGAGAGCTGATTGTTCAGAGTGCAGGTGTTAGTGGGCATCATTTTGAGAATCAAATGAGATTCAACATACAGAAAAACATTGTGTGTGTGTGTGCGCGCTTTTTTTTTTTAAGTGTACAGAAAAACATAGTTAACTGCTTCTTTGATAACATTTGAGACTGCTGCATGCTATAATCTAGAGAGCCAGTAAGCAAGAAGGTTAACTAAACAGTATCGGCTGATGTCTCTGAAACACAGCCAAGGCATAAATTCATGAAATAAAGTTAAAAAAAACCAAAGATCCCTGACAACAGTATGCAAAGACAAACAAGACATTTGACCACAACCATCAGGAAATAATCAAAAGTTATTTATGGTCTATCAGTATGAATGACAATACATATCAAACTTATTCCTTATATATCATCTAATACCAATCTTGATAACTTTCAACTTCAAAATGTTGCACTGCGCTAGAAATTTGCAATAGTCACTGCCACAATTTTTAAATAGTGTTTGACTTAGACCACAAATAAAGTGATAACTAGACAAGATGAAAAGTTTACAATCCATGTCACTGCCCCTTGTTCTGTAACAGCCATGACTTTTGAACCCGAAAAACTCCCACAAAGTTGGTGCCCTCCAACTGAATCCTTTCAAATTTCTGTTTTCCTGCTAATATCCCTCACCGAAGTTAGACTCTTCCGATTATCTCTCATCAAGTGAATGATGTCCTTTTCAAGTGCATGCTACAAAGACGACGTGGTGAAGGATGGTTTTAAATATTCGTCTAGGGAATTACGTGAGAAGGGATTTTGTGAAAATCACAAGCAAAGATAAATAAGTCATAAGTTAATGAAGTGGACAGTGAAATCATGCTCATACACCAACTTTGGCATTTCATTTGATAAGATAACTTTCAACATCCAAATGTTTCTCATCATTACATGTTTCTGGGCATTTTAAATTTTGGCCTCCAAATATTCCATGTGATAGACTCCTAGTCTCCATAAAAGATTTGGTGCAGAGAGGAATAATAATATAAGAAAGAAGAAGTTTAGCAAACATAATGTATGCTGCAAATATCCTCAAACATACTAGTTTCTAGCAATAAGTTTATCAAAGATCTTACCTCACTCAATGATGACACCGTCCTCAAGTGATTGAACCCAAGATCAAGGAAATGCAATTTGGTGCACTTTCGCAAGTTATCCACCTTTGCAAACTGGTTACGGCTTAGATCAAGGGTTTCCACTGCTGGGAGAAGTTGCAATGACTCATCCATAAGGACTAATCCATTACAAGCACATGAAACAAATGACAACTTGTTCCACGCTGGCGAGTCCTTTATGTCCACAATTCTACTAGCAAACAAATGCCTCAGAGCGTCCTATACAGAACCAATATGGTAAAGGCAAGGTGGGGAAAAACAGAGTTTCTGAAGAATGGAATAAAGCATAAAACAAATTTCAAGAAACTTATGCAAAATAAAAGGAAGATGACACATGGATATGCACATTGCTTGATTGGCGCCTACATCACGTGTTTTAGCATTTCATATTGCAATTCAAGAAGAATTGTAATTCTTAATAATAACAGAGTGAAGCTCAAGGTCTTGGGTGGTGGAGAAAGGAGGATGGAAGGACCTTCAACTATCAGAAGAACGAAGAGCCACAGAAACTTGCATAAATTATTTACAGAAGAAAGTAGTATCAGCAAATCCAGTACCGTATAAATACGAATTAAATCTGTAACCGCCGGATGTTCTTCTACTGGAAGATAAAAACAAAAAAGAAATCACAAGTATATAGCTGAGCGTAAGCGCAAAATGCAAATCTTACAGTGGAATTGTGGCAAATGAGCTTCTCCAACGTGTGCCTAAGCTCAAGCAGCCCCCTCGCAGTGGACGAGGAGAGGTCGCAACCTCGGAGCTCCAGGACCTTCAGCCGCCCGAACGGCAGAAGCGATAGCGGCGTCGGGTCCCTCGCCGGCGGGGGAAGCACCGAGATCACCTTAAGCGACGGCAGCAGCCGCAGGATCCTCCGGAGCTGCTCTAGCGCTCGGTGGTCCCCGAGGTCGGAGACGTACGCCCGAAGGTAGTCGACGGGCGCGCCGGCGCGCAGCCTCTCGAGCTCCTCCAGCGCCTCCAGGCGCGACTGCACATAGTGGAGTCCCACGGGGTTGAGCTTGAGGGTCAGCACCCCTTCCAGCAACGGTCCCGCGTTCCGCTCCACGAACCTCACCAGGGAGTCGAGGTACCTATCGCCGGTCACAATCGCCATCTCCGTCGGCGCCAGACGACAGCTAGGGCTCACCAGAAAGAGGAAAAGGGCGGGAGAGCGAGAGCTGCATGGCGGTGGCAGCAGGAGAAGAGGAGAGATCCGCGCCGGAGGGAGAAGGGATTGGAGCGGCTAGGCGCCAGAATTAGCATTCCCGGGGGGTCAAACACCTGGTCTCCACGGCTGGAATTAGGGTTCCAAAGGGCGGGGGTATGAGGAGGAGGGCTTTGGGTGGAACCGCCATGGACGGTACGGTCCTGCTCTACGCGATCTGCTGTTCTTTCTTCGTCTGCTTCTTCCATCATCCCCCCAGCGCGTTTAACTGCGCATAATGAGCTGTTAAGGCGTTGGGGGGCTTCGAAACCTAACGGAAGAGGGCAGGCACTAGGCGACCACGTGGTCATCTTTCTTCCTGCTCTGTCGTGAGGACTCTTGCGGTGTTCCTGCGGGGCAGGTTACGGGGGGCACTCATCATGCGCGAACTTGGCTGGGCCTGGGCCGACCTGTCGACAAAGTGGGATGGTGACGTCCGCGTTGCCTTCGTGGGGCTCTGGAGAGCAGATCAATGATTGGAGGGGGTTGGCGGGATTCCGCTATTCGCGGTAATGTTATTCGAGGGCTCATTGAACCGTAGACATTCTGCAGACGCTGGGAGGAGGACGACAAGGGTTAAAAGACAACATCTCCGACATGCTCACATGGGACAGCTGAGTCGGTGAGTGGACTCGGCCTCACGTGGGTAATAGCCTCCTCGATTGGCGCTGGTTAGATGTTATCTCTGTCACTCTTTACGAATGCCTTCAATTTTTTTAGGATATTTTTTATTTATTTTAGATCTATCTTATCTTAATATCAAATAGATAAATATTTATTAATTATTTAATATTTCTCTTAAAAATTATATATCATTCTTATTTATAAGCAAATGAAGTCGGTATAAATGGTGATAATTATATATATTCTATCACATCACATTAAAAATTGTTCTCCTTCATAACTATCACTCATTAAACAATCTCAAACTAAAAAATCTTTAAACATGAACAGTCTTTATATGACTAATCTACCATCGGTCCCTTTATTTCGTTACCAAAGAGATTTATTAATTTTTTATTCTAATTTTGATAGTGATCCGATGGTTTTAATTTCGATGTGGATATAATTAGAACAATTGATTCTAATTCTATTTCAATTCTAATAGTATTATCGGAACAGAAACTAAAATTAGGGTGGGGCTGTATGGGAGGGGGGATGTTTGAGTTTCCCCCTTCTCAAATTTTAATTCTTGCCCCATGTGGATTGCTATTTTTTTTTTACTTTTATCCTTATCAAAATTTTAATCGGATAATAGTTCAGAATTAATAGATTTCGATTCCAAAAACATATTAAAATATCCGATACTGTATGAATTTTTTGTTCCAAATCTGATAATTTTTATCGAAATCAAATTAAAATTTTAAATTTTTAAATTCCATTTGTAGCCCTAATCTCTGTTTATGTATTATGTTCTCGGGATAAATTCTCGTATAATAAATACTTTAGTTAATAGCCATAGATAAATGGTAGTCTATTTTGATTGTTAGTTTCATTATCTTATAACAAGCTTTGATGTTTTGTTTGTCCATATGACGGCATTTGTCTATTTTGTATTAAGGTTTTGTCAAAAAGACGGCTCAAAATTGTAATATTAAACCATAAGATACATTTTACCTTTTTTTTATTTTATGATTATTCGAATAAAGTTCTCATATTTTGAATTAAGATAAATGTGCTACTTTTAAACTCTTATATTTTAGAATCGGAAATTTACTTAGTTGTATGGTGAAACAAACAATATCTGTGTTATTTCATATATTTTAGAATATTGTAATCTTTTGATTACAAGATCGTGATCTTTTTCGGTGGAAAACTGAAATGTGTGTAAACAAATGGCACGTAGCTAGGTTAACAATATTTTAAAAGCACCCTAATTAAACAAAAGTAAAAAGAACGTTGTTTCATGACATTTTATAGCACATCAAATAACTTATGATTCCATGATAAATAATAATAATAATAATATAGCGATCACTGTTAAAACATGATGAATTGTCTACATTGCATTACACTGTTTCACAACATCCTAATGGCAACATCTTGAGCATATGAAAATGTCGTAATATATGATTCATAAGATTGAAATGACCGTGTCTCGAAGCTTACACTCTTGCATTAACATTGTAGAAGCATGTCTATTTGACGATGTAGGAGGAGCTAAATATATGCGAATAATGGGTTGCAACTTAAGTTTAAGCTGATAAAATTAAATGCATTTTTTATGAAAAAAGATAATATATATATATATGCTGCGCCCGTATCCCAAGTAACAGTAACGTTCATATGATACTCCTGCAACCTGCAATTACAACTATGCTTCTTTAACTACTCCTAGTGAGAAAGATGCCCATGACTTAATATTTTGTAAAAGAAAATGTTTATTACCTTTTATTGAGAGTAATAAAGTTGATGTGAATTACTTGACAAATAATCCTATAATTAAAAATACGAGCTCTCTCTTTTAACTAATAAAATTATTTATCAAACAATCCATATCAATATTATTGCCCTCCATATTGGGTAATAAATACAGCCACAAACGAACCAATTTGCTCGGAGCTCAGCTTGATTAAAGCTCGGCACATCTTGTTTATTAAATTAAATAAACAAGTTTGAACAAAAAAAATCTAGATTCATAAACATGTCGAACTTGAGCAGAGGTATACTTGACCCGATTATGTATGTGAGCAACTCGCTAAGATACACAATAGCGTATTCGTTAAGATACTCGATAAACTACTCATTAATATATATATATACTCGAAAGTATGAGGACAAAAATATTGATTTATTTTTTATAGAGTTATTATTGAAGTATAAAATATTTATGAGGACTTAGATATAAAATATTAAATACTAGGGAGTAGATACACAAATCACTCAAATAGGGATGTATACACAAAATTTAGTTTTAATTAAATCATGCAAATAAGGACATGAACACAAATTTTAGTTTTTCAAGATTTCTACGCACCACAATCATCTTCTTCCTTGCGATTGTGTAGGTTCGCCATGCACTCGGCATGGGCCGTAGCTGACCCCAGCCCAGCATGAAGAGGCATCACGGTCAATCATCGGAGTCTCTAGAGACTGCCGCGACCCCCCCCCCCCCCCCCCATCGGTGCCAGACGGAGCTCCTGGTGGTGGTTACCGCAATGCAGGAGTTGTAGTGACACCCTCAGCGATGCAGATGCTTGCGCAGCAATTTTAGCAGTGCCAGACACCCCGTCCACAGTGCCTGTAGTGGCATTCTTTAGCTGCCCCTCCCTTTGTACTTGTCGCCCCCCCCCGCTCCCACACCCTACACTACTGCCTGCCCCACTCCACCGCAATGTGTATCCTAGTCTCATATCAGATATAATAGGGTGTTTGGTTACAATTTTTTTACCCTGTTTTTTCTCTAAAATTTAAAAAAGAGAGAAGACATGTTCAAAGAGGTGTTTGGTAAGTAGTTTTTTTTTTTAGTGAAAAATGTTAACCCTATGTAAATCTCTTCTAAAAAAAACAAGTCCTCACTTATTTTTATTTTAAAAACACTCTTTCTCTCTCTCACACAACCCCCCCCCTAACTCCCCCTTCGGCGACCCACCAACTGGCAACCCCGCCCCCTTCCCCGTCGGCGCCCTTCCCCTCTTCCCCCCCGGCGCCCTTCCCCTCTCTCCAACTCCCCCGCCGGAGCCCTCGCCTCTGCCCCCGCGCCCTCCCCCCCCCCCTCCAGGCCCCAGCTCCCTCCTCCCTCCCCCCTCCTCGTCCCTGGCCGCCGGCGCCCTCGCCTCTGCCCCCCGCGCCCTCCCCCCCTCCGGCCGCAGCGCCCTCCTCCCCCTCCCTTGCCCCGGCCGCCGGCACCCTCGCCCCTCCCCCCCCGCGCCCTCCCCCCTCCGGCCCCCAGCGCTCTCCTCCTCCCCCTCCCTCGTCCCCAGCCGTCGGCGCCCTCGCCCCTGCCCCCCGCGCCCTCCCCCCTCCGGCCGCAGCGCCCCTCCTCCCCCTCCCTTGCCCCCGGCCGCCGGCACCCTCGCCCCTGCCCCCCGCGCGCACCCCCCCCTCCGGCCCCCAGCGCCCTCCTCCTCCCTCTCCCTTGCCCCCGCCCACCGGCGCCCTTGCCCCTGCCCCCGACACCCTCCCCCCCATCGGGCCCCAACGCCCTCCCCCTCCCCCTCCCTCGCCCCCGGCCGCCGGCGCCCTCCCCCCCTTCGGGCCCCCAGAGCCCTCCTCCTCCTCCTCCCCAAACAATTTTAAATTTTAATATTTCCTGCCAAACATCATAAAACAGTTTTTCTTAATTTTAAAATTTAGATAGAAAGAGAACAGATTATAATTTTTTAGATAGAAATAACTTTTTAAAAAAGTTGCTCCCAACACCCTATTTTTATGGTGGCCTTAGCCTCTATTAAATGGACTGTGCAACCCATTAGCCAATGCATATCTTTCTCATCCTGCAGGCTCTTGAGCTCAACTCGAGCTCAATTTAAAGCTTGTTTACATAATCGAGTTGCTTAACTAGTCGAGTTCGAATATCACAAATAATTAATTAGTCGAGTTTGAACAAAAGTGGCACATACTCAATGAGTATCGAATTGAATTCGAGTTTGCCAAAAAATGATCGAGCCGAGTCTGAGCAAAGTGTTACTCGACTCGACTCGGCTTATTTGTAGCCCTAGCAATAATTTATTTCTCTTGCAAAAATTAATATCTTTGACAAAATCTACTCTATAAATCCAACATGAAGAAGCTATTCTAAGGCATGGCAAGAGAATGAAAGAGAGATGTTTTTGTTCTTCGAATGTAGATGTATTCAATGAAAGAACTAGATGGACAACCAGTATATGATCTTGCAAACATAGAAGAAGTTGACTACATGCAAAAGAATCCAACAATTTGGTGGAGAATCCTATGATAAGGACCACCATACTATATAATCTAGCTTTTGGCATGGAGGCCAAAAGGAGAGGTAGCATGTGCAAAACCCGGGCACTAATTTTCAACAACTCATTGAAGCAAAAGTGCAATATCCATGTCCAGTGATAATATTGAGTTATGATATGAAGACAAGGAGCTACTTTGTGCACCTAAAGACTCAAAAGGTCAGATAAAAAGGCAACCTTTTGTGACAAGAGTGGGTAATTTCATTAAACCAGCCTAGTCATGCTAAAGAATAGTGTCATGATAGATGAAAAGAAAAGGAAGGGCATAGTACATGTTTGATCCCAAAGGGTACGCTTGCCATGAAATATGATAGGGCTGTCAAAAAAACCCATTACCCAAAACCCAAACCGGATTAGTGAATAAAAATGGGTAAAATGTACTGTGTCTACCCGCTAATAAATATTTGGATGGGTCCCGATCCAACTATTTTATAATATTTATTTAATGGGCCTAATCGGTTTTTGTCTATTGGTTTTCTGAAGACCCATCCGGATTTTCGAATGGCATGCGAGAGGCGAGAATTTGGGTCGCCGCTGCGTCTCTCTCCCAAAAATCCCTATTCTAGGGCTCGTCGCTGCGTCTCTCTCCCCATTTCACCCTCCATCGCCGCAATGGTGCTGCCTTACCCCCCCGGCAACGTCGACAACGCTGCCTTACTCGAGATAATCGTGCACTAAAACGGCTTCCTCCCCTGCTTTCCGGCCGGCAGCTCAGATCCCAACTCACCTTTCCCCATCGAGGAGAGGGCGAGGCGGACGGCCAGGTCGATAGCAAGGCCGAGGAGTTCATCAAGCACTTTCTACGAGCAGCTGCAGAAGCAGAAGACGCCCTCCATCGAGCCCCGTACCGCAGCCAGCTGTCTATGGCTGATGATGACGACGGTACTCAGCCCAGCTGACGTCGAAGGCGGAGCCGGCGAAGAGGTAGAGGGTGAGCAGGTTGTGAACACCACCAGCAACAGCACCTTCACCATCAACCTGGCTCTTCCCCTGCTGCTGGCACGGCTTTCTGCGGTAGTCGTCCATGGTGCCCATCTGCCCTCCTCTTCGATTAGAACTCCCACCTCCTCCTCCACTTCCGCGGGTAGTCGTCAACAGTGACCTAACTTCCCACCGCGTACGATCCCACGGCTCCGCCTTCATCAACCGTTCCCCTACGGCCACCTCCTTTCCTCTTCCTCACCTCTTCTCGCCTCTCAGCTGGATCTTCCCTCTACGTTGGAATTTGCAGAAGCGCATAGGTGCCGTTAGCCTGTAAAGAAAAAGATTTAATGTTTTTTCTTTACAAATGGTATCAAAGACTATCTTTTCTGTGTTGTAGAAACAAGAGAATTACCAGCCGGCATAGTTTGTCTATACTTTCTCTGCTCTTAGGGTTCACAACATCAAATAGTTTGGGAAATTAATACATTTAGTACTGATCAAATTTCTATTGTTGAAGCATTGATTTCCGATTTGTTTTACTCACACTAATCTAAAGAGGATTTTTTTTTTTTTACAAGGCTAAACAGGAGACCTAAGAAGTGGGTCATTCCTTTGATTTATGATTAGTTTTTGGGGTGGGAAAAAAAAAAACAGAGAACAACTGTTGATTTAATGTTTGTCTGCTACAGGATGATTTAATGATTTTTTAGAATATCATGTTTAACCTGATTTTGTATGTTGTTAATATAATCAGGTTGATTTTTTTTTATTTTTCTATTTTTTTAGTATATTAAAAAAAACAACACATTATAATACAACGGGTTGACCCGGATCTAAAATTGATAGCTCGGATCCGAAATAATTTTCAAAATTAAATATATCATCTTGATATTCTATATGCACAATCGGAATTAAAATTCTATAAGAAATAAAATTATCATTATGGGTTTAAGTTTGAGACCCGTGCCCATTCTTTAAAATAATAAAAAATGGGTATGGATATTTTTTGTGTGAAGTTATAGGGTATGGGTATATACTTTACTTAACACTATGGTCTTAATTGGGCATGAACATATTAGACCCATTCAGGCCCTTTGACAGTCCTAATATGAGTATTTATAAATAAATAAGTAAAAATGGATGTAGAAACTTTGTGGGTGTATACTCTACTATGAAATATTCAACCAATGAGAGAGATTGCTGAGAACTTGGTGGATGCCATGAGTTGTATCCTCTTTCCTATTCTTTAGAAAGAAAAAGGCATACCCTTAACTTTGCTCGCTTCATTAGGGTATACATATTTCTTGCACCTAATATAAAAAATTTTAATGGTTCACCCTGAAATTGATTTGACAGGTTAGAAGCAAGCAAAGTCATTAAATATATAAACTATGCTTATGTGCTTGAAAGGAAGTCATTTTTTCATGGTCTCTTGAGTGAAAGTATGGGAGAAAACGATGCGAGCATGATAGAAGAATGCACCCCGGCGCGAAGAAAAGACCCATTAATTCCTTTCACCAAGATATATGTTATTAGATTAGAGAACCTTGCCAATCATTAAATCCGATCTTATTGCATGTCCTTTGTTACGAATTGATTACAACCGGTGCACGATACATGCTCCTACTCAAACTTACACACTACCAACGGTAGAAGAAAGAAGAGTAAACGTATAGGAGAGAGAGAGAGAGACAAGCCAACCACGAAGAACACCGAGAACTTGGATAGGTTTGGTGAGACCCTCACTTAAAAGTCCGAGAAATATTTATCACTTGGACTTGGCTGATTGAGTAAATAAGTTGAAGTGAATTAATCGGAAGCGATTTTATTAAACCATATCATATGTACATGAGTGTGATAAGATAAAATAATGGTGACACTATAGAGCCACGGTGGCAAATGACGACCGACAATAGTTGGCGACAAATTTGACTAATAGATAATATTTTTATGTTGACAAATGTATTTTTTTATATTGATAAACAAATATTTTCAGCTGACAAATAAACTATTTTTTTTATTGATAAACAGCATTTTCAGGCTGACAAATAACATCTTTTAACTTGACAAATACGTCCTTTTAACTGACAAATAAATTGATTTTTTTGATAGGCAAAGAAAGGATATATTAATAGAAATATTTGAGGGACTAAAAAAAAGGAAAGAAGAATAGACCCACAAAATCTGGACCCTGCATAACGAAGAAATGAATATATACTAAGTGTCCATTTGTTTCAACGTAAAAGTTCATGTCAGAAAAGATTTTCGGAAAAAAATTCATATAATAGTCTGTTTGGTACCATTGAAAGTTAATCATGAAAATCTTTTACCCAAAAATATAGATTTTGACATCTTTGATAAGACTCTGTAAACTATTTTCTAGGATTTCTCTTTCATATAGGATTTTCATAAATGTGACTACAATCTCAATTATTATTCTCAATGTCCGATACTTGAAATTCGACGGTTGGTGGCTAGCAACGTGGCGCTTGGCATATTTGGCGCCCGATGTCCGACCGTCTGGCAGCCGGCTCCACCCGGCGGCCGGCAACGTCGGGCGGCCAACATTTCGATGCTCGACGGCCAGCGCTCGGCCTCCGGTGGCTGGCACCCGCCCCCGACGGGCGGCGTGCGGTGCCTGGCCCCCGGCGGCTATCGTGCGGCTCCCGATGTCGGCTTCCAGCCCCCGACACACAGAGATCTTCACCACCATTGAGATTAGAAGAGCAATGCACCATCACTCCAAGTCCATCTGCTCTGAGCTCTCCTAAAGCTTCACTTCGTTTTTCTTATGAGAGCTTGTTGTTTTTGAGAGAGTAGCTTTATAGCTCCATTCTTTTCTCTCTCAGTTCGTGCCTCAGATCGAGCAAGACTTTGTTGTAGAAGCTTGATCTAGGGGTCATCCCTTCAACTCTCTTTCAAAGTGTTCCTCTTTCTGTGCAAAGAAAAGACATGTAACGTCGCGCATTTTTTTTTCGGATCTTTTTGGATTCTTGCTTAGCGGGTTAGGTGGCAAATGTGTGGCCCATTAGTTTGTGTTTCAGGTGTTGTTGTAGGTTGTGAGGCTTTGTGGGCCGATAGATTGGGCCCCAAAGTGCTCACGAGTTTTCTACCTGTGAACGTGACAGGGGTGTGCATCGCGTTTTGAACGTGACGGCCCTGGGTGTCGTGTTCATGAAACCGCTGTTTGGCGGTCGTCGTCTGCATGCACACCGCATGTCGCGCGTTGGGTGACTTGCTGACGTCAGCCTTGGGAAGGCGACGTCCACCTACGTCGTGTTCAGGTCACGACGCATGGCTACGTCACGTTCCCAACCGCAGTGTGTTTTTATGCAAGGTCAGTCAAATAGAGCTTTCACAAGCTCTGCTCGGCCAAGGGAGGCTGCTGCGGCGGATTTCCGAGCGATTCGGCGTTTCGGAGTGGTTTTCGGTGCGCTCTCGCCGCGAGGACGTCACATGGAGCGGGCGAGACACTGTGTCGTGGTTGGTTTGCATGTTCTTCATGAAGGTAGGGAGAATCCACCTTGTTTGATGCATGGATTGTGTGCGTGACATGTTTAACGCATTATTTGCCTTATAAACCATAGATACCATGCTAGGGTATTCACTAAAGCATGAAAAATAGAAATTAAGCATGGTTTGCATGGCTTGTGGGGGTAATCCAGAGAGAGGATCCCGGATTAGGGTTCCTGCCTGTGAAGGCAACGAAGCCCCCTGTCGCGTTCAGAACGCGACAGGCCGACCCGTTGCGTTCAGCTTGTGAACGTGACATATCGGGGTGTCACATTCTGAAGGCGACATTACCCCACGTCACGACCTCAGCCGAGAGGTTCTGTTGTGTATGTTTTAAATGGTATGATTATTCGATTATCGATGTTTTATGTGTGTGGTTGGTGAGAGTGGTGCATTGGCACCTGTAGTGCTCTTTGAGCGTATTGCCCACGTGGTTGGCGTGTTGTTTATATGGTGAACGTGTTGTTTACGTGGTTGACGTACGTGTGCATGGTTTGTGTGGTGTGTATAAGGTTGGTTTGTGGTGACTGGGCAGTGAGGTTCCAGCGTGAACCTAGCCTTGGTCCTTTAATGTCTGTTATAGATTATTTAGGATGGTTGATTAATAAGGCATAAGTATAGTTATTAAGTGGTTATCGTATGTTGAGTTTAATGTGGTAATGGAGGTCACGAGGTGACCAATGACATGCCAAGTTATTATTGGTTAATGTAATTTATGTATGTGTTTGTGTAGGCTAGCTTGTAGGTCACAAGGTGACCGAGACAAGCTACTCCTCACATGTGTACCGTGGTTTGTAATAAAGATGATATAAGTATGTACTATGGTTTGTGCTTTGCCGAGTGTGGTGGTCCGGCGCCTATTCCGGAATACCTCTCTAGTCGGGTACCCCAGGTTTTGTGTGAGCCAGGCAAGTTAGTGCTCAGGGTTTTTCCCAGTACTGTGTGTACCGTTGAGGTCTGTGTCGTTTGTCCTGGACACCCTCACTCATGTGTTTGAGTTGTACGTCTGACTGAGGGAAAAACGACAGAGGGCAGCGACTTGTGTTTGTGGGTGTGCGGTCGCTTGTAACGTGCTCGTGGTTGGGGGTACGGACACCAGTAGTCGACACTGGTCCCCAGCTAGTCCTGTTTTCTAATGCCTCACTTTAGGGAGCTTAGGCCAGAGTCCCTAAAGGTGCCAGGCATGGACCTGCAACTGTGTGGTATGTAGGTGTGGTGTTGGTTGGTCTCCACTGTTCTTTGGCTTATGCTTGTGGAGCGGCAGTTGGACCTTTCATCCGTGACTGCGAGACTGAGAGGTAGTTCTTGTGTTGTGTTATCCGGGTTGGATACTGGCATCATGAACCAATAGTCCGTTCCCGTGTGGTGGCGCTGTTCCTTTCCGACTCGTGCTTTGCCACTAGTTGTGGTTTGTGTGTGTGACTCTTTGGTTGTGGTTTGACCTGTTGTGGTGTGCCTGGTAGGAGGCACAGTTGTACTGAGGCTTTGTGGTGGTACCTCATGGTGGTAGGTACCCATACCCTTCATGGGTATCCGTTTCTCGTGGTACGTTGTGTACCAGCCTTTTCAGGTGTTGAGGTGGAGCTGTGCTCCGTGGAGGTCGTGTGGTGAGACCTTCCACTCGTTGTGTTTTATCCTTCCTCAAGTAAACTTCCGATTATGGTCTTAGTGTGTGATGGATTGGCCCGTTGTAGCCAGTCCTGCTACCTTGTGCGTGACTTTCGACATATCGAGGTTCGGGGTATAATGGACCAGCTCTTAGGCAGCAGTCCTGTTACTCATGTGTTTGAGGTTTGCCTGTGAAGCTTGTGGCCTAGGCAGAGGTTTACCTGTGTGGCCTGTAGCTTAGGTGACCAGTTGTAGTAGTTGTGTGCCTGTGAGGCTGTGGCTTAGGCATTGCAGTTGTTGGGCGGACTAGTAGTGTTGTGCTAGTCCCATGGTTTCTTTTTCCTTCCGAGGACTTCATGTTTATTGATATGTTTATGTTTAGTTGTTATTTGTTGTGAATGTTGTGAACATGCCATGGTTTGGTTATCGGAGTTGCCAGTGAGACCCTTTGAGGTTGAGGTATCTCTTTAGTTTCATGTGTTGTTATTTTTGGGTGGTCTCTACTGAGCCTGTGACTTGTTGAGGCTCACTCCCCTACAATTCTTTTCAGGGCTTACCGTTGATATGACTTACGAAGGCGTTGTGGCAGACTTGTACCACCAGCAGTAGTGTTAGTTGTGTTGTGTGAGCTTGTGCTCCCTCGGGATATGCCTCAGGTAGTTGTACTTTTTAATTGGACATGTAATAATGTATTGAGATAGTTGTAAATTGTTATATGCAGATATGACCACATGTACTTTCCTGTGTCTTATACTGTTGTGGTTGTCTTTTATATTCTTACTAGACATGTGTACGAGCTATCCCTTGCGAGACTTTGGTCCGATCGCGGGAGGCGGACTTAGATATGGAGCCTTATTGAGCATAAATATCCAGGGCCATCACAGTTGGTATCAAAGCAATGGTCCAGTTAAAATATGAAAAGACATTGAGGTTACAATGTCCCAAGACATGGTTTAATGTCCACTGCTGGTAGTAGTTTGTGGTTTTAGGTGGTTTAAAGTGGTTTTCATGTGAAGTTTTGCCATGTGAATTGTGTACTTGTTTTATAAGTGTGGCAGTTACTGGTAGTAGCTGAGAAAAGATGTGGTTAAAGAAAATCCAGTTTGTGAAATGTGTTCGATTGTTGAACATCGAGCAGTTGTTAGTAATGGCAGAGAAATGATGAGATTAGTGGTATAAGTTGAGTGGTTGCATTTCTGTGCCTGTTGCAGTTAAAGTACAGTTGTCCAAAGGTTTTTGATTATAGAAATGAAAGGGGATTAGTGAATTTGGCTGTGATAATCAGAAATGGAGGAGTAATATTTTGGAAAAGGTATGTTTGAGGTATTTTGGTAAGATACAGAGCTGGCAGAGACAGGTATAGGGTAATGATATGGTAAAGAAGCAGTGAAATGTTATTAATGAGGAATAAATCATTGCGTGATAAGGATTGTTAATTATGTGAATTATAGTCAAGGACATTAGCAGAAGTAATTGTAATATTTGAGATTTATGTTAATCAGTGTTAAAGAACAGTGTGAATAATAATATGATTAGACTTATGGAAGGTTTAAAGTGAGTGTTGTTGCCCAGCTAGCAAGCCCAGAGGGGGGTGAATGGGATATTTAAAATTTTGATCACTTTAAAACCTGTCCACAAAAACGTTTACACAAAACACACTTCGATGACTGTTAGTATTAGTAAAGATAGGATAGCAAACACAAGGCAATCAAACACATGACACAAGGAATTATCCTAGTTCGGATCTCCTCTCCACAGGAGTCCTACGTCCAGTCCCTGAGCAATACCTTAGGATTTCACTACCCAAGGGTACAGTCCCCCTCAAGGACACTTACACACCTAGCCGCAGCTGGTCTTCTCTTCACAGCCCGAAGAGGAATTACAACACCCTGGAAACCCCCAAGTCTTCCTTCTACACGAAGGGAAACAAACACCCTGGAAACCCCCAGGTCTTCCTTCAACACGAAGGGAACAAACATAAAAAGTGTTCAAGAAGACAAGCCCCTAGATCAAGCTTAAAGACCAACGCTCGATCTGAAGCAATGACTGAGAGATAGGGTTCTACGATGAGGAACACTCTCAGTACATAGAAGCTCTCAAGACTAACACAATGAATGCAAAGAGCTAAGAGCTAAACAAGCAAAGGAGTGAGGCTTCGCTCTTTCAGATGCTCGCAGAAAGCTTGTAAAAGATTGTCGTGAGTGTTGTATCTGTTTCTGGAGCTTCAG
Source organism: Colocasia esculenta (assembly GCA_014218235.1). Lineage (NCBI taxonomy): Eukaryota > Viridiplantae > Streptophyta > Magnoliopsida > Alismatales > Araceae > Colocasia > Colocasia esculenta. The sequence goes on along the minus strand of CM024763.1, from coordinate 106,368,907 downwards.
TCTTCTATATATGTCTTCCATTTGAAAATTGAATGTTGAAGTGTCCATTATCTCTAAGCTTTTGTTTAGGTTAGACTGCATGGCACTGTAGAGCTTCTTGTTCAACAGTCTTTAGCTTTCCATGCACGTAAAATGAGAGAGGATCTTCTTTGATGTCCTTTATCTTCCATATTGTCCAACGTTATATTGAGGTGTGTTGTCAAAGACCTGCACACATTAAATGCTAAAACAATAGACAACTAGGTTGTCTCTTGTTGTCAGTCAACGTTAGAGTGATTTTATACGGAAATGGAAATTCCATTCTGTTCTTCTAAAAGATGTTTACAATATAAGCATGGAAATAGAAGACATTGTTTACATGCAGTGCAGTGATATGATCAGTCATAATAAATACATAGATGTGAGAGAAAAGCGAGGGAAAACTTTGACTTTTCAAACTATCTGAGAATAGGTTTGAATATCAAGTTGTTATACACCATGAAATCGATATGATCATGACTTAGGAAATCGTTGTGTTGATGAGTCGTTATTCATGTGAATCGTTATGCATTCATAAGCAAATCGATGTACACACAAATCGTTATACATTAATAACCGAATCGTTGTAGAGACAAATCGTTATGACAGTGTAAGCAAATCGTTATGAGCAAATCGTTGTTTCACTTATCGAGTCGATATAGTGAATGAATCGTTGTTTAATGTATCGAATCGTTACGGCGATCAAGTTGTTATGTAACTTAATGAATCATTACAGTGACTGAGTCGATGTGTAACTTATCGAATCGTTATGAGACTTAACGAGTCGTTGTGAAACCGAAATCGTTGTGAGAGCAAATCATTGTTCTCACTTAAGAAATCGATGCGATAACCAAATCGTTATGAGACTTAACGAGTCGTTGTGAAACCAAAATCGTTGTGAGAGCAAATCGTTGTTCTCACTTAAGAAATCGATGCGATAACCAAATCGTTATGAGCTCGGAATCGATGTGCACACTTATCAAATCGTCCTGAGAGCAAATCGTTGCGATCTCTTGGCGAATCATTATGAGAGGCAAATCGTTGCGATCTCTTAGCGAATCATTATGAGAGGTAAATCGTTGCGATCTCTTAGCGAATCGTTATGAGAGGCAAATCGTTGCGATCTCTTAGCGAATCGTTATGAGAGGCAAATCGTTGCGATCTCTTAGTGAATTGTTATGAGAGGCAAATCGTTATGATTCTAAGGAAATCGTTATAACAGCTAGAAAGTCGATGTGTACTTAAGAAAATTTTATGCTTTGAACTGTAAATGCTATAGGGTGATAATACTCACTGATTTTGCTTGTATTTCCTTGATTTGCTTCCTGTGCTTAAATCTCATAGCTTAAATCTCATAAATCTTGATAGATTAAACTATATCTGAGTTTTGTTAATCACCAAAATAGATATGTAATTTATTTAAATTACATGGGGATAAACTGATCATCAATCTCTCCCTTTTTGATGATGACAAAACATGGCATAAACATAATGAAATAAATCTAAGGAGTTGTGCGTAATTAGAGATGTTTTCAGAATGATGTATTCTTCTCCCCCTTTTTGTCATTAAGCAAAAAGAATAAAATGTTGAGACAAAGATGAAGAGAAAAGAGAAGAAAAGCAAAGAACTTTGCTATTTATCTGGAGGGGTTACATGGAGGTAGAAAGCAGGAGATAGAAGGGAGGCATGCCGCTGAAGAATGCGCCATTCTTGCTCCTCAAAATAGGTTTGAAAAACCCCAAAAGCAATAGAATAAGATGACCCCATGTTAGGAAGCATTCTCTTGATGTGAAGCTGGCGCTGATCTTCTAGAAAATTAGCATATTCATCTTTGCCAAGAGATTCTTTGAAGGACATGAAAGAGTCAAAGTTGGAAAACCGAAGAAATTGGTTGATCTTGATAGGGTAGTGGATCTGATGGTGCAAAAGATCTTTCTTCAAAGCCATAAAAAGCTTGTACCGCTCGACCCACTGAAGGTAAGGGTCCTGAACTAAATTGATAGAGTTCATGTCCAAAAAGGCTTCAGCTGTAAGAGTGGTTTCCCTTCTTTGAACAAGGAGCTATTGGTTGATTCCAGCTGAAGGGCAGACTGATTATAGTGCTTTTTCCCAGTCAGTGGGAGAAATCCTTTCACACTCAGAAAGTAGAGGGGCAAGAACTTTAGATGATATGCGCCCCTGATAGAATTCTCTATAAAGGAAACGAGAGAAGGAGGGAGGCGACCCTGCTGAGCAGAGATTTTTCCCATAACCCGAGCAAATCTTTCAAAAATGATTGAACCAACTGAGGAGTCCATGACCAAAGAATGCAACTTGGGAAGAAAGACTATTCTGGTATTTTCAAAGTTGCAAAATCTACCTTGAAGGAGCGATTGACAGGATTCTCAATCTTGACCAAAGAAATGGCTCCCTGAAACTGACCCAACTGAACTTCAGGTAGCTTGTGGAGATATCGATAGTCATTGTAAAGCTAGAAGTATCGAGTGAGTCTTACTTCTGTGAGAATAGTGGGTCCTCAAATGGCTTGATGATGGATCACAAACCATTCAGATAAGGTAAGGGGATGATCCCTGGGTGGAAACTGATCTGACTTTGCAAGCAAAAATTGTCTATAGAGCGCCTTGTGCACCTTAGCCCATTGATCTTCAGTCTTGCACTCAGCCATTTGGAAGATTTTGGACTGATCGGCTTTAGAGATATGACAATAGGGAAGAACAACATGAAGATGATCAGTGAGATTGAGATGAGGAAGTCCAGAAAGGGTGGCAAGAATGCATTTCTGGAGATATTCTTTATAGATTGGTTTCCTCTTATGTTCAACAGTGAGGGAAAATCAAAGAGGAGGAAATTTTCGTTCAGAAGGAAAAGCAAGAGAGGTGGAAATTTTCCTCTTTTTAGAGACAGGACTGGGAGAATTTGTCCTGTGGACATGATTGGCAAGCGCTAAGATTGAGGTGAGAGTTTTTCGCTCAAGTTCATCCTCAAATTTATTGGAAAATGCACTAGCAAGTTGTGCATTTTCAGTAATAAAAGCAATAAAGGAAGGAGGAGGTTGAGGATGAAGGAATGATGAACTAGTATGAGTAGGAAGGGGGGATGGTTCAGAAGATGGAGGACCAGATGAAGATGAAGGTCTAGCTGATGATGAGATTGGATGACCTTCAATGATAGGAGGAGGAAGAAAAATGGAAGAGGAGGTGGTAGGTAATGAAATGGATTGAGAGGGAAAGGGAGTGGGAGAAGAGATGGTGCGAGGCATAGGCTGTTTGAAGGTGATGGGTGCTAGAGGTGCTGTGGAGGAAGAAGGTGGTGAAGAAGGGGCTGGTGTTGCAAGAGATGAAGACGCGGGGGCTTCTGGAGCTGCAACAGGCTCTTCTACCCTTGGATCCACTGGCCCTGTTGGCCCAACCACATTCTCAGATGCCCCTGATGGCTCAACCTCATTCTTAGATGGCCCTGATGGCCTTGCTAACTTTTCTGCAATTGGCCCGGATGGCCCTGCTGGCTTTTCTGGAGGTGGCCCTGATGGCCCAGAAGGAGTATGAGGGGCAGAAATTTCAGTCACAAGTTTTCTGATACTGCCAAACTCACTTCTCATCCATCTGAAAACTTACTTGACCATTCCAAAATCATTTTTCAAAGATTGGATCTCAGAGGTCAAGGCTCCAATCTCGTTGGCTGCTGAACTCTGGCTAAGAAAGATTGACTGGATATCCGATTGCATTGAGCATAGAATTTTGCCTTGCTCATCTAGTCTTTTGATAACAGGCTTCATATTTATCTTCAGCTTCTTCTTCTTCTGATGTGGCCGCCAGGTAAGGAGAGGAGTTTCCTGAGCCACTTCTTTTCCCTTGACTTCTCTTGCCCTTGCAATGGGCTCCACGCAGTCATCACTGTCATCTGAGGCACTTTCCACAATGCCGTCTCTGAACTGATCAACATTGGGGACATTAGCTGTGTGCTCACCCTGAGAAGCTGCTTGCTCTTCAACAACTTGCTCTTCTTGAATAGGAGTGGTTACGCCTTTCACATCTTCAATCACAATCTCCTGCTCCCCCTGAATGGGAGCATCCTCCATCACCACATCTGCAGTGTGGCTTGATGCCACAACTTCTTCTTCAGGAGCAACCTCTGGCACACTTTGAGTGCTTGGAATGGAGTCTAGCACTCTTCTGAGGACTGACCCTACCATAGTAGTTGGAGGGGCAATCACTTGCAATTGCTCGACAGGTTCAAGGTGCTCAGGAGGAATATCCTCTATTCTGCTGCCTGCTGCTTCTTTTGCTGGTGTTGCTGCTGGTGTTTCTGTTGGTTCTGCTGCTGGTGGTGCTTCTGCCCTAGTATCTACTTGCTCAATTGCCTCTTCCTGAACTGTTGTTGCTGCTACTACTTTCTGGACCTCGTGGGCTTCGCCGATGATGGCTTCACCCTCAGCCACTGAAGTCTTGGTCCAAACATCATTAACCAATGAGAAACCACTTTTCTTCAGATTCCTACTACGAATTGCTTGCCCCATCTTTTCTGACTCTGCTCCAGATAAATTGACTCCAAAGTGTTGAAATACTCTGGTTAGCAGGTGGGCATAAGGTAGAGAAACATTTAATTTGCTTTTCTTATCTCAGACCTGAGCATGAGCAAACTTCATTCGCTCCAAGATAACCTCTGCCATGTTTATATCCTGGTTCTGGATAGCCCAGAACATCATGTCTGAATCTGCCTTTGTACAAGTTGAGAAAGTAGCACTTCTGGGGACCAGAATCTGACAAACTATAAAGTGTAGGAGGCGGTTGAAGGCGTTCATCTGGTTGATATCCAACTTCCCATCCTTAGGCTTAAACTCGGGATCAATAATCCCTAATCCCTGAGCCTGGGTGTCCCAGTGTGAGCCCCACTGTGACCGATGGTGCAAACTCCAAATAGAGACTCCAAAAGAGCATATGTGATTCTAATCTGGGTTCCTTTGACAGAAGATGTCAAGGACCCGTCTTCCTCAGTCTTCAGGCACACATAGAAAGCTTAGACGAGATCTGGGTAACTTACCTCTGATAGAGTTGCTATCTTTGACCACTTCATCTTTGCCATTGTTGCAACTACACTGCATATTCCATTCTTCTGCAAGTCTGCAACATCTACAGCCTTATTTCCACACAGCTTCGTCTTCACTGAGGTAAATCTTTCTTGTTGCTCTGCAGTGAGAAACTCAGCTCCGTAGCCCCCGACGCTGCCGGAAACACCAGAAGAGGCCATGGAATTGAATGGGGAAAGTTTCTGGATGATTGTAAGGAGAGGTGAAGAAGAAACCCTCAAGAAATTTCTCGCGGGAAGGAGTTGGAAGCTTGAAATCTCAAAGAGTCGATGCCGGAGTCGATAGGGTATCGCCTCAGGCAGATAGAGGGAGATGAAGGTGGTATGTGAATCGTTGCCACACAGATTTTGGGATATAAGAATTAAGGATAAAGTGACTTTTCGAAATCTGAGGCGCCATAAAGACAGAAAACGACAAACTGACTAGTTTGAGAGAGATAAAATCTTATAAAATAACGAACTGTCAAGGATATTAACAATCAGGCAATATTTGTGGAATTTTACTTAAATTTAGAGAGAAAAAGTAATTGATATTTTGAAAATTAATATTTCAGTTTTCATACAGATAAATCTTTCACAATTTACACATGCCTAGTTCCCTTCTAAGAGATGTAAATCTCTTTTCAGGTAAGGCCGTTGTGAAGATATCTGCTAACTAATTATTAGTATCAATGAAAGAAATATCTATGTTACCATTTGCTACATGATCACGAATGAAATGATATCTAACCTCAATGTGTTTAGTTCTTGAGTGCTGTACTGGATTCTTGGTTAGATTTATTGCACTTGTGTTGTCACACGATAGTGGAATTGTCTTGATCTGGAGTCCATAATCCTCAAGTTGTTGCTTAATCCACAGGAGTTGTGTACAACAACTTCTAGCAGCCACGTACTCAGCTTCAGCTGTAGACAGTGCTACTAAATTTTACTTCTTTAAGGACCACGAGATCAGACATCCTGCAAGAAATTGACAACATCCACTGGTGCTTTTCCCATCTACCTTGCATTCAGCGTAGTCAGCATCAGAATAACTTACTAAGTTGATTTCACATGACTTTGGATACCACATACCTAAGTCATAAGTTCTAGTCAAATATCTAAAAATTCTCTTGACAGAAATTAAATGAGACTCTCTAGGGTCTGCCTGATACCTAGCACACATGCAAACACTAAATAATATATCAGGTCTACTTGTTGTTAAATAAAGCAAAGAGCCTATCATGCCTCTATAAAGTTTCTGATCTACTTTCTTGCCATCTTTATCACTGTCTAATCTTGTTGATGTACTCATTGGTGTTGACAGTGGCTTGACATTTTCATAACCGAATTTCTTTAGCAGCTCTATTGTGTATTTGGCTTGACAAATATGTGAGCCTTCTTTTCCTTATTTGATTTGCAATCCGAGAAAGTAGTTAAGCTCCCCCATCATGCTCATTTCAAATTCTCCCTGCATTAGCTTCTCAAATACTTGCAAAGAGATCCATCAGTAGATCCAAATATTATATCATCAACATATATTTGAACAAGTAACACATTTTTGAGTTTAGACTTAATGAATAATGTGCTATCTACTTTTCCTCTAATAAAACCATGATCTAATAGAAATGCACTTAATCGTACATACCATGCTCTAGGTGCTTGTTTTAAACTATATAAAGCTTTATGCAATTTAAATACATGATCCGAAAAATCCATGTCATCAAAACTAAGCGGTTGTTCCACATAAACTTCTTCTTTTATAAAACCATTTAAAAATGCTGATTTCACATCCATTTGAAAGAATTTTAAATTTAATACAGATGCATAAGCAAGTAAAATTCTAATATCCTCAAGTCTAGATATTGGTGCATAGGTTTCATCGAAATCTATGCCTTCCTCTTGGGAATAGCCTTGAGCTACCAGTCTGGCCTTATTTCTTATGATCACACCAACTTCATCCAATTTGTTCTTGAACACCCATTTGGTACCAATCACTGGATGATCTGATGGTCTAGGAACAAGTGACCACACATGGTTTCTCTTGAACTGATTCAGTTCATCTTGCACATGGCTAAAATCCAAGATTCATCAGTGAGAGCTTCATTGACTGTCCTAGGCTCTATTTGTGAAACAAAAGCTAGATAATCACAAGGGATTACATACCTCTTGTCCTTATCCCAACAGATAGATCACCAATGATGTTGTCTAGAGGGTGATCTTTCTTATACCTCCATTCTTTTGGAAGATTATCATGAGATTTGTCCTTTTGTTACAGGTCTTCCAAAGGTGGATCTTCCTTGTCCTTAATGGATGTATCCTTTAATTTCTTAGACAATTTTTTCTGCATCATCAATATCACTATCTTCTTCCTCTTTCAAGGAAGGGTTAGTTTCATCAAAAATAATGTGTACTGATTGTTCAATTAACAAGGTACGCTTATTAAATACTCTATATCCTTTAGGTTTAGATGCATACCCCATGAAGATACCTTCATCTGATTTAGCATCTAACTTACCGAGGTCTCTTTTGCCATTGTTATGGATGAAACATGGACATCCAAAAGTCCTGAAATGACTGATCTTCGGCTTCTTCTCTTTGTATAGCTCATATGAAGTCTTCTTCAGGATTGGCCTGATCATGACTCGGTTGATGATATAACATGTTGTGTTAACTTCTTCGGCCCAAAAATACCTTGGCAGATCATATTCTGACAGCATTGTCCTTGCCATATCCAATAGAGTTCTGTTCTTTCTCCCAGCAACTCCATTTTGCTGAGGCATCCTTGGTGTTGAGAAATTGTGCTCTATGCCTTGATCATCACAAAACTTAGCAAATCTCTCATTTTGGAATTCTCCTCCATGGTTCGATCGAATGCTGATAATACTATACTTCTTATCCTTCTGTACCTTCTTATTGAAGCTTACAAAATTGTCAAAGGTATCATCTTTGTGTTCTAGAAAAGAAACGCATGTGAATCTGAAGTAATCATCTACTATAACAAACTCAAAATTCTTTCCTCTAAGACTTGTGGTTCTCATTGGCCCAAATAAATCCATATGTAAGATTTCTAAGGGTTTTGAGGTTGTTTCCACAGTCTTCGACTTGAAGGATGACTTGGTGTGCTTTCCTTTTGCACATGGCCCACAAACACCATCCATTCTTGTGCTAACTTTGGGTAGTCCTTCCACCAAGCTTCTCTTGATCAACTTTCTCATGCCATCCAGACTGCAGTGGCCCAATCTTCTGTGCCACAGTTCAGTTGACTGCTCTTTGCTTGCGGCCAGACAGATATCCTGATCTTTTAGTTCTTCTAGGTAAAGTACGTATAGGTTCTTTTCTCTGTTGGCTTCAAAGATGACTGCACCATCCTTCATAATGCTGCACTTTGACTCTTGAAATCTGATTTGATGTTCGCACAGCTGGCTGATACTGATAAGGTTGTGCTTCAGTCCTTTGACGCATAACACATCTTCAATCACTGTTTTGCCTTTGCTGCCTACTGATCCACTGCCTATCACAGTCCCTTTTTCCATTATCTCCATAGGTGACTCTGCCTTCCTCAGTTTTGAGATGAGAAAATAGCTTCCTATTTCCTGACATGTGCCTTGAGCATCCACTATCTAAATACCATTTTGATGCTCGAAGGTTTACCTGCAATGAAAACACTAAGCTTTAGGTACCCAAGTTCTTTTGGGTCCTGGTTGGTTAGTATCATCATTTTTCCTTTTGATTATCCATATTTTATACTTAGTTGGACATGATACTTTGATATGACCTAACTTGTCGTAATGGCTACAACAAGACATCTTAGTTACCTTTTCAGTTGGAATGTGTTTAAAATTTGATTTATATGATGTGTCTTATTCAGCTATAAACTTTGGTGTTGGATATGTTTTAGGATGTATTATTGTTTCTTCATTGTCTGGAGGTGTGTATCTTAATCCATGTTTCTTTCAACCTGACCGTCTAGCTCCCTTTAGTATTAGTGATGGTTTTCCATTTGTGAATTTATCTAATGTACTTAATAGCTTTTCATTTTCTTCAGTTAGTGTGTTAATCTCCTTTTTAAGTTCATCTGGAGTTTCCTATTTAACTATCTGTTCATTTTTATTTTTTAGATCTTCACATAACAAATCGTTTCTTCTTTTTAGTTCCGTAATTTGTTTTTCAATTTGCTCATTTTCAGATTTTAAATCTGAGTTAGTATTTTCTAAACATGTGATGTTTTTCTTACTTGTTTTTTGTAATTTACATACTTCTTTGTATTTACAATATAGTTCATTAAAAGCTTCTTCCAAATTATCGAAATCTGATTCATTGCATGAAGAAAAGGATGAGTCTGATGTTACCTTGTCTTCGATGTTGGCCATGAATGCCAGGTTTGCTTCTTCTTCTTCTTCTTCATTGCTTGAGCTTGACTCGCTGTCCGAGTCGCTACTGTTGTCCCAAGCTGCTGCCATAGCTTTCTTCTTATACCTTCTGAATTTCTTAGAACTATCATTCTTTCTGAATTCAGCTTTCTTGAGTTTCGGACATTCTGCCTTGATATGTCCGGGCTTCTTACATTCATAACAGATTGGTTCATTTTTCTTTGAATCTTTGACTTCAGACCTTTTGAGGTCTTTCCCTTTCTTGAAGTATCTTCTCCCAGACTGATACTTCTTTTTCTTAGCTAGTATTCGTTGTAATCTTCTGGACAGCATTGCTTCTTCATCTTCACTGCTGTTCATGCTTTCTTGGCTGTATGTGCCTTCTTCTGATTCGTCTTCTTCTGCCTTGAGTGCGTTGGAGTGCTTCTTTCTGCTAGAAGATTCTCCCAACCTTTCCATATTTATTTCATGGGCCATAAGGGACCCAATGAGCTTTTCTAATGACATTATCTTCAAGTCATTAGCGTCCTCTATTGCTGTAACCTTTGGAGTCCACGAGGTAGGTAGGGATCTGAGTATTTTCCTCACCATGTCTCCCATCTGATAAGTCTTACCCAGACCAGCTAACCCATTAGTGATATCGGTGAATCTGCTGTACATCTGGGTAATGGATTCTCCTTGCTGCATTTGGAACCTTTCATACTGTGTTACCAGAATGTCTATTCTGGTTTATTTAACCTTGTCAATACCTCATATGTGATCCTTAGCTTCTCCCACATTTCCATAGTGGATCTGTAGGCTGATATGCGGTTGACCTCTTTCTTTCTAAGAGCACAACATAGGATACTCTTGGCTTTGCAGTTCAAAGAGATCTTCTTCTTGTCATCTTCCGTCCATTTATCCTTTCATTTGTGACTAGGTCACCTTCTTCAACAATCGGGCAAATTTGATAGTCGAGTCCTTGTAAGAAGAACTCCATTCTTGAATTCCAGTATGTGTAGTCTTCACCATCGAACATTGGTGGCCTGTTAACTGACTGACCTTCAAAGTGACCTTGAGCTGCCATTTGATCTTTTCTCTTCAGATCGTTGGATCTTCTTCTATGTCGAAGAGACACGCTCTGATACCACTTGTTGCCCAGCTAGCAAGCCCAGACGGGGGGGGGGGGGGGGGGGGGGGGTGAATGGGATATTTAAAATTTTGATCACTTTAAAACATGTCCACAAAATGTTTACACAAAACACACTTCGATGACTGTTAGTGTTAGTAAAGATAGGATAGCAAACACAAGGCAATCAAACACACGACACAAGGAATTATCCTGGTTCGGATCTCCTCTCCACAAGAGTCCTACGTCCAGTCCCTGAGCAATACCTTAGGATTTCACTACCCAAGGGTACAGTCCCCCTTAAGGACACTTACACACCCAGCCGCAGCTGGTCTTCTCTTCACAGCCCGAAGAGGAATTACAACACCCTGGAAACCCCCAAGTCTTCCTTCTACACGAAGGGAAACAAACACCCTGGAAACCCCCAGGTCTTCCTTCAACATGAAGGGAACAAACACAAAAAGTGTTCAAGAAGACAAGCCCCTAGATCAAGCTTAAAGACTAATGCTCGATCTGAAGCAACGATTGAGAGATAAGGTTCTATGATGAGGAACACTCTCAGTACACAGAAGCTCTCAAGACTAACACAATGAATGCAGAGACCTAAGAGCTAGACAAGCAAAGGAGTGAGGCTTCACTCTTTCAGATGCTCGCAGAAAGCTTGTAAAAGATTGTCGTGAGTGTTGTATCTGTTTCTGGAGCTTCAGTCTTCTATATATGTCTTCCATTTGAAAATTGAATGTTGAAGTGTCCATTATCTCTAAGCTTTTGTTTATGTTAGACTACATGGCACTATAGAGTTTCTTGTTTAACAGTCTTTAGCTTTCCATGCACGCAAAATGAGAGAGGATCTTCTTTGATGTCCTTTATCTTCCATATTGTCCAACGTTACATTGAGGTGTGCTGTCAGAGACCTGCACGCATTAAATGCTAAAACAATGGACAACTAGGTTGTCTCTTGTTGTCAGTCAACGTTAGAGTGATTTTATACGGAAATGGAAATTCCATTCTGTTCTTCTAAAAAGATGTTTACAGTATAAGCATGGAAATAGAAGACATCGTTTGCATGCAGTGCAGTGATATGATCAGTCATAATAAATGCATGGATGTGAGAGAAAAGCGAGGGAAAACTTTGACTTTTCAAACTATCTGAGAATAGGTTTGAATATCAAGTCGTTATACACCATGAAATCGATATGATCATGACTTATGAAATCGTTGTGTTGATGAGTCGTTATTCATGTGAATTGTTATACATTCATCAGCAAATCGATGTACACACAAATCGTTATGCATTAATAACTGAATTATTGTAGAGACAAATCGTTATGACAGTGTAAGCAAATCATTATGAGCAAATCGTTGTTTCACTTATCGAGTCGATATAGTGAATGAATCGTTGTTTAATGTATCGAATCGTTACGGCGACCAAGTCGTTATGTAACTTAATGAATTGTTACAGTGACTGAGTCGATGTGTAACTTATCGAATCGTTATGAGACTTAACGAGTCGTTGTGAAACCGAAATCATTGTGAGAGCAAATCGTTGTTCTCACTTAAGAAATCGATGCGATAACCAAATCGTTATGAGACTTAACGAGTCATTGTGAAACCGAAATCATTGTGAGAGCAAATCGTTGTTCTCACTTAAGAAATCGATGCGATAACCAAATCATTATGAGCTCGGAATCGATGTGCACACTTATCAAATCGTCCTGAGAGAAAATCGTTGCGATCTCTTGGCGAATCATTATGAGAGGCAAATCGTTGCGATCTCTTAGCGAATCATTATGAGAGGTCAATCATTGCAATCTCTTAGCAAATCGTTATGAGAGGCAAATTGTTAGGATTATAAGGAAATCATTATAACAACTAGAAAGTCGATGTGTACTTAAGAAAATTTTATGCTTTGAACTGTAAATGCTACAGGGTGATAAATACTCACTGATTTTGCTTGTATTTCCTTGATTTGCTTCCTGTGCTTAAATCTCATAGAAATTTTGATAGATTAAACTATATCCGAGTTTTGTTAATCACCAAAATAGATATGTAATTTATTTAAATTACATGGGGATAAACGTATCATCAAGTGTATGAGGCAGTGTAGTTTGAGATAAGATACTGGTAAAGAGAGGAGTAGTAATGTGTGGCAGTCTGATAAAAAAATATTTATGATTAGAGATGGTTGCAATAAAGAGCTTGAGAATAGTGCTGCTATGAATAGTGGTGGTAATAGGAAGCTTGATAAAAAGATCAGTATAAGTATGTGTCGAGGTAATCAATTGGATAAAGAGAGAATAAAGGAAGATCAGTGCACAGTTAGCTTTTTTGAGAATTTCGAAAGATATTCGTTTGGCAAGTGGCAGTTTGTGAGAATTACATAGAATGATTTATTAAATAACACAGTGTTATTTTTGATATTTAGCAATTGGGTATAGTTTGTGAAGAAGAGAGGTAAAATTGGTGATAGGAAAAGATTGAAGTTAAGGTTAAGAATGTTCGGAGCAAGATAGAGTTATGAGGGTCAGAATAGAAAGAAATGGATTAGCTGAGAAGCAGTTAAGTAGTATCGGGTGAAATGGAATGGTAAAGTAAATTATGAGAGGAATTAAAGTAAATGTTTAAATAAAAAGGATAGCAGTAAGTATGATGTAGTAGCAATAATTTCAGCATTAGAAAGTAAAGTAGTAAAGCAAAATAGAGAAATCAGACAAAGCAGATTATAGTATTTGCAGAGATCAGCTTCAGATCATGGCCTTGGCAGTTGTCAGTAAAGGATGTTTGTGTAATAGCAAGAATTGCAGTGTAAAAGGTAAAGTGCAATAAGCCAGACAACAGAATAATTAATGGAAATGTTTTGTAAGAATGATATTATGATTGATGCAATTGGCAGATTATTGATCAGGGAAAGAAAGAGTACAACAGATTATGAAATGGATATAATTAAAAGGTTTGGGAAATGTTCAGCAAGAGTTTGCATGGAAGCACGTAGAAAGTGGTTCAGATTAAGCATAGGTATTATCTCGAGAAAGTACTTTAGAATTTGATGTAAGAATAAAAGGCAAAGCAGTTAAGGAATAGTGTGTAGATCAGATTATGGCAGAGTAAGATAAAAAGAAAAGAGCAAGAAATAAATGGAAATTTGAAATTGTTAAGTACAAAAGGAAAAGAAGTGATCAGTTAAACAGTGAACAACTTAAGGTCAGAAGGCACCTGATTGAGAGAGAGCTTAATAAAGTTGAAGGTAGAATATGCGCAGAATTAGTTAAGCTGTTTAATTTTTTCGATAAGAAATATAGATTCTTGTAGTATCACAGCAATAAGAGCAGATATTTTGGAAGGTTATGTAACCGATTGATTAAATCAATCAGAGAATGTTATTTAAGCAAGAAAAGAATGTAAAGAGCAAGGTATGTCAGGATTCAGAGTTAAAGCATGTGACATAATCAGAATTGAAGTATTAGAGAAAGCAATCCAAAAAAATTTCGATATTTTCATCCAGCATTGATTGATTGAGTAAAGTGAATTGAGAAGCGAGAAAAGTTGGTATTGAATCCAGCTAGAGTCAGAGTAATAATCAAAGTGCGAAGCAATTGTGAATAATAGTAGAAGCAGAATTTATGAAATATTTGTGAAGTATTCAGTGTAATCAGAGTGGCACAACGGAAGCATGGGAGATTGAATATTCACAGGTTATCCGAGATTAAATGTTTAAAGGAAAATTTGTGATTTTTGCACAGTTGGATAAAGAGGCAAGGAATTCAGTTATGGTAGTGTAATTTTTGATGAGAAATAGGCAGGTAAGAATGTGAATAAAGTTGAGGTAGAATAGCAGTTAGCAATGAAAGGCGGATAATGGAAAGGCACCAAGAAATTTGAAGAACATTTAAGAGTGGCAGTTTGTGATACAGAAATTTAAGAAAGAAAAAGGAAAAGTTGCAAACACAGCCGGGAGAATGTGGAAGCAGGTTGAGTCCAAGGAGATAAAGCGCCAACAGCAAGGTGGAATAGCTTACAGCTAAAAGGTAAGGAAAAAGCAGAATGTAATAATCGGGCAGTGCAATTGTGAAAGAAATTAAAGAAAAAGGGAAAGCAGAACAAGTGTGGAAATAAATAGATAAATCAGGCAGCACGGATGGTTTAAAAAGCAAGTGCAGAGAAAGTGTATCCTACTTGCTCTGTATATGGTTTTCTTCCTTTTTAGGTGATAGTTCGGTTTACTGTGGTTTGTTTTGAATGTCGAGGACGACATTCCTTTTTAGGTGATAATAATGTAACGTCGCACGTTTTTTTTTTTCGGATCTTTTTGGATCCTTGCTTAGCGGGTTTGGTGGCCAATGTGTGGCCCATTAGTTTGTGTTTCAGGTGTTGTCATAGGTTGTAAGGCTTTGTGGGCCGACAGATTGGGCCCAAAGCCCTGATAGGTTTTCTGCCTGTGAACACGACAGGGGTGAGCATCACGTTCTTAACGCGACGGCCCTGGGTGTCACATTCACGAAACCGTTGTTTGGCGATCGTTGTTTGCATGCACACCGCGTGTCGCACGTTGGGTGACTTGCTGATGTCGGCCTTGGGAAGGTGACGACCACCTATGTCGCGTTCAGGTCGCGACGCATGGCTATGTCGCGTTCCCAACCGCAGTGCGTTTTTATGCAAGGTCAGCCAAACAGAGCTTTCACAAGCTCTACTCGGCCAGGGGAGGTTGCTGCGGCAGATTTCCGGGCGATTTGGCATTTCAGAGTGGTTTTCGGCGTGCTCTCGCCGCGAGGACGTCGCATGGAGCGGGGGAGACGCCGTGCTATGGTTGGTTTGCGTGTTCTTCACGAAGGTAGGGAGAATCCACCTCGTTTGATGCATGGATTGTGTGTGTGACGTGTTTAACACGTTATTTGCTTTATAAACCATAGATACCATGCTAGGGTATTCACTAAAGCATGAAAAATGGAAATTAAGCAATACCTGGAAGAAAAGAAAGCTTCGCAGAAGAGGCCAGCAGCGACATTCCAACGGCAAGACAAGAAGAAAGCGGTGTACCAGACACCGCAGCGATCCGCGGCAGTCGGCAGTTCTCAAGTACCCTCTGTACGTTCCCCTGGTGTGAAGAAAGAGTGTCCCCACTGTGGGAAGACACATGGTGGTACCGAATGTTGGATGATTACGGGCAAGTGCTTGAAGTGTGAAAGCAGCGACAACAAAATCAAGGATTGCCCAAGACTTCAGCAGGGAGTCCAGCGCGGAGCGCCAGCCCCAGTGGTAGCGGCAGCAGCGCCAGCTACAGGAAGACCAAGAAGGCCTCGAGCCCCAGCTCGAGTGTTTGCTTTAGCTCGCGAGGACGCCGAGCAGGCGGAGCATGTCACCGAAGGTACGGTTTTACTTTTAGGTGTGCACGCTCGGGTTTTGTTTGATACGGGTGCTACTCACTCGTTCATTTCCGAGCGGTTCGCTAGGCAGTTAGCCCTAGAGTCAGGTATAGACTCTGAGGATTTAGAGGTCCCTTTGTCTGTGCACACCCCTGCGGGTACGGTATCGACTAGGAAGTGCATTCCGTCATTACCTATGTGCATTGAGGATAGAATCCTAGATGGGTGTTTCTTCTTGCTAAAGATGAAGGACTATGATGCTATTCTTGGTCTAGATTGGCTAGAGGAGCACTATGCGTTAGTGGATTGTCACCGGAAGAGGATTGTTTTCCACATTCCTGGTGAGGACAAGTTCTCTCATCCCTTGCCAAGGAACTTGGCGGGAAAGTTAGTCATCTCTGCCATGAAGGCGATGCGCATGGTGAACAAGGGTTGTGACGCTTTTCTTGCCAGCGTGGTATCAGTACCAGAGGCTGATGAGTCACCTACTCTTGCAGAGATTGAGGTAGTGCAGGATGTTCCAGACGTCTTTCCTGATGATTTGTCTGGTTTGCCACTGGATAGAGAGATAGAGTTTACCATAGAGTTGCTTCGGGCACCTCTCCTATCTCGAAGGCTCCATATCGGATGGCACCTGCGGAGTTAGCCGAGTTGAGGAGGCAGTTGCAAGAGTTGCTTGATAAGGGATTTATTCGCCCTAGTGTTTCCCCTTGGGGCGCACCTGTATTATTCGTCAAGAAGAAAGACAGGTCACTTAGGTTATGCATTGACTATAGGAAGCTGAACCAAGTGACTGTGAAGAACAGGTATCCCTTACCTCGTATTGATGATTTGTTTGACCAGTTGCGGGATGCATCAGTCTTTTCTAAGATTGATTTGCGATCTGGTTATCATCAGTTGAGGATTCGGAGTGAGGACGTGCCCAAGACGGCGTTTAGAACCCGTTATGGACATTATGAGTTTTTGGTCCTTCCTTTCGGATTGACCAATGCCCCTGCAGCGTTCATGGATCTCATGAACAGGGTGTTTAGGCCTTATTTAGATATCTTTGTCGTGGTGTTTATTGATGATGTGCTGGTTTACTCTCCGGACGAGGCCACACACCGTCACATTTGAGGTTAGTGTTAGAGGTTCTTCGTGAGCAATAGCTGTACGCTAAGTTCAGCAAGTGCGATTTTTGGTTGCGCGAGGTTCATTTCCTCGGGCATGTTATCTCCGGTGCTGGTGTTGCAGTGGATCCAGCAAAGGTCAGTTATGGATTAGGTTACAAGATTTATTCGGATCCATGGTTACCCTATTGATTCAGCTTACCAGAAAGGGGGTGAAGTTTGTTTGGTTCGAGAAGTGTGAGAGTAGTTTTCAATTATTGAAGACTAAGCTCACGACAGCCCCGGTGTTAGTCTTACCGAGCGGTGTAGAGGGTTTTGCTATCTACACGGATGCGTCTCAGATTGGTTTAGGCTGTGTGCTCATGCAGCAGGAAAGGGTAGTGGCTTATGCTTCTCGTCAGTTGAAGGAGCATGAGAGGAACTATCTGACTCATGACTTGGAGCTCGCAGCAGTGGTTCATGCACTAATGATCTGGAGGCACTATCTTTATGGTGTCAGATTTGAGGTGTTTACCGACCACAAGAGCTTAAAGTATCTTTTCTCCCAAAAGGAATTAAACCTGAGACAGAGGAGATGGATTGAGTTCTTGAAGGACTATGACTTCGACCTTCAGTATCACCCTGGAAAAGCGAATGTTGTAGCGGATGCTCTCAGTAGAAAGATGCCATCTCTCCAGCAGGACTGGAAGATGTTGGAGGATGCGGCTTGCGCGTTGACTGAGTTAGAGCCATCGCTATGCCAGGCTTTTGTAGCTCAGTTATCTCTTAGGTCCTCGTTTTGGATGAAGTGATCGAGCAACAGGGAGCCGACCCTAGACTCTTAGAGTTAGTGGGCAAGGCAGGCATTGCTCGTGATGAGGACGGTGTGATTAGATTTCAGCACCGTGTTTGTGTCCCTGATTTAGTAGATGTCCGTGAGCATGTGTTAGAGGAGGCTCATAGATCGCGATTCTCTATTCATCCGGGTAACACAAAGATGTACCAGGATTTGAAGAGATCTTTTTGGTGGTCTGGCATGAAGAGGGATGTAGCAGATTATGTATCCCGATGCTTAGTATGCCAGCAAGTGAAGGCCGAGCGGCAGCGACCATCTGGCCTTATGCAGAGGATGGATATCCCAGTATGGAAGTGGGAAGCGGTCACTATGGACTTTGTTTCGGGTTTGCCTCGATCTAGAAGGGGCAATGACTCGATTTGGGTAGTTGTAGATAGATTCTCGAAGACTGCTCATTTCTTGCCTATGAAGAAGAAGCAGTCAGTAGAGAGTTTAGCTAGATTGTATGTTAGTAGTATCATTAGATTGCATGTTGTGCCGAAGTCGATCATTTCGGATCGAGATCCGAGATTTACTTCGAGGTTGTGGAAGGGTCTTCAGGATGCTTTAGGTTTGGAGCATTTCATCCCCAGACTGATGGACAGTCCGAGAGGACTATCCAGACGCTCGAGGATATGCTGAGAGCATGTGTGCTGGATTGGAAGGATGATTGGGAGTGCCATCTACCTCTAGTGGAGTTCGCATACAACAACAGCTTTCATGCAAGTATTGGTATGGCTCCATTCGAGGCGTTGTATGGTAGGCCCTGCAGATCTCCTTTATGTTGGGAGGAGATTGGTGATAAGCAGTTGATCGGACCGGAGTTAGTTCAGGAGACTTCGGATAAGGTCCAGCTTATCAGGAAGAGGCTAGTTGTGGCACAGGATAGGCAGAAGAGCTATGCCGACAATAGGAGGAAGGATCTTGAGTTTGAGGTTGGTGATCATGTCTTCTTGAAGATATCGCCTACTCGAGGTGTTGTCTGATTTGGCAGGCATAGTAAGTTGAGCCCTAGGTTCATTGGCCCATATGAGATTCTCAGACGTTTGGGCAGCGTGGCATATGAGCTAGCCTTACCCTCAGCTTTGGCTAGTGTTCATCCTGTGTTCCACGTTTCGATGCTCAGGAAGTATGTCTGAGATCCGTCTCATGTGATTAGTCATGAGCCAGTGGAGATTCAGCCAGATCTGTCGTATGTCGAGCAACCAGTAGCTATTCTTGACCGGAAGGTTCAGCATCTCTGGAACAAGAGTATTGCGTCGGTGAAAGTTCTCTGGCGGAACTTCTCACGAGAGGAGGCTACTTGGGAGCTTGAGGATGCGATGAAGAAGAAGTATCCCCTTTTGTTTGAGTAGCGTCGTTCTAACTTCAAGGACGAAGTTTCTTTTAAGGGGGAGAGGGTGTAAGGCCCTCGAAATTTGTTACATTATTGAATTGCATGTGAATAATTCATGTTGTGTATGTACGTATGTATGTATCTACGTATGTATTAATTAGTATACTTATGTGTGTATGTGTATAATTTAGGTATAAATAATGTATGTATTGTATGATGGTAGTGTGTACATGTTAATACATACATATGGCATGTATATAGGTGTAAGATGTGCATGGTTTCTGCATATTTTAGAGTTCTGGCCGAAGGCCAGATGGCGTCAATATCAGTAGACGTTGATGTTGTGTCGGCGTCAACCCTATGGACGCCAACACTAAGTCCAGCGTCCAGCGATGTGGACGCCAATTTCTCTGACCTGCATGCGTTGCAGACCCGAAATTCCGGAAGCAAGCCACCCCAACCATTGGGGAGCTGTCCCCAACGGTCTGAAAGGGGTATCACATCACCTCCTGCGTGGGTGAGAGGTCTTTGGCTATATACAAAGCCATTTTTACAACCCTAAGCCTTCTCTTTGCCCCTTTGCAAGAGAGGAAGAAGAGAAATGAGTGAAACCCTATTTTCGGACTGTGAGAAACCCTCACCTTTGCAACCCGAAATCTGAAGTTCTGAAGCTTGATCCGGCCACCTGCTGCATCGAGGAGCTTGCTGGATCATCGGGGAAGGCATCCCCGACCTCGGATTGCACTGGAGCTTGCTCAAGAACCCAGAGGAAGGCCAACTTGGAGGCTGGTTGGGAACTTCTTGGGACAGCCCAAAGAGAGCTTCACCAAGCCTTTTGATCCCTTTGGAGTATACCTAAAAGGCAAGTACCCTACCCATAGTGTTCATGTATGTGTCTAGGATGGTTTTACCATTTTTATGTATTTTCCCTCGTGTCCTAGACCCCCAAATTCACCCCATCTTTGGAGCTCGGGTCTATGTTTTGCACAGACATGACCTTAACGGCAATATCCCTTGCCGCTAAGATCATGCTTAGCGTCCAGCGATTATGCCGCTAACATTAATTAGCAGCCATAGCTTGCTGCTAAGTTCATCTGAGCAGAACAGCAAGCTGTTCTGCCCTTCTATATGATTAATTTCGATATGTTTCACGATGAGGATATAATGTAATCTCTTATATGCTATGTATACTAGTGAATGTGGTGTGTGGATGGATTTTGTGCAAGGTGGTAAACGATAGAGTTTATTTATTCCATGGAAATACATGTATGATGAGTTGCTAATCTTGTCAACCCTTTGTTTGTATGATTTAGGACGAGTCTGAATGTCCTACATTTTATGGGTCATGCATGTATTAGTCAGTCTCTGTTCTGAAATTCTGAGATTTTTCCCATGCTTGTGTGAATTAGTGAAAATGCTGTTTGGGAAATAGAAATCATGCGTAGGTCATGATAAATCTTCGGTAAATCATGTATTGCCCATAAATTTTAGGAATAAATTCTGTAGCTCCATGCCTGTTAGGGCTCAGACAGTGAGTTGTTAAAATTGTGCTTGTGTTCAACTCCATGTTAAATCGAATTGCGGATAGCATGTGGAATTAATGTTAGATTTTCTGTAATTTCGTTTTAGCTTAGAAAAATCTGAAATTTTGCATGAAGAACCCTAACCTGAAATTAGCCTGTGGTTAAAATTTTAGGTCATTTGGACCAGTATATGATGCAATATGAATTTTCCATGTAAAAATGTGAAACTAATGCATGCCGTTGTAAAAATGATTTGATTTTGTATATAGCAACCTGATTAGTGAAATTTCCTGAGCACTAAATTTCTGTAATTGTAGTGTCATGTCAGGAAAACAGAGCACCATGTGTGTGAATGAGTGAATGAGTGAGATGTGAGTGTCATGTGCTAAACTAAGTGCTTAAATCGGAAAACATGTAATGTGTAAATTGTGCCAAGTGTGACATTGCTTCCACAGAGGGCAGTGGAACCATATCAGGGAAAAGTCCCCTTGAGAAGGTTCAATGTGTTGTGACCCTAAGGGCATTAGGGGGAAATCTTGGAGGTGGACAAGTACCACTGGTTAGGGTGGAGACTTGTTCTCCCGGTCTGCGCAGTCCAAGAGTCGCCATTGTATTACCTAGATGGCGTCTATGTGATGTGATGTGTTGTGTCCTTCTTTGGTGGTTTGGACTATGTGTCACGGCACTAAATGTGAATGTGTAAATGTGTATGTGTTCATGTGAAAAATGTGAATGTGAACAATGTGTAAAATGTGCATGTGTAAAGTGTGAAATATGCGAATTTGAAATTGTGTAAAAATGTGAAACCAAAATGTGAGGATGTGAGTTTGTAATCCATGTTATGACAATCTGAAATCATGCTGAAACAGTAGCTTTACTATGTTATGATCATATTTATGTATGCAAAATGCGTAGAATCCATGCTAGGGATAATTGTTAAGCATATATAAACAACTTCCATACTTGATTGTTCACATGTTGTGATTTAAATCGTTGTTGTAGCTCTCATGTGTTAGATTATGGTTGCTAAAGCATGTAAAACCAGCAAGTTTAAAGCATGTAAAATGGTTACGTATATGTGTAGGAATGTGTAGATTCCATGTTAGGTATGTTTCCTTTCATGCATGCTCGGAAATTCATGTTAATGGCTTTCATGTCTTAGTTGGTTGAAGGTAGATTTCTATGTGAGGAATGAATAGAAAGCATGTGATAGGTGATTCTATTTTAGGAAATCTGAAAGCATAGTCCATGTGTTTAAATTGTAGATTCACCATGATAGGTTGTAAAATTTAATGTCAAGCATGCTACATGTTGTGTCTTGTGAATGTGTATGTAGAACCTACTATGATATGTGCATGTACGGTATGTGTAGAATTACTTGTGGAGTCTTTTAGACTCACTACTTGTTTCGGCGTACAGGTGTAGTTGGTGACGAGACACTTGTGGAGGAGACGTTGGAGACTGACTCCGAGCGCGGAGATTAGAGTGTTGGAGTACTTGTGACATTTTGTGATTTTCATAGTATGTAAATTGAACATTGTACTAGCATTATCATGGAAGAATGTATAAGTATGGACATCTATGTATTTGATTTTCAACAATTTAAATTATGTGGATTTTTAGTTCTCTAAATGTTATCGAATCATGTATGTTAAATGTGGATGATGAATGAATGAAGACAGTGGTTCTTTTACTTCCGCTACTCTGTTCTTATATTCACGTGTATCTCAGCTGAATGTCATTGTTGGGTAAATGTCCCACTGTGATGACGCTCGCTATACCGACGTGGGTTGGTATAACCATACCAGTATAATGAGGGTCGTCGCAGAGATTGGTATCAGAGCAACCGGTTGAGATTGCACATGAATATACCTAAGTCATCATCCCCATTACATGCTAAGTCTACATAGGAATGTCCACATGTGTAAAATTGATTAATAATGAATGAAAAGTAGATAAGAAAATGGTTAGAAAACTTAGTAACCTAGCTCTAATGGTGGCTGAAATTTATTACATGAAGGATCGATAAAAGATGTGGACAAGATCTAGAAGCGGGGGGGGGGGGGGGGGGTTGAATAGATCTATGCCAACTAATGCGGAAGCTAAAACCAATTTGGAAAGTCCTTTGAATCAGAGTTAGATTAAGAGCAAATTTCACAGATCTGAAGAAAATTAAGTGAGTTAAGCAATTGGAGTGAGTAAACAAGTTGATTAGATAGATTCAAACGATCTTATGCATTCATCTAACGAGGAGAAAATTCAAACCACAAACATATCAATGCACAGAGATTTTTAGGTGGTTCGGAAATCACACCACGTGACTCCTACATCCACCCCTCACCACAGTGAGGATCCACTAAACAACCTGGGTTACACACCCCACACTGAAGCCTGACAACTCCACAAATGAGTTAGACAACTCACACACTACCTAGAGCAAGACTACTCTAGAATCTGAGCAAGACTGCTCAACCACACAACTTGAGTACGACGACTCAAAAACCTGAGCACACAGGCTCACAACCACTTGCTAGAACAAAAACAATAAGATGCAGATCCTCTAGCAATGATCTGATCTAATAAGGCCAATTCAAGAAAATTGGTGCAACAGATTATGCACAATTTCTAGAATAGCAGGAAGAAACAACAAAGACTTTAGACTCGAGGTTGACAATTCTTGTTCTTCAAGAAAACTCCTTTGTAGAGGCCGAATTGGAAGAATCTTGATCACTTGAAGTCCCTTGGCCGATGCTCTGCAACTTTGATCTTGGGATCTTCCTTGAGAGCTTCACAATTGCTGGCTTCTACTTGATCTGCTCCTTTGAAGTTGATCCTAGTGCTTCATGCTGATCAATCTTCAAGTCTTGTGCTCGGAGAAGTGTGAATTGGTGTGGGAGCACAGGAGAGAGCAAGAACAGGGAGGTGAGACTCTCTTGCCGCCGCTTGCAGGTTTCTGGAGGCTCTAAAGAGATTCTCTTGGGATGAGTGCCCAATAAGAGGGTATTTATACCCTAAGTATCCGGAAGATACCCTTGGGGTACGTGGGCACATGATCCAAGAATGATCTGACATCTCCCTAGGGTGCCACGTGTCCAGGGGAAAGTTTAAGTCACAGAGATTCCGGAGTGTGTCGACCTGCCCATGAGGTGTGTCGACACACTCTCCCAGACTGGCAAAACAAATCCCTGGGAGAGGTCTCTAGTGTCGACCTGAGATGATTCAGTGTCGACCTCATGTCCCAGACAGCAAAACAGCCCTTCTGGGAAGGCTCTCTAGTGTCGACCTGATCTCATCGTGTCGACCTGCTTTGGCCATCTGAAAAACAGGCCTTCTGGGAGAGCCATCTAGTGTCGACCTGCCTGCATTTGGTGTCGACCTGCTTTGGCTATCTGAACAACAAGCCTTCTGGGAAGGCTCTCTAGTGTCGACTGCTCTGGACTAGTGTCGACCTGAGATGGACTTTTCTTCACATTTCTGCCTTTGTTCTGAACCATTGTGTCGACACCAAGGATGGTTGTGTCGACACTACCTTGCAGAAAATGTTTGTCCCTGAGAAAATAAACACATAAATCATTAGTTAAATATATTATCATGAATATCAATGATAAATGTGCTTGGAAACATGCTTTTTGAATATTGTAATTTCAGGTGATGTATTTTACATGTTCCAATGGTTATGCATTAAAATCACAACTTGTCATCATCAAAATGTGAGGAGAAATGAATTATATTCACACTCAACCCAACAATCTCCCCCTTTTTGATGATGGCAACATTAAGTTCATTTGGAATTGGAAATTTTCAATGAAATGTGATTTTAAGCATTTTCATTTTCTTTTATTTATTCTTGTCAAGGACCTTTGAACAATTTTTAGTGACATTGAAATTTATACACATGATAGACACAATGTTACTAGAAATAAGCTGTTTCCACACAAAGGTCAAGCAGCTTGACAAGCATTCATCACATTCACATTCATTCAAAAGATTTGCAATCACATTTAAGGCACAAAAATAGGCACAGAAATTTCTATTCATTTCATTTCATTCATGATGTGAACATTACAATCTTTCAAACAAACTTCTCCCCTTTGACATTATCAAAAGAAGTACATTACTGGGGAGGAGGAGGAGGAGGAATGGGTAACAAAATAGTCTCAATATCCGTTAGCCTCTTTTCCATTGAAGTTAGACTAAACTTCATTTGGGCTTGGATAGTTGAGAGTCTTGTGTGCAGAAGATTCTCCATTCTCTCTGAATTTTCTGACATTGAAGCTTGAAGTGCACTGAACTCATTTGACCTTGGCTGTGAAGAGGAAGATGAACCAGTTGACCAACCAGGCCTATTCAATACTTTGAATTCTTTCTTGAGTGCAGACATTTCTCCATCAATGTGAGCAGAGAGATTCTTCATGCTCTCCAAGTCATCTACCATATGTGCAAATGATAGTCTTGTTTTGCTGATCTCAGATAGTGTCTGCTTGGTGTTGAAGACATCAGCTTGGGAATTTGCCAAAATTCCCTGAAGAACTATTTCCAGCTTTTGTTGGTGCTCCTTCAGCTCAATCGAAGCATCTGCCATTGTCCCAATCAACCTGTTGAACCTTTGGGCAGCATAATCTGAGGCTGCCTTTTGCTCAATGAACTTAGCAGATACTGTGTTCTCCAATCTTTGAATCCTCAATTCAAAATTTGATGACATGGTCTGAATAGAGTTGTTCAAGGTGTCAAACTTGTCATTTAAGAAGGTGAACAACTCTGGTGGAACAGAAGGTCCACCAAAGGAGAGGATGCTTGAGCTGGAGGTGGTGGAGAAAATGATGGGATTTCAGGTTCAAGGTTCATGGAGGAGGAGGGCTGAGGTTGAGGAGAGTGAGGGGCAATGAAAGGTTCCTCAACTTCATCTGCCACATGAGGCTGATCCTCATTTATGGGAGGCTGGTCCTCATGAACTTGAGGCTGATCCTCTGGAGCTAGAGGCTGTTCCTCTGGAACTGGAGGCTGTTCCTCTTGAATTGGAGGCTGATCCTCCTGAGCCACAGGGGCCTCTACTGTAGCTGGCCCTCTCCTTACCTGATCACCAACAATCCTAAAGCCCATGAATTTCTGAACATGCTTAAAGCAATAGATGTTGGACTTAGGAATTTTCTCAGATTTCTCATTGTCAAGAGGCACACCAAAGTGCTTGAAAACTGCAGTCAAATGGGCTGCATAGGGAAGTGATCTATGCAAGTCTGCCCTGGTGGTCTCAGAGATAATCTGGTACATGATTACATGGAGGTTTATCTTGAGGTCTTGCTCATACAGAAAAGGACAAATCTTGGATGTCTGTTAGCCTATCTCTCCCACCACCTTGAGGTGTGATGATGGTAGTGAGCATGTGATGAGTAAGCCTCAACACAGGGGGAAAGGTGTTGGTATTGAATTTTGTGACATGGGTTTGCTTAATATCAGTCTCATCTGCAGGCAAACCAGTCATTATGGTGTAGGCTTCATGAAGGTTGAATTCAAATTGTGGTAGTCTTCTCCTTCATCTGGAATCTTGAAAATAGAGGCTGCTATGTCTGTTGGCATGTCTATGACAATCCCTTAACCTTTGACTTGTACCCTTCTTCTGTGCATTCCAAATTCTGATAGAATTCTTGTACAAGTCTAGGGTAAATGATACGAAATTCTGATATGAAAGACTGCCAAGACTGGAATTTGAAGAAGTTCAAGACTTCAGGAAATGCAGCAATGAGTTCACTGTCATCCAAATCCACTGCTCTGGGTTTCAGGATGGTCTTCCCGGCACTTAGGGGTTTGGAAGGGGGTCTCCTACTGGGCTGGGAGGACTCTGAGGATTTCTCAGAAATTTCAGGAGAAGAGTCTAGGGTTTTTCTCCTAGGGTACATGGACCCTTGACCTCGACCAGAGGAGGATGCCCTACCTCTCTTAGCAGATGAAGATCCTGGCTGCTCTGCAGGATCATGGCGACGCTTGGTTCTCCTCTCAGTGGAAGGAACCTCATCCGCCGGATTGGCCTTGCCGAAGCCCTTGATTTTGCTCCACGGCGAGGAAGCTGCTTGGGTGCCATGGAAGCAGAGTGGAATCGGGGATGATGGAGAGAGAGAGGAATGAGAGACGACGGATGGAGATGGTATGGAGGAGAGAAAAGGTGGAAAGGATTCAAAATCCTGCCGGATTCCAGGAAGAATGTGACCGTCGGGTCGACCTGGAGAAGAGAAAGAGGGGTTTTGGATAACCTACCCCGCAGGAACAACTTGCGCTTAACCGGCGCCCACGGTTTAAATGAGTCTGGCAGGGGGTCAGTGTCGACACTAGAGGATGGGAGTGTCGACCTGAGTCAAAGTGTGTCGACACTAGATGGAGTAGTGTCGACCTGGCCTGATGAAAAAAATTTGGATTTGAGTATGGAAAAATTATGTGACTTTTGGGACATCTTTATAATGATAATCAATGGGTGGAATAATCATTTCAAGGATATTTAAGAGACTAAAAAATTCATTTGTTAAATTTTGCAAAAATTCAACACAATTCAAGCTTTACACAATATCCAACAGGATATGAGCATTCAGTGACTTGAGTCATTAAAATGATGATTTGAGGGATATAAAACATTTAACAATCAACTACACACTACCATATTCTTCAATCCAAAGAATAAAAAAATCTTTTAGACTGAAAACAAGTGTGTTGAAAGTAAACAATTTTTAAGAACAACTTGATGATGGATAAGAATGATTCTTTAAAACAATTCTCCAAGATATACATTTTGTTTTGAAACAAACTATCAAATGAGATATATCTTGTTCACTCAAGAACTAATGCTTTTCACACACTATAGTCCTGGATACTGAAGATTTATCCATTATCAAGTCTCAAAGGGGTAAATGATGACCTTTTGACATGAAAATATACGTTTTTTAGACGCCAATATTTCCAGTTACTCAGTCATCATCAAAAAAATTGCATATTTATTTTGTTTTCATTTATTTTTAATTTTAAACCCCTTTGAACAGAGATAGCATTAGTGCCTCATGACATACATGGCACTTCATTCATTGTGAAGGTGTGCAGTTTCTCAGCACATGTGCCATTGCTCTGTTGAATGGCAAATTTGGAGATTTTTGACAAAAAAGATATCATCTATATCCAACATCAATTGCAAACAAAAACATGTTTAGATCAAGCACACATTATCCTTCAGTCTTTGAAAGAAATCTGAATTTCTATAGTTTTGAAGAATATAGGTGAGAGTTGACAAATGAATAGTAGATCACTCAAGGATCATTTTGAGACTCTAGACACCTGAATGAGGACATCATGCAAGGAAATTGATGTAATGCAAGAAAAGTTTTGAATTTTCAAAAGATATGACTTGTGAATTTTCTAGCTCCCCCTGAGATGAGGATTTCAACCATTTTTCATCAGAATAGAGATATGCAAGTTTTTGAAATCAGAAATATTCTCTTTGAGCAACAAAAGCTCCCCCTCAACAATTGCATATTCATTTCTTGGTACTTGGCGGAGACATATACTCTCGCATAGTGAAAGTGTCCAGACAAGCAGAACTTGTCCTTCTTCAAATCACCATTTGATATACAAAGAAGTTCAACACAATGTGAGGTAAAGTGTTCATTGACCAAAAGAATTAGAGGTGAAGTGGAGAGAGATATGATGAATCAAGGAAGCAAGGAGTATGATGATGCAAAGAACTCCCCCTCAGGAAATGCCTAACACTCAACCCAATCCCAATGGACATTTACAAAGACTAAGTTCTCTCCTTAAGGATGAGAATCTACTGTCAGGAATGGGTTTTGTGAAAATGTCAGCAATTTGCTTTTCAGTTTCTATGAAATGGAGTTCAAAAGATTTCTTTGCTACCTCATCTCTCAAGAAATGATGCCTAATTTCAATATGCTTAGTTCTGGAATGCTGAATGGGATTTTTAGACAGATTTATTGCACTTGTGTTATCACAAAGGATGGGAACACAACCTAACTCTTGGTTGTAATCAAGAAGTTGATGTTTCACCCAAAGAATTTGGGTTCCACACCTACCAGCAGCAACATACTCAGCCTCTGCAGTTGACAGAGCTACTGAATGTTGCTTCTTAGAAGCCCAAGAGATTAGGCACCCACCTAGGTACAAACACAAGCCACTTGTGCTTTTTCTATCTAATTTACAACCAGCATAATCAGCATCACAATAGGCAATCAAATCTAACTTGCAATTAGCAGGATACCAAATTCCTAAATCACATGTTCCAACAAGATATTTGAAAATTCTTTTAACAGCTAGCATGTGACTTTCTTTAGGATTTGATTGAAATCTAGCACACAAACACACACTGAATTGAATATCAGGTCTAGAAGTTGTAAGATAAAGTAGAGAACCAATCATACCTCTGTAGGTCTTTGGGTCTACTGACTTACCATTTGAGTCTTCTTCTAGTTTAGCATTTATAGCAATTGGTGTGTTGGAGTGCTTGAGGTTCTGAAAGTCAAACCTTTTCAGAAGTTCTTTGACATACTTGGTTTGACTGATGAAGATCCCCTCATGAGTTTGGTTAACCTGCAATCCCAAGAAAAATTTTAGATCTCCCATTAAACTCATTTCAAATTCATTTTTCATTTGATTGGAAAATTCATTACACAGGCCTTTATTGGTTGATCCAAATATTATGTCATCAACATAAATTTGGACAACAATTATTTGATTATTGACTGTTTTTGTGAACAAGGTTTGATCAACAGTTCCTCTAGAGTATCCTTTTTCAAGCAAAAAAGAGCTCAAACGGTCATACCAAGCTCTTGGAGCTTGTTTAAGACCATATAGAGCCTTATGAAGCTTGAAAACATGGTTAGGATGTTTTTCATTTTCAAATCCAGGAGGTTGTTCAACAAAAACATTTTCCTTGATATATCCATTTAAGAATGCACTTTTAACATCCATTTGATAAACTTTGAATTTCATGGAGGATGCAAAAGCAAGGAAAATTCTAACTGCTTCTAGTCTAGCTACAGGGGCATATGACTCTTCAAAATCAATTCCAAACTCTTGATTGTACCCCTTTGCAACTAGCCTAGCTTTATTTCTTATGACTTGACCAGATTCATTCATTTATTTCTGAAGACCCATCTAGTGCCAATGACTGTTTGGTCACTAGGTCTAGGTACTAATTCCCATACTTGATTTCTTTCAAATTGATGAAGTTCATCATGCATGGCATTAATCCAATCAGAACTTGATAAAGCTTCATCAATTGACTTTGGTTCAATTTGGGAAATTAGAGCTAGTGGGTCATCTTCAATAGCAAGCATAAATGATGATCTAGTCCTAACTCTATCATTCAAATTACCAACAATATTATCTAATGGGTGATCTCTCAAAATTCGATGTTCAGAAATTACCTGTTGAGGGGTACTTAAATCTGGAGCAATGTTACCTGATCCACTTGAAGATGGTGAATTGGTGTTCAAGATCTCACCAGTGTCTTCAAGCTCCTCAACAGTTGGTGAAGAGTCCACAATGAAGTCATCCTCTTCACTGTCGTGTTTTTCCCTGCAAGATTTAGAAGTGTTAGTTGAAAAGGAATTTTCATCAAATATAACATGAGGAGACTCTTCAACAGTTTTGTTTTTGAGAATGTACACTCTGAAAGCTCTTGACACTTCTGAATAGCCAAGGAAGATGGCTTCCTGACTCTTAGCATCAAACTTGTCAAGATTTTCTTTATTATTGTTGTGTACATAACATTTGCACCCAAAGATTTTGAAATAAGAAACAGTTGGCTTTTTTTTTTTCAGTAATTCATAGGGGGTTTTCTTGATTTTTGGTCTGACCAATGCTCTATTGAGAATATGATTTGCTGTGTTTACAGCTTCAGCCCAGAAGGATTTGGGCAAATTACTCTCAAGGAGCATGGATCTAGCCATTTCCACAAGAGTTCTGTTCTTTCTTTCCACAACTCCATTTTGTTCTGGAGTTCTTGGTGAAGAAAACTTGTGGAAAATTTGAAGTTCAGCACATAAATCAGAAAAGGATTGGTTTTCAAATTCTCCCCCATGATCAGTCAAAATATTTTTGATTTTATATGAATAATTTGTTAGGGCAGTGGTACAGAATTTCCTGAATTCAAGGCAAGTATCACTTTTGTGGGACAAGAAAATGACCCAAGTAAATCTAGTAAAATCATCAATGATTACAAACCCATATCTCTTGCCACTTAGACTTAGAATCTTGTTGGGCCAAAAAGGTCCATATGAAGTAGTTCTAGTGGCCTAGATGTGAGTACCTCATTGAAGTTCTTAAAAGATTTCCTGGTTTGTTTACCTTGGGCACAGATCCCACAAACTTGATTTTCAACATTTGAAAAGGATTCAGGAAGACCCTTAACCAGATTCAGCCTTAACAATTTATTCAAAGTTCTGAAACTTGCATGGCCAAGTCTTTTGTGCCAAGTCCATGCAATTTCATCTTTATTTGCAACAAAACAAGATTTTCAGAAAAGTTTTTATTAAGGTCAATCATATAAACATTGTTTTCCCTTTTTCCAAAAAATTTAATTTTATCAGTTGATGAATCAATTATTTTGCAAAAATCAGATTCAAACACAACTTTGTGACATTTGTCACATAGTTGGCTGACGCTGAGCAAGTTGTAATCAAGACCATCAACTAATAAAACACTATCAACAGAGTTTGAGGAAGTTTGACCAACCTTTCCAGATCCAATGATCTTTCCTTTATTTTTACCTCCAAATGTTACTGAACCTCCCTCCTTCTCTAGCAGGAAAAAATTTGGCTCTATCTCCAGTCATATGTCGTGAACACCCACTGTCAAGGAACCACACATTTGAATTGGGTGCACGACCTTCCTGCAACATCAATTAGTGGAGAGAAGATTTTGGTACCCAAACAGAGTTGGGACCATCAGAAAGTTTGGACAATGTTAACAAATCTTTTCTCACCCAAATTTGACTTGTTTTTGACTTTTGTTTTATTACTGTGGTGTTCTCTGTCTTTTTCACTTTCTTCTTTTCTTTTGGGATGAAAACACCAGTGTTTTTGTTTTTGATAGGAGGGGTGTTTTTCATTTGAGCATGAGAATTCAGATGAGGAGGTGGAATCCAAGGATTTTGTTGGTACATCAGAAAGTTTGGATAGAAAAATTGAGGATGATACCAACATGATTGTTATACCATTGGCTCCAAGAATTGTTCCAATCAGCTTGATATGCTGTCTTGGAGGTCCAAGGCTCTTCATTAATGACTTCCTTTGACTTTTTCTTATTTTTCAGATTTTTATTTGAATTTTTTATTTTGTGGTTTTTCTTGGTTGATGTTGAGCAGGTCGACCTCTCTTCGACTGGTGTCGACACTACAGCCACAGAAGCCTTCTTCTTGTGGACTAGTGTCGACCTGTCAGGAGATTGTGTCGACCTGGTTGCCTTGTCTTTGTTCTGAGTTTTTGGACTTTTTTGTGTTTTGCTTGATTTTTGTTTGACTTCTGTATTTTCAAGACTAGGGCCCTTAACAAATTTGATTAGTGGTGCTTTATCCTTCTTTTCACCGGATTTGTCTTTCTTAGATTTTTGTTTATCAAACCCTAGTCCATGAGAGATTGATTTCATATTTGTTCCCAACAAGGCCTCCAAATTATCTTTGCCATTTGTGAATGTTTCAATGACTTCATCTTTTTGTCTTAGCTGGTTTTCCAAGATTTTGATTTCTTCAATCTTTTGTTGTTTATCTTGATTTTCTTTTTCCAGCTTTTCAGATAAGTCTTTGAATTCATTGGTGGC
This sequence comes from Colocasia esculenta, assembly GCA_014218235.1. Lineage (NCBI taxonomy): Eukaryota > Viridiplantae > Streptophyta > Magnoliopsida > Alismatales > Araceae > Colocasia > Colocasia esculenta. Next base: position 106,336,396 of record CM024763.1, on the reverse strand, counting down.
CTTTTGAGAGGCTAGCTTAAGTTCATCAATCAGATTCAGAAGATTTTCTTTTTCTTCATTCAATTCTATCACTTCATTTTCTAGTTCACAAATTCTTTTGTTGAAGTTTTGTTGTGCAAGATGTTTTCAACTTTCCTTTTAATGTTTATTTTCTTTTCTCATTTCAGAATATTTTTCAACAATTCAGCATAAGCATCTGCCAATCTTCAACAGAAAAATCTTCAAAAGAGGTGCTTACCTTTCCATCTGAGCTGTTTGCCATGAAGCAAATCTCCTCACTTCCAGAGCTTGAGGATTTTTCTTCTTCTTCATTTTCACTTGTGTCCTCATCAGACCAAGTGGCTACCATGGCCTTCGGCTTCTTGAATTTGTGAATTTTCTTGTGCTTCTCCTTCTTGTTCTCAGGACATTCTCCCTTCATATGTCCTGGCTTGTTGCACCTGTAGCAAATGACAATATCGTCAGATTTTTTATTCTTGTTAGAGTTTGCATTAGAAAAGGATGTGTTTCTTTTACCTGAAGAGTATTTCTTTTTACCAGAAAATTTTCCTTTTCTATATTTCAAGAATTTTTGAATTGCCTGGTCATGAGGGCAATTTCATCCTCATTTGACTCAGACTCATCAGAACTGGTTTTATCCTGACTTTTGTCCTTGTTACTAGATGAGGCCTTTAATGCTACTGGCTTGGTTTTGATTATGTGTTCCTCATTTCTCTTTAGATTAATTTCATATGTCATTAAGGATCCTATCAACTCATCCAAAGAAATTTTGGACAAGTCTTTAGAATCTTCAATGACAGTGGCCTTGGTGTGCCATATTGAAGAGAGAGAACGCAAGATTTTTCTTACCAAGTCAGCATCCGTATAGTCCTTACCTAAGGCCTTCAGTCCATTGACTATGATCATAAACCTGGCAAACATTTCAGAGATTGTCTCGTTAGATTTCATCATGAACAACTCATATTCAGAGACAAGTATGTTAGCCTTGGTTTCTTTAACTTGAGATGTCCCCTCATAGAGTACCTCAAGTTTATCCCACATCTCTTTGGCAGATTTGCACATAGAGATTCTTGAGTACTCTTTGGGGTGAACAGCACATTGAATCATGTTCATGGCACTATAATTCAATGTAGCTCTTCTTATTTGTTCCCTAGTCCAGGTTTCTTCATCTCCCTGGTTTTCATAGGGTCCTACCTCCACTACCTTCCAGATTTCATAGTTTTGGGCTCTTAGAAACACTTGCATTCTATTTTTCCAATAAGAATAGTCCGTTCCATTAAAGAATGGTGGCCTATTTATGGAATGACCCTCAGCTATGAATCCTCTGGAATCCATTTAATTAACAGATGGTGCAAAGAAGGAAACACTCAGCAAGCAAACAATCAAGCAAACAATCACACAAACACTCAGAAATCACTCAGATCAAATCAGATGTAAACCCTCTCTGATACCAATTGAAGGATCGATAAAAGATGTGGACAAGATCTAGAAGGGGGGGGTTGAATAGATCTATGCCAACTAATGCGGAAGCTAAAACCAATTTGGAAAGTCCTTTGAATCAGAGTTAGATTAAGAGCAAATTTCACAGATCTGAAGAAAATTAAGTGAGTTAAGCAATTGGAGTGAGTAAACAAGTTGATTAGATAGATTCAAACGATCCTATGCATTCATCTAACGAGGAGAAAATTCAAACCACAAACATATCAATGCACAGAGATTTTTAGGTGGTTCGGAAATCACACCACGTGACTCCTACATCCACCCCTCACCCGCAGTGAGGATCCACTAAACAACCTGGGTTACACACCCCACACTGGAGCCTGACAACTCCACAAATGAGTTAGACAACTCACACACTACCTAGAGCAAGACTACTCTAGAATCTGAGCAAGACTGCTCAACCACACAACTTGAGTACGACGACTCAAAAACCTGAGCACACAGGCTCACAACCACTTGCTAGAACAAAAACAATAAGATGCAGATCCTCTAGCAATGATCTGATCTATTAAGGCCAATTCAAGAAAATTGGTGCAACAGATTATGCACAATTTCTAGAATAGCCAGGAAGAAACAAGAAAGACTTTAGACTGAGGTTGACAATTCTTGTTCTTCAAGAAAACTCCCTTGTAGAGGCCGAATTGGAAGAATCTTGATCACTTGAAGTCCCTTGGCCGATGCTCTGCAACTTTGATCTTGGGATCTTCCTTGAGAGCTTCACAATTGCTGGCTTCTACTTGATCTGCTCCTTTGAAGTTGATCCTAGTGCTTCATGCTGATCAATCTTCAAGTCTTGTGCTCGGAGAAGTGTGAATTGGTGTGGGAGCACAGGAGAGAGCAAGAACAGGGAGGTGAGACTCTCTTGCCGCCGCTTGCAGGTTTCTGGAGGCTCTAAAGAGATTCTCTTGGGATGAGTGCCCAATAAGAGGGTATTTATACCCTAAGTATCCAGAAGATACCATTGGGGTACGTGGGCACATGATCCAAGAATGATCTGACATCTCCCTAGGGTGCCACGTGTCCAGGGGAAAGTTTAAGTCACAGAGATTCCGGAGTGTGTCGACCTGCCCATGAGGTGTGTCGACACACTCTCCCAGACTGGCAAAACAAATCCCTGGGAGAGGTCTCTAGTGTCGACCTGAGATGATTCAGTGTGACCTCATGTCCCAGACAGCAAAACAGCCCTTCTGGGAAGGCTCTCTAGTGTCGACCTGATCTCATCTCGTGTCGACCTGCTTTGGCCATCTGAAAAACAGGCCTTCTCGGAGAGCCATCTAGTGTCGACCTGTCTGCATTTGGTGTCGACCTGCTTTGGCTATCTGAACAACAAGCCTTCTGGGAAGGCTCTCTAGTGTCGACCTGCTCTGGACTAGTGTCGACCTGAGATGGACTTTTCTTCACATTTCTGCCTTTGTTCTGAACCATTGTGTCGACACCAAGGATGGTTGTGTCGACACTACCTTTGCAGAAAATGTTTGTCCCTGAGAAAATAAACACATAAATCATTAGTTAAATATATTATCATGAATATCAATGATAAATGTGCTTAGAAACATGCTTTTTGAATATTGTAATTTCAGGTGATGTATTTTACATGTTCCAATGGTTATGCATTAAAATCACAACTTGTCATCATCAAAATGTGAGGAGAAATGAATTATATTCACACTCAACCCAACATACAGCCATGGCTTCGAGAGGTAGGCGTGGCGGAGCGCCGGCCCGTGAGGACGAGCCGCGACGTGACGAGCGGGCAGAGCAGGCCCCGGCACCGCAAGGTCCTGTACTTCCCCCACCGCCACCTGTGGATTATGGAGTATTCATGCAAGGTCTAGTGCAAGCCATGCAGACGCAAGCTCTTACCCAGGCAGCACTCCAGGCTCAGTTGGAGGCTCAGGTTAGACTAATAAAAGGATTAATAGTCTGTTTTATCTAATTATGTGATATTGTGTTGATTGTGTATTGTTTGCTGTGATGTAGCAGGCTCAAGTACCAGCTCAGGACCATGGTGGACCTTCTACCATGGAGAGATTCAAGAGGATGCTACCACCCTCTTTTAAGGGGGAGAGCGATCCTTTGTTGGCTGAAAGCTGGATGAGGGAGATAGAAAAGATCTTCCGAGCCATCAGGTGTGCAGATGAGGATAAGGTTACATTGGCCACCTACATGCTACAGGTATGCTTTAGTTTATATGCTTGTATGTTGGTTAAGCTAGATTTGTTTAGATGGTGCTTATGAGCGGTGTACTGCAGGAAAGAGCTGATGTATGGTGGGCTTCATTGCTGCGTACCCGGTTTGAGGACGGAGCTATCGATGTTGCTTGGGACGAGTTCGTGAGGCTCTTTCGGGCCAAGTTCGTCCCCGAGCATGTGCAAGATCGGATGGAGCAGGAATTCCTATCTTTGGCTCAAGGCTCCATGACTGTGCTGGAATATGAGGCAAGATTTTCTAAACTCTCTAAATATGCACCTCACATCGTGGCAGACGAGCGCAGGAAGACAAAGAAGTTCGTGATGGGACTCAAGCCATCACTGCGGACGAGACTCGTGGCATTTGACCACCGCACGTTGGACGAGGCCCTCAGTGCTGCTTGTAGGCAAGAGGGAGAGATGGATCAATACCTGGAAGAAAAGAAAACTTCGCAAAAGAGGCCAACAGCGACATTCCAATGGCAAGACAAGAAGAAAGCGGTGTACCAGACACCGCAGTGATCCGCGGCAGTCGGCAGTTCTCAGGTACCCTCTGTACGTTCCCCTGGTGTGAAGAAAGAGTGTCCCCACTGTGGGAAGACACATGGTGGTACCGAATGTTGGATGATTACGGGCAAGTGCTTGAAGTGCGGAAGCAGCGACCACAAAATCAAGGATTGCCCAAGACTTCAGCAGGGAGTCCAGCGCGGAGCGCCAGCCCCAGCGGTAGCGGCAGCAGCGCCAGCTACAGGAAGACCAGGAAGGCCTCGAGCCCCAGCTCGAGTGTTTGCTTTAGCTCGCGAGGACGCCGAGCAGGCGGAGCATGTCACCGAAGGTACGGTTTTGCTTTTAGGTGTGCACGCTCGGGTTTTGTTTGATACGGGTGCTACTCACTCGTTCATTTCCGAGCGGTTCGCTAGGCAGTTAGCCCTAGAGTCAGGTATAGAGTCTGAGGATTTAGAGGTCCCTTTGTCTGTGCACACCCCTGCGGGTACGGTATCGACTAGGAAGTGCATTCCGTCGTTACCTGTGTGCATTGAGGATAGAGTCCTAGATGGGTGTTTCTTCTTGCTAAAGATGAAGGACTATGATGCTATTCTTGGTCTGGATTGGCTAGAGGAGCACTATGCGTTAGTGGATTGTCGCCGGAAGAGGATTGTTTTCCGCATTCCTGGTGAGGACGAGTTCTCTCATCCCTTGCCAAGGAACTTGGCGGGAAAGTTAGTCATCTCTGCCATGAAGGCGATGCGCATGGTAAACAAGGGTTGTGACGCTTTTCTTGCCAGCGTGGTATTAGTACCAGAGGCTGATGAGTCACCTACTCTTGCAGAGATTGAGGTAGTGCAGGATTTTCCAGACGTCTTTCCTGATGATTTGTCTGGTTTGCCACCGGATAGAGAGATATAGTTTACCATAGAGTTGCTTCCGGGCACCTCTCCTATCTCGAAGGCTCCATATCGGATGGCACCTGCGGAGTTAGCCGAGTTGAGGAGGCAGTTGCAAGAGTTGCTTGATAAGGGATTTATTCGCCCTAGTGTTTCCCCTTGGGGCGCACCTGTATTATTCGTCAAGAAGAAAGACGGGTCACTTAGGTTATGCATTGACTACAGGAAGCTGAACCAAGTGACTGTGAAGAACAGTATCCCTTACCTCGTATTGATGATTTGTTTGACCAGTTGCGGGATGCATCAGTCTTTTCTAAGATTGATTTGCGATCTGGTTATCATCAGTTGAGGATTCGGAGTGAGGATGTGTCCAAGACGGCGTTTAGAACCCGTTATGGACATTATGAGTTTTTGGTCCTTCCTTTCGGATTGACCAATGCCCCTGCAGCGTTCATGGATCTCATGAACAGGGTGTTTAGGCCTTATTTAGATAGCTTTGTCGTGGTGTTTATTGATGATGTGCTGGTTTACTCTCCGGACGAGGCCACACACCGTCAGCATTTGAGGTTAGTGTTAGAGGTTCTTCGTGAGCACAAGCTGTACGCTAAGTTCAGCAAGTGCGATTTTTGGTTGCGCGAGGTTCATTTCCTCGGGCATGTTATCTCCGGTGCTGGTGTTGCAGTGGATCCAGCAAAGGTCCAGGCAGTTATGGATTGGGAGGTTCCCAAGACCCCTTCGGAGATTCGTAGTTTTATTGGTTTAGCTGGTTACTATCGGCGATTTATTGAGGGATTTTCATCCATCGCCGCCCCTTTGACTCAGCTTACCAGAAAGGGGGTGAAGTTTGTTTGGTCCGAGAAGTGTGAGAGTAGTTTTCAATTATTGAAGACTAAGCTCACGACAGCCCCGGTGTTAGTCTTACCGAGCGGTGTAGAGGGTTTTGCTATCTACACGAATGCGTCTCAGATTGGTTTAGGCTGTGTGCTCATGCAGCAGGAAAGGGTAGTGGTTTATGCTTCTCGTCAGTTGAAGGAGCATGAGAAGAACTATCCGACTCATGACTTGGAGCTCGCAGCAGTGGTTCATGCACTAAAGATCTGGAGGCACTATCTTTATGGTGTCAGATTTGAGGTGTTTACCGACCACAAGAGCTTAAGTATCTTTTCTCCCAAAAGGAATTAAACCTGAGGCAGAGGAGATGGATTGAGTTCTTGAAGGACTATGACTTCGACCTTCAGTATCACCCTGGAAAGCGAATGTTGTAGCAGATGCTCTGAGTAGAAAGAGGCCATCTCTCCAGCAGGATGGAAGATGTTGGAGGATGCGGCTTGCGCGTTGACTGAGTTAGAGCCATCGCTATGTCAGGCTTTTGTAGCTCAGTTATCTCTTAGGTCCTCGATTTTGGATGAGGTGATCGAGCAACAGGGAGCCGACCCTAGACTCTTAGAGTTAGTGGGCAAGGCAGGCATTGCTCGTGATGAGGACGGTGTGATTAGATTTCAGCACCGTGTTTGTGTCCCTGATTTAGTAGATGTCCGTGAGCATGTGTTAGCGGAGGCTCATAGATCGCGATTCTCTATTCATCCGGGTAACACAAGATGTACCAGGATTTGAAGAGATCTTTTTGGTGGTCTGGCATGAAGAGGGATGTAGCGGATTATGTGTCCCGATGCTTAGTATGCCAGCAAGTGAAGGCCGAGCGCAGCGACCATCTGGCCTTATGCAGAGGATGGATATCCCAGTATGGAAGTGGGAAGCTGTCACTATGGACTTTGTTTGGGTTTGCCTCGATCTAGAAGGGGCAATGACTCGATTTGGGTAGTTGTAGATAGATTCTCGAAGACTGCTCATTTCTTGCCTATGAAGAAGAAGCAGTCAGTAGAGAGTTTAGCTAGATTGTATGTTAGTAGTATCATTAGATTGCATGGTGTGCCGAAGTCGATCATTTCGGATCGAGATCCGAGATTTACTTCGAGGTTGTGGAAGGGTCTTCAGGATGCTTTAGGTTCGGAGCTGAAGCTCAGTTCGGCGTTTCATCCCCAGACTGATGGACAGTCCGAGAGGACTATCCAGACGCTCGAGGATATTGAGAGCATGTGTGCTGGATTGGAAGGATGATTGGAGCGTCATCTACCTCTAGTGGAGTTCGCATACAACAACAGCTTTCATGCAAGTATTGGTATGGCTCCATTCGAGGCGTTGTATGGTAGGCCCTGCAGATCTCCTTTATGTTGGGAGGAGACTGGTGATAGGCAGTTGATCGGACCGGAGTTAGTTCAGGAGACTTCGGATAAGGTCCAGCTTATCAGAAAGCTTGTTGCGGCACAGGATAGGCAGAAGAGCTATGCCGACAACAGGAGGAAGGATCTTGAGTTCGAGGTTGGCGATCATGTCTTCTTGAAGATATCGCCTACTCGAGGTGTTTCAGATTTGGCAGGCATAGTAAGTTGAGCCCTAGGTTCATTGGCCCATATGAGATTCTCAGACGTTTGGGCAGCGTGGCATATGAGCTAGCCTTACCCCCAGCTTTGGCTAGTGTTCATCCTGTGTTCCACGTTTCGATGCTCAGGAAGTATGTCCGAGATCCGTCTCATGTGATTAGTCATGAGCCAGTGGAGATTCAGCCAGATCTGTCGTATGTCGAGCAACCAGTAGCTATTCTTGACCGGAAGGTTCAGCATCTCCGGAACAAGAGTATTGCGTCGGTGAAAGTTCTCTGGCGGAACTTCTCACGAGAGGAGGCTACTTGGGAGCTTGAGGATGCGATGAAGAAGAAGTATCCCCTTTTGTTTGAGTAGCGTCGTTCTAACTTCGAGGACGAAGTTTCTTTTAAGGGGGAGAGGGTGTAAGGCCCTCGAAATTTGTTACATTATTGAATTGCATGTGAATAATTCATGTTGTGTATGTACGTATGTATGTATCTACGTATGTATTAATTAGTATACTTATGTGTGTATGTGTATAATTTAGGTATAAATAATGTATGTATTGTATGATGGTAGTGTGTACATGTTAATACATACATATGGCATGTATATAGGTGTAAGATGTGCATGGTTTCTGCATGTTTTAGAGTTCTGGCCGAAGCCAGATTGGCATCAATATCAGTAGACGTCGATGTTGTGTCGACGTCAACCCTATGGACGCCAACACTAAGTCCAGCGTCCAGCGATGTGGACGCCAATTTCTCTGACCTGCATGCGTTGCAGACCCGAAATTCTGGAAGTAAGCCCCCAACCATTGGGGAGCTGTCCCCAACGGTCTAAAAGGGTATCACATCACCTCCTGCGTGGGTGAGAGGTCTTTGGCTATATACAAAGCCATTTTTACAACCCTAAGCCTTCTCTTTGCCCCTTTGCAAGAGAGGAAGAAGAGAAAGGAGTGAAACCCTATTTTCGGACTGTGAGAAACCCTCACCTTTGCAACCCGAAATCTGAAGTTCTGAAGCTTGATCCGGCCACCTGCTGCGTCGAGGAGCTTGCTGGATCATCGAGGAAGGCATCCCCGACCTCGGATTGCACTGGAGCTTGCTCAAGAACCCGAAGGAAGGCCATCTTGGAGGCTGGTTGGGAACTTCTTGGGACAGCCCAAGGAGAGCTTCACCAAGCCTTTTGATCGCTTTGGAGTATACCTAAAGGCAAGTACCCTACCCATAGTGTTCATGTATGTGTCTAGGATGGTTTTACCATTTTTATGTATTTTCCTCGTGTCCTAGACCCCCAAATTCACCCCATCTTTGGAGCTCGGGTCTGTGTTTTGCACAGACCTGACCTTAACAGCAATATCCCTTGCCGCTAAGATCATGCTTAGCGTCCAGCGATTATGCCACTAACATTAATTAGCGGCCATAGCTTGCCGCTAAGTTCATCTGAGCAGAACAGCAAGCTGTTATGCCCTTCTATATGATTAATTTCGATATGTTTCACGATGAGGATATAATGTAATCTCTTATATGCTATGTATACTAGTGAATGTGGTGTGTGGATGGATTTTGTGCAAGGTGGTAAATGATAGAGTTTATTTATTCCATGGAAATACATGTATGATGAGTTGCTAATCTTGTCAACCCTTTGTTTGTATGATTTAGGACGAGTCTGAATGTCCTACATTTTATGGGTCATGCATGTATTAGTCAGTCTCTGTTCTGAAATTCTGAGATTTTTCCCATGCTTGTGTGAATTAGTGAAAATGTTGTTTGGGAAATAGAAATCATGCGTAGGTCATGATAAATCTTCGTAAATCATGTATTGCCCATAAATTTCAGGAATAAATTCTGTAGCTCCATGCCTGTTAGGTCTCAGACAGTGAGTTGTTAAAATTGTGCTTGTGTTCAACTCCATGTTAAATCGAATTGCGGATAGCATGTGGAATTAATGTTAGATTTTCTGTAATTTGTTTTAGCTTAGAAAAATCTGAAATTTTGCATGAAGAACCTAAACCCGAAATTAGCCTGTGGTTAAAATTCAGGTCATTTGGACCAGTATATGATGCAATATGAATTTTCCATGTAAAAATGTGAAACTAATGCATGCCGTTGTAAAAATGATTTGATTTTGTATATAGCAACCTGATTAGTGAAATTTCCTGAGCACTAAATTTCTGTAATTGTAGTGTCATGTCAGGAAAACAGAGCACCATGTGTGTGAATGAGTGAATGAGTGAGATGTGAGTGTCATGTGCTAAACTAAGTGCTTAAATCAGAAAACGTGTAATGTGTAAATTGTGCCAAGTGTGACATTGCTTCCACAGAGGGCAGTGGAACCGTATCAGGGAAAAGTCCCCCTGAGAAGGTTCAATGTGTTGTGACCCTAAGGGCATTAGGGGGAAATCTGGAGGTGGACAAGTACCACTGGTTAGGGTGGAGACGTGTTTTCCCGGTCTGCGCAGTCCAAGAGTCGCCATTGTATTGCCTAGATGGCGTCTATGTGATGTGATGTGTTGTGTCCTTCTTTGGTGGTTTGGACTATGTGTCACGGCACTAAATGTGAATGTGTAAATGTGTATGTGTTCATGTGAAAAATGTGAATGTGAACAATGTGTAAAAGTGCATGTGTAAAGTGTGAAATATGCGAATTTGAAATTGTGTAAAAATGTGAAACCAAAATGTGAGGATGTGAGTTTGTAATCCATGTTATGACAATCTGAAATCATGCTGAAACAGTAGCTTTACTATGTTATGATCATGTTTATGTATGCAAAATGCCTAGAATCCATGCTAGGGATAATTGTTAAGCATATATAACAACTTCCATACTTGATTGTTCACATGTTGTGATTTAAATCGTTGTTGTAGCTCTCATGTGTTAGATTATGGTTGCTAAAGCATGTAAAACCAGCAAGTTTAAAGCATGTAAAATGGTTACGTATATGTGTAGGAATGTGTAGATTCCATGTTAGGTATGTTTCCTTTCATGCATGCTCGGAAATTCATGTTAATGGCTTTCATGTCTTAGTTGGTTGAAGGTAGATTTCTATGTGAGGAATGAATAGAAAGCATGTGATAGGTGATTCTATTTTAGGAAATCTGAAAGCATAGTCCATGTGTTTAAATTGTAGATTCACCATGATAGGTTGTAAAATTTAATGTCAAGCATGCTACATGTTGTGTCTTGTGAATGTGTATGTAGAACCTACTATGATATGTGCATGTACGGTATGTGTAGAATTACTTGCGGAGTCTTTTAGACTCACTACTTGCTTCGGCGTACAGGTGTAGTTGGTGACGAGACACTTGTGGAGGAGACGTTGGAGACCGACTCCGAGCGCGGAGATTAGAGTGTTGGAGTACTTGTGACATTTTGTGATTTTCATAGTATGTAAATTGAACATTGTACTAGCATTATCATGGAAGAATGTATAAGTATGGACATCTATGTATTTGATTTTCAACAATTTAAATTATGTGGATTTTTAGTTCTCTAAATGTTATCGAATCATGTATGTTAAATGTGGATGATGAATGAATGAAGACAGTGGTTCTTTTACTTCCGCTACTATGTTCTTATATTCACGTGTATCTCAGCTGAATGTCATTGTTGGGTAAATGTCTCACTGTGATGACGCTCGCTATACCGACGTGGGTTGGTATAACCGTACCGGTATAATGAGGGTCGTCGCAGTGTGAGTAGGCATGTTAGTACTCGGGGTTTTGTCTCGATACTGTGTGTACCGTCGAGGTCTGTGTCGTCTGTCTTGGACACCCTCATCCTGTGTTTGAGTTGTACACTCGGCTGAGGAAAGATGACAGAGGACAACAATGCAAAGGACGACTGGTTGTTTGTGGTGTGTGCGGTCGCTTGTAGCGCGCTCGTGGTTAGGGGTATGAACACCAGTAGTTGACACTGGTCCCAGCTAGTCCTGTTTTCCAGTGCCTCACTTCAGGAGCTTAGGCCAGAGTCCCTAAAGGTGCCAGGCATGGACCTGCGCTGTGTGGTCTGCACGTGTAGTGTTGGTTGGTCTCCACTGTTCTTTGGCTTGTGCTTGTGGAGCGGCAGTTGGACCTTTCGTCTGTGACTGCGAGACTGAGAGGTAGTTCATATATTTGTTGTCCGGGTTGGATACTGGCGATGAACTAGTAGTCCATTCCCGTGTGGTGCCGCGTTCCTTTCGAGTCGTACTTTGCCACTAGTTATGGTTTATGTGTGTGACTCTTTGGTTGTGGTTTGACCCATTGTGGTGTGCCTGGTAGGAGGCACAGTTGTACTGAGGCTTTGTGGTGGTACCTCATGGTGGTAGGTACTCGTACCCATCGTGGGTATCCGTTTCTCGTGGTACGTTGTGTACCAGCCTTTCAGGTGTTGAGGTGGAGCTGTGCTCCGTGGAGGTCGTATGGTGAGGCCTCCACTCGTTGTGTTTTACCCTTCCTCGGGTAAACTTCCGATTATGGTTTTAGTGTGTGATGGATTGGCCGTTTTAGCCGTCCTACTACCTTGTGCGTGACTTTCGACATACGAGGTTCGAGGTATAATGGACCGGCTCTTAGGAAGTAGTCCTGTTACTCATGTGTTTAAGGTTTGCCTGTGAAGCTTGTGGCCTAGGCAGAGTTTGCATGTGTGGCCTGTAGCTTAGGCGACCAGTTGTAGTAGTTTGTGTTCCGGTGAGGCTGTGTCTTTAGGCATTGCAGTTGTTGGGTAGACTAGTAGTGTTGTGCTAGTCCCATGGTTTCTTTTTCCTCCGAGGACTTCATGTTTATTGATATGTTTATGTTTTATGTTGTTATTTGTTGTGAATGTTGTGAACATGCCATGGTTTGGCTATCAGAGTTGCAAGTGAGACCCTTTGGGTTGAGGTCTCTCTTTAATTTCGTGTGTAGTTGTTTTTGGGTGGTCCCTATTGAGCCTGTGACTTGTTGATGCTCACTCCCCTACAATTCTTTTTAGGGCTTACCATTGGTATAACTTGCGACGGCGTTGTGGCAGACTTGTACCACCCGCAGTAGTGTAGTTGTTGTTGGTGAGCTGTGCTCCCTCGGGTATGTCCCAGGTAGTTGACTTTTTATTGGACATGTAATAATGCAGGGAACAATTGTAAATTGTTTTATATGCAGATATGAACACATTACTTTTCTGTATCTTATACTGTTTGGTTGTCTTGTATATTCTTACTGGACACGTGTACGAGCTATCCCTTGTGAGACTTTGGTCCGATCGCCGGAGGTAGACTTGGATTGGAGCCTTATTGGGCATAAATATCCAGGGCCATCATAAGACATGTCGTGGGTAGGTATTGTTCCCCTTATTGAAGGAAGACCGGTTGCTAGGTGGTTGTTCTCCCTCTTCCTGTGCGAAGAGAAGACCTGCTATGGGGTAGTGTTTCCCCTTGTTGAAGGGAGACCTTTGCTACAGGTGTTTATATTATCTCTTCGGGTTTGAAGAGAAGGCCAGAGGGTGCTGGATGTGTAAGTGTCCATAAGGGGGACTATACCCTTGGTTAGTGAAATCCCAAGTAGTTTCTTTGGGACTGGACGTAGGACTTCCTTCTGGAAGGGCCAACCAGGATAAATCTCTCTTGTGTTGTGTGATTATTTTTTATCTTATCCACTGCTCACTAACTTTAACACATGCATTTCGTATTTTTTATTTAAGTTATTTTTAACAGGAAAATTTCAAGATATATTTTAAGCAATCTATTCACCCCCCCCCCTCCCCTCTGGCTTGCAACCTGGTCAATAAGTGGTATCAGAGCTGAGTCTCTTCAAACAAGTAAATCTCATGATCTAAAGAGCAAAGATAAATGGCAGCCCAAGGTTATGTAGAGGACAGTTAGTCAACAGGCCTCCACTGTTCGATGGAGAAGACTACAACTATGGAAGAACAGAATGGAATTCTTCCTACAAAGCTTCGACTACCAAGAGCATAGAAAGAGTTATTATGTTGCTCATTAAGCAAGAAGAAGTTCAACAAAATATCTGCTTGCAAGATGGCTAAAAAATGTGGGATAAGTTGAGACTCACCTACGAAGGGACAAAAAGGTAAAAGAAACAAGGATAGATATATTTGTGACTCAGTATGAAAAGTTTCAGATGATCTCATGTGAATCCATCTCTCAAATGTATAGTCGATTCACAGATATCATAAATAGTCTAGCTGGACTTGAGAAATGGTATGAGACATGATACATGATGGGGAAAATACTAAGATCTTTACCAACCTTACGAACTTCCAAAGTCACTGCTATAGAGGAAGCCAATGACCTCTCCTCAATGTCATTAGAAAATCTCATTGGGTTTCTCATGGCTCATGAGATAAATATAGAGAGACTGGGGGAAAGCACCTCGAAGAAGAAAGTTAGCATGACATTAAAAACTAAAGAGCCAAGCAAAGACTGTGCCACAACCAGTGACAATAGTATGATAGATAGTGAAGAAGAAGCCTTCCTGTCAAGACGTCTGCAAAGAATATTAGCAAAGAAGTAACAAATGTCAGGAAGAAGATTCTACAGAAAAGACAACAAGAAGACATAACCTATCTGCTATGGATGTAAGCAGCCAGGGCATCTAAGAACAAATTGCCCTAAGTTAAACAAGAAGGAACACAAGAAAGAAGATCCATCCATAAAATACAAGAGATACAAGAAGAAAGCTATGGCTGCTATCTGGAACAATGAAGACAACTCATCAGAAGAATCAAGTTCAGATGATCAAGAAGAAGAAAAAGCACATCTTGCCTTCATGGGAAATCTAGATGATAAGGTAAATTCTGACACCTCCTTTGATTCATTTTCAGATTCTGATGATGACAATTTAGAAGATACTTTTAATGAATTATATGAAAAATATAAAGATGTGTGCAAACACTTAAAAATCATTAAGAAAAATTATGCATGTCTTGAAAACACTAACTCAGATTTAAAATCTAAAACTGAGCAAATTGAGAAAATGTTGAATCACTAAAGCATGAGAATAATTTGTTGTTTGAAGATATAAAAGAAAAAAATAGCAAAATATTAAGCCTAGAAAAACAAAATATTAAGGATAACACTAAGGAAGAAATAAAGACTCTAAAACAGAAAATGAGTACTTAAGAGCTACTATCGAAAAATAACTAATAGAAGATCATCAATATTAAAAAGAGCAAGAAGATCTAGTAAGATAAAATATGGAGTAGGTTATAAACCTCTAGAAAATGAAGAATCACTATATATCCTGAAAAATATCCATTGTCAAGATTCGTAGCTGAAAAGAAGTGTATAAACAAAACAAAAAGAGAAAAATATAGTAAAGTAAGCAAGTGTTCAAATAATATTACTTGTCGTACACACTGTAATAAACTTGGTCATACAAAGAATATCTATCCAACAAAACATTTAAAACGGATACTAAAAAGTAAGCCTGTCGAAACTAACCAATCAAGACCCAAAAGAACTTGGGTACCTAAATCTCATTGATCTATTTGCAGACAAATCTAAAAGCATCCAAGTGGTACCTGGATAGTGGATGCTCTAGACACATGATAGGTGATAAAACTTATTTAAGTCAATCAAGTCTAAAGAAGGATCAGTCACCTATGAAGATAATCGTAAGGAAACAATTATCGGATGTGGAACAGTAGGCAACAAGAACAAGGACTTAATAGAAGAAGTGTGTTGTGTCGAAGGACTGAAGCACAACTTGATAAACATCAGCCAGCTCTATGACAAAAGACATCATGTGAAATTCATAAAGTTAATATGTCAAATCATCAAGAACGAAGAAGTAATTTTTGAAGGGCATAGGGAGAAGAATCTGTATGCCCTACATCTCGAAGATCTAAGGAATCAAGATGTATGTCTAGCAGCAACCAAAAGCACAAATGTAGAATTATGGCACAGAAGGATGGGTCATGCTAGTTTGGATGTCATCAGAAAATTAATCAAGTATGAGCTAGTGGAAGAATTGCCAAGAATTAACATACACAGTGATAAAGTCTGTGAACCATGTGTTAAAGGCAATCACGTAAAGAACTCTTTCAAATCAAAAACCATTGTCACCACCACCAAGCCTTTGGAGCTAATTCATATGGACCTATTTGGACCAACGTTTACAACAAGCTTGGGAGGAAAGAAGTATGGGTTTGTAATTGTTGATGATTTCTCAAGGTTTACATGGGTGTTATTCTTAGCACATAAAGATGACACATTTGAGGCTTTTGTAAAATTTAGCAAGTTAGTCCAGAAGTATTAGAAGTACAATATAATTGGATTAAGATCAGATCATGGAGGAGAATTTAAAAATAGTGAATTTATGAGGTTCTGTAAAGATCAAGGTATTGAACATAACTTCTCAGCACCAATGACACCTCAACAAAATGGAGTTGCTGAAAGGAAGAAAAGAACATTACTGGATATGGCAAGAACCATGTTGTCTGAATACAACTTGCCAAGATGCTTTTTGGCAGAAGCAAGTAGCACTGCAAGCTACATAGTCAACAGAGCAATGATCAGGCCAACTCTCAAAAAGACTGCATATGAACTGTACGAGGAAAAAAAGTCTAGTGTAAGCCACCTCAAGCCTTTCGAATGCAAATGCTTCATTCACAACAATGGTAAGTCCAATCTAGATAAGCTGGATGCAAAATTAGATGAAGGTATATTTCTTGGTTACACTTCTAAGCCTAGGGGATATGGAGTTTTCAATAAAAGAAATTTAGTAATTGACCAAACTGTACATATTATATTTGATGAATCTAACCCTTCTTTGAGAAAAGAAATTGTTAATGATGATGAAGGTACTAAAGATCTAGCAAAGAAAATTCAAGATGCATCTCTAAAAGATGATGAGGATCCACCCCTGAAAGAATTTCAACAGAAAGATCTAATTCATGAAGATCTTCCTAGGGAATGGAGATACAAGAAGGATCATCCAAAAGAAAATATCATTGGAGATCCAAATGTAGGGGTAAGAACTAGAGGTAATGCTATTCCCTATAATTATTTAGCTTTTATTTCTCAAATTGAGCCCAAGACAGTCAATGAGGCACTGACTGATGAATCTTGGATTTTAGCTATGCAAGATGAACTGATTCAGTTCAAGAGAAACCAGGTGTGGCCCTTCGTGCCTAGGCCATCAGATCATCCTATTATTGACACCAAATGGGTGTTCAGAAATAAAATAGATGAGCTGGTGTCATTACTAGAAACAAGGCTAGACTGGTAGCCCAAGGCTATTCCCAAGAGGAGGGCATAGATTTTGATGAAACCTATGCCCCAATAACTAGACTTAAGGCTATTCAGATTTTATTAACATATGCATCTACATTTGATTTAAAATTATTTCAAATGGATGTGAAATCTATATTTTTAAATAGTTTTATAAAAGAGGAAGTCTATGTTGAACAACCACTTGGCTTTGAAGACATAGACCATCCTAATCATATTTTCAAATTGCATAAGGCACTATATGGTTTGAAACAAGCACCTAGAGCTTGGTATAAAGACTAAGTGCATTTCTTTTAAAACATGGTTTTACAAGGGGCAAAGTAGATAACACTTTATTTATTAAATCATGCTCTCAAAATATCTTAATTGTGCAAATTTATGTTGATGAGATCATTTTCGGAGCTACTGATGAATCTCTTTGCAAGTACTTTGAAGAATTAATGCAGAGAGAATTCAAAATGAGTTTGATGGGAGAATTGACTTACTTCCTTGGACTCCAAATCAAACAAGACAAGAAGGGAACTCACATCAATCAAATCAAATACATCAAGGACTTTCTAAAGAAGTTTGGTTTTGAACAAGCAAAGCATCTAACCACTCCTAGGAGCACTTCCACCAGGTTAGACAGTGATCCTCAAGGTAAGAAAGTAGATCAGAAATATGATTGGTTCTCTACTATACTTAAGTGCTACTAAACCAGACATTTTATTTAGTGTATGCATGTGTGCTAGATACCAAGCAGATCATAAAAAATCCCATTTAATTTCAGTCAAAAGAATTTTTAGATATTTAGCACATACATATGAATTAGGTCTATGGTATCCAAGATCATTCAAGATGCATTTAATTGGTTATACTGATGCTAATTATGTAGGATGCAAAGTAGATAGAAAAAGCACCTGTGGTTCATGTCAGTTTCTTGCCGGGTTTTTGATCTCCTGGTCCTCAAGAAAGCAGAACTCTATGGCTTTGTCAACAACTGAAGCTGAATATGTTGCTGCTAGGGGTTGCTGCACTCAACTACTGTGGATCAAATAACAACTGGAGGACTATGGACTAAACATCAAATTTGTACCCATGTTATGTGACAACACCAGTGCAATCAATCTCACAAAGAATCCAGTACAACATTCAAGAACTAAACATATTGAGGTTATGTATCATTTCATTAGAGATCATGTAGAAAATGGTAATATTAACATTTCATTCATAGAAACTGAAAATCAGTTGGCAGACATCTTTATAAAAGCCCTTTCTGAAGAGAGGTTTACCGCTCTCCGAAGAGAGCTGGGCATGTGTAATTTGTAAAAGATGTGTTTATGCAATAACTGAAGAAAAATAATCATTCAGAGTACCTTGAAATTGCATAACTCCTAATCATTGTTGATTTTTTTTTTTTTTTGTACTTCATGATTGTGTCGACACACCCTTCACTCAGGTCGACACATCCTTCATGCTCTGTAGACACCTTCTTACATCATGTTGACACATCCTTCATACAAGTTGACCTGTATCATCATCCTGTTGCAACATCTACTCTCTTTATTTGATCCAACACTTAATTCTCACTTTTTGTGGGTCATCTTTCTTGCTCTACTCCTTTTGACCAAGTTCCCTACATTTAACTCCTTTATCTCTTGAAATTGGTTTAAGCTAAGGGAAGCCTTGAACTAAGGGGGAGCCTTGGACTGAGGGGGTGACTTCATTATTCTTTCTCTACATTCTCTTTCCTCACTGATTTCATCATTCTTATTCCATAAACCTTCCTTTTTTGTCATTGACAAAAAGGGGGAGAAATACTATGAAATACATACATACTTTACATAAATATCATCATATTATTATTTTTGAGTATTATAATTTCAGTTAGTTTTGTCATCACCAAAAAGGGGGAGATTGTTGACTCCTTTATCTTCGTGATTATATATTTTGGTGATAACAAAACTTATCATAATATTTCTACATTTTAGAATATTTAATGTATTTTACCTCAATATCATTTTGGTTAAGTCGGTTAATAGGTAACTCAAAGGAAATAAATAATACTTCAAGGATTACCATTGTAAGTATTCTAAAAAATTTCTAAGTCCATTAGATGGTGTTCAAATTTCTTACAATCAATTGAAGTCGAAGTTTTATATCGATTGCTGAAGTTTATATCGATTGATGAACATTTTTTATCGATTGTTGGTCTTTCTTTGACTTCCAAGAAGTCGAAGTTTTATATCGATTGCTGAACATTTTATATCGATTGTTGGTCTTACTCCGACTTCTAAGAAGTTGAAGTTTTATATCGATTGCTGAAGTTTTATATCGATTGCTGAACATTTTATATCGATTGTCGGTCCCACTCCGACTCTTAAGAAGTC
The DNA here is from genome assembly GCA_014218235.1 of Colocasia esculenta. Lineage (NCBI taxonomy): Eukaryota > Viridiplantae > Streptophyta > Magnoliopsida > Alismatales > Araceae > Colocasia > Colocasia esculenta. The sequence goes on along the minus strand of CM024763.1, from coordinate 106,317,319 downwards.
GAAGTGTGATATTGATTGATGACCAAACCGGACCCACTCTGACTCTTAAGAAGTCAAAGTGTGATATCGATTGATGACCAAACCGGACCCACTCCGACTCTAAAGAAGTCGAAGTGTGATATCGATTGCTGACCATTTCTATCAATCGATTGTCTTGTCATTTAGTGATTACTGTATCGATTGTTGATCTTACTCCGACTTCTTTACAGTCGAAGTTTCACATCGATTGTCATACCGATTGATCTTATAAAATATCGATTGCTCTGTAAAATATCGATTGTTATCATCTGACATCATCATATCGGCTATTTCCTACATATTGACTATTGTTCTACATAGATTATCATTAATACCCTGATCATCTTTATCTTAACGATCATCTTTATTCTATTGATCAAGAAAGATTATGAATAAACTTTATTGATATGACCGTTGTTGTCAATATCTTTCTATATCAAGCTATTATCCTTGAAGAAATCATTTGATTGTTGCATATCTTCTGATCAAGGATATCTCTAAACAATCTTTGTTATTATGATTAAATTATTCATAGACTTGTACTAAACCTTAGAGTTTGAAACCGCGAATTTCAAATCACCCGCCGTCTATTGAATATCTCTTATACATAAGCATTTAAAATTATCTTCACATGCATAGTCCATTGCTAGATATAGTTCCTATGCAGTATGACTTTTTAACAGACTGATATTTCATGCTAAGTCTTCTAACACTTTACAAGTGACAGAATGAGCTTATCCTCTTTGGTATATCTTCTTACAACATGGCTTATAATGTTGACTAACAGTGAGGATACCCATATGACCTATTTATATCCCAACATTTATTGTTTGCAGGTTTTCGATAGTCACACGTGACTACAACGTTGGACATGCTACACAGAACATATCCATATCATCTCTCTCTCTCTCTCTCTCTCTCTTAGCATTTAATGCAACATGTTTCTGGTAGTCACATGTTTCTACAACGTAAGACTTACTGCGATTGCATGGAAACGAGCATCAAGAATTGAGAGTCAACGGTTACTTCAAAGGACACATCTGAAGAAAGCAGAAGTGCTTATAAAGAAGAAGATCGCTGTGAAGAACAACACCAACTCATACAAGCATACAACAAAGAACTTCACCACCATTGAGATTAGAAGAGCAGTGTGCCCTCACTCCAAGTCTATCTGCTCTGATCTCTCCTGAAGCTTCACTTCGTTTTCTTTTGAGAGCTTGTTGTTTCTGAGAGAGTAGCTTTATAGCTCCATTCTTTTCTCTCTCAGTTCGCGCCTCAGATCGAGCAAGGCTTTGTTGTATAAGCTTGATCTAAGGGCCATCCCTTCAACTCTCTTTCAGAGTGCTCCTCTTCTTGTGCAAAGAGAAGACTTGTCGTGGGTAGGTGTTTATTCCCCTTGTTGAAGGGAAGACCTGCTGTTATAAGTGGTTGTTCTACCTCTTCCTGTGCGAAGAGAAAACTTGTTGTACGTAGGTGGTTCCCCTTGTTGAAGGAAGACCTGTTGCTACATGTGTTTGTATTGCCTCTTCGAGTTTGAAGAGAAGGCCAGCGGGTGCTGGATGTGTAAGTGTCCATAAAGGGGACTGTACCCTTGGTTAGTGAAATCCCAAGTAGTTTCTTAGGGACTAAACGTAGGACTTCCTTCTGCAAGGGCTGAACTAGGTTAAAACTCTCTTGTGTTGTGTGATTGTTTTTATTTTATTCTGCTACTCACTAACTCTAACACCTGCATTTAGTATTTTTGTTTTAAGTTATTTTTAATAGGAAAATTTCAAGATATATTTTAAGCAATCCATTCACCCCCCCTCTGAGCTTGCAACCTGGTCAACAATATTTTAGCAGCATGGTTCTTGCCATATCCAATAATATTCTATTTTTCCTCTCAGCTACTCCATTTTGTTGTGATGTTCTTGGTGCTGAGAAATTGTGCTCTATTTCATCACAGAATTCTGCAAACCTGTCATTCTGAAATTCTCCTCCATGATTTGATCGTAGAATGATAATGCTGATCAATTTCTTGAACTAACTTGCTGAAGTTGACAAATGCTTCGAAAGTGTCATCCTTGTGTTCTAGAAATGAGACCCACATATATCTTGAGAAATCGTCAACAATAACAAAACCAAAATTCTTGCCACCTAGACTGGTGGTCCTCATAGGTCCAAATAAATCCATATGAAGTAGTTTTATAGGCTTGGATGTGGTGACAATTGTCTTTGATTTGAAGGATGCTTTGGAATGTTTTCCCTTGGCACATGGTCCACAAACTTTATCAAGACTTGAGTTAATCTTTGGTAAACCTTCTACTAAGTCATGCTTGACTAGTTTTCTGATTCTTTCCAAACTAGCATGACCTAGTCTCCTGTGCCAAAGTTCTATATTATGTTCTTTGCTTGCCGCCAAGCAAACATCTTGACCTTTCAGATCTTTCAGACGTAAAACATAAAGATTCCTTTCTCTATAGGCTTCAAAAACTGTTACTCCTTCCTTGATGATTAGACACTTGGATTCTTGAAATTTAACTTGATGTCCCTTGTCACATAATTGACTTATGCTGATTAAGTTGTGTTTAAGACCTTCAACACAAAGCACTTCTTCTATGAGAGTCTTTTCTTTGCTTCCAACTGATCTACAACCAATTACTGACCCTTTTACATTGTCTCTATATGTCATTGTTCCTTCTTCAGTCTTGATTGATGAAAACAGCTTCTTGTTGCCTGCCATATGCCTTGAGCACCCGCTATCCAGATACCACCTTAATGCTCTAAGGCTTTCATACAATTTGATCAATGAGATTTAGGTATCCAAGTTCTTTTGGGTCCTGATTTATTAGTTTCAACAGACTTACCTTTTGGTATCCATTTTAAATGTTTGGTTAAACATGTGCTTTTAGTATGACCAAGTTTGTTACAATGAGTACAACAAGTAATATTATTTAATGCTTTGCTTACCTTACTATGTTTCTCTCTTTTTGTTTTGTAGACATGTTCCTATTCAGCGACAAATTTTAGTAAAAGATATTTTTTAGGATATATAATTGTTTCTTCCTTTTATGGAGGTTTATACCCAATTCCATATTTCTTCTTACCCGATCTTCTCGCACCTTTTAGTATTAATGAAGATCTTCCATTACTTAATTTTCAATTGTAGCTGTTAAATATTCGTTATCTTTTGTTAATGTTTCTATTTCTTCTTTTGACTTAATTTTATTTTCCCAGTTTTCTAAACTTAGTATTTTATCATTTTTGCTTTTTACATCTTCACATAACAGTTCATTTCTTCATTTTAATTATTGAATTTGTTTTTCTAGTTGTTCCATTTCAGATTTTAAGTCTGAGTTGGTTATTTCAAGACATGTAAAAATTTTCTTGATGGATTTTAAATGCTTACATACATCTTTATATTTTTCATATAATTCATTGAATGCTTCTTCCAGATTATCAAAATTAGAATCAGAATCATTACATGAGTTAAAAGAAGAGTCAGAATTTACCTTATCATCAATATTGGCCATAAAGTCTAGGTTTGTCTTTTCTTCTTCTTCCTCACTGAAGTTTGACTCACTGCTTTAGTCTGCTTCATTGCTCCAGGCAGCAGCCATCACCTTCTTTTTTTATTTCTTGGATTTTTTGGTGTTTTCCTTCTTCTTGTATTCTCCCTTCTTTAGTTTTGGACAATCGGCCTTAAAATGTCCACATTTCTTACATTCGTAGTAAGTAGGCCCAGGCCTTTTGAACTCTTTGCCTTTCTTGAAGTTCCTTCTTCCTGGCTGATACTTCTTTTTGGCCAGTATTCATTGCAGTCATCTAAAAAGGAAGGCTTCTTCTTTCTCACTATCTTCTTTACTTCTTTTATCTTCTGAGTCGCTTTCATATATGTTCTCTATAGCTTTTAACGCATTGATACATTTTTTCTTGGTTGAGGATTCTCCTAATCTCTCAATATTTATCTCATGAGCCATGAGAGACCCTATGATGGCCCTGAATATTTATGCCCAATAAGGCTCCATATCCAGATTCGCCTCCTGCGAACGGATCGAAGTCTCGCAAGGGATAGCTCGTACACGTGTCCAGTAAGAATATAAAAGACATCCACAACAGTATAAGACACAAGAAAGTACATGCGCTCATATCTATATATAACAATTTACAACTGTCCCAATACATCATTACATGTCCAATAAAAGAGTACAACTACCTGCGGCATACCCCGAGGGAGCACAAGCTCACACAACACGACTAACTCTACTGCTGGTGGTACAAGTCTGCCACAACACCTTTACAAACCACATAAACAGCAAGCAATGAAAAGGACTATAGGGGAGTGAGCCTCAACAAGTCACAGGCTCAGTAGGGACCACCCAAAACCACACACGAAACTAAAGAGATCGCAACCCCAGAGGATCTCACTGGCAACACCGATAGCCAAACATATTATGCTCACAACAAAGTATGATAAATAATAGCTAAACAATAAATATCACTAGCTAACATAAATCTCGGAAGATAAAAGGGACAACAGGACTAGTATAGTAACACTAATCCGCCCAACAACTGTAAAGCCTAAGCCACAGGCCTCACAGGCAAATCATTACAACAACTAGTCGCCTAAGCTATAAGCTTCACAGGTAACCTACCCACGAAGGGTAACAGATCTGGCATCAGAAGCTTACCCGAAGACGAGTAAAAACACAACACGTGGGAGGTCACTCCATAGACCTCCACAGAACAAAAGCCCACCTCAACACCTGAAGGGACTAGTACACGAAGTACCACAACACAAAACCATCCACGAAGGGTACATGTACCTAACTCCACGAGGTACCACAACAGAACCACAACCAGAACCGTGTCACCACCAGGGCACACCACAACAGCTAAACCTCAACCAACCAGTCACACACACAAGCTACCACCAATGGCAAAGCATGAGTCGGAAAGAACGACGCCACCACACGGGAACAGACTACTGGTTCATGACGCCAGTATCCAACCCGGACAACACAACACAAGAACTACCTCACAGTCTCGCAGTCACGGACGAAAGGTCCAACTGCCGCTCCACAAGCACAAGCCAAAGAATAGTGGAGACCAACCAACACCACACCTGCAGACCACACAGCTGTAGGGGTGAACACGGTTCGGTTCGGTTCGGGTTGGCTCATTTTTTGGCCAAACCGAACCGAACCGAATCCCAAGGTCAAACCGAACCGAACCGAACCGGTTCGGTTCGGTTTAAACCGAAGTTTATATCTTTTATAACTAAGTTCATGCATACCTCAGTGGCTAAGGCGCTCCGCTTCCTCCGGGCGTTTATGGGTTCGAATTCTGCTTCTGCCATTTTTTGTTACAGATTTTTTTTCACTTTTTTGACCAAAAAAACACGACTGCGGGGGCCGAGCTTCGAACCCGCGCCAGCGCAAGCAGGCACAGATGCGCTAGCCAACCGGTCCACAGTTCATTTGAGTATATATTATATTTCTAATATATATATTCGGTTTATTCGGTTTCAGAAACTGAAACTGAACTGAATTGTGTAGGATTCCAAACCGAACCGAACCGGTCGGTTCGGTTCGATTTTTCGGTTTGAACCGAATTCTGAACAGCCCTACACAGCTGTAGGCCCATACCTGGCACCATTAGGGACTCTGTCCCGAGCTCCCTAAAGTGAGACACTGGAAACACAGGACTAGCTGGGGCCCAGTACGTCTACTAGTGTCCGTAACCCCCAACCACGAGCGCGCTACAAACGACTACACACCCACAAACACAAGTCGCTGCCCTCTGTCGTCTTTCCCTCAACCGGACGTACAACTCAAACACAGGAGTGAGGGTGTCCAGGACATACGACACAGACCTCGATGGTACACATAGTACCGGGACAAACCCCGAGCACTAATGTGCCTGGCTCACACAAAGCCTGGGGTATCCGACTAGAGAGGTATTCCGGAATAGGCGCCGGACCACCACACTCGGATAGCACATAAACCACGTCAGTCACTTAACACCTCGGTGAAACTTATATCACGATATATTAAATATAATTGGCTCGTCATCGGTCACCATGTGACCTCCAAGCTATCCGATTCCAACACATACTTAGATCACAATAACATACAACAATCTTGCCTGTCACTGGTCATCTCATGACCTCCATTGCCATATTAACACAATATATAATAATCACTTAATAACTATACACATGCTTTACTAATTAAACCATCTTAGATAACCTATAAAAGACATCATAGGATCGAGGCTAGGTTCACACCAGAACCTCACTGCCCAACCACCACAAACTAACCACAGAAGTTATATTACGATAAACATAACGTCAAACTACTTGCCATGCACACACATGCACAACACTCAAACCACGTAAACGACACGCTCCACGAGTGCTACAGGTGCCAATGCACCGCTTATCAATGCCTTTCACCATATACAACGATAATCCGATAAATACGCTATCATGCACAACCATAAAGCTCTCAGAACTGTTAACGCGATAGGGGCTACTGTCGCCTTCAGAACGCTACACCCCGATAGGTCGCGATCAAAAGCCTTAACGCGACGGGTCGGCCTGTCGCGTTCAGAACGCGACAGCAGGGTCCGTCGCCTTCACAGGCCGGAACCCTAATCTGGGTTCCCATCTCTGGATCTCCCACACAAACCATGTAAAATGATGTGAAAACCCATTTTTCATGCTCTTTTCATTATCCTAACATGGTATCTATCATTTATAAAGTAAATAACAATCTGAACATGCATCACATGCAATCCACAACGTAAAACTGGGTGAAAACTCCCTACCTTCATGAAGAACGTGAAGAACGGCGATCACCCGGCATTTCCCCCGCTCCGTGTGATGTCCTCGCGGCGAGAGCTCACCGAAAACACCTCCAGAACCTCGAATCGCCCGAAAACTTGTGGAAAAATGCCTCCTTGGCCGAGCAGAGTTTCCTAAGCTCTGTTCGGCCGACCTCAACTAAAAACACTTCACAGTTGAGAATGCAACGCACTCTACTGTCGTGACAAGAACGTGACGTAGGAGGCCGTCGCCTTCCCACTGTCGACGTCTGCCAGACCGCCTAGCGCGCGACATGCGGCGGATATGCGGACGAAGACTGCAAACGGAGGCAACCAGAACGTGACACTTAGGGTTGTCGCGTTTAAAACGTGACACCAGTCTCTATCACGTTTACAGACAGAGAACTTGTGAGCTTTTTGGGCCCAACTTGCCGGCCCACAAAGCCTCACAACCTGCGAAAACACCTGAAACACAGACTAATGAGCCACACACTGGCCACCAAACCTGCTAAGCAAGGATCCGAAAAGGTCCGAAAAAATGTGCGACGTTACATTACTATCACCTAAAAAGGAATGTCGTCCTCGACATTAAAAAAAAACCACAGTAAGTCAGACTATCACCTAAAAAAAAACAAAGCCATATACAAAATAAGTAGGATACACTTTCTCTGCATCTGCCTTTCAAATCATTATGTGCTAGCTGATTCATCCGCTCATTTTCACACTTGTTCTGCTTTCCTTTCTCTTTAATTTATTTCATAACTGCACTGCCTGGTTGCTACATTCTGCCCTTTCTATACCTTTCAGCTGTAGGCGATTCTACCCTGCTATTGGCTATTTATCTACTTGGACTCAACCTATTTCCACATTTTCCCGACTGTGTTTGCAATATTTCTTTTTGGGCCGCTTCACTTGCTTAAAACCCTTTACTGTATACTGCCATTCTGAGATATTTTGCTATATAAAATCACTTTTAAATTCTCAATTTCTTCGGTATCATTCCATTATCTGCCTTTTACTACCAACTATTACTCTGCTTCAACTTTATTCACATTCTTAACCACCAACTTCTCAAAGAAAATCACATTACCATAACTAAATTTCCTGGCTCTTTATACCATTCTACTCATGCTGCCTTAATTCATATCTGGCCAAAAATCACTGTCTCTTTGTCCAACTGTGCATAAACCTCAAAATTTTCTTTAATCATTCAAATCTCGAATAACCTGTGAATATCAAACATTCCATGCTTCTGCTACGTTGCTCTGATTACTCTGGATACTTAACAAAATATCCCATAAATTCTGCTTTCTTTATTGCTTCCAATTATTTTCCATTTACACTATTACTCTGATTCCAGCTGGACTCAATTCTAACTTTATTGGCTTCTCAAATCACTTTACTTAATCAATTAACACTGGAAGGAAATACCGAAATCTTTAAACTGCTTTCTTTAATATTTCAATTCTGGTTGTGCCACATGCTTAAATTGTGAATCCTGCCATATCGCTGCTGACTTATCCAGCTCTTTTCATTCCTTTCTTGCTTGAATAATACACTATGTCTGATCTAATGAATCTATTACATAATCTTCAAAATATTTGCTCTCATTACTGTGTCATTACATTCTCTTATCACATGATAACACTATTCAACTAACTCTATTCATCTTCTACCTTCAACTTTACCGAACTCTTTCTTAATCAGATGGTCTCTAAATTGTTCATTGTTTATCTGATCTTGCTTTTCCTTTCTGTACTTATTAATTCCAATTTCCATACATTCCTTACTCTCTTTGTTCTATTCTGCCATACTCTAATTTGCTTATTATTCTTTAATTTTTCTGCTTTTTTATTCTTACACCATACTCTGAAATAACCTTATAGAAGGATACCTTTACCCAATTAAATCACTTCCTGTATACAGGCAGGCCAACTCTTACTGAGCATTTTTCTGAACCTACTAATTATATATGTTTCATAATCTACTATTCCCTTTCTTTCTCTAATCAATAACTCTTAATCTGTTCTATATTGCCGCTTACACTATTTACAATATCATTTCTACAAAACATTTCTTTTATCTATTCCATTATCTGGCTATCTTCACTGTACCATTTGTACTGCAATTCCTGCTAACACACAATCATTCTTTGTTGAAATACTGCCAAAGCTAAAATCTGAAACTGATTTCTTTAAATACTATAACTTGCTTTGCCTAATTTCTCTATTCTATTTTGCTGCTCTATTCTCAAATGTTGATACCATTGCTGCTACATCATACTTACCGTGATCCTTTCCATTGAAACCTTCACTTTAATTTCTCTCATCATTTACCTTGCTATTCCAATTAACCTGATACTTCTCAACTGCTTCTTAATTAATCCATTCTTTTCTATTCTGTCCCACATAACTCTACCTTATTTTAAACATTCTTAATCTTAACCTCAATCTTTAACACTGTATTCATTAATAAACCAATCTGTACAATCCTACAAACTGCCACAAATCCTTGCTTCTCTATTTACCAGTACCTCATCTGAAACCAATCTGCCTTTCTCAATTAATTCCAAATTTTCTATAACAGTAATCACATTATCACCCAGGCTGTTTCGTTAATACTTACTAACACAAATCTTGAACACTACAATACCTCTGCCAAGGTCCTCAACCACAATTCTTAACACATACCATTCCTCATTAATAATACTATTCCTATTATTGTCCCATCACACTAACACCTTACACCTATCTCTGTCAACGCTGTACCTTGTCAACTCTATACCTTGCTAACACATATCAGACATATCCTTCTCAAAACACTACTTTACCTTTCCTGATTATCATAACTAAATTCACTAATCTCTTTTCAATTTCTATAACTGAAAACCTTTGAACAACCACACTTTAACTGCAACTGGCACACTAATGTAACCACTCAACTTATAAACTACACCATTTCTCTGCCATTACTAACAACTGCTAGGTGTGCAAACAATCATACCCATTTCACAAACTGGGTTTCTTCTAACCACATCTTCTCTCAATCATTACCAGTAACTGCCACACTTATAAAAATAAACACACAATACACATAACAAAACTCACGTGAAAAACCACTTTAAACCACATAAAATCGCAGACTTACTACCAGCAGTGGACATTAAACCATGTCTTGAGACATTGTAACTTCAATGTCTTTTCATATTCTAACTGGACCATGCTCTGATACCAACTGTAGCGGTCCTGGATATTTATGCCCAATAAGGCTCCATATCCAGATCTGCCTCCCGCGAACAGACTGAAGTCTCGCAAGGGATAACTTGTACACGTGTCCAGTAAGAATATAAAAGACATCCACAATAGTATAAGACACAAGAAAGTACATGTGCTCATATCTGTATATAACAATTTACAACTATCCGAATACATTATTACATGTCCAATAAAAAGAGTACAACTAACCCCCACTGTGCCGGCCCTGGATATTTATGCCCAATAAGGCTCTATATACAGATCCGCCTCCCGCGAACGGACCGAAGTCTTGCAAAGGATAGCTCGTACACGTGTCCAGTAAGAATATAAAAGACATCCACAACAGTATAAGACACAAGAAAGTACATGTGCTCATATCTGTATATAACAATTTACAACTGTCCCAATACATTATTACATGTCCAATTAAAAAGTACAACTACCTAGGGCATACCCCGAGGGAGCACAAGCTCACACAACACAACTAACACTACTGCTGGTGGTACAAGTCTGCCACAACCCCTTTGCAAGCCATATAAACGGTAAGCCCTGAAAAGAACTATAGGGGAGTGAGCCTCAACAAGTCACAGGCTCAGTGAGGACCACCCAAAACAACACACAACATTGAAGAACCTCAACCCCAGAGGGTCTCACTGGCAACACCGATAGCCAAACCATATCATACTCACATCAAAGTATAATTAATAACAACTAAACACAATTACATCAGCTAATACCAATCCCGGAAAGGAAGAGGGTCAACAGGACTAGCACAACACCACTAGTCCGCTAAACAACTGTAATGCCTACGCCATAAGCCTCACAGGCAAACCGTTACAACAACTGGTCGCTGAAGCTACAAGCTTCATAGGCGAACCTTAAACACGTGGGTAACAGGACTTCTGACCAGGAGCTAGTCCATTATACCCCAAACCACAATATGTCGAAGGCCACACACACACACAGGGTAGCAGGACTGGCAACAGTAGGCCAATCCATCACACCTTAAAACCATAATCGGAAGTTTACCTGGGGAAGGTAAAACACAACGAGTGGAAGGTCTCACCACACGACCTCCACGGAGCACAGCTCCACTACACCACCTGAAAAGACTGAAACATAACGTAGCACGAGAAACTGGTACCCACAAAGTGTACAGGTACCTACTATCACGAGGTACCACCACAAAGCCTCAGTACAATTGTGCCTCCTACCAGGCACACCACAACGGGTCGAACCACAACGAGCGAGTCATTATACACAAGCCATGACTACTGGCAAAGCACGAGTCGGAAAGAACGACGCCACCACACGGGAACGGACTACTGGTTCATGACGCCAGCATCCAACCCGGACAACACAACACAAGAACTACCTCTCAGTCTCGCAGTCACGGACGAAAGGTCCAACTACCGCTCCACAACTACAAGTAAGCCAAAGAACAGTGGAGACCAACCAACACCGCACCTGCAGGTCACACACCCTGTAGGTCCATGCCTAGCACCTTTAGGGACTCTGGCCCGAGCTCCCTAAAGTGAGACACTGGAAACACAGGACTAGCTGGGGCCCAGTATGTCTACTGGTGTCCGTAACCCCCAACCACGAGCGCGCTACAAACGACTACACACCCACAAACACAAGTCGCTGCCCTCTGTCGTCTTTCCCTCAGCCGGACGTACTGTCCAGGACAGACGACACAGACCTCGATGGTACACATAGTACCGGGACAAACCCCGAGCACTAACGTGCCTGGCTCACACAAAGCCTGGGGTATCCGACTAGAGAGGTATTCCGGAATAGGCACCGGACCACCACAGTTGGCTAGCACACAAACCACGATACTTACACGTAATATCTTTATTACAAACCATGGTTCAAATGTGAGGAATAGCTTGTCTCAGTCACCATGTGACCTACAAGCTAACCTACACAGACACATATATAAATTACGTTAACCAATAACAACTTGACCTGTCATTGGTCACCTCGTGACCTCCATTGCCATATTAAACTCAATATATGATAACCACTTAATAACTATACTTATGTCTTACTAATCAACCATCTTAAATAATCTATAACAGACATTAAAGGACCAAGGCTAGGTTCACGCTGGAACCTCACTGCCTAACCACCACGACCCACAAGTTAAACCACGATAGAGTATGTGCCATGCACACACTCAAACCACATAAACACCACGCCAACTACTTAAATTACACGCTAACTATGTAAACGACACGCTCAAGGAGCACTACAGGTGCCAATGCACCTCTCACCACTGCCATACACAACAAACCACGATAATCGGATAATCATGCCAACATGCACAACATAAAGCCCCTCGGACCTGTTAACGCGACAGGGTTCAACGTCGCCATCAGAACGCGGCCCTTCGACATGTGGCGTTCAAAAGCTGAACGCGATGAGTTGGGCTGTCGCGTTCAGAATGCGACACCCCAGGCCGTCGCCTTTACAGGCGAAACCCTAATTTGGAAACTCTTCTCCGGATCCTCTACGCCAACCACCCCAAACAACATTCTAACCCATTTTTCATGTGCATTTCATTGCCCTAACATGATATCTATCGTTTATAAAGCGTTAAACAGACCAAACATGCACCACACACGTTCCACACAATGAAACAGGGTGGAATCTCCCTACCTTCGCAAAGAACACGCAACCCAACCACGACACGGCCTCTCCCCCGCTCCATGCGACGTCCTCGCGGCGAGACCATGCCGAAAACTGCTCTAAAACACCGAATCACCCAAAATCCTCTGCAGCAGCTCCTCCCCTGGCCGAGTAGAGCTTGTGAAAGCTCTGTTTGGCCAAACCTGCTTAAAAATGCACTGCGGTTGAGAATGCGACGTAGTCCGACGTCGCGATCTGAACGCGACGTAGGGGGCCATCGCCTTCTCAATGTCGACGTCAGCATGTCGCCCAGCTCGCGACACGCTGTGCATAGGCAGACGAAGACCGCATTTCGGTCGACAAGCAGAACGCGACCACCAGGGCTGTCGCGTTCAGAACACGACGCACACCCTTGTCGCGTTCACAGGCAGAGAACCTGTGAGCACTTTGGGCCCAATCTGTCGGCCCACGAAGCCTCACAACCTGTTTTCCTGAAACATAGGCTAATGGGCCACACACTGGCCACCAAACCCGCTAAGCAAGGATCCACGAAGATCTGAAAAATGCCGCCTCCCGCAAACGGACCGAAGTCTCGCAAGGGATAGCTCGTACACGTGTCCAGTAAGAATATAAAAGACATCCACAACAGTATAAGACACAAGAAAGTACATGTGCTCATATCTGTATATAACAATTTACAACTGTCCCAATACATTATTACATGTCCAATAAAAAGAGTACAACTACCTGCGGCATACCCCGAGGGAGCACAAGCTCACACAACATGACTAACTCTACTGCTGGGGGTACAAGTCTGCCACAACACCTTTGCAAGTCACACAAACGGCAAGCTCTGAAAAGAACTGTAGGGGAGTGAGCCTCAACAAGTCACAGGCTTAGTAGAGACCACCCAAAACCACACACAAAACTAAAGAGACCTCAACCCTAGAGGGTCTCACTGGAAACACCGATAGCCAAACATATTATGCTCACAACAAAGCATGATAAATAACAGCTAAACAATAAATATCACTAGCTAGCATAAATCTCGGAAGATAAAAGGGACAACAGGACTAGTACAGTACCACTAGTCCGCCCAACAACTGTAAAGCCTAAGCCACAGGCCTCACAGGCAAATCATTACAACAACTAGTCGCCTAAGCTACAAGCTTCACAAGTAACCTACCCACGAAGGGTAATAGGACTGGCATCAGCTAGCCAATCCACCTCACACCAAGACCTCACACCAAAACATAATCGGAAGCTTACCCGAAGACGAGTAAAAACACAACACGTAGACCTCCACAGAACACAAGCCCACCTCAACACCTGAAGGGACTAGTACACGAAGTACCACAACACAAAACCATCCACGAAGGGTATAGGTACCTACCTTCACGAGGTACCACAACAGAACTACAACCAGAACCGTGCCACCACTAGGGCACACCACAACAGCTAAATCTCAACCAACCAGTCACACACACAAGCTACCACCAATGGCAAAGCATGAGTCGGAAAGAACGATGCCACCACACGGGAACGGACTACTGGTTCATGACGCCAGTATCCAACTCGGACAACACAACACAAGAACTACCTCTCAGTCTCGCAGTCACGAACGAAAGGTCCAACTGCCGCTCCACAAGCACAAGCCAAAGAACAGTGGAGACCAACCAACACCACACCTACAGACCACACAGCTGCAGGCCCATGCCTGGCACCTTTAGGGACTCTGGCTCGAGCTCCCTAAAGTGAGACACTGGAAACACAGGACTAACTGGGGCCTAGTACGTCTACTGGTGTCCGTACCCCTAACCACGAGCGCGCTACAAGCGACCGCACACCCACAAACACAAGTCGTTGCCCTCCATCGTCCTTCCCTCAGCAGGACGTACAACTCAAACACAGGAGTGAGGGTGTCCAGGACAGACGACACAAATCTCGATGGTATACACAATACCGGGACAAACCCTGAGCACTAACGTGCCTGGCTCACATAAAACCTGGGGTACCCGACTAGAGAGGTATTCTGGAATAGGCGCCGGACTACCACACTCGGCTAGCACATAAACCACGTCAGTCACTTAACACCTCGGTGAAACTTATATCACGATATATTAAATATAATTGTCTCGTCACCGGTCACCATGTGACCTCCAAGCTATCCGACTCCAACACATACTTAGATCACAATAACATACAACAATCTTGCCTGTCATTGGTCATCTCATGACCTCCATTGCCATATTAACACAATATATAATAATCACTTAATAAGTATACACATGCTTTACTAATTAAACCATCTTAGATAACCTATAAAAGACATCATAGGATCGAGGCTAGGTTCACACCAGAACCTCACTGCCCAACCATCACAAACTAACCACAGAAGTTATATTACGATAAACACAACGTCGAACTACTTGCCATGCACACACAAACCACATGCACGGCACTCAAACCACGTAAACGACACGCTCCACGAGCGCTACAGGTGCCAATGCACTGCTTATCAATGCCTTGCACAATATACAATGATAATCCGATAAATACGCTATCATGCACAACCATAAAGCTCTCAGAACTGTTAACGCGACAGGGGCTATTGTCGCCTTCAGAACGCGACACCCCGATAGGTCGCGATCAAAAGCCTTAATGCGACGGGTCGACCTGTTGCGTTCAGAATGCGACAGCACGGTCAGTCGCCTTCATAGGCCAGAACCCTAATCCTGGTTCCCATCTCCGGATCTCCCACACAAACTATGTAAAACGATGTGAAAACCCATTTTTCATGCTCTTTTCATTATCCTAACATGTTATCTATCATTTATAAAGTAAATAACAATCTGAACATGCATGACATGCAATCCACAACGTAAAACTGGGCAGAAACTCCCTACCTTCGCGAAGAACGGCGATCACCCGGCGTTTCCCCCGCTCCGTGCGACGTCCTCTCGGTGAGAGCATGCCGAAAACACCTCCAGAACCTCGAATCGCCTGAAAGCCTGTGCAAAAATGCCTCCCTGGCCGAGCAGAGTTTCCTGAGCTCTGTTCGGCCGACCTCAACTAAAAACATGTAACGACCCACTTCCACCCGGTACGGTTATACCAACCCACATCGGATGAAGGCAAGTCGCTACAGGGGAGAAAACCCCAACAAGTAACACATGGGCTGAGATATACACAAATAGAGAACAATATTACAACGGAAAGTAAACAATTTCTTATTCCATCAACTTTGCCAACCACATTCCACAGTCCATATAGTCCAAGAAAGAAAATGACATGACATAATAAACATTTACATGTAGCCAGTTCCAATTACATATCCCAAGTTCAAATTAAATTTTTACATCACATACTAGCAAAGAAAATACAATCTTCAATTTATCCTTCGCGCTCCTCTTCAGATTTAGCCCAGTCCTCAGCTACTAATCTCTTGAAATGTTTAGCAAGGGTGAGTCTACTTAATAGACTCATCAAGTAACTTAAAATTCAAACTATATACTTATCATGCATGCTTTCTAACAATTTAACACTATAAAGTTTAGCAAATTAAATTCATTCATGCTCAAGCTATAACATAAATAAATTAACATGAAATCGTATTAAACAACTATTCTAACACATGTAGAACAATAATCTAAACATGTATACTAATAACATGGTATTATTAACTTGAGTACAAACATGCAATCACATGCTTGCATACTTTGTTCTAATCATTTCACAATTCTACACATTTAATCATGGAGACATGTACAATGTAAGTAACACTTCTATCATGATCTCTAACTCACTTCACATGTAATTATAACATTTTACTCTACATTTAGCTTGCTGTTTTTATGGAAATTTATTACATTCTCATAGCACTTGCATATAGATCACATTAACTACACAGCATAATACTAAACACATGTACTTCAAGTAGTTATAATTCATGGATATGAAAAAATGCACCTACACTTGGTACTAAGCATAATATCACTTTTATCATTTGACGAGTATCATATTAACACATGCACACCAAGAAATGATCTAATTCATGGGTACAATAACACACATTTATACATGATACTAGACAGGATATCGAATTACAATATTAACATTTACACTTGTACTATTTTCTCATGACATGCACACATATACTTACTTTCACACTTTAACACTTTCATTTACACATGATTTCCCATCGTTTTCATTTCCATATTCACACATTTCTTATCATTTCACTTTGCACATAACATGTGCCACATTCACATATATTTGCACATACCTTGTGCCACAATCATATGTCATTTTCCATATTGTACTTATGTTCATTTATCTTACACAATGCCAAGACACAGCCCAAACCACCACTAAACGATCGTGTAGCACATATACTTTCACATTCATGTACTTAATCACCAGGCATAGTGATCAAGTCTTGATTTCTGCAGAAACCGAGGAAAGCCCTTCCCACCATTACCAGTGGAACCTGTCCACCTCCAAGATTTCACAAGACCCTTGCCAAGGGTATCACAATTTATCAAGCCCCTTATCCAGGGTATCACATAATTTTATCAAGCCCCTTATCCAGGGTATCACATAACATGTTTGAGCTTTCCCGTAGGTGCACTACTACGGTACAGCTCCAAGCATCTAGGGTGGTAGTGTCTTATGGGCACATGCATTTTACATATACACATGAGTACTCATCTACAAATTTTAAACCTTACTGTTTCAATTGACAAATAATCATAATAAGAATCTAAACATACTGAAGTTTACTTATTGTTGTCCAAATGGTATAATATTTGTATCACTGACTATTCACAGGTTGAACATGACATATACAAATTTTCAGATTTTTTGGAAACATATATAAATTATAGAAATTAAAACAAGCATTCTGTAGATTTATTAAGAAATCCAATTAACCATGGATCACAATGTTACGATGTATTTAGTAGTTCCAAAACCTGTGTTCAGGAGTCATAATTTCAATCAAGATTTCTGATATATTAATATGCACAATACGTTTTACTTGGAATTTAAAAACAGACAATTCATTCATACTACGCTATTTCTAGAAAATTCAATAATTTACACAGTAAATAGAAATTTACTCTAATTTCATGATGGGACCTGACACATGCATATGACCTACAGAAAATTTATGAAACCCTAATTCTTCACTGACCTATTTACATAGATTAAACATGGTCATTTTATGCTCATAGTCCAATTATCTGAATTTTAGTAATTAGCACAAATCACAAAAATTCACTAAAACCTCATGACATGACCTACTAATCACCTTTGACCCCACATAAAATCTATAGCATGCACACATACCCGAAAGTCCATCAAATGTCTTAAAGAAGATCAAACAGCAGTTTTCAGAACACTGAAGAACTTAACTACAAGGGATGCTGTCGTCTACAGTTAACTGCACACTTTGGTGCCGCCAACCCAGGATATTGACTGCAGCAGATGCTGTCACCAACTTCCTCCCAGCACCTATGTAGACAGCACTCAATACAAAGGGGAATTTGGAGGTTCCAGGACGCGAGGAAAAATTTGAAAAAATGTGCAAACCCTAAAGGACAAGTTTATAGAGTGAATCTATAAGCTACTTGCCTCCAATAAAATCCTAGACAATCAAACTTTGTCGGTGAAGCCCTCCTCGGCCCTACCAAGAAGGTGCTCAAAATCTCCTTAGATCTGGTTCTTCTGTTGATGAAGATGACTCCTCGGAGTTGGGACTTCTTCTCCTATGTATAGGCTATCTCCCAGGTGTTGTAGATCCCCGGGAAACACCTCCAGTCGCTAGATCCAGACCTCCAAAGATCAGCACTTCTCCACTATAGATGCTAGGGTTTCACAAGAGCAAAATACTTCCCTTCGCCCTAACCTGAGTGTTTTATAGAGTTGGTGGGTTGGGGTACGCGTTAGGGTAGGTTTCCCACGGTTATTCAAGACTTTCCTAAACTGAAACCGGCCAAAACGCGGGCGTTAACAATTCTGGAACCGTTACACAGGAAGGATATTGACGTCAACATCGGTTGTAGTCAACCTGTGGTTGACGTCAACATCGGTTGTAGTCAACCTGGGTTGGCGTCCAGAGATGTTGCCGCCAACACAGTGCTTGGCCAAAACACAATTATGCATCCAAATAAATGTACAATTACGCTCCAACAATATAGTATATGCAGAAATAAATATATATGCATTCATCATATAAACTGCATGCATTACATATTATTTATTTAAATATAACATGTACTAATCTCAATTAAAGATAACATGCATGCACGCTCAAGGATATTCATGTTTAGAATAACATATATATATATATATAATATATATACATACACACTACATAATTATATGCATTATGCATGAACATATAAATATAATACACACACTATT
This sequence comes from Colocasia esculenta, assembly GCA_014218235.1. NCBI lineage: Eukaryota > Viridiplantae > Streptophyta > Magnoliopsida > Alismatales > Araceae > Colocasia > Colocasia esculenta. The sequence continues at coordinate 106,298,180 of CM024763.1, read as the reverse complement.
ATTTAGGTATCATACATGTCATAAACAGTTTAACATGCCTAGAATTAGATAATTATCATTTACACAAGATAACCATATATATTTTTACATTTATGCATCATAGTTACGTAAAATATGTATGGAATATATACATACAATGTGCACCTCAACCATTAGATAATACATACACATTTAAATATAATACCTGTACAAAAGTAAACTCACATATACTTACAGATGCATGGTAGTACTTCATGCTATATTTGCAGCATTACTTAATTACAACATGCATAGTATTTAAATAAGTACATCATATACAAAATTAGATAATTACTTATGTTCACGAAAGTAATATATAGATATAAGCATATGCACATGGACAATTTAATAATTATATTATGCAAAATTTATATACACGCACTACATTTATAACAGGTAAATATCTCATGCACAATATAAATTGACAGAAAATTCAGGGTATCACACCCTCTCCCCCTTAAAAGATCTTCGTCCTCGAAGATGGGATCATGTACTTGTGGTGACATCGTCGGTGTCGCCTCCAGTCAACGCATACTCTCAGACCGGTGCTTGGGTTCTTGTTGTTGGAACATCTCGGGGAACGAACTTCTTCCTCTGATTCGAACATTCTCTAATCCGATGATCCTTTCTACCACACTTGAGACATCTTCCCGACTTCGTCCAACACACATCTCCACCATGACGCTTGCCGCAATGCACACATACGGGCTTCTCGTTGCCTGCTGAAGCTACTGACCGCGATGCTGATTCTGTTGGTACCATAGCTGATTGTTGACCTTCCATAAGCTTCTGCATCTTCCTCTTCTGCCGTTGAAATGGTTCTGGTAACCTCTCCAATCGAGCCTTCTTCTCTTCCAAATACAACATCATCTTACACTCCTGCCTACATGCCGCACTAAAAGCCGCATCCATAGTCCTATGGTCAAATGCTACCAGTCTGGCCCTCAATGACGGTCTAAGTCCCATCACAAACTTCTTCGCCTTGTGCCTCTCATCGGCAACTATATGGGGTGCATACCTCGACAGCTCCGCGAATCTAGCCTCATACTCTAAAACTGTCATCGATCCCTGAGTCAATGCCAAGAATTGCTTCTCCATCTTGTCTTGGATATGCTCGGGAATATACTTGACCTCAAACAACCTCACGAACTCCTCCTAGGTCACCTCTAGCTCCACTCCCAGAAATTGCGTGCAAAGAACGGAAGACCACCACACATCTGCTCGCTCCTGAAGCATGTAAGTCGCCAGACTAACCTTGTCATCCTCTGCACACTTGATAGCTCTGAATATCTTCTCGATCTCTCTAAGCCAACTCTCTGCAACCAATGGCTCACTCTCCCCATTAAAAGAGGGTGGAGCCATCCTCCTGAACCTCTCCATGATCGATACACCACGGTCCTGCTGGGCTGGTGCTGGATCCCAAGCCTGAAGCTGAGTCTGAAGAGCTGCTTGCGTCTGCGCATGAGTCTGCATCACTTGCACAAGTCCTTGCATGAATGTTCCGTAGTGAACAAATGGTGGCGGGGGTGGCGCAGGTGGTCCTTGAGGTGCTGGCACTTCCTGTTGTTCATTTGTAGCCCTCCTTGGTTCCTCATCCTGAATGGGCAAGCTCGAACGTCGAGTCCTTCCAACCATAGTCTGCAAAATAGACACCATGTCAAACTCTATTTATCACTACGCTTAACATATTATCATGCATTCATCTTATCACTTTTCTAGCCCTATCTTAATTATTCCTTGAATCTGGCTATCCACTACAAAGACTTAGAGATGTGATTCAGTTGATGGCTATTCATGTATAATCTCAACCCTGGGGCTCTGATACCATCTCTGCAATGACCCACTTCCACCCTTTACAGTTATACCAACCCACATCGGATGAAGGCAAGCCGTTACAGGGGAGAAAACCCCAACAAGTAACACATGGGCTGAGATATACACAAATAGAGAACAATATTGCAACGGAAAGTAAACAATTTCTTATTCCATCAACTTTGCCAACCACATTCCACAGTCCATATAGTCTAAGAAAGAAAATGACATAACATAATAAACATTTGCATGTAGCCAGTTCCAATTACATATCCCAAGTTCAAATTAAATTTTTACATCACATACTAGCAAAGAAAATACAATCTTCAATTTATCCTTCGCGCTCCTCTTCAGATTTAGCTCAGTCCTCAGCTACTAATCTTTTGAAATGTTTAGCAAGGGTGAGTCTACTTAATAGACTCAGCATGTAACTTAAAATTCAAACTATATACTTATCATGCATGCTTTCTAATAATTTAGCACTATAAAATTCAGCAAATTAAAGTCATTCATGCTCAAGCTATAACATAAATAAATTAACATGAAATCGTATTAAACAACTATTCTAACACATGTAGAACAATAATCTAAACATGTATATTAATAACATGGTATTACTAACTTGAGTACAAACATTCAATCACATGCTTGCATACTTTGTTCTAATCATTTCGCAGTTCTACACATTTAATCATGGAGACATGTACAATGTAAGTAACACTTCTATCATGATCTCTAACTCACTTCACATTCAATTATAACATTTTACTCTACATTTAGCTTGCTGTTTTTATAGAAAATTTATTACATGCTCATGGCATTTGCATATAGATCACATTAACTACACAACATAATACTAAACACATGTACTTCAAGTAGTTATAATTCATAGATATGAAAAAATGCACCTACACTTGGTACTAAACATAATATCACTTTTATCATTTGACGAGTATCATATTAACACATGCACACCAAGAAATGATCAAATTCATGGGTACAATAACACACATTTATACATGATACTAGACAGGATATCGAATTGCAATATTAACATTTACACTTGTACTATTTTCTCATGACATGCACACATATACTTACTTTCACACTTTAACACTTTCATTTTGTGACGCCCCTCCAATTTAGCAGGGGAATAAATCGGAGGAGAACGTGAACAACGAGTATGGTAACGACAATTGCACATACTTTCGTAAACATCAGAGCAACTAAGGAACAATAATTGATATAAACTCTTGATTTCATTATAAAATCACTAAGACCATTACAACCACTAATTTAAAGCCAATACATAGGGCTTAATGACATCATTACATTAAAAAGAAATCTAAAGTAATAACTACTAGACTCCATTGTACTAGGGCAACTTCATGACTTGACTCCGGGTCACTCATCACTCGGGTCCTGTCCCATTGGTGTGTGTAACGTCATTGTACGACTTACCTGAGACACAATAACAAATAACAAAGGGTGAGCGATACGCCCAGTAGGACTTAAATCTCAGGATCAAGCAGGCTTTAAATAATTAATGCATTAAATGGAAGAGTAACTAATGATAGAGCGAGTCATGTAAAGTTGAGAAAGTAATAGCACAAGTAACATGGTTCAGATAGCAGATGAATCAAGTATAGCACGATGATTAAAGTCAAGTCACGATAGAAACGATAACAACGCAACACCATGTAGCGACAATGGCAAGCAATAGCAAGCGACAGGTATAGCAAGGAGAGATAGTAGTTGGTCATGTAAAGAGTAAATTGCACTTTGATTGATTTTCATCAATCGAGATAGTATAGCACTTTTGATTAACTTTTGTCAATCGAAATAGTAATGGCACTTTGGTTATCCGTAGATAGCCGAGAGAGTATAGCACTTTTATTGTCATTAGACAACGAGAGAGTAGAGCACTTTGAATGCGATTAAGTCACGATAGTACGCAATAACTCACGATAGCAAGTATCAAGTAGAGCAAGCAGAGCGTATGACAGTAGGACAATTCATGCATACTACGCTATTTCTAGAAAATTCAATAATTTACACAGTAAATAGAAATTTACTCTAATTTCATGATGTGACTTGACACATGCATATGACCTACAGAAAATTTATGAAACCCTAATTCTCCACTGACCTATTTACACAGATTAAACATTGTCATTTTATGCTCATAGTCCAATTATCTGAATTTTAGTAATTAGCACAAATCACAAAAATTCACTAAAACCTCATGACATGACCTACTGATCATCTTTGACCCCACATAAAATCTACAGCATGCACACATACCCGAAAGTCCGTCAAATGTCTTAAAGAAGATCAAACAACAGTTTTCAGAACACTGAAGAACTTAACTACAAGGGATGCTGCCGTCTACAGTTAACTGCACACATTGGTGCCGCCAACCCAGGATATTGACTGCAGCAGATGCTGCCGCCAACTTTCTCCCAGCACCTATGCAGACAGCACTCAATACAAAGGGGAATTTGGAGGTTCCAGGACGCGAGGAAAAATCTGGAAAAATGTGCAAACCCTAAAGGACAAGTCTATAGAGTGAATCTATAAGCTACTTGCCTCCAATAAAATCCTAGAAGATCAAACTTTGTCGGTGAAGCCCTCCTCGGCCCTTCTAAGAAGGTGCTCGAAATCTCCTTAGATCTAGTTCTTCTGTTGATGAAGATGACTCCTCGGAGTTGGGACTTCTTCTCCTATGTATAGGCTATCTCCCAGTGGTTGTAGATCCCCGGGAAACACCTCCAGTCGCCAGATCCGGCCCTCCAAAGATCAGCACTTCTCCACTACGGATGCTAGGGTTTCACAAGAGCAAAAGACTTCCCTTCGCCCTAACTTGAATGTTTTATAGAGTTGGTGGGTTGGGGTACGCGTTAGGGTAGGTTTCCCATAGTTATTCAAGACTTTCCTAAACTGAAACCGGCCAAAACGTGGACGTTAACAATTTTGGAACCGTTACACAAGAAGGACATTGACGTCAACATTGGTTGTAGTCAACCTGGGGTTGACGTCAACATCAGTTGTAGTCAACCTGGGTTGGCGTCCAGAGATGTTGCCGCCAACACAGTGCTTGGCCAAAACGCAATTATGCATCCAAATAAACGTACAATTACGCTCCAAAAATATAGTATATGCAGAAATAAATATACATGCATTCATCATATAAACTGCATGCATTACATATTATTTATTTAAATATAACTTGTACTAATCTCAATTAAAGATAACATGCATGCACGCTCAAGGATATACATATTCAGAATAACATATATATATATATATATACATATATATGTACATACACACTACATAATTATATGCATTATGCATGAACATATAAATATAATACACACACTATTATTTAGGTATCATACATGCCATAAACAGTTTAACATGCCTAGAATTAGATAATTATCATTTACACAAGATAACCATATATATTTTTACATTTATGCATCATAGTTACGAAAAATATGCATGGAATATATAAATACAATGTGCACCTCAACCATTAGATAATAAATACACATTTAAATATAATACCTGTACAGAAGTAAACTCACATATACTTACAGATGCATGGTAGTACATCATGTTATATGCGCAGCATTACTTAATTACAACATGCATAGTATTTAAATAAGTACATCATATACAAAATTAGCTAATTACTTATGTTCACGAAAGTAATATATAGATATACGCATATGCACATGGAAAATTTAATAATTATATTATGCAAAATTTATATACATGCACTACATTTATAACAGGTAAATATCTCATGCACAATATAAAATGACAGAAAATTTGGGGTATCACAAAACACCTTACAGTTGATAACGCGACGCACTCTACTGTCGCGACAAGAACGCGACGTAGGAGGCCGTCGCCTTCCCACTGTCGACGTCAGCCAGACTGCCCAGCGTGCGACACGCGGAGGACATGCAGACGAAGACCGCAAACGGCGGCAACCAGAACGTGACACTCAGGGCCGTCGCATTCAAAACGCGACGCTAGCCTCTGTCGTATTTACAAACAGAGAACTTGTGAGCTTTTTGGGCCCAACCTGCCGGCCCACAAAGCCTCACAACCTGCGAAAACACCTGAAACTCAGACTAATGAGCCACTCACTGGCCACCAGACCCGCTAAGCAAGGATCCGCAAAGATCCGAAAAAATGTGCGACGTTACAAACCCAATGAGCTTTTCCAATGACATTGAGGAGAGGTCATTGGCTTCCTCTATAGCAGTGACTTTGGGAGTCTATAAGGTTGGTAAAGATCTTAGTATTTTCCTTACCATGTCTCCTGTCTCATACCATTTCCCAAGTCCAGCTAGACCATTTGTGATATCTATGAAGCAACTATACATTTGAGAGATGGATTCACCTGAGATCATCTGAAACTTTTCATACTGAGTCACCAGTATGTCTATCCTTGTCTCCTTAACCTTATCTGTCCGTTTATAGGTGAGTTTCAGCTTATCCCGCATCTCTTTGGCCGACTTGCATGCAAATATTCTGTTAAATTCCTTCTTGCTTAATGAGCATCATAATATTCTCTTGGCCTTGCTATTCTGAGTCATCATTTTCTTATCAGCATCTGTCCAGTTCTCTTTTAAGTTTTGGACTATCAGATCTCCATCTTCTATTATAGTCCATAGTTGATAGTCTAGACCTTGAAGAAAGAACTCCATTCTTGTCTTCCAGTAGTTGTAATCTTCTCTATCGAATAGTGAAGGCCTGTTGATTGACTGTTCCTTTGCATAACCTTGGGCTGCCATTTATCTTTACTCTTTAGATCGTGAGATCTACTTATTTGAAGAGACTCAGCTCTGATACCACTTGTTGACCAGGTTGCTAGCCCAGAGGGAGGGGGGGTGTGAATGGATTGCTTAAAAATATATCTTGAAATTTTCCTATTAAAAATAACTTTAAACAAAAACACTAAATGCAGGTGTTAGAGTTAGTGAGCATCAGAATATGATAAAAACAATCACACAACACAAGAGAGTTTTATCCTGGTTCGGCCCTTCCAAATGAAAGTCCTACGTCTAGTCTCTAAGCAAACTCTTGGGATTTTACTAACCAAGGGTACAGTTCCCTTATGAACACTTACACCACTAGACGCATGCTGGTCTTCTCTTCAAACTCAAAGAGGCAATACAACCACCTGCAACAATAGGTCTTCCCTTCAACAAGGGGAACAAAACATCTACCCCACAATAGGTCTTCTCTTCGCATAGGAAGAGGAACACTCTGAAAGAGAGTTGAAGGGATGGCCCCTAGATCAAGCTTATATAACAAAGCCTTGCTTGATATGAGGCGCAAACTGAGAGAGAAAAGAATAGGGCTATAATGCTACTCTCTCAGAAACAACAGACTCTCAAAGAAAAATTGAAGTGAAGCTTCAAGAGAGCTTAGAGCAGATGGACTTGGAGTGAGGGCGCACTGCTCTTCTAATATGAATGGTGGTGAAGATCTCTACGTGTACACTTGTGTATCTGTGTATCCATGTGTGCTATTGGGTTCTTCTTGTTCTTCACAACCATCGTCTTCTTATAGGCATTCCTGCTTTCTTCAGATGTAACCATTGAGATATTCGTTGTCTCTCATTTCTTGATACTTGTTTCCATTCAGTCGTAGCAGGTCTTACGTTGTAGAAACATATGGCTGCCAGAAACTTGCAGGCATTAAATGCTAAGCAAGAGAGAGAGATGATATGGATATCTTTTGTGTAGCATGTCCAACGTTGTAGTCATGTGTGACTACCAGAAGCCTGCAAACACTAAATGCTGGGATACAAATAGGTCATATGGGTATCCTCACTATCAGTCAATGTTATAAGTCATGCTGTAAAAAGATATACCAAAGAGGATAAGCTCATTTTGTCGCCATTTAAAGCTATAGATGACATGTCATGGAAATGGTAAACTGTAAAAGATGATGTGCATGGGAACTATATCCGTTAATAGATCATACATTAGAGAATATCCTTGAAACCTTTTTGTAAGAAGGATATGTAACAAATAGCGGGAAATTGAAATGCACTTCTTTAAAAAATAGTTTGAAAATACTGCATGCCAAGATTTGTTCATAACAAAGATTAATCATAAGAGCATTCACTAATTTAATTTCAACCACAATCAATAAGGTTATTGCAAAGATAATTATCAAGGTGTTGAAAATAATATATCTAAAATATCAATAGATAATATGACGCCAATCGATGTTTAAAATATAGTCAATGTCTAACAACAATCGATGTCCAAGAGCAATCGATGTTAAAAAATAATCAAAGTCTAAATAGCAATCGATGTCTGAAGGCAATCGATGTCTAAAGGCAACTATGTCTAAAGGCAATCGATGTCCAAAGATAATTGATGTCCAAAGGCAATCGATGTCTAAAGGCAATCGATGTCTAAAAGCAATCGATGTATAAAAGCAATCGATGTTTAAGTATAAGGCAATCGATATCTAAAGCAATCAATATTTAAGTGCAAGGCAATCGATATCTAACGCAATTGATGTTTAAGTACAAGGTAATCGATACCTAAATCAATCGATGTTTAAGTACAAGAAAATCAATATCTAAAGCAATCGATGTTTAAGTACAAGGCAATCGATATCTAAAGCAATCAATGTTTAACTACAATCGATGTTTTATAAAGACAATCGATATTTATGTAAGACAATCGATATTTATGAAGACAATCGATGTTTTATAAAGACAATTGATATTAAAGTTTGACTATAGAGAAGTCAGAGTAAGAATCAGTTTGGTCATCAATCGATATCACACTTCGACTTCTTAAGAGTTGGAGTGGGTCTCCGGTTGTTCAACAATCGATATTTAACTTCGACTTCTTGGAAGTTGGAGTAAAACCAACAATCGATATAAAATGTTCAGCAATCAACATGAGATGATCGATTGGTCAAGGAACTTCGGATATGACGAAGTTAGCTTCGACTGATCAAGAAGCAAAACATGCATGACTTCGGATGATGAAGTTTAAAGCTATGGATGATAAGACTTGACTTCGATTGAAACTATGCAAAATTTGTCAGTGATGTAAATCATGAACTTATGAATGAAAACTTTAAATGACAACAAAGGCTTACAAGAAATTTGAGTGCCATCTAGTGGGCATAGAAATTCTTGGAATACTTACAATGGTGATCCTTGAAGTATTATTTATTTCCTTTGAGTTACCTGTTGACATACTTAATCAAAATGATATTAAGGTAAAACACGTTAAATATTCTGAAATGTAGAAATATTCTGATAAGTTTTGATATCACCAAAATATATAGTCATGGAGATAAAGGAGTCAACACGACGTTGGGCGGCCGACGTCTGACATCGTCTGGCGGCCATCCGACCGTCTACCTCCAGCGCCTAGTGTCAGCATTTGGCGGCCCGACGTCCTACAGTCGGCAGTCGATGTCCATCGTGTTGGCCCTCTTGATATGGCAGCAAGTCTAACCTAGAGGGGGGGGGGTGAATAGGAAATCTGAAAACTGAAACAAAAATCACCACTTGAAAATATTTGGTTAATATAAATAAACATGTGCAATGGAAGTTAAGAGCGCGAAAGCAAGCACACAAGGGACACAAAGATTTATCTTGGTTCGGCCCTTCCAAATGGAAGTCCTACATCCAGTCCCCAAGCAAACTCTTGGGATTTCACTAATCACCAAGTAACCTTGGTCTTCCCTTAAACAAGGGGCAGACAACACTCAGCAGCCCAACTTGTAACGTCGCGTGCTTTTCGGATCCATGGGGATCATGTGTGTTATGGTTGTGATGGCCGTTGTGAGGCCAATGTGAGTTGGTTGTGTGGAATGTGTGGTTTGGATGTGTGGTTTGTTCAGGTGAGGTGCAGGTTTGGTCCTGAAATGAAATAGGACCTGCTGCAGTTGAGTTGGAGTTGGCGGCCAGGGGTGGCCGTTGACTTGTTGGCGTCCAGGTAAGGTGCCGTTGACTGCATGAACTTGGTGGCATAAGATGTGGACATTTATGGTGGCGGTTGCCCTAGGCGGCAGAGGGGTTGACGCCAACCTGTGGATTCTACAGGTTATAGGGTCACCCGAGAGCAGGTTTTCCACCTGGTTCTCTCTTCCCCTTGCCCCAGCTTCATACCCCCGTGTCCCTAAAGCTTCCAACAGGTACAGGAGAGTGGTTGGAGGATCGTGGGACGTGTGGCGTTGCCAAATCGGACTAGGAAACACCGTGGCGTGGTGCAATTGCTGTGGGAGCTCGCGGAGGGTTCGGTGTGAACCGGGAGATTTCGGATGGTTTAAGCGTGTTCTGAGGTAGGGAACGAACCCTGTTAGCTCCATAGGATCATTAAAACACGACTTGACCACCTGAATTAGCATGTTTAATGCATTTTCGGATTAAGTTGCACCATGCAGGGATAATGGGTGGTTTGATGAATTCAAGTAGTAAAGCATGTTGTTATAGCTTAATTATAGTGTATGGATGTTAGAGGGACTATTTCTGCATGTCTTTCCGTTGTTTTAACGATTGTAAAACCTGTAGAATCGGTTTAGGGTTTCTGCAGGAATAGAGGCTGAAGATCTTGCCGTCAACATCGTTTGTCGCCAAGCTCATCAGCCGGGATACTGACGGCCAGATCCATTGCCGTCTACTTCCTGTAAGCGGTAGTCGATGTGGCCGCTAACTTGTTATAAGCAGAAATGATTATTTATGGTATTTATTGATAATGAGTGGTGCGTTGGCACCTGAGGTGCACTGAGTGCACGTGGTTTCTGTATTTAGCATACGGGGTATGCAGTTAGTTACTCACTTCGAGCTATGTAGACGAAGCTCCTGTTATGATTGAAGGGAACCAGATGCCGGGTCGGTTGTATGCCCTGTAGTTGTCAGATTATGATATTATTCTGGGTATGTATTGGCTGGAGACTTATGGAGCAATGTTAGATTGCAGAAAGAAAAGGATCAGGTTTTGTCATCCTAATGGTGCAGTATTTGAATATCAAGGTATGTCTTTTTATACCTCTAAGTTTCTAATTTCTTCAATTAAAGCTAGAAAGTTGATAAATACTGGATGTGTGGCTTATTAGCCTCGGTAAGTCTGGTAGAAGCTAGTCAACCAGTGGAAGCAGTTCCCGTGGTTAGGGAATTTACTGATGTTTTTCCTGAGGATTTGCCTGGTTTAGCTCCACATAGAGAGGTGGACTTTACCATTGAGTTGCTGCCAGGTACCATGCCGATTTCTAAAGCTCCATATCGGATGACACCAGCAGAACTTAAAGAATTGAAAAAGCAGTTAGAAGAATTGTTGCAGAAAGGGTTTATTAGACCGAGTCATTCCCCGTGGGGAGCGCCGATTTTATTTGTGAAAAAGAAAGATGGAAGCTTTCAGATGTGTATTGATTATAGAAAGTTGAATGATGTGACCATTAAGAATAAGTACCCGTTGCCAAGGATAGATGATCTGTTTGATCAGTTGCAATCAGCAAAGGTATTTTCTAAAATTGATTTGAGGTCTGGGTACCATCAGTTGAGAATCAAAGAGGAGGATATAGATAAGACAGCTTTTAGAACCAGATATGGTCACTTCGAGTTTGTGGTTATGCCATTTGGGTTGACCAATGCTCCTGCAGGTTTTATGGATCTGATGAATAGAATTTTCATCCATATTTAGACCAATTCATTGTGGTCTTTATTGATGATATTCTAATTTATTCAGCATCTGAAGAGGACCATGTAGCTCATTTGAGGTTTACCCTGCAGTTGTTAAGGGATAACCAGTTGTTTGCTAAATTCAATAAGTGTGAATTTTGGTTGAAAGAAATTCAGTTTCTGGGTCATGTCATCTCAGCTAAATGAATAGCAGTGGACCCGAGTAAAGTGGAAGCAGTGATGAGATGGGAAGTGCCTAAGACAATAACCGAGATTAGAAGTTTTCTGGGATTGGCAGGTTATTATAGGCGTTTTATTCAAGATTTTTCTAAGATTGTAGCACCTATGACTAAATTGACCAGGAAAGGGGTGCCATTCGTGTGGTCCGGTGAATGTCATAAAATTTTTATGGAATTGAAGAAAAGACTTACATCAGCACCTATATTGACATTACCGGCAGGGAGTGGTGGTTTTGTGTTGTATATTGATGCTTCAAGAAGAGGACTTGGCGCAGTGCTTATGCAGCATGGTAAAGTGATAGCTTATGCGTCCAGGCAATTGAAGCCAGCAGAGGAGAATTACCCCACTCATGATTGGAATTGGCAGCAGTTGTGTTTGCCTTGAAAATGTGGAGGCATTATCTGTATGGCGAGAGATTTGAGATCTTTATAGATCATAAAAGTTTGAAGTATATTTTCTCGCAGAAAGATTTAAACCTTCGCCAGTGCAGATGGATTGAATATTTGAAGGATTATGATTTCAGTTTGGCTTACCATCCGGGTAAGGCCAATGTTGTAGCAGATGCCTTGAGCAGAAAGGTATATGTAAGTTTGATGATGATTAAAGAGTGGAAGCTGTATGAAGAAATAGTAGAGAATTCTTTATATGTGCCCAGTAGTCAGCGATGGGCAGTACTAGCTGCTAGTGCTGTAGAGCCGTCTTTGTATGGCAGATTATTGAGGCTCAGAGAGCAGATGTATGTTTTGCTGAAATTGTGAAAATGGAAGGAGTTACCATTGATGATAATTGTGTGGTCAGGCTCAGGGGCAGGTTGTTTGTTCTAGCAGAAAGAGAAGTAAAACAGCGAGTGCTGGAAGAGGCTCATAAATCTAGGTACACTATTCATCCAGGTAGTACTAAAATGTACCATGATTTGAGAAAGCATTTCTGGTGGGCTCATATGAAGAAAGAAATAGCAGAGTTTGTTGCAAGGTGTGCTATCTGTCAGCAGATTAAAGTAGAGCATCAAAAGCCTGGAGGTTTATTACAACCGTTACCCATTCCGCAGTGGAAGTGGGATGATATTGCTATGGACTTCGTGGCAGGTTTACCAAGATGAGTTCCGGGCATAATGGAATATGGGTATTTGTTGATAGATTGACCAAGGTGTGCAGATTAGTGGCAGTAAGTATGTCTTGGACAGTGGACAGATTAGCAAATATTTATGTTGAAAGAATTATTCCACTGCATGGTATTCCGAAGACTATTGTGTCTGATAGAGATCCAAGATTTACTTTTGGTTTTTTGGAGAAGTCTGCAAAAAGTAATTGGTACTGAGCTGAGGTATAGCTCCGCTTATCATCCCAGACAGATGGTCAGACAAAGAGGACCATCCAGACGATTGAAGATATGTTGCGGGCTTGTTGTTTAGTTTGGGGAGGTAGCTGGGAGCATCATTTGGGAATGGTTGAGTTTGCCTATAATAATAGTTATCATACCAGTCTTGGGATGGCACCGTATGAAGCTTTATATGGAAGGCCATGTAGAACCCCATTGAACTGGCATGAAGTGGGAGAAAGGCAGCTAGTGGGTCCTGAATTAATTCAGCAAACCACAGAGGTGGTAAAGCTTATTAAAGAAAAATTGCAGGCAGCTCAAAGCAGGCAAAAGAGTTATGCAGATATCCGGAGGAGACCACTTCAGTTTGAATTGGGAGATTTTGTTTTCTTGAGAGTTTCCCCGAGTAAAGGTATTATGAGATTTGGCAAGACTGGAAAGTTGAACCCGAGATATGTAGGACCCTTTCAAGTGTTAGAAAAGATTGGGGAGACAGCTTATAGGCTGGATTTGCCAGCAGATTTTGCAGATGTTCATGATATATTTCATGTCTCTATGTTGAGAAAGTGCATTGAAGATCCAGCTCAAATAATCAGATATCAAGGTGGTGACCTGAGGCCGGATATGACTATGCTTGAGTATCGGTACAGATCACAGATCGAAAGATAAAGAAGCTGAGAAATAAAGAAATTGAGCTAGTTAAAGTGCGATGGGAAAATAGGTTGGGTGGTGAGGATACCTAAGAGTTAGCCGAGGAATGGCTAAAGAGTATCCCTATCTGTTTGAATAAGCCTTTGTATTTCTTTTTAGATGATAGTGCTTGTAAAGGTGTGTATATTTAAGTTGTTTAACTTTGAGTTGTGTTATGAATTTCGAGGTCAAAATTTTCTTTTAGATGATAGTAATGTAACGTCGCGTGCTTTTCGGATCCATGCGGATCATGTGTGTTATGGTTGTGATGGCCGTTGTGAGGCCAGTGTGAGTTGGTTGTGTGGAATGTGTGGTTGGATGTGTGGTTTGTTCAGGTGAGGTGCAGGTTTGGTCCTAAAATGAAATAGGACCTGCTGCAGATGAGTTGGAGTTGGCAGCCAGGGGTGGCCGTTGACTTGTTGGCGTCCAGGTAAGGTGCCGTTGACTGCATGAACTTGGTGGCATAAGATGTGGACATTTATGGTGGCAGTTTCCCTAGGCAGCAGAGGGGTTGACGCCAACCTGTGGATTCTGCAAGTTATAGGGTCACCCGAGAGCAGGTTTTCCACCTGGTTCTCTCTTCCCCTTGCCCCAGCTTCATACCCCGTGTCCCTAAAGCTTCCAACAGGTACAGGAGAGTGGTTGGAGGATCGTGGGACGTGTGGCGTTGCCAAATCAGACGAGGAAACGCCGTGGCGTGGTGCAATTGTTGTGGGAGCTCGCAGAGGGTTCGGTGTGAACCGGGAGATTTCGGAAGGTTTAAGGGTGTTCTGAGGTAGGGAACGAACCCTGTTAGCTCCATAGGATCATTAAAACACGACTTGACCACCTGAATTAGCATGTTTAATGCATTTCGGATTAAGTTGCACCATGCGGGGATGATGGATGGTTTGATGAATTCAAGTAGTAAAGCATGCTGTTATAGCTTAATTATAGTGTATGGATGTTAGAGGGACTATTTCTGCATGTCTTTCCGTTGTTTTAACGATTGTAAAACCTGTAGAATCGGTTTAGGGTTTCTGCAGGAATAGAGGCTGAAGATCTTGGCGTCAACATCGTTTGTCGCCAAGCTCATCAGCCGGGATACTGACGGCCAGATCCATTGCCGTCTACTTCCTGTAAGCGGCAGTCGATGTGGCCGCTAACTTGTTATAAGCAGAAATGATTATTTATGGTATTTATCGATAATGAGTGGTGCGTTGGCACCTGAGGTGCACTGAGTGCACGTGGTTTCTGTATTTAGCATACGGGGTATGCAGTTAGTTACTCACTTCGAGGTTGCGTGTGACGACCCTCATTATACCGGTACGGTTATACCAACCCACGTCGGTATAGCGAGCGCTGCCACAGTGGGACATTTACCCAAACGATACGTACAGCTGAGATACACGCGAATATACAACAGAGTAGCGGAAGTAAAAGACAACTGTCTCCATTCATTCATCATCCACATTAAACATACATGCAATTCGCAATTAACATGAAAGGAACTAAAGTTCACATAAATTAAATTGCTGAAATGGAAATACATAATGTCCACACTTTTACATCCTTTTCATAATACTCTAATACAATGTTCAAATTACATACTTATGAAATACACAATCTCAAAGAAACTCTAAAGCTAGCTAATCTCCGCGCTCAGAGTCCGTCTCTGCTACCTCCTCCGAAGGTGCCACGTCACCAACTTCACCTGTACGCCGAAGCAAGGAGTGAGTCCAGGGACTCAGCAAGAAACACTACTCATGATATACACGTACAGGTCCTAGTGGTTTCTACATGCACATTTACAATTTCCAACACATAGCTTGCTAGTCAATTCAAGATTCAACCTATCATGAAAGTTTTACAATTTATACATGAATCATGCTTTCAGATTTCCAAACAAATAAAATTCACCTATCACATGATCTCTATTCAATTTACTCATGAAACTTTAATCTTTAAAGAGCTAAAACATGAGAGCTACCAACATGAACAATTTTACATACATGAAAGGGGAACACAACTAGCATGGATTTCACATGTCCTTAAGTGCATACATAACCTTTTCACATGCTTTAGGTTGCTGATTTCACATGGTTTAACGGCTGTAAACCTATACATGAAAGCTACATATTGCATAAAACATATCATGTGATCAAACAATCATGCTATCTTATACCCGTTTTCACCAATTATCCCTAACATGGGTTCTAGACATCTTTACACATATAACATGATGACAATAACATAAATTCAATGATTTCACATGCTTTCAGATTTGTCTCACATGGGTTTCAATAACGCATCTTCACATTTTGAGTTTCACATTTTCTTTACACAAGTTTCCACTTTCACATGGTTACACTTTACACATACACATTCACATTATCACTTACACATTTACACATGGACACATACACATTACACATTTCACATTACACATTTTAGGTGCCGTGACACATAGTCCAAACCACCAAAGAAGGACATATACACATCACATTACACATAGACGCCATCTAGGCATTCAATGGCGACTCTTAGACTACGCAGACTGGGAGAACAAGTCTCCACCCTAACCAGTGGTACTTGTCCACCTCCAGGATTTCCCCTAATGCCCTTAGGGTCACTTACACATTGAACTTTCTCAGGGGGACTTTTCCCTGATACAGCTCCACTGCCCTCTACGGAAGCAGTGTCACATTGGCACAGTTGCACATTTACACATTTACCGTTTTACACATGGTTTTATATTTTACACTTTTCATCACATTCACTTTCTCACTCACATGAATATCTCTGTTTTTCCTAACATGGTACTACAGAATTTCAAGAGCTTAGCACACAGTAATTTCACCAATCAAGTTGGTTTTAGACAATAACTAATCACATTACGATAATATACGTAGATTATCACATTTCACATGAAAATACATAACTTCTTATTTACTGGTCCAAATGACCTGAAATTTTAACCACATGCTGTTTTCGGGTTCAAGATCATACACTCAAATTTTCAGATTTTTCTGAGCTAAATAGAATTTACAGAAAATAAAACACCTATTTAGCATACTATTCACAACTTAAGTTAACATGGGGTTTAACATATCCTGCAATTGCCACTTACTGTTTTAAACAGAGGCTACTAATATATGCATGATTTGAGAATACAAAATTCCCTAAATCATACATCTATGGATTTCACCACAACCATTCTTGCATGCTTTATTTTACCGAGCCGGATTTATTAGCAATTTACACAAGCATGGATAATTTACCAAAATTGCAAACACATATACTGACCCACTAATCTTCATGATCAGACCAAAACCGAGACATTCATACTAATCTAATCATGAAAGGATTGCAAGATTATCTACAAGTCATGCTCACAAGTTTAAAGGGGTACAATTATCCTACATTTGCCATCACGCATCACACTCATCACACACCACAATTGATAATATACATAGAGTATAGGATTACCATATATCCTCATCACGGAAAACATACCGAAATTAATGTATAAGAAGGGCAGAACAGCTCACTGTTCTGTCCAGAGGAACTTGGCGGCGGTCTCTGGCCGCTGACTCAGAGTCAGCGACAGGGCGATGGACGCCAAGCATGATCTGGGCGTCCAGGGACCTTGCCGTCAAGCCAGGTCTGTGCAGAAACACAGACCCGAGCTCTCAAACTTGGGTGAATGGGAGGGTCTAGGACTCGAGGAAAAATCCATAAAATAGCAAAACCGACCTAGACTCATACGGATACCATGGATAGGTCACTTGCCTTTTAAAATTCTTCAAAGGATTTAGGGTGTTGGTGAAGCCCTCTTGGGCTGTCCCAAGAAGTGCAGAACTCCCTCCAAACGATCTCTCCTCCGGGCTCCTGGATGATCTCCACGCCGAGGGGATGTCGGGGAAGCCTCCTCCTTTGATCCAGCTACCTTCTTGAAGCAGTAGATCTCCGGAGCAGATCCTCAGGTGATGGATTCTTGGGTTCCAAAGTGGGTTTTCTCTCAGTTTTTCTCTCTAGGGTTTTTTTCTCACTTTTCTCCTCTTGCAAGGTGAAGGGAGGAGTGGGGAGAGGCCATTTCGGGTTCAGACATAAGGGAGGGCCTCTCTCTCCCACTCACCATGCTGATTTGACAGCCTTCAGAGCCGTTGGGGACATCCCCCAATGGTTGGCTTGCCTTGTTTCAGAAGCTTGCAGCTCTGCTGCGCATGCAGGCCAGAGAGATTGGCGTCCATATCGCTGGACGCCAGGATTAGTGTTGGCGTCCATGTCTGGACGCTGACACCTCTAAACGGCCTGGGCTTGACGCCAAGGTGGCCTTCGGCCAGAATTCTGAAATATGCAGAAAACCATGCATACCATGCATATATACATGCAATATGTATATGGTATTATATCCATACTATCACCATGCAATACATGCATTATTTACATCTAACATAAACACATGCACACGTAATTATACTAATTAATACGTACGTAAATATGTACATACATACACAAGCACAAACATACACACATAATACAAATAATGCGACGGAAATTCGAGGGTCTTACACCCTCTCCCCCTTAAAGAAACTTCGTCCTCGAAGTTAGAACGACACTACTCAAACAAAAGGGGATACTTCTTCTTCATCGCATCCTCAAGCTCCCACGTAGCCTCCTCACGTGAGAAGTTCCGCCATAGAACTTTCACCGACGCAATACTCTTGTTCCGGAGATGCTGAACCTTCCGGTCAAGAATGGCTACGGTTGCTCGACATACGAAAGATCTGGCTGGATCTCCACGGGCTCATGACTAATCACATGAGACGGATCTCGGACATACTTCCTGAGCATAGATACGTGGAATACCGGGTGAACGCTAGCCAAAGCTGGGGGTAAAGCTAGCTCGTACGCCACGCTGCCCAAACGTCTGAGAATCTCATATGGGCCAATGAATCTAGGGCTTAGCTTGCTATGCCTGCCAAATCTGACAACACCTCGAGTAGGCGATATCTTCAAGAAGACATGATCGCCAACCTCGAACTCCAAATCCTTTCCTGTTGTCGGCATAACTCTTCTGCCTATCCTGTGCCGCAACAAGCCTTTTCCTGATAAGCTGAATCTTATCCGAAGTTTCCTGAACTAACTCCGGTCCGATCAACTGCCTATCACCAGTCTCCTCCCAACATAAAGGAGATCTGCAGGGCCTACCATACAACGCCTCGAATGGAGCCATACCAATACTAGCATGAAAGCTGTTGTTGTATGCGAACTCCACAAGAGGTAAATGACGCTCCCAATCATCCTTCCAATCCAGAACACACGCTCTCAACATATCCTCGAGCGTCTGGATAGTCCTCTCGGACTGTCCATCGGTCTGGGGATGAAACGCCGAACTGAGCTTAAGCTCCGAACCTAACGCATCCTGAAGACCTTTCCACAATCTCGAAGTAAATCTCGGATCTCGATCCGAAATGATCGACTTCGGCACACCATGCAATCTAATGATACCGCTAACATACATCTAGCTAAACTCTCTACTGACTGCTTCTTCTTCATAGGCAAGAAATGAGCAGTCTTCGAGAATCTATCTACAACTACCCAAATCGAGTCATTGCCCCTTCTAGATCGAGGCAAACCCGAAACGAAGTCCATAGTGACAGCTTCCCACTTCCACACTGGGATATCCATCCTCTGCATAAGGCCGGATGGTCGCTGCCGCTCGGCTTTCACTTGCTGACATACTAGACATCTAGACACATAATCCGCAACATCCTTCTTCATGCCGGACCACCAAAATGATCTCTTCAGGTCTTGATACATCTTAGTGTTACCCGGATGAATAGAGAATCGCGATCTATGAGCCTCCGCTAACACATGCTCACGGACATCTACTACATCAGGGACACAAACACGGTGCTGAAATCTAATCACACCGTCCTCATCACGAGCAATGCCCGCCTTACCCACTAACTCTAACAATCTAGGATCGGCTTTCTGCTGCTCAATCACCTCATCCAAGACTGAGGATCTAAGGGATAGCTGAGCTACAAAAGCCTGACACACGATGGCTCTAACTCGGTCATAGAGCACGCTGCATCCTCCAACATCTTCCAATCCTGCTGGAGCGAAGACCTCTTTCTACTAAGAGCATCCGCTACGACGTTCGCCTTTCCAGGATGATACTGAAGGTCGAAGTCATAGTCCTTCAAGAACTCAATCCATCTTCTCTGCCTCAGGTTTAATTCCTTTTGGGAGAAAAGATACTTCAAGCTCTTGTGGTCGGTAAACACCTCAAATCTGACACCATAAAGATAGTGCCTCCAGATCTTTAGTGCATGAACCACAGCTGCGAGCTCCAAATCATGAGTCGGATAGTTCCTCTCATGCTCCTTCAACTGACGAGAAGCATAAGCCACTACCCTCTCTTGCTGCATGAGCACACAGCCTAAACCAATCTGAGATGCATCCGTATAAATGGCAAAACCTTCTAGACCACTAGGCAATACCAATACCGGAGCAGAAGTAAGCTTAGCCTTCAATAGCTGAAAGCTACGCTCACATGCCTCAGACCATACGAACTTCTCACCCTTTCTGGTCAGCTTTGTCAAAGGGGCGGCGATGGATGAGAAACCCTCAATGAAT